>JARWLC010000017.1:44539081-45139081 GCA_033318265.1 Phyllotis vaccarum | reverse complement strand
AAGAGCAACAAATGTTCTTAACCACTGAGCCATCTCTCCAGCCCCACAATTTGCTTATTTTTAAAGCTGAATCTTGGAGTCAAATCCAGGTGTGCTGCCCTGGTCTACAGGAGCAGACTTCATAAACTTTCTCCCTCCCTTATGTCATGGGATCTGAATGCTGACTTTTATTTTACCTGTAGACAACAGAAGCTAAGTCCTTTCTCTGTGTTAACATGTTGGATGTCAGCTGATCAGATATCCTCCATCAGTACTCTGAATGGGAGCCACTGACAGAGGACCCAGAGAGCAGTGTTTGTGTTTGAATGTGAGGTATAGACTTCTCTGGAGCTGTCTTTCCTAGAATTCTAGCTTTGCATCCCCCCCCCTTTTGCCCATCGCCCCCTCCGTTTCTTTCTCTCCTCCTCTTCTGCTTACTGTGAGGCACCCTTTCAGCCTGCACTTTCTCAATCACCTCAAGGTAAGCCAGCAATTCAAATCCATACTCCTCAGCACCATGGAGAGCTCATCGGAAAGATGCTTCTGTGGGCAGGGTAGGAAAGAGATGTTCACTTGAATCAGAATGGGTAAAAACAAAGCCCACACCAGACTGTACTGTTCTCCTGGGGGAGGCTTCCCCTTTCAGAATTTCATTTCTTCATTTTGTGAGTCTCTTTACTTCCACGGGCACTGAGCTGCCCATGGAGACTATGACATAGATACTCATAGATACTCAAATCTCTTCCCCTGCCCCCAGGCTAGAAAGCTAAAGTCCCTTTGGCTTTAGCTCATTCTTAGGTTCCTTTTTCTTACAGATGAGTCCAGTGGACAAGAGATTTGGAAAATTAGGTTTTCAATGGTCTGGAATGTGTTGTGGCTACTGGGGGATTTATTTGCTTTCAAGTAACTACTTTATTTTAAGCCAATTTTGAAATCTTCCTTCAAGAGTTACATCTGTAAATCCACACCATTGATTTTTTTATCAAGCAGTGATTTCTGGCACTCTCTGGAGTTACCTAAGTGTTTAAATCTCTCTCCTCATCACTCCAACATCAGCACCACTACCCCCCATCAGGCTGGAGCTCTTGGTTGCCTCAAGGCAGATGCTCAGAGACAATAGAAACACACTGGCCACAGGACAAGCTGACTCCATTTCTTAGGGTCTGTCTTCCAGAAGCAAGCATATAAGGAGGTATCTGATGAGGGCAGATTCTGAGTGAGAGTATGTGATGCAGAGTTGGATGATGAATCAGGCTCATGTATGGCATTGAGTTTGTGATTTGGGAACAGGGATTATATCCCATATTAGCCTTGAAATCATAGGGTAACCAAGGTCTCATGTATCCCAGATTAGCATTGAAATCTAGTGTAACCAGGATGACCTTGAAATCTTACCTACCGGCTTCTATTTCCCAAGGCCTAGGATAACAGATGTGCACCACCATGTCTGGTAGATCTAGTGTTGGTAATTGAAACAGGGTTTTATACAGGCCAGACTCTACCATTAGAGTTACATCCCAGCTTTGTGGACCAGTTTTCAAAGTACATATTTATGGCAGTTCCCCACCTGAGCATGACTTTGGAGTCCAATTCTACTAAATAACAGAAGCAGCAAGTGTTATCTGGACATGGTGATGCATGCTAACCCCAGAACTCAGAAAGCTGAGGCAGGGAATTTCTATAACTTTTGCATCCAGCCTGGTCTACAGTGTGAGCTCCAGGCCAGCCATGGCTAAGAAGTGGGCCCTTATCTCAAAAACAACCCGAAGATCTTATCCCTTCACGTATTAATCAATGCTTCGTAGTTAAAAATTTCTGCTCAGATCTGTGGCTTGTGGATGCTGCTCAATCCTAACTCCTCAGTATCTAACTTGAAAGTGACATCATGCTTCAGGTGCCTGGAGCTGTCTCTGAAAGGTGGTCTTTTCAACCTCTCATCCGGAGTACAGTTGTAGGATTTGGGGGTCGCGTGAGAAAAGAATCATTCGAACAACACCATATTAAAGCCATTTCATTTCATTCCCTTCCAGAAGCAGCAATCTATTCAACGAGGTCATGCAGATGAATTTTGAAATCGCCAGTTTTAGCAGCCTCTCAGGGACACAGCCCATTACATGGCAGGTGGAGTACCCAAGGAAGGGGACAACAGACATAGCTGTGTCTGAGATCTTCATCAGCCAGAAGGACCTGGTCGCCATTGTCCCCCTTGCTATGGTGAGTCTTGCTGTCATGACAACGCTTGATTCCTGCTAATTAACGGCATACCCCTGCATGCTTCCTTTTCCCCAGCTCATCACTGCAATGATCGTATGTATTAGTGACCCTCCCTTTCCTCCATTCTGAAAGTGGCAACGTCGTCACCTTTTTCTAGCTAAGCTTCTCAGGTACTGCCGCCATGGTACCAGCTATACCCGCATTCCAGAAGCCTCGCTGCTCACTTTTAATTTAAACTGCTTCAGCTCTCTTTTTTATGTCCCTCTGTATACGAAAACTTTAGGCTGCCACATATCCTGGACAGGATGAGCTGGTCTAGGCTGTGACAACAGGTTGACCCCAAATCTCAGAGACAAGGCGACTAAAATTATTCTTTCTTAAAAATCTTTAATGTTTTTTATTTAAAAAAATTATTTTTTTTACATGCCAACCATTGTTTACTCCCCCCCCCCAGCTTCCCCTCAGCCCATCCACTCCTCAGAAAGGATAAGAACTCCCACAGGGAGTCAGTCATTCTGGCACCCCAAATTGAGGCAGGATTAAACCCCTCCCCCCAGTATCAAGGCTGAGCAAGGTGTCCCTCTACAGGGAAAGGGCTCTAAAAAGCCAGTTCACGCACCAGGGATAAATTCTGGTCCCTCTGCCAGAGGCCCCACATATTGCCCCCTCCACACAACTGTCATCCACACTTAGAGGGCCTGGTTCTGTCCCATGAAGGTTCCCCAGCTGTCAACTCAGAGTCGGTGCGCTCCCAGTAGCTCAGGTAGGCTGTCTCTGTGGGTTTCCTCTTCCTGATCTAGACGCCTTTGCTCACATAACCCCTCCTCCCTCTCTGACTGAACTGAATACAGCGTGATAGACACGGATCTCTTTGCGTTCTTCTACATGCCACCACCAGTTATATCAGCACCGATTGTTGACGGTGCTTTCTTTGTTCCATTGTGTATTTTTGGCCTCTTTGTCAAAAATCAGATGCTCATAGGTGTTTCGATTCATGTCAGAGTCTTCAGTTTAATTCCATTGATCCACAGGTCTGTTTTTATGCCAATATTTATTACTATAGCTTTATAGTAGAGCTTGAAGTCAGGGATGATGATGCCGCCAGAAGTTCTTTCATTGAACAGGATTGTTTTGGCAATCCTGGGGTTTTTTTGTTTTTGTTTTTGTTTTTTTCCATATGAAGTTGAGTATTCTTCTCTTGAGGGTGAAGTTATCCTTGATTAGATGGTATTATGTGAGTGGCAAATGTGCTGATTAGGTTTGACTGTCAACTTGGCATGAACAGTAGAATCACCCGTGAAGAGACTCTTATTGAAGAATTGTCTAGATCAAGCTGTCCGGCAGGCATGTCTGTGGGGGGTTGCCTTGATGGTCACTGGAGTCAAGAAGACCCACTCTGAATGTAGGTAGCACAGTTTCGTGGACTTTGTAAGAGCAAAGAAAATAGGGTTGTGCATGGGCAAGCAGGCAACGGGGTTGAGGGTTCTCCTCTCTGCTCTAGACTATGACTGTGGCACATGACAAGCTGCTTGAGTCCCTGCCTCGACCTCCCCTCAGTGATGAACTGTAACCTGGAAGCATAAGCCAAATAAGTCCTTTCTCCCCAGAATTGCTCATTAAGGGTGTTTTATTGAGGCAAGAGAAAAGGAACTAAGACATCAGGAGACCCCGTGTCATGCAGCCCCTGAGAGCTGTCTCCAGCTCCTCTATGCCCCCTGCCTGAAAGAGGCAACTGCTTCATCTCATTTCCCTTGGACCACAGGCAAGGCTCTCAACAGCCAAGAAGACAGAGGCAATGCACAGTGGACAGGCCACATTGGAATCACAGGGCCTCGTGCTTCCCCATCCCATCTACGATAGGGTTGAATTGCAAGTTCTGCGTTGGCCTTCTGTCACTCTCATTGGTGAACTCTTTGCACCAAGCATCCTATTTAATTAGTAAGAGACTATGGGAAATGAATCAGTTGGTCAGGATTCTTCAGTATACATAGGAGACAAGCCCAACTGTGCTGATCTATTGTATATTTAATAAAATTAGTCTGGAATATCAGAGGACAGAGCCATATTCACACTCCTTATTTTGTTTTATTAGTTTTTTTGAGGCAAGGTTTTCTGTATAGTAGTCTTGGCTGTCCTAGAACTTACTTTGTAGACCAGGCTGGCCTCGAACTCACAGAGATCCTCTTGCCTCTGCCTCCCAAGTGCTGAGACTAACAGCATACACCACCACCACCTGGATGTTAGGCCTTGAACTGACAGAGATCCAGATGGATCTCTGTCTCCCTAATGATGGGATTAACAACATGGGTCACCACTCCCTAACCTTCATGGCTTGGCTGTGGGTGATTTTGTCCTGTGATATTCCAGATAAATTTTATTAAATATACAATATATCACCACACCTAACCCATTTGAACTTAAAGTGCTTCTTAAACACCTGTGAGTGCACATTGTGTGGTATAGAAGATCTACCTGGAGTCTTTTAAGACCTCACAGGAAAGGTTATTGATGCTAGTATATGGACCACACCCTGGAGGCTCCCCTGCCCTAAGTCTCTCTTTTAGCATCATCCAGTGGCACCTTGCAGGGCCATAATGATGTCATCCCAGAAGGAAGAATTAGATCCCCATTGCCAAACATTCAGCAAGCCCCCCTGGGAAAAGCTCTGGTTTAGTAGCATTGGTCTAGAGAGGTGGCTCTGTAGTTAAAATGGTCATTCAAAGGACCTAAGTTCAGTTTCTAGCTCTAACTGCTTGTAACTCCAGCTTCCGGGGGTGGGCGAGACCTGACCCTCTTCTGGACTCTGAAGGCACTGCACTTACATGTGACCATATGTACACATAGAAACACATATACACACAATTGAAAAACAAAAATGAATAAATCTTTAGAAGCATTGGCCTGACTTGGACATGTGCTTCATTTCAGCCATTCATCATGGTCAAAATGGACGCTACACTCTGCTTGCCAGGCCTAGGTCTGTGTCCCCAGAGTGGGTATATAGTCAGACTCAGAATAGGCAAGCATGGTGCACTGTGGCAAAATCTGGCTCTCACTGTAAGGTGGAAGACAGATACTATCCAGACACAACAGACATCATCTCACATCTTGTCCTGTCACATTTGTGAACTTGGTGAGTGACCGCTCATGACATTATTATTATTTTGGATGCTGTGGACTGAATTCAGGTCTTATACCCAGTTGACAAGCACCTGACCTCTGAGCCACAAGAGTCTCATTAGGGAGGTCATCTGACTTTGAACTCATCGTATAACCCAGATTCACTTCAAGGTCTTAACCCCCTGCCTCAACACCCGTAGTGCCGAGATTACCAGTGTGCACCACCATACCTGGCTCTTTGTTGATTTTGAATGTGTACCATAACCCAGGTATATCCCCACCTTATACCTGGCCTTGATTCCATTTTCAAGTCTACATTTTAAACAGTTTTGCTTGTGTGCTCAAAAACTCTTAAATATTTACTACATGGCCCTTCAGGGGATGGGGAGGGGAGGATTGCATATCTGTGTCCTAGAATTCATGCCAACATCCATTACAGAACATAACTGCCCAATTCCTCTCCTGCCCATTTCGGAAAGATAAGACATTCAAATACTTTGAAAAGCAAAACCATTATAAGGCTAGAGATAGTATTACAGCCCACTGTCAACACGTGAGTCCCCCTTGAAATGAGATGTCATTACTGTCATTATTGTGTTTTCACGGTGCTTTTAAGACAAGAAGAAATCACACCTCAAGTCATACCCCATATCCCTTTGTTTGTAGGTTAGCCCAAGAGAATTCCAGCTGGCTACAGGCCACAGTCGTTGACAGTGACATCTCTACAGGACCAGTGTGTGTGCAGCTTGCATCTAACCTCTAGACTCAGATTTTCAACAGTGCTGTACTTACCCGAAATACAGGACCTGATTTTAATGGTGCCAGACGGCATAGAGGATTATAGTTATTGGTGAGGGTGTGGATGTGCACACCTATCATTTCAGTACAGAGGCTGAGGCAGGGGGATTCTGAGTTCAAGACCAGCCCTAGCTGCATAGTAGGGCCTTGCCTCCTAAGTTAAATAAGAGGCTGTGCTAAGGAAAGGGATGGAGATGAAATGGCTCAGAGAAGCTTAAAACTATGTTTTGGCAAGAGCGTTTTTAAGTAGCAAAATGTTTTGGGGGATTCAGTTATTTGTAAAGAAAAGGGACAACCACATTAGAAAGTGTTTTTTAAAACTAAAATGAGATTAAGTACATTTATAACTACCTACCCTCAAAATATTTATTGATAGTAAGTAGGAACAGACCTGTAATTTTTTTTTTTTTTTTTTTTTTTTAGTGCTGAGATTGAACCTATGACTTCATGCATGCTCTGCAAACACCTCTTTCTTCCCCACCACTGAGCTACAACCCCATCTTTTTAACTTTGAGACAGGGTCTTACTGTGTTGCCCAGATTGGCCTTGAACCCATTCTATAGCGTAGGCAAGTCTTCAACTTGGAATTCTCCTTTTTTGGAATCCTAAGTAGCTGGAAATAACAGGCCTAGCTAAAGATTTTTAAGAATGAAAGAGAAAAAACGAACACCATGAAGCAAGCCCCATGTCGCCCGTCTGCAGCTGCTTAGACCTTTGAAAACATGGAGCAGGGTCTGGAGAAATAGCTTAGAGGTTAAGAGCATTCGCTGCTCATACAGAGGACCCCAGTTCAGTTCAGCACTCACAATGAGTAGCTCACAACTGCTTATAACTCCAGCTCCAGGGAATCCAACATACTCTTCTGACCTCAAGTGACACCCACACACATGTGAATATGCATACACATATAAAAATAAAATAAATATTTATAATAGGGAAAGAAAGCAAGCACATTTCCCAGGATGCTGTTCATCTTACAGAAAACAGCCTTCAGAATGCTCTGACAGGGGGTTATTAGAGAGAAATTTGCTTTTCTTGGAAATTCTTACCTCAGCATCACACTTTCCCAAGCCTTTCTTCAGTGCAAGGAGAAAGCTGAGGTCAGGAAGAGCCATCAACAGACCGTACCATGAGGATGAGGCCTCAGCATCTGACTCCCCACCTCTCCAGCACTGAGTAGTGGGCTGTATGCATGGGTCTGTAAAAGCCCAGTTAAGGCAGAAGCCTGTCCATCCCATGCAGTGCTGTTTGCTTTAAGGAACTGTGACTATTAAACCACAGTAGCTGGTCCCAATGTAGGTTGCTCAGCACCATTCTCCAGACAGCTATATGCTGCCCTTCCCATTAGCATCCTTTCCCCGAAGGGCCCTCTCCCTACCTGGAACCGTCTTCACACCTACATCAGGGTTGGGGTAGAGGTATGAGTCTAGAGAAGACCAGGAACCTGGCAGGCCTGTGTGTGCATAGCATAGAATTGGGGAAGCGCTTGGGCTGTCAAGTATATTTTGGGGTAATCATTTTTTCTGTGTAAAAAAAAAAAAGCATTCATCTGAGTTTCTTGGGCAGGAACAGAGGTCAGATGTGAGCTCAGTGGGACTCATTTCCTTGTGATGGGAGAGGGGGGTTGTAAGAGGCCATAGGCTCTCAATAGAATCCATTGAGCCTCATGGAACTTCCACACTGAATCCAGCCCTGTGATCATCCATCCTGAGTTAGGCAGGAAGCAGGTACTCCTTTCTTTGTATTACCTGGCATGCTGGTGGGGCTGTCCATGATGCCAGATTTTTCATAGACGAGATGGGACTTTACCAGTGGCTGGCTAAGTATAAGGGAATCTGTTGTCCCAACGTGTCTTCCTACAAATCGTTTGTAATGGGAGAAAAATATCCCCACTTTGGGCCAGGCATGATGGCATATTCCCTTAATCCTAACACTCAGAGTTCAAGGCCAGCCTGGCCTAAAAAGCATGTTTTAAGCCACTCAGCACTACATTGTTTTATTAGAAACCCTAAATTCCAGGCCTAGTCAAGACAACGATGCAAAATGCAGTTTCTTGGAAGATGCAAGAAACTGGCTTTTCCATGACGCTGAGGTATTTGGATTGGCTTTTCTGATGCTGCCAGGTTACTTGGAGTTTTGATGAATTTCAGATCATCACCCTTTATGAATTGAGGCTTAAAACGTCATTTTCCTTCATCAAAACTTTACATAAGGTCAAACTGAAAATCAAGTATTAGTGGGGGGAGCTGATCAAAGGGATCTGAGTTTATAAACTGCTGATTCCTCTCCTCTAGGGGATCAGGGGCCCCATGGGGCACATGGGATGGCACTGCCTATGCATGTGGGCAGTGTGTGTGGTAAGGAACCCGTAGCATGATCTTTCTACTGAGACTCATTCCAACTCAGTGACCTTTACCTCGGCCTGCTGGGAGTCTGTGTAAGTCAGATTGGTTGCACTGCACCCCCGATGCTAAGGGCACTGTACCCACAGAATTCTGATCTCAGGCTTGTTGGTGGGTGGCATTCAGAGGTAGCTAGTGGAAGTAGGGTGACTCTCTCATTCCCCCAAGAAATTCTGCCAAAATCTAACTTCCTAACTCTTTATTCCCAACACAGTGTGGACCTGACCTTATCTGGAGATTATGGTTTTGAAAACACAATGATGTTGAGGTGAGGCTCTCCTGGATTAGGGTAGTCCTGGAAGCCAGGGTCTGATGATGCTTATTATGGGAGTAGTCACAAAGGCTTGGTAAATAGCAGATACTTTAGGAGGAGCTGTTGAGTGAGTAGATGCTTAGGTGGTGGGGGAAGAAGAAGGCCATTTGTTTCCCCCTTTTCTATTGCTGTGATAGAATATCGTAACTAGAAATAACTTACAGAAAAAGGAGTTTTCTTGGGCTTGTGGTTCCAGAGGGAGCATCCATAATGGCAGAAAGGCATAGCAGCAGGGAGCCAGAAAGGGAAGCTGAGTGATAACATCTTAGCCACAACACATGAAGACAAGAGAAAGAACTTTAAAATGAGCCCTCAAAGCTTTCCCTCAGCTACACACTACCTCGAGCATTGCTTCATCTCTTAGAGTTTCCTCAACCTCCCTAGACAGCGCCACCTACTGGAGAACCAAGAGTTCAAATACATGAGTCTATGGGGGACATTTCTCACTCAAACCACAGACAGATAGATGGTTGGATGGATAGGTAGATATTTGAAGAAATGGCAGGATGTACTTGCTGTAAGAGCATGAGGAACTGACTTTACATTGCCAGAAGCCGTGTAAAAAAGGTGGGTATGGCAGTGTGCAGTATTATCAGCCTTGGGAGGGAGAGACAGAAGGATCCCTGGGACTTGCTGGCCAGCCAGCCTAGCCTAACATTATCCCATGTTCTGGGATACTCTGTCACAAAAAATAAGATTAATAGCAATAGAAGACAGTGACCAATGTCAACCACTGGCTTTTATGCACACTCAAAAATACAAGAACAAGCACACACATAGACACATGTATGCAGGCTTCCAAAGGCACACCACACACACATACACACACACACACACCATCCCTACAAAACTACATACCTACACACAGTGATGATGGGGGATGTCTTTCTGTATGCTGTGAATTATCATTGGATAATAAAAGAACTGTTCGTCCTATGGCAAGCCAGCTTCTTATAGGCAGGCAGGAAATCCAAGCATAGAAAAAGAGAAGAAGGGCTGTGATCTGCTGCCAAGAGAGCAAGATGTAAAGGAACTGAGGTAAGCCACAAGCCATGTGATAAGAAATAGATTAATAGAAATGGGTTAAGATATGAAAGCTAGCTAGCAATAAGCCCGAGCCATAGGCCAAATAGCAAATGATTATTATAAGACTTTGTTTGATTGTTTGGGACCGAGCAGCTGTGGGCAGTCTATTTGGAACAGTTCGCCTAGATCTTGAGACTAGTCTAGGTCAGAAACTATTTACTACACAGAGACACTTAACATCTATAACATACAAATATTTACATACAGACACACTACACATACATCACACAGATACCACCTACACACACACACACACACACACACACACACACTCCTTTTATTAGATAGAAATGGTGTATTTGTCACTCACCTTCATAACACCTTAGGATTTAGCACCAAAGCAAAGGCTTTAATTCTGCCTTTTTTTTTTTTTCTTTTTTTTTTTTTTTTCCTGAAAGGGGCTTTGGAAAGAGGATTGGAAGAGACATGCTGGCCGAACACTCATATAAATAAGATAAAGCAAAAAAAAAAAAAAAAAAAAAAAAATTAAAAACCCACAGGATTAATGAGGAAGCCAGTGCATAAGCTATGTGTAGTTCCCTCCCCAAGCGTTGGTATCATGGATGCCCAAACACACCACCCTTGTCCTGAGAGATACAGCAGGGCAAGGTGTGCAGCCATCCACAGAAATGAGAACCATCCATTACTCGGAAGGGGATTTGACAGCATGTGTTGGGATCAGACCTTCAAATTCACTTCCAAGGCTATGGGTTATTACCTCAGACAGGGCTTGTGTAGTGTTCCAAGTCCAGCAGGCAAGCAGCTCAGCTAAAGCACTGTGTCCTGAGGGGAGGGGAGGGGAAGTTCTCAGAGACACAGAAGCCCTGCTGTGCTGAGTCCCAGCATACCAAGCATTCTTGAAAAGAAAGCAAAGAGAATGGATAATGGAATTTTATTCCTGAGAACCCTAGGAGGGTACAGATTTTAATGAGAATTAAGCCTGGTATTTTGCCTTAGAAATTAATACAAGAATGGCTAGATAAAACAAGAGGACCTTTTCCCCACCTCTATCTAGATTTTGCCAAGGTGTTTTAAAAGGTCAGAATCAGCACATTCATTTATTTTATGGAAAAGTATTCCCTTTGCCTTCCAAACACACAAGTAGACTGGTTCCTCCTTCCCTTTAAATAATCTCCTGCCACCAGGTCACACACAAGCCTCCAACTTCATCTACATTACCCTCAGACAGCCAAAGCCTTCCTGTGATGCTGCACAATGATGGGAAATGCCCCGGACTACATCTGAGGCTGCTTCTGCCTCTTGGGAGACCTTTGACAAACCCGAATCCTGCTCCTTTCTGAAGCTATGCTCTGATGACTGTCCTTTTCTCTCCACCAGTGATGGCAAAGATGGAAGCTGTGAGCGGAAGTCCCAAGTATCCACCCCCATCTCCCAGAGCCCCCTGGGACCTTCCCTCCTCTGTATCCTCCTGCTCCATTCCTAGGGAAGGCAAGCTCTACCTCTCCCACCAACCTCATGGGGTGTAGTGACCTCAATGAAAATGGCCCCCATAGGCTCATAGGGAGCAGCCTTATTAAGATATGTAGCCTTATTGGAGGAAGTGTGTCTCTGAGGGCGGGCTTTGAGGTTTCAGATGCTCAAGCCAGGCCCAGTGTTACTCACTTTTCCTGCTGCCTGTGGATTCAGATGTAGAACTCTCAGCTACCTCTCTAGCACCATGTCTGCCTGCTTCCCACCATAATGGCAATGTAGGAAACCTCTGAACTGTAAGCCAGCCCCAGTGAAATGTTTTCCTTTATAAGAGTTTCCATGGTCACGGTGACTCTTCACAGCAATAAAATCCCCAACTAAGACATGGACTATTCAAATTTCTTACCCTTTTTGTTTAAAAAGTAACTTTGCTGAATTATAATGATTAAGTAAAATAAAATGTTCATAAGTTGATGCATTTGAATCTATCACACAACCGAGGTGCTAAACATATCACCGTCTCCCAGAATTCTTTTCTGTTTATGGCTTGGATGAATGTCCCCAGAGGCATGATCCCCAACCCATGGTACTTTAGTGAGAATTGGAACCTCTAAGAGGTGGAGCCTACTGGATGGAAGTTAGGTCTCTGTCCAGCAGTGAGAGACTTCTTGAAAGGGACTGGGGTAACCTGAGCTACCTGTCTTTTGCTTTGCTTCCTGGCTGCCATGAAGTGAACAGTTTCTTAGAGCCATGTTTTCCCATCACAATCTGGTCTCCCATTGGGGAAGAAGCAATGGGCCAGGAACCAAATACATAATAAACCTTTTTTCCTAGTAAGCTGACTATGTTGGGTGTTTTGTCACAGGATCTTTGTTCTTTGTTTTTGGGAGTATGTGGATATGTGTATATGCACACATGCACACAGAACACTTAACATGAGATGTCTTCTGTGCGTGTATATGTGCTTGTTTGTGTGTGTGCATAGCCACATATGAATTTTTGCCTGTGGAAGGGAGAGATCAATGCCTGGTTCTGTTCCCGGGGAACTGTGGACCTCATTATTGGAGGCAGGGTCTCTCGTTGGTTTGGAACTCACCAAACAGGTCAAGCTGGGTCACCATTAAACGTCAGGGAACCTCCTCATGCTTTAATCTCTGTACTCAGGAGGCAGAGGTGGGCAGATCTCTGTGAGTTCAAGGCTGGCCTGGTCAACAAAGCATGTCCCAGGCCAACCAGGGATACAGAGTAAGACTCTATCTCTAAATAAATAAATAGAAAGAAAAGAAGGAAAAAAAGAAGGGAAGGAAAGAAGGCAGATAGGTAAAGAGAAAGAAAGAAAGAAAGACAGGAAGAGAGAGAGAGAGAGAGAGAGAGAGAGAGAGAGAGAGAGAGAGAAGTGTGTGCCATCTTGCCCAGATTTTTTAAAGTTCTAGGATATGAACCCAGGTCCTTATGGTTGTGAGGCAGGCACTTGGCTGAGTCAGCCATTTCCTCAGCTCAGAATGTCTTCTTAACAAAGTCTTAAGTATACCTATAGCATCCTTGTGGCTAGCTACAAGCACTGTGTTATACACCACATTCCCAGAACCTGCTCTTCCAGCAAAACTGAAGTCTCATACTAACCAATCAATAATCCTATTACCCTTCCCAGAATTTCTACCAGTCATGACTCTCTACTCTCTCTCCCTGAATGGGGGGGGGCAGCATCTTAGATCCCTCCATAAATGGAGTCATGCACATCTTCATTGTATCTGGTCTGCTGGGGTAGCACAGAATTCCCCAACTTCATCCACGTCATCATTTCCTTTCTATGAGTGAATAGTATTTCATACCCATGGGCCAGATTTTCTTTATCTATCCGAATTTCAGGGACACTGCCATTGGCTTCATGTCTCAGTTGTCACCATGTTGCTACAGTGCACACGAAGTACAAAACATCTCTCATTCTTGTGTTTATATTTCTGAGCTAGTGGAAATTCTCCCTGCCCCTTGAGACCCCACATATCAACAATGTCTTGACACCTGGGACTGTCAACTCCTTCCCAGTATCTCTCCTTTCATGGTCTCCAAGTCTCCCAAGGTGCATGTTACTTGCATTTTCCAGCTGAGAAAGTTGAAGCTCAGAGAGGTAAAGCCAACCACTCAAGAGCTAATAGCTGGTCAGGGCATTCATAGGGCTTAACCTTAGTGTGATGTTAGTGCCCTTCCTTACACATTATATACTGGAAGACTAGCTGAGAGGCTCAGTGCTCAATCTTGTCATAGTCATTCTTTCCCAGAGCCCTGTAGAAGCCAGGTCTGTGGTCTCATTTCTGGGAATTGTCTCCAATCCCTCTCCCTTCTCCCAGCTCCTGGAAAACACCATAGCTAAAAATCAGGCCTCCCCAATCACGGATTCCCCATCAGATCCCACAGTTAGCAGAGTGGAAATTCTCTACTGCGACCCTTGACAAGTTTACCATGAATATGTTTCCTGGGTGACCTAAATGTGACCTGGCACATTTAGACAGGAATGGTGACTCTACCAGATTTAGCTAAAGAAAATGTCATCCATAATTTGGGGGTGTTTTAATTGTGATTATTTATAAAATGAATATCCTACTGGGAAACATAAGAATGCCTTCATTTTCCCAAAACCTTTGGGAGCTTCCAGCACAGCAGAGGGGATTGTATCTTTGACTCAGCAAAGAGGTGATTCACAGCTGGATTATGTTCCCCTCCTGGCTCTCTGAAGGCCTACTGGCTAGACAGGCCTACTTTCCCTCACATATGCTCAGAACTCTACGGTTTAGACAATGCCTTTAATAGATTTGTGATGTTTTAAAATACTCTTATTGCGAGATTTGTCAGTGTCCATTGTGGATAGTGCTCCTCAGAGACAAATGTTATCATCATCATCATCATCACCACCACCACCACCACCACCACCACCACCACCACATGACTGTGGCTACGTAATCTTGGAGTACCTAACTCCAAGAGAGAAAGTAAGAGCCCAATCTGACAAGCACAGTGTCCAGAAATCAGAGCTGTTCAATTTAGTTCCTTTATGACATCAGAGATATTCATGTTGTTCGTGATGGTGATGTTAACATGACAGTGGCCATGTTGACGATCATGATGGTGGTGATGATGCTGATGTTGCTGATGATGTAACCATAGCGACAATGATCATGGTGACAGTGTTGATGAAAGTAGTGTTGCTGGTAATTGTTGTCATGACTGTCATGGGCGTAGTGGTGATGTCATCTTTTAGAAGAGTTAAAGATCAAATTTGACTAGTGAGGAGACAGAAATGGCTCTTTGATTCTAGGGCAGTGGTTCCCATCCTTCCTAATGCTACAGCCCTTTAATACAATTCCTCATGTTGTGGTGACCCCCAACCATAAAGTTATTTTTGTTGCTATTTTTTATAACTGTAATTTTGCTACTATTATGAATTGTAATGTAAATATCTGATATGCAGGATATGTGACCCCTGTGAAAGGATTATTTGATGACCATAAAGGTTGTGGCCCATAGGTTGATTACAGCTACCCTTTAGAATATTTCAATGGGTCAAAGATACCAACTTCTTTCCTTTGTATGTTCAAATATTTACTCTGAGGGTATGTTCATGAATGAACAACCACAATACCTCAGGTGTGAACACCTCAGGGGAATCAATTGTGATCTAACAGGACCAATAATTCCAGTCTGCTAGGCACTGAGAAGGTTCCTGGGATATAGGGTTTCTGGTTTTAAGACCAGGACAGTCTATGTGAACCGGAGTGAGTTGGCCACTTTGGATTTCCATTTTGGGATTGCCCATGGGATGTGTGTGACTCAGTGTGGTCACCTTAAGCCATTGCTGTAGAGTGGATGGAGGTAGCTATATAGAAGTCATTCTTTGTCTGAACTGTCTTAAGAGGAATTTTGCTGTCTATATTTACCAAGTGAAAGGTTTTGAGAGAGTAACCCTGGTTTGTATGCCCCACCCCCACTAGTTTTGGTTATTTGAGACAGGATCTCTCTATTAAGTCCTGGTAGTCCTGAAACTCACTCTGTAGACCACGCTGGCCTCAAACTCACAGAGATCTGCCTGTGTCTCTTGGGATGAAGGATATGAGCCACCACACCTAGCCCCGTCTTCTCTTGAGCGGCACAGAATCCCTGGCAATGCACAACCCACAGGGCAGCCATCAGCACTTAGGAGTGAAGGCTTACCCTCACCCGCCTCGGACCAGAACTGAGCCAGCACTTCTGACAGTTTCCCCCAAGTCCAGTGGACCCATTCATTTCTCCTGTCCAACCTCTGAAGGCATCTCAATTGAAATAATGTGTGTAATTAGAACAGAGCTTGGATCCTAGGAAGTGCTCAGTGATACGACCATTTTAGTTTATGATTCTCATTCGGTAATTGCACCACTCAACTCAAGAGCATTGCAATCATTTGGCAGTTTAAAAAAAAAATGGAGTGCAGGCATGTGCTGGAGCAAAACTGGGCTTCAGAGCCATCATCCTAACTGAAAGGAATCAACAAATAATCTGCAGACACAGGGAGCAACTTAGCGACAGCCCAGGATGGAAAGAAAGGTGGGGAAGAGGGTGGGGAGGAGGGTGAAGACAAGGGTGGGGAGGATGGGGTAACAGGAAGGAGAAGGTAGGGGGAAGGAGAATGGAGGAAAATGGGAGGGGGGATAAAATTGGGAAGAAGATCATAGGTATCATTGGGTATCAGTGTCTATGCCTAAGTGCCCCACTCTGGGAGGAGATCAGGTTAGATCAATAAACAGAAAGCACACCCTCTGAGGGTCAGTGGCTGTGAAACAGCCTGTGACTGGAATCCATCCTCTAGAAGGAGCTTTCTGGGTTCCTGTCCAACTGTACACATCTTCATCCCAACCTCACACATACCACCTGAGTGGTGCATATCCCACCTCTCCCTCTATAATAATAATGCGGCAGCCACAGACAGTCTTTCCCAGCAGCTTTCGAGATGTGCAGTCTGGCTGGTTGTGTACCTCAGAGATGTGTTTCATTCCTAACCCATGCTGCCTGTGGCCGTGACTGACATAAATCAGGTCTTTCCAGATGGAAGAAAGACAAGGAGCACGGCAAGTTTACACTGGGTATTGGCGAGCCCCAAATTCAATAGCACATGCGCTTATAAGAGACAGAAAAGATGTCACCAAGACACAGGCATTAGAGGGAGAAGTCCACAAGCCAAGGATTTCTGGCTAATAGTAGCAGAGATGGAACATGCAAGGATTCTCCCATGAGCCTTTCCTGAAATCATACCCCTATGCATTTAGACTTTTGGCCTGAAGGGTGAAGAGAGGATAAATTCTTATAAATTGAGCCATCAGAGTTATGTTGATTTGTTACAGAAACTATTTATAACTGGTACATGATTAGAAAGAATTGCTATTTCCTCATTTCAAAATGGAAGACACCGAGGTACTGAAAGTGTGATGATTGGACTATCCTTGAGTAGGTTAGTTACACCAAGAATCATAAGCTAAAGTAGAACCGTATGTGGTAATATATTGTATATTTAATAAAATTTGTCTGGAATATCAGAGAACAGAGCCATCTCTCCAGCCTTTTTTTGGTTTTTGTTTGCTTGTTTGTTTTTGAGACAGGGTTTTCTGTGTAACAGTCCTGGCTCTCCTAGAACTTTCTCTGTAGATAAGGCTGGCCTCAAATTCACAGGGATCCTCCTGCCTCTGCCTCTCAAGTGCTGGGACTAACAGCAGTGCACGCGCCTGTCATTGTGCATTGATGTGCCCCTAGCAGGTAACAGGCTGTGGCTGGAGTCAGCTGAACTAGCTTCCAGGCATAGGCTGCCTATCTCTCCTCCAGAGCGAGCTGAACAGAGGCAAGAGACAATCTGGTGAGCCAGAGTGAATTAGGCTAGCACAAACCTCAAATTATACTACAGAGCTATAGTGACAAAGATTGCCTGGTAGGGGCATAAAAGTAGACGGGCCAATAGAACAGACTAGAGGACCCAGGAGTAAACTAACAAAGCTGTGACACCTAATTGTGACACAGGTGTCCATGTAGAAATATCAATCTAACAATGGTGCTGACAAAAACTGAATATCCACTTGCAGAAAAATGAAATTAGAACTGCAGCTTTCATTTTGTACAAAAATCATCTTAAAGGGAATCAAAGACTTCCATTTAAAACCTGAAACATCAAAACTGGTAGAAGAAAACGTAAGTGATGTGTACTGTAAAGTTTCTGACCCAGTCTAGCTCAGAGGTCTGAACCCGAAGTTCCAAATAATCACACAAAGGCTGCTATTTATTACAAGCGGATTGGTCTATGGCTCAGGCATTTTACTTGCTAACTCTTAAACTGACCCATGATTCTTATCTTGGTACCACGTGTCTCGGTACCTTTTCTCAGAGCAGCATTCTCATCTTGCTTCCTCAGCGTCTCTGGGTGTCTGTCTCTGCTCTTCCTCTTCCTAGAGTGTTCTTAGTCTGGTAGCCCCGCCCATACTTCCTGTCTGCCTTCTGGCCAGTCAGTGTTTTATTAAACCAATAGGAGGGACAAATATTGACAATGTACAAGAGCATAATCCCACAGCAGTGATGCTCTTCAAGATATGAGTCCAGGCCAGAGCTTTCTTAGCAGAAATCCAACAGCACAGGAACCAGCCTAAAGAAAGATCTGCACATGGGACATCATGAATCAAAGGTTTACACAGAAAAACAAAAAGCAACCGACAGATTAAACAGCCCATAAGATTAGAGAAAATCTTTGCCAGCTATACTTCAGATGGGGGCAGAGTGAGGGTGGGGGATAACATCCAGAATTTTTTTAAAACTGAAAAATTTAAACGCCAAAAAAGAAAAACTGCCAACCAACATATTGACTTATAAAATGAACAGGTTTCAGAATAAGAGACATGAATGGATAATAAGTATTTTTCTTTCAGCCATTAACATCCCTGGTCACTAGGGAAATGCAAATTAAAATTCCTTTGAGATGTCCCCTTTCCCCTAGTCAGAGTGGCTCTCATCAAGAAATCTAAGAACAAATGCTGGAGAGGATGTGGGGAGAGAAGAGATTTTACTGACAGGTGGAGCTGGTGCGCAAATTAATACAACCATTGTGGAAATCTGTTGAGAGAATTCCCACTCCCATTAAAACTGGAATTCCCATGTGACCCAGGTACACCACTCCTGGGCACATTCACAGAGGACTCTACGCCCTACGATGGAGATATCACTCATTCCTATGCATTACCAGACTGTTCAGAATACTCAGGAAATGGAATCAGCCTAGATATTCATCAACAGATGGATGGATAATGAAAATGTGATGCCTATACACAATGGAATTTTGCTCATCTTCTAGGAAAAAATTACCTCACCAAATTTGCAGGAAAGTGAATGTACATGGAAAGTATAACATTGAGATAACACAAAAATAGAATGTCAAAAACCTACATGTTCTCTTTCATATGTGATATATGAATTCTAGCCCTGCTAAGAGATGAGGGACAGAAAATTTGAGTAAAGCCTAAATAGAGGGGATCAACTAGCAGTTGATTGCCTCTTGGAAAAGGAGCATTTCTTTGGGGCTATGTGACCACTGGTGGGTTGCCTAAGCTCCAGTGGATGCCCCAACACCTATAGGTGTATAAGCAGCCTTAACTGGGCTCAGTGGGCCACTAAAATAATAATAATAATAATAATAATAATAATAATAATAATAATAATAATAATAATAGTTGATGACAGAAAAATAAACCCAGTAGTTGATAGGTAAGGACCAGGGTAAGTATAAGGTCACCTGGGACATGGAAGAAAGAGATGTGGTTGCAAGGGAAAATCAGCAATACAGACATGGGAGGGGGGATTAGGGGAAGATGAGAAATGAGATTAAAGACATTTTGCTCAAATTGCCATAATGGGCGTCTTGTATGCTAATTTAAAGAAACATAAGTGGGTCATCATAGATGTCAGAGCCTGCTGCTGCCCTTCTCTTCATTATGGAGGTCCCTTGTCAGCAGCCCTCAGAGAAATCTCCTTCAGGTAGCAGGAGCCACGGAGCCCACAAACTAGCTCCCCTTCCTTAATCATTTGCAGGAAAGAGGCAAAGATCTATCTCTATTCCCCAGGCTCTTATTTGTCTAATATAGTGTGGTTCCCTGTAGGATAAGGGGTTTTATGCTGGGATTACTGCTTGTACTCAAAATTAAATGTAAAGCGGGGCTGGAGCACAGGAAGCTGAAAAATGTCTCCCCTAACTCGTGGAAGGTTTGAATGACCTGGAATCCTACACTTCATTTTGGACAACAAGGGGAGGGGGAAGCTGCAGGGTGCTATTATCCGTCTGTACCTCATAGTGTGGCCTCACCCTCTCAGGCTTCTTGGAGACGTGTTCCTTAACAAGCAAAAGGGAGTGTAAAATTGCCTAGAAGAGAGCAGCTGACAGAGTTGGGAAATAGCCAGTCAAACAGCAGCTTGGCCATTCTTAACAGCCAGGGCCTGCATCCTGTACTCCCCAGTCTCAAAATGTGATCAGTGTGCCTGTGAGTGTGGACAACAGGTCCACATTAAAACTTGGAAGAGAATCATATATTCACAAGGACTTCTAAGGGTGACCATGAAGAGTACTTCTAATAAGACACTCAAATGGCCTGTGACAAAGAATATGTCATTATCTGTTCTGCTACACGCCTTCTACAGGCAGGAACAGTGTGACTCATGCCTGTGATCCCAGATACCTAGGAGCCTGAGGCAGGAAGATTGAAAGAAAGCGCAAGGCTGGCCTAGGTTGCAGAGTGAGTTCAAGGCCAGCCTGGGCAGTTTTGTGAGACCCTGTCTCACTAAAAAGTTATTTAAAAAAAAAAAGATGAGATATAGCCCAATGCCTGCAGAGCACCTATAAAACCCAAGTTATATATAGTGGGTTTTATGTCTCAGAACTGTCTGTCTGTCATCTATCTATCTCCCATTAGTGATGAGCCAAAATGTCCTCATCTGCTGTCTGTGACTGTAAATTTTATTTTTACATAAAAGCTAAATTTGGGGGCCTGGACAGATGATTCAGTGATTAGGAACACTAGCCACACAGGGGCTACCAACCAACTGTAGTAACTCAAGCTGAAGGAGGTTCAGCGCCCTCTTCTGGCCTCCACGGGCACCAAGCGTGCCCATAGCACACAGACGTACACAAAGGCAAAACACTCATCTATATCAAGCAAATTTTTAAGGTTTCATGTTAACATAATGGCTTAAGGAATCTGAACCTCAGAAAGCGTACATGAGCCAAAATTTAAATCTGGAATGTTTGGGGAATGAAGGGGCTTAATTTGATTTGTCCCTTGGGAAATGAAAAACCACTAAAAGAAAAAAGGAGAAGAAGAGAAAAGGGGGGGGGGCTGGAGAAGGAAGACCCCACAGGCTCTAGAGGTGAAGTCAGAAAACGATGAAAAGCTACCAGCTTGGCTGTGTCTTCCTATATTGCATGTGCACATAGTACAGTCCCAAGTTTCCCAGGGACCCAGGAAGATATGAGCAGGCAGGTGTTAGTACAAAACAGTTATCATATCCAGCATAAACTGTGCACCCGAACAAGTGAAGGGATTAATGAACCTCCATGGGGCCAAAGGTAAAAATGCTTTTTGTCAGTGAGCAATACCCACTGATGCCTCTTTAGGAAACTGGGGTGGAGTTCAGTATGGAAAATCAGATCTGTATCCCCAGGCAGTCTGAAGGGTGAGGCAGGGAGATTTTACAAAGTCAAGGCTAGCTTGAGCTACCTAGACCCGCCACCACCACCCCCCCCACACACACACATACACATACAAAGCAAGTTCATGTAAATAATCATGAGCTCCTGAGACATAAAGATTATTTACTAAAGGGTTTAAAGGAAAGTACTCACTGATACCAGAGGGAAGATGTAGATGTGCCATCCCTGGAAGGCTGACCTGGCTCCACTCAGCTTCACTCTGAGTCAGGTCCTCCATCTAAGAACACGGGAGAGAAGGGGCTGCATACATGTACCCTGGATCTTAAGCTGGCCCTTTGAAAAGGCTCTGAATCCTGGTGCCCTGAGGCCATAGGTGATTCCCAGATCTATGCTGGCTAAGAGGCCACGGTTTAAGGTCAAGCTGTAATAGAACCTGCTCTCTACTACAGCGGGTCCTGGGGAGATAAAGCAATTGGTGGAGTGTGTGCATAAGGACCTGAACCTGATCCCAGCACACATAAAATAGGCATTGTGGTACACGTCTTTAATCCCAGTGCTGGAGGTGTAGGGGTGGGGTGGAGACCGATGAAGTCCTGGCCTGCTTAGCAAGTTCTTGGCCAGTGAATGATGCTATCTCAGTAAACTGAGTAGATGGCGTTCCTGAGGAGTGACAACTGATGTTGTCCTCTGGTTTTTATGTGCACAGATGTGCACACCCATGCACACATGGGAAAAAATTCTGGGATGAGGGAAACTGAGTGTTTAAAAAAAAATTAGGCATTCTAGAGATCACTTCTAAAACTGGCAAAGCTACAGAGACAGAACAGCCAGCCATTGCCTGGGGCTGGAGCAGAGATTAATTGGAAATGGCCCAGGAGAGCCTTTAAGAGATGAATGTTCCTAATACTATGAAGTGGCAAATATGTGAAGCTGCACAAAGTTACTCAAGTTCATTGTACTGGGTACTTTACAGAAAGTGAATCTTGATGCTGTGTGTCACCTGAGTAGGCTCAGGAACAGCGATGCTGGGGAAATAAACAGCACACCATTCATCAAGTGTCCTACGTGTCCTGTGTGGTCTGCAGTTTACATTAGCTGGAAAAGGTTCATCATGGCCCTGTCTTATCCCTCTCTCCCCCAAAAAGAGGAGGAGGTGCCTAAGTTTTCAGCTAAGATCCAGCAGATTTCTCCTTGTCCTGTATCCAGTGTGCAGTGTCTTCCGTAAGTCATAACCATCTAGTCATGGGTGAGCCACTAAGAAGAAAAGAGAGGAGAATCAGGGTAAATACAGTAACAATACAACTGTACATGTGTGTGAAACCGCTAACATTTCCAAAAATAAAAGGGGTCTGTTTGAAGGATGTGCTGTTTCCCATCTCTGCCACTAGGGGGTGATGCTAATGGTTGTTTACGCCTCAGAAACGTGGCTTTCACCCTTCAGGTTGGATTCTGTGGTTCAAGATAGATTTGGCGAGGCAATGCTAAAATGGGAAATGAGTTCCTTGAGCTGTGTGAGGCATGGGAGTTTCCTGGCCTTTGTTGATGTGCAGTTGCGGCAGACAATAAGCCTTGACAGTCTGCAGAGCCTGGAGGTTCCTCTGACCCTCTCCAGAGCCTGGGGAGCCACCATCCACAGAGTGTCCAGAAGAGCATAGAGCTGTAAGCTCCTCAATCCCATGCCAGCTCCCTGCATGAAAACCTGGCTTACTGCCCAGCCAGCCAGCCAGCCAGCCAGCCAGCCAGCCCTGGGCACCACTCAAATGGGGCCAGCCTCCTTCCATTCTTGATTGGCATGGTATAGGAATATTCAGCCCTCTGACATGCACTAGCTAGCATTTCCCAAGCACAGAGTTAACAGACCCTGCTGCCCAGGTACAATCATGGTGCTCAGCCTGTATTCAAACCCACGTGTACTTCACCCACACCTGAGCCTGCCTCATACCTGTGTCCACCCACACTATGAGCCTGCCCTTTTGGGCCTTCCAGAAAACTCTCTTCTATTCCTTCCTATGTTCATAGCCAAAGTCCCAAATGGTGAAGGATCTATATATGATTGTAATGGCATCAAAGAAACTTGCCTGCAGAGCCACTCCCCTGAGTCACCTAACCTTGACTCCCCACTCACCATCACCAACCCACACTACTCTGTAAGCATCTCCCACTGACTAGCATCCTCTCTGAAATGCTAGAGCCACAGGCAGAGCACCCTTGCTTCTCATCCTTCAGATCTGAATGTGTGGTTAACTAGAGAATCCCATGTCCCCAGGTTGGAGACCAGCCTACTTCCCCAGCTGACTGGCTAGTACCCTGCCAGATAGCAGAGCATCAACACAGTCATCGTTTACCCACCAGGCGTTCATGCAGAGTGTGGTCCAGGCTCTGCCCTGACAAGTCATTGAGGAGTCCATATGCTATCCTGGGGACGCTGGACCTTGATGGTTGAGAAGGAAAAGGGAGAAGATGGAGGGGAGAGGAGGAGGGCATTTGCCTTCCCCCGCTTTCTGTTTTATCTGTGTACCCACACTGGGGAAGGGGGCGGGGAGGAAAGCTCTCCTTGTCTGTCTGTCAGCAGGGTCTCACACTGGAGCTCAATCAGGCTGCCCTGGATCTCGTAGAAATCCTCCTGCCTCACCTTCTCACATACTGAGTGTCCTCATTTGCATCTATCACCATGGTAAAACCCTATCAAAACTGACTAGGGGGGGAAAGGGGTTTATTGTTTGTTTTCGTTCTGGCTTACAAGCCACACAGTCCATCATCAGGGGAAGTCAGGGAAGATGCTCGAGGCAGGAACTGAAGCAGAGGTTGGGAAGGAATGCTACCACTGTCTACCTCTCTTTGGTCTGTCAGCCTGCTTTCTTAAACAACCCCGGGACCACCTGCACAGGGCTGGCACCGCTCTGGAGGCTGGGCCCTCCCATATCAATCATCAATAAAGAAACGACCCCACAGACATGCCCATAGACATATGTGATGGAGGTGATTTCTAAATGGAGGTTCCCTCTTCCCAAGTGACTTCCAAAGCTGTGTTAAGATAGCAAAGAGTACCTGGCCCAATATGCCCGATGCTGGTCATCTTTTTTATTCAAATGTCCTCCTTCCAAAAATATACAGACACACACAGAGGAGAGGACATGAGGGAGGAGGGAAGTAAAGGGGGGAGAGGGAGAATATGGGACCAGAAGGGGCCCACATCATTTGTACTCCCCATTCTTAGCTGCAAGGGATCTGGGATAGACTCTTCCCCCGACTTAGGAAAGGCAAGTGGCCTAGGGATGCACACAGACATGTGTCTTTCCATTTTGTGCCTTGTGCAAGGCAGAGGGCTATGAGCAGACACCCCCGTGACCTTCTTCCTCCCTCATAACATGGCTAGAGCAGCCTCCACCATAGGACCACCCGGGGAATACCCAGGGGATGCTGCTTTGTAGCAGCAGCATCCATGAAATTGAGACGTGCGGGAATCTACAAGCAGAGAAAGTGACCACAACTTTGCCAAAATAAAATACACATTTCTGAAGGGCTTCGCTTCTTGGCAAAACTGCAAACTGACTTTCTCTGGAGAGACTCCTGCAACGTATTCTGTGTGCCACCCCAGAGGATGACGTGTTTAATAGCTGAGTTATCGGTCTGGACTTTGTGGACAATGCCTAGCACAATTGAATTGCTTTCTTGTTTTAAATGCGTGCTTTAGAATAGATTCTCCATCTTGCCTTAGAAGCAAATTGACAGCTAAGTGAAGTGTGCCTCCCACACCCCGGTTGTGTACCATGAATATATTGGAAGTAAATGAGGTGGGAGTTGGATCTCCCCACGGAGACAGGACCTGGAATTATTGCTGTGTGGCTGCAAGGCTCAGAGCTGTTAGCATGCGTCCTCAGGGAGGGAGGCAAATTTGCTTGGCTACCTTCGGAGAGCAGCCGTGACTCCCTGGGAAGGATGGGCAACTAACTGGCTTACTGTTGAGCCTCCGCATGCCTCCAGGAGTGGTATCAGGAGAGAGGCTTGGAACTCTGTGTGGTGAATACAGACAGTGCAAAACACTGGCAGGTCACTATGACAAGGGTGACTCTTTTCTATCCTTGACTGTCCAGGTGCCCCAAGGAAGCTAATAAAGATCTTGGCGGAGTATTACCAAATATGTGAGATATGGTCGTTCCCATATTCCAGGCTAATTTTAAGCTCACTAGATAGTCAAGGATGAGTCTGACCTGTCTGATCCTGCTGTCTCTACTTTCCAAGTTCTGGATTACAGGTGTACCACCAAGCTTGTTTACGAGTTTCTAGGAGTTCGACTCGGGGCTCTGTGTATGCTAGGCCAGCGCTCTACCCACTGAGCTAAAGCCCCAGCCCTCTAGGTCCTTCCAGAAACTCAAACTGGAAAGACTTTGTACACAGTTTCTGTTTTTCTACCTCTGAACATGTTTGTACATGAATATGTGCAACATGTTGAGCCTGTGTGTGAATGTTTGTAGCTCAGACTTCTTCAGCACCGGATATTTCAGGTGTCAGAGTGGAATATCCAGTGTGAGGGAGAGAGACAGTGGTGATGGTGGGGACCCCTTTTCTACAGAGTTTTGGTCTCAGAAGGAGACAGGCATGTCCTCCAATCTGAGTAGAATTGACTTGGAGGTCATTGATGAACTATGGAGAACATAGCTGCCATGTAAATTGCTTTTCATGTGAACCATGTTCAAACCCTTAACAATAATGAGAGAGGACAATTCTATTGTTGGCTCATGTTTCTGGGGGCTCAGTGGTAGCCACTTAGCCTCATGCCCTTACGTAGAATATCATGGCAGCATGCATGTGCCATGGAAGGATAGCTGCTCACATCCTGCCAGACAGGAAGCAGAGAGAAAATATCCAAGAAGGGCCTGGCATCGGGACATAGGCATGTCAGAGCATGTCCCCAAGTGACCTACTTCCTCCAACCAGGCCTTACTTTTCACCTGTCAGCCAACAATGCCATTGGATTATTTTTCTATCCAGGAGTTAATATCAACCAATCAGATCCTCAGGGTCTGATTGTCTTGGGAAATGTTTCCCAGACACACTCAGAAGTGTTCCTCCTTAATCTCAGGCATCTCTTAATATTTCCATATTGAAAATTGTGACTAATCATTCCAATCAATACCACAGGTAGTAGAGGAAATGAGGCAGCAACTCTCTGGTTATGTGAGAGAATAGCATTCCCCATAGAGGGACGAGATATGTGAAGAGATGAAGTCAGTCACAGCAGGTAAGAAAGTACAGTGTAGGAAGGAGAGAATGTGAGAAGATGGAGGCTCTGGAAGATGTGCTGCTCCCGCAGAACAGGAATGGGGGCTCCTCAGTCAGATCTTAAAGGGCTTGCCTCCTATACCATGTGGAGTATGTATGGGCTCTTGAAATTTGGTCCAGCCAGCTTAACTGGAGAGTGGAGAATGATTACCATCCTGCTGTGCTCCTGAGCAGGAGTTCTTAACTGGCTGGCTTCGAATAAAGGTTGGGAACCGAGCTACACCAATCACACCAAGGATGCTCACCTCTTCTCCTGACAAGCCTGACGTCACAGCAGCCTGTTGATCCTGGCCCTCAAGTTGGAAGAGAAACAGGATCAAAGAAAGAGAATCTGTGTTGGTAAGGGATGTCGGGAGAGTCTCTCATTGAAATGAGCTGGAAAAGCAGCCAATGGACCAAGCTAACTGAACAAAGCACTGTCTAGGAATGTACGCAGTCAGGACAAGGAGTCCTCAGCATCACAGAACACTGGGGCCTTGGTGGCATAAGAAGCAGTTTTCACAATATATGGAGAAGGCTCTTCTGTGGCTGTGAGCACACCATGTCCTGGGGACAGGGAATCGTGTCAATCTCTTTCTAGCCTCTGACCCTGACAGAGCCCTGTGGGATGGCAGTGACTTTATGAAATAACCCTAAAAACAACACTGGAAGGCATATTAAGTGAAGTGCTTTCCTCATAATAGAGGAAAATCTATAATCGCATAGTTATTCTAACATCATGAGTGCAGAGGACAAATGATTCTTAGAGAAGTTAATGTAATGGACTTTCTTTAGTCAGGCCATTTTCTGGTCATACTCCTACTTCCCAGAAAATGAAGTCCTCTGACCTTGGTGCCTTCACGCTGTGGCCACGCTGGCTGATTTTGCTCAACATCAACCGTGCAGGAGACTGTTACTCAGAGGAAGCCCAGCCAATGCCTTGGTTGCCAGGAGATGAGGCATCCCAGAACTCAGTTTCTTCTATGGTAGGGACACCAACTATTTTTTTTTCTCAGCTGTGCTGAATGAAAACTCACGTGAAATGTTCTGTGGAAGGAGGAAAGACCTCTGTCCCCTGAAGATGCTAAGTCATGTGAATCTGAACTGAGGGGTCAAGTTCAGGTAAAGCCTATGAGTGAGTATTGCTGACCCAGTGGCTGCTGTCCCTATACAGAGGGAAATCTGGGTATCTGACACTCACTGGCATCCATGGGGAAGGCTGATATGGGTGATAAGGAGGACCCAGATGACAAGGGCCCACAGAAAGTAGTCTTAAACCAGGCAGAGAAGCAAATGTCTAGCTTTGGGGTAAAAGTGTGCCTCTTCCATGCCATGCTCAGCTACAAACCCATTACAGTGAACTGATCTCATAAATACATGTGAGGTTAAGTGCAGCCAGTATGGGGGAGGTGCAGGTTCTATTGGCATCATCTGGGATCTGGGATCATCTCAGCTTTCTTGTACAACCTACAGGTGCAGCAGGGATCTGTAGCTCATCCATTCTTGAATCCTGATGTTCTAGATATGATCATTCAGGAGGTCCTAGAAGAAGAGTTAAGAGAGATAAAGGATGTGGATGCCTCACAATGGGGCTAAGTTTTGTTTCAGCTTCAGGGCTTTGAAAGGAAACATTAGAAATATCCGTGAAACGCGAAGAGCTCCTCAGACACAGTGCAAGGAAGGAGTGGACCAGCAGGACAGCAAGGTCAGACAAGGACCTGACTGCCCACACCATCACTCCAGTCCAGCACCATTAAATGGTACCAAACAGGATACCTCAGCCCCATGCGGTCATAGAGGACTCCAATGCTTCAATCCTAGGTGATTGTGGCCATCCAACTGGGATGCTTTTGGGAATCTTGCCATGTCATCAGACTATCAGAGTCCTGCTGGACCTGAAGGACCCAGGTGTATCCTGCTTGGATGGTGACACCCCTGAGCCTGCCACTTAACTGGAAATGTGTTGTCATACATGTCATTGCATGCAGAGCCCCTATATAATTCTACAATGTTCAGTGGCTAGAAGGAAATCCCATATTCATCCATAGACATAATTCCTGTTCCAGCCCTGGGAACCCCCAATAGGCTTTCTGTTCTATGCTTTAGCTGGATCTAGATTTTTCTTACCTGGTGACGTTTTCTGCTCTGCCTGTCTGGAAGCCTGTCGGGAGTTCATTCCTTGTCATAACTGGATCATACTCCACCCTTCTTTTTACACCCAGAATCTCCGCTCCAGAGAACTTTAGGGATGCTCCCCACGGACACTCCAGGGATAAGCACCTGGGCACAACTGGTCACTCCTCTGCCATTTTAGTGCGTTTGCATCTAAGAGTCCTCCAAAAGCAATTCTATTCTCTTAATTGAAAAGGGAAGAATACAATTGTCCAGAAATGGGCATACAATTGATGTGAAAATGAATCACATGGGAATCCTTCTTGGGAGCCTCAGACGCTTCTAGAATTTGAAGGAACAGGAGTGAGTTAACGTATCTGTGCTGCTGATTTTTTTTTTCCTGCAAAGCAGACTAGTTACCTGATGTATAATGGAAATAGGGGAGAGGGGACAAGGAAGCAGAGAAGCAATTACTGGCCTGAGGCCTGGGGAGGTGACATGTGACACCTCTAAACACCCTGTGAGGCTCTAGCATCCTACTCATGAGCACCTATTTGATCCATATGTAGCCATCAGAATGACATGTGTTCATACAGTGGGCTCTCTGTCTCTGTCTCTCTCTCATACACACACACACACACACACACACACACACACCACACACACACAAAGAGGGGGGAGGGACGAAGAAAGAAGGGGAGAGACAGAGAACTGCTCCTTGTCCAGAAGGAACTGAGGAGAGGTGGCCTGTGGCACCAAACTTCTCCGCATGTGTCTGAGGCAGGAGATAGGAGACTTCCCTTTTCCCACCCGGCTCTTCGAAAAGCATGCTCCTCCCCAGGGATCTGGCTAGAGTCTGGGATTCAGAAAACAGTGCAATGTTAGGCTCTTAAATAGTATGCCACTTACATCATTAAGAACTATACTCCACTGGAAAGATATTTGGGGAGTAAAAGAAAAGAAACATGTCCCTATTCCATCCATATGAACCACACACACACACACACACACACACACACACACACACACACACACACACACACACACACAGAGGCAGTTACACACAAGTGCATCTGCAGGAGTGCATAAGCAAACACAATTCTAGTTCTTTGCCTCCCCCGGACCTAGAATCATTATTTTGTCTTTCCAGCCTCCAGAATTTTGAGGAATAACTTTATTCTCTTAAGCTACCTCATCTGTGCTACTCTGTTCAGTGCTCCAAAGAAACTCAAAAAGCCAGTGATCTGGATTTGGCAGTTCTTGGGTGTCAAATGTCACAAATGATATAAGCCACCTCATCATGAAGAGCCTTGGTCAGTGTGATCCAGGCAATTGTGAAGCTGATGGAAGAGCGAAAGAGGAATCTAGAATGCCAGACTCTCCTGGCCCGTACAGCTACAAACTCTTGCTGAAGTTATCTGGTCAGCGGAACGGCTGTTAAATACAGGGAACTTCTCCCCTGAGTGTGAGCCAGGATATTTCACAGATGGAAGGTTTTCTTGGTTCTTATTTCTGTGACTATTAATCCTTGAAACTCATGTGGCCAGTGAGAAATTGATGATGTCCATCTCTTGACCAAAGATGAGTGCTAAAGGGAGATGATGATGATGGTGGTGATGATAAGTGTGTGTGTGTGTGCTCACATGCATATGCATGCAATTATGAAACTGTAACAACCGTTTAGGAAGCTAATCACAATTAGTCCAGAAGGGACCACACTGCTTAATGAAGCCATTCGCTGAAGACCATTTAAAGAGAGAAAATGAAAGAGAACTCTGAGCACATTACCTGTAATGAACTTGAATTGGGGATTTCCATGGTATTCTTAGCATCCGTAATAACTGTGGCCAAGGCCACTCATAATTGGAACCTGGCTTCAGGATTCTCACGCATACTGTAGAGGCATGCAGAGCTTTGTTTGACTCTAGCGTGACGGGCCTGACTGTCTGAGTCTCTAGAGGCTCTGCTTCTAACAGGAGCCTCTCTGTACTGTGTGCCTGCTTCAGGCAAAAAAAAAAAAAAAAAAAAAAAGACATCCTGAAAAACCACAGGGTGTATAGAGAGGAACTTGGGAGAAAATGACCCCTAGGTAAAAAGGTGCCTGTAGATCCCTAGATTCAAAGGTCTGTTTGCATCTTTGTAAAGTCATCAAGAGAAGGACTACCAGCCTGCATGCAGGTAGTAACTGCCATGCAAACTCAAAAAGAACAGTGTTTTCTCCATCACTCAGCAGATTATGGGTGCAATTTTACAGAACATTGACACAAGCTATGCAGATGTGTCTGTGGGTGTGGTGGAGTAGGATCCCATCAGACAGCAGAGAGAGTCAGTTTGGAAAAAAACAAACCAACTAACAAACAAAAAAAACCACTTCAGAGTGGAAACCTGTGGGCGAGGGGTGTAGCTCAGTGGTAAAGCACTTGCCTAATGTGTAGCAGGCTCCCAGTCCCATGCCCAACACCGTGAACAGCAAAAACAGTAAAATGGATGAAAGTGACATTTATAGCCCAGCCACACCACATTCTGAGACATGAAAATACCCACTGGCAGATTTGATGGAGTCAGCTCTTTGGTTTAGGTTTCCTCTACCCAGGTTGTCGAGTTTACTAACATAAGATATACTCACAGGCTCTGGGCATCTTTTGCAGGTGGAGACAGGCATTAGTCAACCCAGCTTGGTACCTCTCTTTATAGAGTACTCAAAGTTGGCTTCATTATTTGCCACCCAGTGGCTGTGCGACTCTTCTGGGTCTCTGCAATACTAAAAAGAATGTGTGCTCTTTATTGTTATTGGAAGCAAGGAAGATGGCCTTGTGTAAGCCAAAAGTCAAGCACCTAGGTACTTTACATTTGTGGTATTCTTAGGACTCTGCATCAAAGAATATCCTTTTAATGTAATTCCTAAGGACAGTACCACAGCGTGTCTGACAGGAACAGCCCAACACTTACCTCAGGAGCATCCCTAAGCATCACCTGGAACCAGCAGAGTGGAGAGTGTCCCTTGACCTGGTGTGTCTGTTTCATTTGCAGGACACCGAGCTCCTGAACACAGCCATCCTCACCGGGAAGACAGTGGCCATGCCTGTCAGGGTGGTGTCGGTGGAAGAGAACAGCACGGTGAGAGACATCTCAGAGCTGGTGGAGTGCAAGGCCATGGATGAGGATGTCATCAAGGTATGTGGGGATGTGCTCCAGCCTTCCAGACGCTGGGAGAGTTTATACTAAAGTGAGAGGTTCCGATGGAGCTCAGGCGGAATAGAGTGATTCCACTCACCTTTCACCTCTTCATCCTACACCATGTACTTGCCATCCTTTGTTCCTGATCTTCCCTCCTTCCTTCCTCCTTCATTTCTGTTTTTCTCTCCTTCCTTTATTCCCCCTTCCTGCATTTATTTATCAAATTAAACTTAAATCTATTTACCATAAAGAACATTGGTTTTTGTTTTTTTTTTTAAATCTATACCTCTAGAAACGGCTCTCACAGGCTATGAACACATGCATTAACTCACACCACTGTTACCTTTTCCTTTAGAAAAATTTCGGAGCAATCATCATTATTCACTGCCCTCATGGTGCAGTGCTGGAGATCCCTAAATTTTATCTGAGCTAAATTTTGAGAGGCAGAGAAAAGAGGGTGCCACTGAGCTGGGCCAGTAGTGGGTGGGGCATGGGAGATGTGGATGGAACAACAATCTCAGTTGGATGGGCAGTAACATTTTGGGAGGATCATTCCACATCTGCTCAACTTTCTAGAGGCAAAGAATCTACCTCTCCACCTATGAAAGCCAGGTGGGAACTAAATCCAGAAATAAATGCCACCATGGTTACACAGAGAACGACCTTTAACTTTACATAAGGGGCAATATCATGGAGACCGTTGCTGATATTTCCAGGAATGCAATCAGTATCTTTGGGGAAATAAGTGTGTTCAAAATGAAAATCGCCTCCTGGAATGAATCAGGAGGTGGTCATCCCTGGCTGTTGACACAGCAGAGCCGAGTGTCCAATCAACAAGAGCTGAAGGTGTGGAGCAGGCAGCCTTAGTGTAGGAGGGAGTCCCTGAGGTCAGCCCTATCTCCAGAACTCAGCTCTTCCCTGTGGGGTCCTGAGCTCATTTCTGCAGGAAGGACCAATGCTTTTTTCCCAGGGCTTAGGTTCATCTCCTGACCTCATCCCTGGGATTCAGACATTAGTCTGAGATCACCACTTCTGCAGAACTCCTATGTGCCCATTGGCATATTGTGGGGAGCAGACATGTAACCGGTGCCCGTTCTGTTGCATGTACAAAAAGTTGGGTTTAGTTCTTTCATTTGAGTGTGATTGTCACAGTTTTGTGTGACACAATGGCGTTCCCGGGTCAGGCACAAAGCAGCCACCATTCTAGCAGTTTCCTAAACCCATATCTTGAGTGATATCCCAGAAATAGGTACACATAGGGCCCATGATACCTGAGTAGCTGGTGGTGTCTTGAGGGAGGAACCTTGGCTCTGGGGAACTCTGGCCTTGTGTAATGGTCAGTATTCTCTGGCATCTTGGGAGAGCCCGGGAGTTATAACACACTGTTCTGTGGTCTCCCATCCAAACACTCTAGGTAGTGTCCCCCAAGCAAATACCTACCAATCAGCCAGTGGCCACCACACCTGTTGCTTCTTGTCTGGGTCACTCAGTCCGTCCAGTCTGTCCACTTAGCCCTGTAGGTGTATTGTATGGCTGTTCTCAGGTCTAGCATGTGCAAACCAATGTTTCTTTTATACAAGTAGCCACACGTTATCTTTAACAACTTGTAAGAAACTAACAAACACTGTAAACAAAGATAAACATCCATAATCCATTTTGGTGGAATGTGGGCATAGTTCTCTAGACTATTTCCTGCTAAACGGGGGGGGGGGGGGGGCGCACTGGCAGTCCCATGGGGACCCAAAGAAAAATTTAGGATTATGGACAAGTCTTTTAGTGGAGTACTCTGTAAGACTGCATCATCTCAGCCAGTTTCCTTGACGTTGTTTTGGATGCAGAGTTTAGAGGAAACTGCAACAGAGCTGCTCTGAAATGCTGAATCATCTGGGCGATTTGTTTCCATCGGAGACTTTTCAGGGGGTCTTCCGCAATCAAACCTTATTTTATTTCCTCAGGAATAAGTCCACATTTTAACATAAGATTTTAGTTTTGACTGTGTTTATTTGTGTGTGTCTGTGCTCAAAGAGGCGAGAAGAGGGTGCTGAATCCCCTGGATCTGGTCTTGTGGATGGTTGAAAATCTCCGTGTGGATGCCAGGAACCAAACTCTGGTCCTCTGTAAGAGTAGCCAGTTCCTGTCACAGCTGAGCCGCCATCTCTCCAGCCCCCGTGAACTCTTTAGAATTATTTTTGATGAGCATGAAATGTAACAGGGTTTCTTATATGTTTTCTCTCTGTATGTTTTCATACGTACGGTGGCCATCATATGTCATTATACCTCTTCCTCTTCTTATCCAGGCCTTCCTCCACTCTCTTCCCACCCCCCCCTCCTGGCTAGTTCTCTTCATCGGTCCACATAGCCCTTCCTTCTGCCTTCATGTCACACAGAGTTCATCACCGTTCTCGGTCCCCTCCCTCTCTTACTCCCTCTTAATCTTCTTTCTACTCTCATGTGGTCCTACATGTACACACATGTAATCTGTTCACAGACCTGCATGTATATATGTAGTAGGAGGTTTCTGGCCCGGACTTTTGGGCCTAACCTCAAGGTTTTGGACCCACAGACCCGCAGTCCCGCAGAGACACACAGAGGCATACTATAGTTTTAGGCTGATCGACCTAAGGCCCAGGCATATAACTTGCTCTTTACCCTTAAACTAACCCATGACACTTGTTCTGTTCAGCCATGCGGCTTGGTACCTTTTCTCACAGCAGCATGGTTGTCCTCTGCTTCTTCCGGCTTCTCTCTGACATTCTGCTCTGTGCTTCCTGTTCCCAGAGTTTTCTTAGTCTGGTAGCCCTACCCACAATTCCTGCCTGCCTTTGGCCAATCAGCGCTTTTTGTTAAACCAGTGGGTGGGACAATTATTTACAATGGCACAACCTAATCCTCCCATATATATACATAATATATTCACAGACATACACACACGTAATTTGTTCACAGACCTGCATGTATATACATACTCTATTCACAGACATGCACACACATAATCTGTTCACAGACCTGTATGAATATACATATCCATGCACTCACACATAGCATATTCACAGACAGATACATACATACTTCATGCACATACAATCTATTCATACATATACACAGAATCCATGTATATATATAATCCTACCACAGACATATACATACACACATTCTCAAGCCAGTTTCCCTGGGCTCCAGATAATCTGTGTGACAGTCTCCAGGTTCCTTTTGTAGCTTCTTCCATGACTTTAAACACATGCACACATTTACAGTCAAATATGTATAAATACACTCAACATACACAAGGGCTTTGGGGCATAGTCTGTTTTGTGGTAACAGTGGCTTCTGGCAGTCATCTCTACTGATCCCTGGCAATGCACTGTGAATCCCTTTGCCTGGAGGTGTTGGGAAGTAAAAGCAACCAGCAGGCAGGCTGTAAAAGGCTCCCAAGGCTGAGGGATCTGTCTGCTCTCTGCCCCATATGCTTCATCAGCACCTCAGCATCTGCCCATGAGGACCTCAAATGTTCATATCTACCTTGATGTACCTTCAGGACATAAAGTATCAGAGCACTGGGAAGGGCAGTGAGAAGCTAGCCAACTGACACACAGAAAAAGGGTTGGGGAAGAATACAGGTGCGCATCTGTAATGTCAATGTCTCAGTGGTATCACAAAATATCTAGCCTCCTGCGTTTGAAATAAAGCTGTCTCCCAGCCGGTGACATGGCGTGGATCATGTGCCTACAGTTGTCCTGTTTGATCCTTGAATCATATGAGCTTTGACAGTGTGCAGTTGGTGTCTTCATAAATCACAGGCTAATACATTCAGTGAAGATTGTCATCCTGAGACAGAGGCCTCACCCTTATGAAGCCTGGCCACTGACAGAGGAGACCAATATTAATAGATACAGACATGGGCTGTCCAGGTGTTACGCTAAACAGTACCAGTGGGAGGGTTACTTTTAACAAGGTAACCTCCTGGGAGGGGACAGTTGAGCCTATTAAAAGGGGCATATGTAACACTAAGCACCAGCTTGCACAGGACTGTCTGTACCTGCTCTGGGATGTCCAGGATGGGCTCCCTAAGGATGCCACCTCAGTCTATGGCCTAGCACATCTTTTCCCAGGTGTTCCTATGGTCACAGGTTGTTAGGTTCCAGCAGTGATGGACTGATGATTCAGTATTTAAGGGAGGAATTTTTGGGATTTCCAACATGGCCTGCCATGACCTTTAAGCATAAATTCAATGAGAGGGTCACAGAGACCAAGCTGTACACATGGGACACATGAGGAGAGAGTAGCTTGACCCCTGTGAAAGCAGATCCCCATCTCCAGGACACAGAGTAATTCCCTTGGGTTTGTTTGTCCAAGGGTTCTTTGGTTGTCCAACACGCTTTGGTTTATCACAGGGTTCCTGTTAACATCAAACTTTTCTGAACTTATGACTACACAGGCTATAAGTCATCGGGAGAGCAAATGGCATTAGTAATAGCCCAGGGTTTCTGGACTCATGGTTTTGTGCTGGCTTCAGGGGGCAAAACCCACCAAGCAGGAAGGAGGCAAACTTTTTCCCACAGAGGGGGGAAAAAACACTTCCATACTAGATTGGTATTAGTTCTGTTTCCCTTTGCTGTGTCCTGACGTCTGTCAGAAGGAATTCAAGGGGCCAGTGGTTTGTTTGGCTGGCCAATGGTTTCAGGGAATATAGACCATTATGGTGTCCAACACTTTCAAGGCCAGCCCTCAAGGCCCCATTTTCTACAGACAGACTCCACCTCCTAGAGGCTCAACAGCTTTTTACAACAGCACCACTGCCTGGAGATCAAGTGTTCAGACACATGAGCCTGTGGGGAACACATTAAAGCCATGAACCCATGTGTGCTCCCTGTAGTTTGGGCTCTTTGTCCTCAAAAGCCAAGTGGTAGCTCATGTCTGGAATCCTAGCACTTAGGAGAATGAGTTAGCAAAATTGCCGTACCTCCAAGGCCTGCATGGACAACGTTATGAGTTCTAGTTTGGCCTGGGCTGCAGCGTGAAACCCTGACTGAACAAAAACAAAGCAAGGTGCAAAAGAGGGGGCGGAGCAAAAAAAATGACATTTGATTCCATGAGGAGTAGAGGTCAGAGTGCAAAGCCGTTCCCAGAATGTGGAGGCTCTGCTCCTTGGGACAACAGGTGATGAGTGGTAATGTTCAGCTACAACCCTTGCTGAAGCTGGGCTTCTCATTTGAAAGTGTAAGAAGCTGCTTCTCTGCTGGGTTCACCCAACTAGAATTCCTACTACCGTGTGGGTTCAAAATGTGGCTAGGCCTCCTCTGCTCTTTATGGAGACTCCATTGTGTCTTAATTATTATTATTATTTTGACATGCGATGACATGTGTATGGAGGTCAATGAAAAACATAAGGGGGTCATGTCTCCCCTCTACCTTTGTGTAGGTTTCAGGGATTGAATTCAGTTAGCCCAGGCTTCTGTGACAAGTATCTTTCCCTGCTGAGCCATCTGGCCGGCCCCTGTGGTCCTCTGTACCTTGGGGGTGTTGTTCCTTCTTCCTGGTGCTGCTGTAAGTTCTGTCAAAGCTTCAGTGATAAGGAATCACCACTGCTCAGTGGCCCTGGATCTGTGGCTCTGCCAGATGTCATCTTTCCCCAGAGAATACCTGACAATATCTGAGATGGTTTGGTTCTTATACGTAGGATTGGAACCACTGACATGTAGGGATGCAGAGGATGAGGCTGTTATATGTAGGATTGGGACCACTGGCATCTAAAGATGCCGAGGATGTTCTTAAGCATCCTACAACACACATATGACCGCTCAAGACAACAGTGCTGAGGTTAAGACATATCCCCAGTGTTGGGCAGACACCAGTGTTCTGTGGGGTGTTACTCATAGCTTGAAAGTGTCCAGTGTGGTGGCTTAGTGTGGAGGCTGGAGTTAGATGCAGGGAGACCCTGCCCACACCTTTGCTCTGTCACCTTCTGAGTGACTGCAGGGAATCCAACCACTCTGGGTCTCAGTATCCATGTTTCTCATCCATAGAGCTACCAAGTGACATAGACAAGTCCCAAAGTTAAAAAAGGGATAGGTTAGTAAAGTGCTCAACTTGAAAGCATAGGTACTTCATTCAAACACAGTGTCAGTATAGCTGGCATTTAGGGTGCCCCATCCTTTGGTGTAAGGGGCTGTCACTGAGCCTTGCAGAGTATTGACATGCAACCCGGGCCTCTTTCACAATCTCTGCCAGTTGCAGTGTTCTCCCTAATCACGACCACCATGATTTCCAGAAGGGGCCAGAAGCTGGGACAGAGAAGACAAAGAGACCTTAGAAACAGCAGCAGGAATATGGTGACAGGGCTGTGGCAATGAGTCTGCCCATTAGTTAAGGGCTTTCACAGAGTTTAGAAGGGGTCAAGGACTCAAAAAAAAAAAAATTAATGGTTGTCCTGGGGTACAAATTGAATATCTAGGTCATGTTTAAGCCACAGTGGTCTCTTCCTTATGCAAAGGCATATGCAAAGACCCCACATCCAAAGGCCATAACCATGTTCTGGAATGAAGTAAATTCTGAGCATGCATTAAAATTCACTAACCACCTCCCCTTCCTCCACCAACTCCCCCCGCAACTCACTGTAGCTCTGGCAGACGTATCCTCCAACCCTGTCCATATCTTCACTGAGTTCCTTCCTTCTGCTCACACTATATTTTCCTGACCATCTGTCCCCTGCCTGAGCTCAGAAAGCCACAGCCTGTTCAGGCAGACTTGCCTGGGGTGAACCAAATGGACAAGGGCCAGAGCAACGTCAGGAAGGGATCCAGCATGCTGCTGGCCTGGCTGCAGTCTACATCACACTTGGCGGTTAGCAGCTCCTCTCTGTGCCTGCCTTTCCCTGCCACCTCAACAATGGAAATGACACAGAGAAGCCATGTGGCAGGAAGGCCAGCTGGGTCAAAGCCACAGTCTCATGTTAGAGTCTGTTAACGTGCAGGGTTGGAGCAGTCTGGGTGAGCTCTGAACTTCAGCTATAAATGGAATTTGCCCTCCCTACTGTGGACAAGCTGCTGTTCTCAGATGGCCTCGGGGTTCTCATCTGCAAAATAGGATGCTGTTGGTGTGCCAAGTTCCCATGAGGTTTCTGCAGCAGTGCTGGGAGGGCATATTGCAAGTGGGAAATGAGATCTGGTTGCATGGGAGCTGTTGACATTCTATGTGTACAGAGCTGGCTCATGAGTTCAGGGATATCCAGAAGGCAATTTTGATTTTCTTGTGCCTGAATTCCACTCATACACAGTGGCAGTCACCAAAATAGAAAGGAATTAGGCCAGGAGTCTGATTATTAAATTTGCTGCATTTGAAATATGCATTATGTAATCTTATTTTGACAAGAAGGCTGAACAGGGCTAAGGTTTGCAAGCTTGCCTCCAGCAGCGACATGGAATAAAGCAGTTGGATATTCAAAGATAGGCTGTTACTGGTGATAGCATTTAAAGCATTGTAATTAGTATTTAGAAAAATGCCAGACACGATAGGGATAGAAGATGCATAGCTGTATTATTGAAGGAATGATTCTCAGAGTGGTCCCAAGCCAGCATCACACAAGATTCTGTGAGATATGCAGACATGGTCCCATCACAGTCCTCAAAAGTCAGAGGCTGTGATGGATTTCAAAAGCTGTGTGTCCACAAACCCTTAATGTCCCTAGTGGCCAGACAAGAGTTCTCTAAACATCAGTGGTTGGCAGTGGGAACCTATGCTTTCTCCATGGAAACTGACTCCCAGGGTCTCTCCCAGGAGGCAGGTAGTGTCTTTAGAAAATACCAACCTCTGAGGGACATCAAAATAAGACCATTGGCTATGTATTTCACAACCTAGCCTTCCCTTCCTAGTCTTCATGGACAGGTACCTAATGCTGGTCCAATTGCCCACCGAGCATTCAGTTCACGTGCGCAGCCCACTAACAGAGACAAAAAGATTCTGAAAAAACACAGCCAATGGGCTGGAAACATTTCTGCAGCGATCAGTTTCTTTTGGTAAGAGAACTTGTTTATTTTATGTGGTACCCTTGTCCCCACTGCCAGCCACTTCAGACATGATTAATTCATCCAGAGACTTCCCCAGACATTGGTGACACCATCAGGAACAGCAGGGACGATGGCTCTATCATATGTAGCCCCTTTGTACCTTGGGTGTTCCTCCTAATCACTTATATATTCTGGAGAGGCAAGATTCCCACCCATCCGAGTGCAGAAAGGTAATAAATGAGGAAAGTCAATGGTCTGTAAATTACAACATTGATTAAAGATGTGATTAGTGATAGACTCTATGCTTGGCTATTATGCTAATATGTTCCCCGATCCAGGACAGCATTTACATGCTAATGATAAGTCTAGGGGACAATGGCTAAAATTGCTTCCCATCCTCACACAGTTTAGAAACTGTTTTAAGCTACTCTTGACCGGGCAAGTGAAAAAACTCTTTCCTGTGGCCCCTCCCAAATGTTCCATGCCAGTCCCCAGCAGATGGAGGGAATTGTCTCTGACCCACCCTCACCATCTGCCTTGCCAACAAGAGATCAAAGTGGGGCCCAGAGTAATCATCCATGGTCCTTCTTTAGAAAGAGTGATGTGACTAGTCACAGCAGCTATTGCTCAGCATAGGGTGTTACTTGGTCAGGTCCAGATACCCAGACAGGACTCTGCTCTTTCCAGAGGATGCCCTCTTGTTGGAGACAGATATGCAAATGGAAGTGAGAACTCAATGTGATGCCACATGGGTGACATCATCAGCTTAGAACCGGTCATCAGACTGGCTGTGTGTGCATCTTGCCAGTACAAATTATCTCTAAGTAGATTCTCATTTGTGTCAATGGACCTAGAAAGGTTAAGAATTTGCTGGAGATTTTCAGGTTAAATTCTTACAGATGTGCCATAGTTGCTTCCTTATCATCTTAGGGTCTTCCTCTCTCTCCTCAATTTTTTTTTTTTTTGGCTCTTTTGAGGCAGGCGTATTCATAAGTGAGGGGGTGTTTGTCCTTCCTTCTATCCACCTATCTGTCTACCTGTCCGTCTGTTCATCGTTTCATCCACCTGTCCGACAAATTTATCTTTCCATCCACTATCTCATCTTTAGTCTGTCTTCCTCTGTATCCTCATCCTTCCATCTACCCATCCATACACATCAACACTGAAAATGCCTTCAAGGCATCTTCCCAACCACCAGGCTGTTAATCCTTACATACATATAATCACTCCTCTGTTTACCTATCAATCCACCTATACATCCACTCATTCAATTAGTCATCTACCCGTCTATTCACCCATCCATCCACCTAGTCAAATACCTATGCATCTTCTAATCCATCCATCCATTTCTCAATCTACCTAATTATCTAACTAGTCACCCATTCATCCATCCATCCATCTGTCCTTCCTTCCATCTATCCTCCACTTATTCATCCATCCATCATCCCATTTGTTCGTCAACCCATCCATCTTTCCATCCACTCTTCTACCCACCCACCCACCTGTCCATCATCCTCTCATTACCTAACTATCTATCCATGTATCAATACATCTGTTTACCCACCACCCTACTTATCCATATGTTCATCTATCCCCCTAATTATTGCCAACTCTGCTGAGCCCCCACCTCAGGAGCAGCTGCTATATGGACCAAATTATGGGAAATGAGCATAATACACATTTTTCCATCAAGAGTATGAATTTTAATGGTGCCATAGACCCGTGGGGCCAATTTAAATCGTATCCCATAAGCTTGGCTATGTAAGACGCTTCAAGTTGCCTCTCTATAACTCAACTTGGTTTCCATTTTCAGTTCATTAGAATGGCACAGACAGAACCCTGGTCTGATTTCCAGAGGATGAAACTATTGCCTGAGCAGTGGAGGAGGGGACAGAGCTGGTCTAAGCTTCTTATTATGGCTCCCAGAGAGCTCCATTATCAGTCACATGCACATAGACACTGACCTTGGCACTCATTATACCTGCCTGTGAGAAGAGGTGTGTCTGATGCTTCCTCACTGGGCTTCATTGTACATATGAAACCGAGCCTGGCTGTAGAACTTGCATGAACACATCATGGCCTTTGGAACACAAAGGCCAGGTTTCTATCTTTGTTTTCTCTGCCTTTGGACCATCCCCTTCTTGAGGACAAGGCTTCCAAAAACAGAAATGGAAGGAAAAGGGGGAAAGCAAAGAGAGAAAAGGACCCAGGGAGAAGGGAAGGGAAGGGAAAGGATGACATCCCACCACTCTCATGAGAACAGCAATAGTTCAAGAATAAACATCTCAGGGGTCCTGGGTAGAGCAACATCCCTGGGATGCTTGACATGCTCAGGCCAGGCAAACTGGGGTAGAAGTGTGTCCCTAGACAAAGGACTGAGAACCATGGATGACCAATGGGTCTGTGTGAGCAGGGGAGGGGTGCAGAGATTACGAGAAAGCATGTGTGGGGTGCCAGGCCCCTTTGGCATTCTTGGACACTAAGCCATCTGCGGAGTGAAGCTGTTTACCTTCTGAGCAGACATCAGGCTGCATCATGCTCCTGGTGGTCACCATAGACCCCGTGCACATCTAGGTTTAGCCTCTGCAGATTCAAATGGACTTGGAGCTGGAAAGTCCCTTCCTCAATCTGTTCTCTGCTTTTCTATCCCAGCAAAGGCAACCTCAGCCAGGGAGCTGGGAGCTGGAGAATGCTGGGCCTCTGACCCATGTGATGGGCAATTCGGGCACTTTCATGAGGCACCCAGCAGCAGCAGGTTTCTCTCCTGTGCTGCAAACCCTGGTCTGCTGCTTTACTTTTGTTCCCTAGGTTCAGTTTCCCACTAAGCCAACGACACTAAATGCTCGTCTTGGGCTCTGCGCTGGAAGCAAGTGTGCTTTGCATTAAAGTAGAACAAACCGGAGGCAGAGCAGATGGCTCAGTCTGTGAAGCGATCACGAAGAAAGAATGAGGACCCGAGTCTAGATCCCCCACACCATCTAAAAGCTAGGTGTGGTGGCACATGCCTATAATTCCAGCACTGAAGGAGCAAACGCAAGAGAAGCAATGAGTTCTGGTTCAATGGGAGACTCTGTCTCCAAAAGTAAGGTAGAAAGTGATGCTGGAGATAATGACTTTTGGCATTCATGTGCGCGCGCACACACACACACACACACACACCCATCAACTAACAGAACAAACTGAGTGTGGGTAGCCAGCACGGCCATGTGACCTCCATTTCTTCTCTCCATCTTCACAGGTGTCAGACCATTGTGACTATGTCTTTGTCAATGGCAAAGAGGTCAAGGGCAAAGTGGACTCCGTGGTGAATTTCACCTACCAGCACCTGAGCGCACCCCTGCATGTCACCGTGTGGGTGCCACGGCTTCCCCTGCAGATCGAGGTTTCTGACACAGAACTCAGCCAGGTTAAGGGCTGGCGGGTTCCCATCGTGTCCAGCAAGAGGTGAGACCGGGTTGGAAAGATGTCCCCAGTCACAACAGTAGCGACTTAACTCACAGAACACATTGAAGGTACCAAGGCAGGATCCAGGATGTATTAGAAGCTGGTGTCCCTGCGGCCCAGAGCTCCCTAACCCTGACAGCATAGTCTTTGGAGGTCACAGCCCCATATCCCCTGGCTAGGTCTCCACATTGTCTTGATCCAAGTTGAGCTCACAGTACACAGAAGCTTGTATCCATTGTTCCTTTACAACAGCAGCCTGTTGTCTCCTCCAGCCTCTCAGCCCCCAGAACTTGGGGATGCCTTGTTTCCCCAAGTTAAATAGAGACTTGACTTTTATTCTCAATGGTGACAGCATCTCATGGGAGAGTATAATGATGTTCACCCTGGAGCAGGGGTTTCCCATTGCAGAAAGCCACAGATGATTCGCCTGTGTGACCCTGGATAGGACTTTGGATCACAATTTTCCCTGAACAAGCACATCTCAGTTGAGTGAGGGCTGCTGCTGGAGCTCAGTTTTCCACTCACACTTCTCCATTGCAGACCATCAGGTGGTTCCCAGGCAGCCCTCCTCTGTCCCCACCCCCACCCAATATCCCTTCATTTTAAGAATACCTGGTGTCCCAGGGAGATGACTCGGTAAACCGAGAACCTGAGATCCATCCCTAGAACCTACATTTTAAAAAAGGCTGGGGCATGGTGGCACAAGCTTGTAATTCAGTGGGAATGGGGAGAGAGGTAGAGCTTCGATGCCCAACCATCCTAGCCAGATCCATGAGCTCTGGAAGCAGAAAAAGTGTCTGAGGATGGCACAAGGTTGTTATTTGGCTCCACATGAATATACACACACGTGCCTATACACACATACCTGCACACATGCAAGCATATATCCACATACATGCTTAAAGTATATTTTAAAGAAATAGTGGCTGCTTATGGAGCCATGTGAGCTTAGGAAATGCCAGCTGTTCTGTATTTGCTAAGCAATACACTCAAGCCTCTGCACTGCCCCAAAACAGATCCCAGGATCCCACGGGGGCATGAGACTTCCATCTTGACCACTGTTTTCTGAGGTTGAGGCATACGTCTGCCATCTTGTGGTCCTCTATGCTTTCTTCACCCCGTGTCTGAGAAAACGCCTTTCCTCACACACAGACCCACTCGGGATAGTGAAGAGGAGGAGGAGGAAGAGCAGAGAGGCCGGGGTTGCACCCTGCAGTTTCAGCATGCCACAGTGCGAGTCCTCACCCAGTTTGTGTCAGAAGGTGCTGGGCCCTGGGGCCAACTGAGCCACCTCCTCAATCCAGACTGGCAGTTTGACATCACCCACCTGGTGGCTGACTTCATGAAGTTGGAATCCCCACACGTAGCCGTTCTGCAGGACAGCAGGGTCCTGGTTGGACGGGAAGTTGGGATGACCACCATTCAGGTAGGAAGCAGGGGCTCGGAAACTCTGTGTCTTTGGCTGGTACCATATTTTCCTGGAACTAGGGGTTTCCTAGGAGTGAAGCAGGTTACTGTGACCAATTCATTGTCTCCACGATGGCTCTAGAGGTGACATGGGACCTAGAGTTGGACTTGAACCAGCCCCTCCATTTCTAGTCTTCCCTCACCCATGGGAGCCCCATCTCAAGGGCTGCATCCATGTTTCCTCCAGTCTCACCTCCCACATAATTCTCCAGACTGGCTTCTATACATTCCCATGGGACTTGCCTTTGCCCTCTATATGCTTCTGCTATAAATGCATGAGGAAGCCTACCTTTTCCCATCTCTATTCTAGACACCATTATCTTGTGCATTCAACAAACGCTATCACTCAAAAGAATGTATAGGATGGTTGGTTCCAGGTTGGTTTCTCCCCCACAAGTCATACCTGAATTGGGGGGGGAGGTGCTACCCTTCTAGGATGTCACTGGGGATGCTTACACCATGGTAAATGGCCAATCATTTTACCTGTACAGCTCCAGTCCAACTCTGGAGGATGAGACAGGGTAATCTTTCACAGAGATGCAGCGTGGTGATGGATGGAAGGAGGGGCCTCTGATATTGTTCTCCTATGGCCAGTTGGTCCACTGATTCCTTAGAATTTGATTCAGGCTGCACCAAGTGAGTCTGTGTGCAGCTCTTTCTATATCTAGCCAGCAGGATTGTCCAGTATACTTAACTAGGCTGTGCATTGTACAAGTGGTCCATTACCTACATGGAGGGGGGCATTCCTTCTCAAAATAGAAGGGTTTGTGTTTATTTCCATTTACCAATAGAACTCAAGTTTCAGAGAAGAGCTGCCTTGGCTCACAAAGGCTCAGCGTGCAGCCACTAACCGTGACAGAAGCCTGTACCTTCTCTACGTCCAGGATCTCTGGCCTACCCAGGGTGGAGCAGGGAATCTAGAGGGAGTTTCTATGCCTGGAAATGGGTCTGATGGCTCCTCTGTGCCCTACTGTTTCCACAGGTGTTATCCCCACTGTCCGACTCCATCTTGGCAGAGAAGACGGTAACAGTGCTGGATGACAAAGTGTCTGTGACAGACTTGGCTGTCCAGGTAGTGGCTGGGCTGTCTGTCGCCTTGCACCCCGTCTCAGAGAACAACAAAGCTACCACAGCTGTGGTCACAGCCGAGGAGCTGCTGCGTGCCCCCAAACAGGTAGGAGTTGAGACAGGCCAGGAAAGCCGAGGGGCTGGTTCAGCAGAGAAGGGCAAGGAGATATGTCCAGGTTCAGAGTTACCAGGAACACGAGTGCTCAGCTCCCACTTAAGCCTCCGGGACACAGGGAGAGGCATGTCTGTCCTGTAGCTGCGGCGGGGAAGATGGCTGGCAGCATCCTCCCACTCCCACCCCTCACCCCACTACCATCATCACCCCACTCCCACCCCTCACCCCACCCCCACTTCAGTGCCCTCTCCCAGACTGAGGAGGCACTGGGAAGACCATGTCAACTGCTCCCCTGTATGTCCCTAATGATCCACATTCCTTTCAGGGCCCAAACACCCCAGCAGGTGCAGCCAGGCCAGCTCTCTGTCCCTACTTCCCCGTCTCCACTCTGGAGCTCCCATGCACTTTATGTGCTCCCTCCTGCCACGCCCTTCTGGGATTCTACCTTGCAGTTCTTCTGGTCCAAGATGTGTTCCCTTGGGCTCACTCACCCCTGAACACTGCCTTGGCTCCTTTCCAGCCATAGTTTCAACACTCCTCAGCCATCCTCACTGCCCTGCCAGTCTCTGCCTCCTCTGCCGCTTCCATTATCCATTCACTACGCCTCTGAAATTGTTATAAATATATGTATGATCCACGCTTATGCTTGCTTCTGCTCTTATGGAAAGGGGCTGCAGGGTAACTTTCCACAGGGGCAATGCTTTGCAGAGCTGACCCTCCGCTGTGCATGCTAGGCTCACAGCAAATACCATTGCAAGTAAGTGGAGGCTGGGAGCTGGTAGAAAGGGGGAATGTGGAGTCTCATACACGTCTACACTGAAGATGATTCTGGAGGCAGAGTTCTAGGAGGACTCAACCCAGGTAACCAACAGGACCTCAGACCTTAGAGGGAACCAGTTCATCTCTTGTTTGGGAATTAAATTACAATCAACTATCGAGTGCTATAAAGAATGTCTGTCACTGTTCCCCCCATGAGTGATGGTCACTGTTCATCACTGTTAATATCAGAAGCAGTGAGGACCTCAGGACTCCACCAGGGCAGGTCCCATGTTGGCTCAGGCATTTGGCTTCAAAGCTGGTTCCCATGGGTGATACAAACCTAGGAGAAGTTGTCAGGTTACAGTGAAGCTCCAGTTAAGCCATGGCTGGGCTAGGCAACAGATTCTAGACCTGACAATTGGGCAGTGGGGGCTACCGTCCTTCACGTAGCATAATGGGAACAAAACGGTGTCTATGGGAATAGACAGAACACAGTGACCATCAAGGGACAGGCAGAGTAAAGCCAGGGAGATTTGGTGCTTCTAGGGAAAACCAAAAAATTCCACATGCCATGCAGGGTTTCATTACTGATAGACACAGACTACCTATTCTCCTGTCTAGTGGTGCTGACAAGCTATGTGAAATCCACATGACCACATCATCCCTGCTGTGGGCTGGGATGGTACACAACACAAATGGGTGTACCAGCTAGCTACTGCTGTGTAACAAGCATGACTGCTTAACAACTTCTTGTAATATGGTCCCAGTTCTGTGGAAGCTCACCTGGCCCTGCACGCAAGGTGTTAAAGTGCTGACTTCTCATCCAGGAAAGGATCTGCTTCCAGAGTTGTTGTTGTTTGGGAGCAAGAGTCTTGCTGTGGATGACTGAGGTCTCCATCTCTTGGTCAATGTTGTAACTGCCTGGGTGCCTCCCTCAGGTACTCGTGGCTATCAATCCCTTCTTCTCCCATTTATTCACCTCTCTCAGCCACGTTCATAGTCTGTCCCAGGCTCTGACACTCTTCTATCCCCAGCAGCATGAGTTGGTAACCCTAAAGGGACTGTAACTCTGCCATCCCCTGGTTAGGTAGCTCAGGAAGCCATCTCTGTCCCATAGACAACTTCACCATTTGACACAGATGATAAGGGCATCCCTCACCCTGTGCCCAGCTTCTAGAAACTCCATTCAGCTGTCTTTGAAAAGCAATCCTTAGCCAGGCAGTGGTGGCACATGCCTTTAATCCCAGAGCTTGGGAGGCAGAGGCAGGTGGATCTCTGTTTCAGAATGGCCAGGACTACACAGAGAAACCTTGTCTTAAAAACCAAAGCATAAAAAGCCACCCAGCTGCCTCACTTTGGTCCCATACATTAGCCAGAGAGACTAGGAGTATATTCCAGCCATGTCTAGTCCAGCCATGTCTAGTCCATCGTGATGGCTCCTCTGCCCTTATCTGTGAAGACAGGAATTGACATGCTGTGTTCTGGTTTGTAAAAAAACTGTAGAAGTGACTTGGCCAGCAGAGTGCTTGCCCTACAAGTATGAGTACCTGAGTTCAGATCCCTAGAACCCGCATCAAAAGCCAGGCATAGGGATGCGCAATTGTCATCCCAGATGTGAAGAAGTGGAGACAGTGGGATACCATGGGGCTTGCTGGCCAATGAACCTAGATTAGTCAGAAAGCTTCAGGTTTAGTGAGACCCTGTATCAAAATCTAAAGTGGAGAGCAATTGAGTAAGACACCTAATATCAACCTCTGACATTCGCACACGCAAGAGAAAAGATGGGGGGTCAAAGGGACAAAGGAAGAAGTCACAGCTGGTAGCTCTTTGTTAAGAACGGGCCATGGGTTAGAATAGAGAGGCATCATAGCCTCTGGGTTCTAGGGTAAAACCACTATCCACATCCAACATGACCCATCTGTCTTCATCAACCAGTAGTAATTGGATGCCCAGCCCAGATGCAGGTGACTCGTAAACAGAGCATCTTCGATTTTGCAGGCGTCAGTCTCTAAAGAAGCAAGGTCTAAATCACTGGTGGCCATGTGTTATTTGAAGTCACTTGGTATTTGTCATCTCGGGAGATGTGTGTTGGATTCCCCCACTGAAGTTTCCAGCCTTGCTGTAATGAGACGATATAGAAGGACCAGATCTCAATCACAAGGCTGATGGAAGTGTCTCTGACAAGCCTCCAATTCCAATCCAAGTGTCTGTCCTTTGAGCTGGGCTTGGTTTATATTAACTTCTCCATCCAGGTGTGGGAAGAAAAATTAATTCGAGACGAAAAGCCAACCATGAGCAGCATTTTATCTCAGCCCCGACAAAAAACAAAGGCAGATGCCTGTGTGTGTGACATTAACAGCTTCCCTTCTGAAAATCCAGAAGACTATGAACCTTGCTTGTTTTTTAAGCTTGGGTGGAAGGAAAAAAATGAAACCAGTTACCTGGGATTCTGTTGGGCGGAATGAGAAGAGAGCTTATTGGAGGACACAGATGGAGCTCCAAGTATAGAAACCAAAGGCATAGAGCCACATCCTGTTGCTGCCAATTTCCCCACAAGCTTAAATGAACAATGAAGGCCCCTCCGCAGGCAAAGCAGACAGTGTACAAGGAAGGGAAGGCAGGTCCTGCACCCACTCACCCACAGATGAAGTCAAGTTCACCCATGGAGGCCTCTGTAGAGACCATGCCAGACTAGAAAGGGCCAGGGATGTACCATGCTCCAAGGAACAGGGAGATGAGCTCACAATAACAACACTTATCCATAGTTCATCCAGGACTGCCCTGGTGGGTATTAATTCCTTGGCGTTTCTGGCTTCACTCAAAAACTCTGGTTCCAAAGCCAGAGGATGCCTTTGAGCAAAGATGATTAAAATGAATGCTGAGCTGGCAGCAGAAAGCCAAGCTCATAACTGTTGATGGCAGGATAATTGTTCCATCATGAGATTTCAAGTTAGCGCAATCTCTAACTCAAAAGCCTAACTAACTGGCTTTACCCTGTTTGCTTGCTTTTTCATCTTTGGACAAAATCTAAAGTGTGCCCAGCCCTCATATTCTGAGCTTTCTCTCAATCTCTCTCTCTCTCTCTCTCTTTTTTTTTTTTTTTCTGGACGCCCATACCCCATATATAGCTGCTTGTAGGCTTCCATTGCTGATGCTAACTCAGAAGATAAGGGTTTTTCTCACCCCCTTTATCACCCTCTTTCTTTAAGCTTCCATGATTTATAACTTGCTTGCCCTGTATTTTTCTGTCAAACTCTAATAAAATGGTCCTCATGCTTTAAAATGGGTTGAGGAGGTACTGGCAGTAAGTTCTCTTGCCTACATAACTCTGCTCTGGGCTGTCTGCTCCAAATAGCAGAGATTCAGCTATAGTCAGAAGTTTCTGTCCCACCCGACCAGTCCCACAGTCATTTAGTCCCAAATAGTCACACAAAGACTTATATTAATTTTAAACTGTTTGGCCTAAGCTCAGGCATATTACTTGCTAATGATTTTAAACTAACCCATGATTCTTATCCATGTTTAGCCATGTGACTTGGTACCTTTTCTTTGGTACAGTATTCCTGTCTTGCTTCATCTATGTCTGGCTGGCCTCTCTCAGCTTTTCCTCTTCCCAGAATTCTCCTTGCCTGGTTTCCCTGACTATACTTCCTGTCTGCCTAACTTCTGGCCAATCAGCATTTTATTAAACCAACATTTACAGTGTACAAGAGCATAATTCCTCATTGAGCACCCAGCCTCATTTGACCAAAACAGAATGGAGCAGCCTGTGGGCAGACACTCACACCTTCAGGTACAGCCAGATCCAGGAGCCCAAACAGCTTCACCCAAAGTCTTTTTACTGTCTCTTCCTTTCTGTTGGAGTGCAGCCACAGTTGCCTAGAATGTTCTAGAATATTGCCTTTCTCATTTTGATTGTCCTCCTGAAACTTGTAGCTAGACCATGGGCTCTTCTTGCTCTTCTTCATCCATTTCCACCGGCCTGTCTTGTCTTCCGTTTCTTCCTTGTCCTCAGTAAACATGTCGGCAGTGCTGGCTGGTGAGCTAGCTCTCTCCTCAGACGTGTGTCGGTTGCTGTATAAAGCATCCCAAGTGATTTACTCACCCCACCACATTCTTTTCTTTGAGATGGGGGGGGTGTCTCATGGAGCCCAGACTGGCCTCCAACTCCTGATCCTCCTGCCTCCACCTTCCAAGTCTCAAGACTTATGCCAACACAATCTGCTCACTTTTTTCATTTCTAGAAATTCTATGTAGGTCTCCACACATCTCTGCCATTACCCACTCATCTCTGCCTTTCCCCACACATCTCTGCCTTTCCCCACACATCTCTGCCTTTCCCCACACATCTCTGCCTTTCCCCACACATCTCTGCCTTTCCCCACACATCTCTGCCATTACCCACTCATCTCTGCCTTTCCCCACACATCTCTGCCTTTCCCCACACATCTCTGCCTTTCCCCACACATCTCTGCCTTTCCCCACACATCTCTGCCTTTCCCCACACATCTCTGCTGTCCTGGTGTAGTCTACACTTTAATTTCTCCTTTTTGCCATTTTATTTCATTAGTGATTGGTTTTTTCCCCCTTGATTTACTTTAATCCAGTCTTTTAAAGTTGTTACCACATTTCTAATCTGATCATCATAGTTTTGAAATTATTATTTGTAGTAGTGTGTGGTGTGTGTGTGTGTGTGTGTGTGTGTGTGTGTGTGTGTGTGTGTGTGTGTCACAGTGAATGTGTAGAGGTCAGAGAACAAACTTAAGGAGTCTGTTCTCTCTCATTTCACCTTGACATGAGTTTTGGAGATTGAACTCATGTTGACAGGCTTGCACAGCAAATGCTTTGATCCACTGAACCATCCCACGGACTTGCTGTGTGCATTTTTCATGTGCCTTTTGTGAAACCTGCTGCCTACCCACAGATGGATTTTTGCCCATGTCAAAGGAGCCCTGTGCAGCTGCTGCCTTACCTTGCTCTGCTTCTAAAGAGCTCCGGGTGGTTTGTTCACTTGGGTCCAGCTTCTAGTCTGTTTTTCTGCTTGCTTTCCCTGTGGCACACTCCCTGCGTCACACAAGCAACACCACACCAACCCACAACTGGGGATAGGTTTCTTATTTCCACTTGTGGCAGAGAGGAAATGGATCCTTCAAGCCATCATATGCAAAGAGGTTCTGCTGCCTCCTCTTGCTACAGCAATAGGGTCTAAGATGAGTGTGGCCAGCAGAACAACCAGAAAGGCTCCCATAATGAGGACTAGTCTGGTGATGAGGGAAGAGCATTGCAGTGAGCCTTTAAGGAAATGCTGAGCATAGCTGTTCTAGGTACAGCTGACCACAAGGCCTTGGCAGCGGCTGATCTCTGGGTCTCCAACTTGCCAACCTGACAGCTAACGGACACACTCCTTAAACTCACTGTAATGGCACCTGTTTTGCAAGAGAGGCATTCTCTGAGTAGAAGCTGACCCCTAATATGCACACTTTCTCTGTTTGTGGATCCCCTGTTAGAATCTCAAGAGTTGCAGGCTGTTCTGGAAACCCAAAAGTTAAGGCTCTGTCCATGATGCTGAAGATGAGGGCTCCAGCAGGAAATGCCCTGGAGCATCCCATCTAGATGAATCTATGTCCACCATCGCACTGTATTTTCCCTGGGATGTTCAGTGGGCAATGCCTGTATTTACTGAGAACATAGCATGCATGTGAGGATGAATCAGGACATCTTCAGGCCAAGAGCTCTCAAACACCCTTCCCTGTTCTCCACAATAGAAGAGTTTTTATGTCTGCTTGGGCCTTGAATGAGTGATTGCAGGTCTTAATGACTCATCCTGTGACACTGGCCTGACCTTTGTTGGTCTGTCCTAATGCAGCTGACCTGAGCCCAGTAGGTGGCATGGACATGCCACTGCTGTCTACTTGACTATATCCTGCATAGAATGTGCCATGTCACATCAGGTCATACAAAGGGAAGATAATCTTGCTTTCCTGTTTCCTCCAAAGTAAAAGATACTCTTAAAACCCTGGAGGAGAATAGGGTGGGGAGGGGAGAAGAATTAGTAAGGGTTCTCTAGAGGAACCCAACTGAAAGAGTGGATGTCTTCATTAAAGGGGGATTTTTAAGAGTGGGTTTCTGGGTGTGGTCCACACAGTCCAATAGTGGTCATCTCATGATGGAAAAGTGGAGAGAACCTGGTAGCTGTTCAGTGTGTGAACTTGGATGACATTGTAGTCCCAATCTGGCTCAGGAGTTCTGGATGATTTCTGGAGAGCTGCTAGTTTTCAGGCCATGTTGGAAGGCTGAAGTTGGATTTAATACCAGCCGCAGAAACAGGGTAAATCAACAGGGTAAACCATCAAGAGTGAAGGCAAGCAGGCAAAAAGCAGAGCCTCCTTCCTCCTTGTCTTTTTTTCGTGGGCTGCCACTGGAGGTGTGGCCCAGGTTTAGGCTGGGTCTTCCTGCTTCAGATAATCAGACTTTAAAAATCCCTTCCCAGAGTGCCGAGAAGCAGGAGCTTCTGTTGATTCTGTATGTCACCGAGTTGACAACCAAAATGAGCCATCACAGGAGAAAAGAGAAACTTTCTCTTTTATGAGACAGTGTCTCATGGACCCCAGGATGACCTTGAGCTCCTGATTCCAATTCCCTCCCAAGTGCTGAAACTAAAGGCGTGCTCTACCACACCTAGTCTCGGCAATGGTGGGAGCAAAACCCAGGAATTCATGTGCTTTAGGCAAACATTTTACTAACTGGCCCATATTCCAAGCCTACAAATTCCAGTTTCAGATATTTGACTCTTACAGAATTTCCTGCCTCAGTTTTCTACCTCTACAAGTCCTCAAATGTCCTGTGAGGCTAATGGAGCCCAGGAATAAGTGATTAGAAGATATCAAAAGCTGTCCTAGGGATGTGTATATTTTCTGCATATTGCTTATGTTGGAGCTGAGCTGGGTTAGGGTATCTCTCTGATGGAGAGCATATTGGCTTCCCTAGCACATTGGCACCAGATCAGGGCTTCTTGTCACCCTCCCTATTTCTTTGGTATTATTCTAGGATGGGTCCCTGGAGATAAGACACACCCCCAAGTGGTTTTCATGGTCTCTGTCCCTGCAGGAAGCTATAGTCAGCACGTGGCTCCAATTCAGTGATGGCTCAGTGACATCCCTGGACATCTATGACAACAAGGACTTCTCCTTAACTGCCATGTCTTTGGATGAGGCTGTTGTGTCCATCCCACACCCCCTCTCACCTTGGTGGCCTACTGTGGTGGCTGAAGGAGAAGGCCAGGGTCCACTGCTCCGAGTGGACATGTCCATCGCTGAGGCCTGTCAGAAATCCAAACGCAAGAGTGTGCTGGCTGTAGGAATCGGCCATGTGGGGGTCAAGTTTGGATGGGATGATGTTGACTCCAGCCAGACTGGAGACAAGGATGAAGAGGAAATAAAGAACCATGCCAGCGATCGCCGGCAGAAAATTCAGGACCTGGACCGCCCAGGTCAGGATGAACGCTACCATGGCAACTCTCCTGGGGATCGTGAGGAAGGGGCTCTGCTGAGTGCCACCACCACTGCCAAGTCCCTGCTGGATAACAAAGTAGGGAAGAGTGGCAGACTGGATGGGGCCAGGCTACACAGCATCCCCATAGACTTCACCAACTTCCCGGCCCATGTGGACCTCCCTAAGGCTGGGAGCACACTGGAAGAGAATGGTCTGATGCAGACCACCCATGGCCTGAGTGACCTGGAGATTGGGATGTACGCCCTCCTGGGGGTCTTCTGCCTGGCCATCCTTGTCTTTCTCATTAACTGTGCCACCTTCGCCTTCAAGTATAGGCACAAACAGGTGCCTCTCGAAGGCCAGGCATCCATGACCCACTCTCATGACTGGGTGTGGCTGGGCAATGAGGCAGAGCTCTTAGAGAACATTGGAGACATGTCACCACCCCAGGATGAACACACGACCATCATAGACCGAGGGCTGGGAGGCTCTGAAGAGAACAACCACCTGCTTCTCAATGGTGGCTCCCAAAAGCACATGCAGAGCCAGGTCCACAGGCCACCAGGCTCTGGGGGGCGGCAGGGCAGGGAGTTCAAGCAGGAACCTGCAAACTCCCCCACCTCCAAGATGAAGAAGGTGAAATTTGCTACCTTCACCATCCCACCTGAGGACAGCTGTCCCACAGTGAACTCTATCCTCACTGGCAACGATGACATTAAGTGGGTTTGCCAAGACCTAGATGTGGGCGTGTCCAAGGAACTCAGAACCTACCTGGAGAAATTCCAAGACAATGTGTAGTGCTCTGGTCACCTCTCCAACATGGACAGTGTTCTCCTTTCTTCCTGCTCTCAACAGAGTGGCTGGATGGAGGGAGTTTTTGATGGACTGAATGACAAAAGACTGGGGCCCACAAAATACCAGCTAGCAGTTTAGAAGCAGGGAAGGGATGTTTTTATATTAAAGGGTTTTTTTGTTTTTTGTTTTTTGTTTTTTTAAGCAGTTGAGGACAGTTAGGTTTCCAGAAGTGTGAGTCTCTGAGTCCTCACAGGGAAGCAGAGAGGGATCCAAGACACTGCTCAGAGATGAGAGGGTTATTTTATGAATCAAAATACACTGCAGACAAGCTACCAAAAATATTTGTTAAAAAAATACGAAAAGATAAATAAAAAAGACACAAATGACTGTTGGTTTATATTTCTAATAAAGGAACAAAATGTAAAAATGGGGCTTGCTAAGAGGCGGCCTTCATTTTGGTTCAATCTTCATGTTTCTGGGGACAACCTATGTCCATCAGCCTGGTACCCAAGAGGAAGTACATCGGAACACTGGTCGCCTCTTAGGAAGAATGAAAATTTTACATTGGATTCCTTATCTTTTCTTGTCTCCATGTTTCCTTTTTGTGTCCTAGGCTTCCATTTGATTTAATTCCGTGTTTATTTCTGAGGACCAAGTGGTATATTTTCCTAAGTGAAATATAAATTATATTTCTACTCATTAGATAGGTTTTTTTTTTTCCCCTCTCTTTTTGGCAAGACCATCAGTGAGTCCGATCTTTATGTCATAACATTAACTTGAATTATATCTCTCCTGCTTTGTTGACATTTTCTGGCTTGTTTTTTGGTTTTCGTTTTTTAACAATATGGGAAGTGCACAGTTCCTTCCATGGGAAGAGTGAGCCGCACAATCATTATCAGTTAGGTCAGGCCAGGGGAGGTGGATGGAACAGTGTTCACAGCTGTCTGAAGAGGATGTAGCCAAGACAACAGAGTGCAGCCTATGATGCCTGGCCACTCCCTGTGAAGTCAAAGACATGGTGTCTCCATCAGTGTGGACATAGGGATGCCTCTATGTAGAGATGTTGAGTGTTCAGAGTCAGGCAAACGGGCTATGTTTACCACAAGAGACAGTCAACCCTGTACTGAACAAGCAGAAAAGACATTTTGGGGGTGGAGCTGAGTTATCCGATTTTACTGGGCGGAGTCAACGGTTATAAACTCAAAATGATAAAAAAAAACCTATTTTCAATCAAAGTATGAACAGCTGTATAGCAGCACAGCACAATATCATATTCACTGAAAGCAGAATGCTTGCTTGAAAAGCAGGAGGGAACGCATGTATTCCCAGGATGTCCAGAGCCTAGGATTCTCCTTCCATCGGCTGAGGGAGAGGCTATCCAGTACTGTGACCCTCAGCAGAGCAGCACTCATAGACAAACCAGGGAATGGCCATTGTTGAAATGTTTTTCTATTACTAAAATTAGTAGCTAAGAAAAGGTCCTGGAAGCCTGGTGACCTTGGTTGGACCTTTGACACATATATTTGTAGCATTTACAATAGATTTTAAAAGCTATTTATTTATACCTACGGTGGCAGTTGTCATTAAAATGCTTGCCATTGCTTCACAAATCACCGTCTCATGGGATTTTCTTGTTTCATTTACTTCCCGTCCCCTGATGCTAACAGGTAGAGGTCTGCTGCAGAATTCATTTGTTAAAGAAGAAACAACACACTTGCCCCTCCATTGCTTCATTTCTGGCCAGATTCAGAGCCATTCGAATGAAGTTCAATTCTAACCCATACCCATTGTCACCTGCTTATACTCAGGGTCACATCAGGGCAGCAGGAGACAGCTGGTCACACCCAGTCAGGAAGCAGAGAGAGACGAACCCTGGTCTCAGATCATTTTTACCTATTTCATCTGGGACCCCAGCCCATGAGATAGTACTGCCCATATTCATGATGAGTCTTCCTGCTTCAGTTATCCAGTCTAGAAACTCTCTTGTAGAGGAATTTATTCCCAAGGTGATTTTAGAGCCTGGTGAGGTCATTAGTAGTAACTATGACAACCCCTATCCTAGGAACCCACTAAGTGGCAAATGTCATTAAACACTTTCTAGAGAGATGGCCCAGTGACCAAAACACTTGACATGCAAGCCCGAGGATCGGAGTTCAGATCCCTAGAGCCCAAGTAAATGTTGCATGGCCATGGTGGCTCACCTGTAACTCTAGCCTCAGAAGCATGCTGGCTATGGAGACATACCATATCAGTGAGCTCTGGATTTGATTGGGTGCAAATGCAGGACACCTAATCCAAGGGCCCATGTGTCAGCTCACCTTTTATAGGAATTTTTTTTAAAGCAGATGTTTTTATCTGGTTCTAGTCATAAAATCTAACAGGAACACTTAGTCTTGAGGCTGTTGGACCAACAATCTACTTAGAACCAACTGATTGGCCATCCCTCTGTTTGTGAAGAGTGAAGTAGTGAATGAGACCATGTAGCTGTCAGTCAAATGCAGAGGAGGAAAACTGCAGACAAGTCCAGGCCACATAGCTACTTCAGTGTTACCTCCTGTTCCTAGACAGACCTAGCCACTCTTCTTAAGGACTTTTAGAAATAGGATAGAGCTGGGCTGGGGCGATGACTCACTTGGTAGATCCCTTTGCCAGGCAAGTATGACAAGCTGAGTTTGACTCCCCTGCTCCAGAACTTACCATTTTATAAAGCCAAGAATGTTGGCACACTCTTGTAGGCACAATGGAGGCAGGTAGGAACCCTAAGCTTGCTAGCCTACTTGGCAAATTAGAGGCCAGGGAGAGATTCTGTCTCAAAAGAAAATGTAGACAGCTCCCAAGGAACAACACTCAGTGTTGTATTCAGACTCAACACACACATACACACACACACACACACACACACACACACACACACACACACACACACACACACGCACGCACCCGCACGTGCACGCACGCGTACACTGAGGATCAAAATAAAGGGATAGAATAGTTCTCGAGTTAACATGGAGATCTTCACATCTCTATTAACGTCAATACTCACTACAGAAGAAATAATAAGACTGTTTCATTGGGCTTTTATTCAGTTTTTATCAAGACCTGTGTCAAACCTTGTCCAGTTATGAACCCAGCACAGAAGTGTGAGCCTTATTTATGGACAAGGAGTCCATCTCAAAGCATTTTCTTTTAGGCCACAGCTAGAATGCAACAGAGCCAGGGTTTAATATCCAAAGAGGATGTTCTTAATTATCATGTGAATGCAAGCTTTACATATATTATCTTGAATTAAAAATGGAATTTGAGTAATGAAAAAGGAATTCAGATCCACTACACAGCATTTGAGAGATGAAGGACAGCCAAAGAAATATGAAACCAAAAACTCTCTCCTTACAGAAAGAGAAATGAATAATTCATTTAATAAGATGGGGGTATCCTCCTCATCTTCAGCATTGTACATAATTGTGTGTGTGTGTTTGAATTCTCAGAGCTTATTTTTATAAACAAGAGACTCGGTTTAATTTTAAAACATAAGGAGCCTTTAAACATTAAAAAAAACAAACAAACCAAAATTCTTTTTGAGACAGAATTGCATTCTGTAGTCCAGGCTAGACTGGAACTCAATATGTAGTCCAGGCTGACCTCAAACTTAAAACAATCCTCCTGCCACAGCACCCCCCCCATCCAGGAATTACAAATGTACACCAACATGCTATGCTTTCATAGTTTCAGAAGGTGATATGCAGGATGCTGAGGGAGAAAATTCATCAATGGTCTTATCCTTGAATGCTAAAACACTGACCTGCCAGGCAAGATGAATGTTGTGGGAATCAGGAGTTATTCCCCTTGACCTTGAGGTGTGGCCTTTAGGTCTTGAGGAGCCAGGCACAGAGCATGTCCAGGCCAGTCTAAGACCAGGTGTCTGATGTCGTTCCCTCCGATGTTCCTTGAGCTCCTGGAGAGAGGATCTGACCCATCACAGCACCATGTGGACCAGTCCAGCTTTCCAAGGGCATGAGGAATCCACATGGCAGCATACACCCGGTCTTAGACTGGCCTGGCCATGTCCATTACATGTCCTCCAGACCTAAAGACCACACCTCTAGGTCACGGTGAATAGTGCCTAATTCTCACTGCAGATGAGTTCATCAGTGAAACAGTAGCAAGACTGTTGTTGGGGTAACCAATCACTCTTTTGCCATGATTGAGGCCTGCTCCACAGGGAGTATTTGTGACTGGCCCTGTAAACATGCTCAAAATGTACAATTAGGGAAGTCATAGGTCCTAGGGAGGACCTACTGATAGTGGTTTCCTAACTGTTTAGGTTGCCAAATGGCCTTCTAATTAGTTATGTGTATACCCCTAGGTTTGTGCTACTCTCCAGCCCTGCAAAGAAAACCTTCCTGTAACAGTGAGTAGTGGTTGATAGAAAGACCCAGCACTGCTCAATGTACTGAGAACAGGAGATCTGGAGTACTCAACCATAGACAGGAATATTTATAGGCTCAGGGAACGTTGGGAAAGAGCAGGCAGGGAAAAAAAATGTAAGAACAGAGGATGAGGAGGAAACTGAGAGACGCTGTCCTCTAGACATAATGTGGCTGTTGCACACACGAACAGCCAGAAGTTGGGATCCCCTGCATGAGATCAAACCAGTTAAGAACTCCAGCACAGAGGACAAAGGCGTTGCTGGCAGCCACAGCTCTGAGGAACTATTAATAGATACTTGTTTCTAGGGAGTGAGTCACTTTTCTTTAGGATTCTGACCACTGGGAGGTTCCCTGTGTCTCAATGGATGACCCCCATAACCATGAACATGTGGGCAGTACTAACCAGACTCCATGGATTAAAGAAAGAAATGAGTTAGAAAGGAGATGTCATGGGTGATCATGGGTGATCATTGGAAGTGTTGAAGTGGGAAGTGAAGGGCTAATCCGGTCAAGATAGGTTTTGTGTATTTGTATGAAAATTTCAAAGGATATGTGAAAAGTAATGCTAAAATTATTGAGGAGGGGCTGGAGAGATGGCTCAGCAGTTAAGAGCCCTGACTAGTCTTCTAGAGGACCAGGGTTCAGTTCCCAGCATCCACATGGCAGCTCACAGCTGCCTCTACCTCCAAGATCTGACACCTTCACACAGAAATCTGCACATAAAATAAATAAATGTAAAAATATTAAGGGGAACGAGGTAGATGATGCTGAGAAGTTTTAATGAGGCTGATAGTTGATAAAGGAGGTCAGTGAAGGCCACTAAGAAGGACATAGCTTGACCTGAGCCTCTCGGTGCATCTGAGATGGGAGCCCCTGGAGCTGAAATGCACAGGGAAGTCTCGGGAGTGAAGACTGATACAGACAGGTGTGAGAGTGACACGAACCTGGACAAAAATAAATACACTGGGGCTGCAGAGATGAGGTTCCTGTGTACACTGGACACAGAACTGGGTCACATGCATGATTCCTTTCCCCTTCCCTGCATAACCCGTGCCAGATGTCACCAGCATGTCAGCTTGTAAAGCGGGCACAATCTACTCCAGGTTCCCCAGTGCCCAGTCATTTGGCTATAGCCCTCTCCTGTTGGGTTTGAGGATGCTGCCTTGGGTTTCCAAAGAGTTTGCTGTAAGAGGCTTATTAGTTACTTGGAAACAGCAAAACCTTAAGTGAAGCTGGGTAACTCAAGGCTCTGACAGCTGAATTCTGCTTACAGGTGGACAGGCTCACTAGAAAATACCTGTGTCAAGAGAGACTTGAAGAAGACAGAGACAGAGGCCAATTTCTGCCCACACCGATTTGCTTTTGGGTAGAAACTTAAATTACATTTCAGAGAATAAGACACACGATGGCATTTTCTTCCAATTTATCTCCTACCAACCAAAGTGTTTTATCCAAAAGCCTTTTCTTCCTCTGTCAAAAAAAAGTCACCAGACAGAAGGAAATTACAAGACTGTGAAATTTTGTTGATTTTTTTTTTAAGTCCAGGCTAAGTTGAGGGTCAAGGTTTCCCATCTTCTATCAGTTCTGCTGTTTTTGAAATGTTCTAGGACACTCTGAACACGTGTGTTGGGACACTGCAGAGGGCTGTGACCAGTTGAGGTTCCCTTCAGCCATAGAGAGAAGTGGCCACTGCACCACTGGTGAAAGTGTGGGGCACACGGGGTGCAAAGCAAACACATAGAGGGGTATAATCAGTTGACAGATATGGATCTCAGACCACTGGCAAAGACACCATGCGAGCAGGCTGAATAGCAAGAGACAGGAGTTTCGGTGGATCTAGGGCTCACCCTGATCCAGTAGGATTAATCATGTTCACTAATTATGTTTACAATGCCCTGAATTCCAAATAGGGTCACAGGCTAAGGCTTTGTGTAGACCTGATCTAGAGGCAGGGTAATATTCATCCAGGTAGGGTACACAGCAGGACGCTTTGGCAAGAGTGCTTTGCAAGTCTAATTCTCTTCTCCCCTAGACTCCAGCAGAAATAGTGGCCACTGTCCACAGCTTCCACATGGGCACAAACAAGCTGTGAGCAGACTCCCTACCAGTGTTAGTTATGTCTCTCATTAGTGAGGCAAAATACCTGGCAGAAGCAATTGGAAGGGATTCATTTTGGTTCATGGCTTCTGAGGTTCAGTTCATAGTGGTGGAGGAGGCAAGATACAGTGACTCCGCAGCCACTTAGAGCGGAGGCTTCTCATACAGAAGCTGTAACATAAGGTTTCTGGCCCGATTAGCCCCATGGCATCTCTGTACCATGACCCACTCCAGAGACATAGCTCAGAAAGCCACTTTTGGCTCTATTTCTGTGCTCTAGAACCATTTTTAAGATTTCTCTGGCTCTATGTGGGTGTTCACCCCATATTAGGTGCCATCTGTAACATGAAGTTTCTGGCCAGCTAGTTCAGTTGGTAGAACATGAGACTCTTATGTTCAGGGTCATAGGTTCGAGCCCCACATTGGGCACCATCTGTAATAAAAGGTTTCTGGCCTGACTAGCCCCATGATCCGGCCTACCCCTGAGGTTTTGACCTGCCACTGCTACTTATCTGGACCAGCAAACCCAAAGTCTCAATAAAACACACAGAAGCATATATTAATTTCATGCTGTTCAGCCTATGGCTCAGGTAAATTGCTAGCTAGCTCCTTCATCTTACTCCAACCCATTTCCATTAGTCTGTCCTGCTACGTGGCCCATGGCTCACCTATTTCATTATATGTTGATTCCTGGGTGGCTGGATCATGTCTCCTCTGGCTCTACTTCCTTCTCCTACCTATGCTCTGATTTCTCTGCTTGTGGTGCCCACCATAGGCCAAAACAGTTCCTTTATTTTACAGCATACAGAAAGACATTCCCACATCAAGAGGCCCCATGAGGAAGAGACTGCAAGTAGGACCTTGCACCCTACAGGGTTTGTTTCCCTCTTGTGCATTGAGATTAGAGGTGTGCACCACACCAAGCCTACATGTGAGCTTTTGTGAGAATTCTCTGTTCTTCATTCTTAACACGTCCCTGTCTCTATTCCTGCCTGGAGACATGCATGCAAGGGTGGAAAACCCAGACACATTGCGTCTTCTATATTTTTCTGCATATAGCTGTCACCCATGGCTGTGGGGATATTTTCAAATATAATAAAAATAGCCGGAGATGTCAGAGGGATCTACCCACAGTCAGTCTAGGAGGATCAGACAGTGGTAATTTACACTTTTAATCCCAGCACAGGGAGTAAGTATCCCGGGAGTGGTGACCTATGCCCTTAACCCAATCTGAGTTCAGGTCATTTTAGTTTACAGAAGGAGTTACAGGCTCCTAGGCAGGCAGTGGTGGTGCCATGCCTTAACTGAGCAAAGAAAGTATTTATGGCAGGCATAAAAAGACAGAGCAGGCAGAAGAAGCCAGGAGGAGCGAGGCTGAGGAAGCTGGAAGACAGCTGGGTGAGGTCTGACTGTGGGGTTTCTTCACCTATATCTCCGCCTTTCCCAGAGATTTGGCCCTGAGTTTCCTTTATTTGTGCAACACATGGCTCTAACAGAAGTCATGTGAAGCATCAGTGAGTCTGAGGTTTAGGGATTCTACCTTTCTGGTCAGTTCCCTGATGGTATGGAAGTGCTTGGACCATAGACAGACTACATCTGGGGAAGGGCCTCTGGGGTAAGGCAGAAAGAGACAGGGAGAGTTGAGTGAGAAAAACATGAAAGTGGAAATCCAGGGAGACCCCTCCTGAAGACATCACAGCCAAATCCATGGTTGACATTCTCTAAGGGAAGCAACCCCTGCCTCATAGTCCATCCTGGATAGAGGTGGGCCACTACATGTCACCAGAGTCTTAGAAATGATGGAGAAATAGAGAATGGCTAGTCACCATGTCTGCTTTGCAGATGGTAGAGATTTGCCTCACTCAGTGTTTTTGGTTATCAGCATTGCTGACTGATACCCCTCCCTTGCACCTCAACATACCTTCCACAGCTACATATAGTTGTTATTCTAAAGAACAGGGAGTTCACACAGGAACGCTCATGTAAGTATGGGTGGTTCACAATTTAATCTCAACATTCTAGAGGGGGTGGAAACATTAGGGTGGATAAGATAAAGGTAGTGTTGTCACCTTTATCTTGCCACCAAGTCTGATCATCTGGGACCCACATGGTAGAAGGAGAGAACCAATTCCTGAAATCATCCTAAATACCCACACCCATGCTGTGGCATAACAATCTCTCCACACACAAAATAAGTAAGTGTAAATTTTTTTTAACTTCCATATAAAACTTTTCTGGGATCACCTCAATAATCAAAAAATGGACACAGCCTGAATGACTATGGATGAATAAATAAGGTATGTCTAGTCCCAGGGTGGAATCTTACTCAGCCACAAACAAATAACTAATATGCAGACACATACTACAATGTAAATAAAACTTAGACATTATGGAGGATAAAAGGAAGCACAAGAGAACCATGTGTTTATAGGGACCATCCAAAATAAAAAGGGGAGTGGTCCAGACCCCTTTCTGTTTGCTGTGATAAAACACTGACCAAAAGCAATTTGGAGAAGGAAAGAGTTTATTTTGGCTTACACATTCAGGTCACAGTTTATCATTAAGAGAAGTTGGGGAAAAAGCTCAAGGCAGATCTTGAACACAGGCCTGCTTACTGATCAGGGAACTCACACACAGCCAAAGAAGTAAAGGAAGAACCCATGGAGTACACCGCTTGCTCATGCTTACGTGGCTTTCTTGATATCACAGGATCACCTGCCTAGGGAATGGTGCCGCCCACAGTGGGCTGGGCCCTCCTACATCAATCAAGAAAATCCCCCACAGACATGCATGCACGCAGACCAATCTGATCTGGGAAATTCTTCAACAGAGACTCCCTTCTCGGATGACTCTAGGCCATGTCAAGTTGACAGATAAAGCAGGCTAGGACAAGATGGAATCATTGCTTAATGTGAGTGAGAGCCAGCACTACAGAAGTGACAGCCAAGTCTCTTTCTTCTGGGGTGATGAAGCTGTTCTAAAATTGTGACTCTGGGAGTGTGCTGCAGACCGCTGAGAATAAAGCCTGGCTGGCTCAGGCTATGAGAGTGCCTTAGTTAGGATTTCTATTGCTGTGGAGAGATACCATGACCATGGCAACTCTTATAAAGAAAACAATTAAATGGAGCTGGCTTACAGGTCCAGAGGTTTAGTCCATTATCATCATGGCGGCGTGCAGCAGACATGGTGCTGGAGAAAGAGCAGAGATCTACATCTTAATCCATAGGCAGCAGAAACAACTGTGTCTCACACTGGGTGTATCTTGAGCAAATGAGACCTCAAAGCCCACTTCCGCAGTGACACACTTCCTCCAACATCTACTCCACCAAGGCCACACCTCCTCATAGTGCCACTCCCTGTGACCAAGCATTCAAACACATGGGTCTGTAGGGGTTATTCCTGTTAAACCATAATGACCAAAGCATTCAGAACCCAATTACTTCCACTGGTAATTGGTAATGATGCCTGGCTTCAAATCCTATTAAGATTTATTAATTTGGTGGGCATTAAACACTTGACCAGGTCACACATGGCTCTGAATCTGCTCAGGAAAGAGTAGAATTGATGGTTATGTTGACTCCCCGTGGCGAATAACCCTCCCTCGTCCTTTCTTGTTCTGTTGAGGTTGGATGTGGCTCCTTAACAGTGGGCCAGGGAGGCACAGGTTGGCTGCTGTCTGGATAGCACAGACAGCAAGGTCTCTTCCTGTGAAGAAAGATGAATTGAGACGTGACCCTGAAGGCACATGGGAGACCAGGGCAGACTGACAGTGTGAATCTATCTGAGCACCCATGTTTAGCTCACCCGGTGCCTCTGAGGAAATCAACTCCTTCCTAATGTTTTGTATCAGCAAAGGATCACACTCTGTATTCTTGATCTCTCCTGCCGTCCCTCCCTCCCTCCCTCCCTGGGGAAGGAAAAAAAGTATCAAGCTCCATTCAAGGCACTAGAAGCAAATTGTGAACTCTTGGCTCTGATCAACCTATAAAGGTTTTTCCATTAAATTAAAATACAGAGAGAGAGAGAGAGAGAGAGAGAGAGAGAGAGAGAGAGAGAGAGAGAGAGAGAGAGAGAGAGAGAGAGAGAGAGAGAAGAGAGAGAGAGGCTTTTGCTTTCCTATGCAAGCCACTGGCTCAATTTCTCTGGCTTGGGGGGGGGGCAGGAAGAAGACTTTATACATTTTAAAAAGACCAAAGGGCATTGTGGAATTTGTGTGGTGGACAGATATGAGCATGTTCTGTGTCTTGTAGGATTTGGGAACATTGCTTGCATGGATAAGCTGAGAAAAGAGGTCGGTCACTAAAGGCAGGAGAGATCAGAGGGTTTTTTGTAGCTGGCTTGTCCCCTCAAACATTCTGTCATAGAGTGAGTTTGGGGATGGTGTTTAAAAGAGGAGATTACAGTAAAGCAAGGGTGTTCCCGTGAGCCTCCCTGGTGGCTTGAATGTTGTGAGTGAATGTCCTCTAAATCAAGCACCAACTATCTTCTGGAGTTCACTTGTGGGCTCCTTGCAGAAGGATCATCCCAGCTGGTTCTGTTGACTGTTTATGACCCCTACAGAGGGATGGAGAGGAATATAAGACTCTCACTTGAGTACTCGGCCACTCCCAACCATATGTTATATGCAGTGTTATCTTGGAAAGGTGCTAGCCCAGGGAAGACTAGGTGTGTGGGGGGAGAAAAGATGCGGGGGGGGGGGAGGGGGAAGAGGGGCACTCCATATATGCAACTAGAATGGAAAATCCTCATCTCTGCTAAGTAAAGCTTTCAGATGTGGCCTGTTGGGGGAAGAGCACCCACATCAATGTAAGTAACCCCTCACCCACACTCTGTAAGGAGGTTCAATAACTCATTGTTTGCTGAGTGAAGTTCGGCAGAATCATGCCTCATTTTGTCATTGGGACCTTAGGAGAAGGGGTCGATATTACTTATGTCTTCCCCTGGGAAGGTATTTTCACAACAAACAAGAGATGTTCCCTACTGGGTCATTGTTTGAACACTTAGTCCCCTGTGCGTGGTTCTATTAACTACTTTTCCATTGCTATGATAATAAAATAGCATGACCAAAGCAATTTGTAGAAGCAAGTTTATTTCAGACTTACAGTTCCAAAAGGCTAAGAGTCCATCTTGGTGGGGAAGCATGGCAGCATGCAAGCATGGCGGCAGGTCATGTCACACATCGTGAGCTGGAAATGGTGTAGGGTGCTGTGGGAATTTTTCTGGAATAAGCATCCAATCACCATAACAATGAAAGGAAGACGTCACTGCGAGTTGACCAAAACCAGGACAGCCCCTGGAAGGCTTCATTATCCGAACCAGTTTGCATTCTCATTCTGTACTCTAAAGCCACAAGGTGGAGCAGGCAAGCAAGAAAGATTCTACAGACGTGTGTGTGTGTGTGTGTGTGTGTGTGTGTGTGTGTGTGTGTGTGTGTATGTGTGTGTGTGTGTATGTGTGTGTGTGTGTGTGTGTATGTGTGTGTGTGTGTGTGTGTGTGTGTGTATGTGTGTGTGTGTGTGTGTGTGTGTGTGTGTGTGTGTGTGTGTGTGTGTGTGTGGTGGTCAGCAGGTTGTTAAGGGCAATGACCCATTATTTCAGCTACTTCTCCAGGACATTCTGTTCCAGGTAATAAGCAAAGTCATACTAGACAAATAGGCAGGGGAAGCAGGGCTTCAATTATATTACTAAATGAGTCAATAAATCAGTATTATTAATTGGTCTTTTTACCTAATTCTTTTCATCTCAATGACAACCCCAGTGATGGACTTTCTCCATCAAGGCCGCATCTCCTAAACCTCTCCAAACAGCACCACTGATTGGGAACCAGTTGTTTCAATACCTGAGACCACGTGTGGTGGAGGGGGGGGGGGATTCCTCATTTAAACAGCTACAGTTGTGTTGGTTTGGAAGGTTCTGGAATCTTTGGAGGGTGGAACCTCATTTGAGAAAGTGAACCACTTGGGATAATGGGCTTTGAGATTATGTGGTTGGGCTCCATGTGTACCTCTGATTCCTGATTGAGCAGCCACCTTCCTTGCCTGTTATCATTCCTTCTATGCCATGGACTTCACTCTCTTGAACTGTGGGCCAGAACAAGCCCTTTCTTCCTTAAGTTGCTGCTTATCAGGGATCACACAATGAGGATGGTAATTAACATGGCCTCCACCTATGCTGGCCAGTGTTCTTATGTGGAGGGGGCTGAAGAATGATGTGGTAGTGAAGACCACTGGTTGCTCTTGCAGAAGACTGGGGTTTGGTTTTTAGCACCCACACTGGGCAGTTGACAACTGCCTAGACTCTGGCTCTGGGGTTGGGGGGGTCTGCTGCTGCCCACTTCTGGCCAGAGTGGGTATTGCACTCCCGTGCACATGGTATACACACACACACACACACACACACACACACACACACATACACATTTTTTTTTAAGAAGAAAAATATGTGAACACAGAATATGACACCAGAAAAGTGGGTGAACAGAAGGATCAGGTGAAGACACAAGAAAACTGACCCCTGAATTCAAAGAAAGGTATCTCGGGTGATGCCCAACCCACTCACACCTTGATCTTGGATTCTTTGGCTCTTCTATTTACGCTGCCTGTTGTGTGATGTTTTATTATGACAATCCCAACAGAAGCCAACAGAGTGTGTCACCAGCCTTTGACTTTCCTTTTGCACTGTCCTCTGGTATCTGGGCCCAGAGTCCTCTCTCTAGACAGTAGTGGTAAAAGGTTTATTCCATGCTGGCAGAGGCCTCCCTTTGAGGCTAATTCCTAAGAGTCAGGCATGGTACCATGTGCCTGGCCTAGGAACAGAGAGGAACTTGGGATATAGATGTTTGCAGAGGAACTGAGCACATCTAACCAAACTGACAGAGGAAGTTGATGTTTCTTACCTTGCTGTAATGCTGAGAAGACAAAGTCTCCATTAAAATTTATCTTTCTGGGTTGCTATGGTGGCTCAGAATAAGAATTGGGGTGGTTTATTAGGCTATGCAGTAGCCATGTACACATGTGATTTGGGACCACCATACATTCACTTTGAGCCCCACAGATACTCATACAACTAATATGAAGGTTTATGGCTCTCCTGTGAGGGCCACATGCTCACTTTGCTAAATGTTTATTGTATACAAGGCCAAGAGACAGAAGCTGCAAAGTCGGTGCCAGCCACCTTTCACAGGGCCCTGAGCAGGAATGTCAACCCAATGGAGGCTGATCTAAGGAGGTGTTTGGAGATGTTCCACGCAGGACCAAGGCAGCCAAAGGGGATTTCAGACATGGAGGTGAGTTGCCCTAAATGAGCAGATCTCCAATAGATGATGGCAGCAGTTAGGCTATATCATTATCCCAGTAGCGTTGCTATGGAAACTCCTTTCGTTTGAGGCCTACCCTCAGCCACTTCTCACCCAGTGATGTCCACTTCTATATTTCACAAAAATTGTAATGTGTCTTGATGATTGCAAAGTTTCTGCCTCTGTGACTCATGGACCACACAGATACCAGATCTCTCTCTCTCTCTCTCTCTCTCTCTCTCTCTCTCTCTCTCTCTCTCTCTCTCTCTCTCTCTCTGTGTGTGTGTGTGTGTGTGTGTGTGTGTGTGTGTGTATTTGTTTGTTTGCTTGCTTGCTTCAAAATACCCTGGCATCCTTCTTGAAGGCAAATTCATGAGCAGGCTTTTGACGTGGCTCCAAAACAGAAGGTGATTTTTTTTCATCTCTCTCTTCTTAGGGAGGCAGAAGGTATGGATGTATGCTGGGGTGTGCCAGGAGCAAGGTCGCAGCCTCAGGATCACTTCCTGGGCTTTGAATAGCCACAAGACTGGAGAGAGACTAAACCAAGATGAGGCCTGAACTCGACTTTCAGGATATTAATGTCCTTGTGGCTGGGGAAAGAGTTCAGGGGTAAAGATGCCTGCCATCAAGCCTGACAACCTGAGCTGCAACCTAGAGCCTACATGATGAGAGAAGAGAACAGACAGATGCAAACTGTCCTCTGACCTCCACACATTAACCATGGCACATACACCTGCTTACACACATATATATATATACATGAGGTTTTTATTACATTTGTTCTCTGTGTGTGGATGTGCATGTGTGTGCTCACATGCATGCACTTGCACCAGGGGTGCATGTAGAGCTCAGATGACAATGTGCAGATGTGTGCTCACATGCATACACTTGTGCCAGAAGTACATGTAGAGCTCAAATGACAATGTGCAGATGTGTGCTCACATGCATGCACTTGCACCAGATGTGATGTAGAGAGCAGAGGACAATGTGCAGATGTGTGCTCACATGTATGCACTTGTGCCAGGGGTGCATGCAGAGATCAGAGGACAGTGTACAGAAGTCAGCTCTCTCATTTCACCATCTGGGTTCTGGAGACTGGGTCAGGCCGTCAGGCTAGGCTCCAAGCAATTTTAGCTGCTGAGCCTTTTCTCTGACCTACATATAAATTCTTGAAGCTTCGGGTATAGCTAGGTCCAGGTGCTCATCCAAGGTCTTGGTTATGCATCTATTAGCTCTGACTTTCTCTGTCCCAGGTAGCAGGAAGGGGGCCATCAAGACACTTGATAGCTTGTCAGCCTCTCTAATATCTGAGCCAGATTCTCCTCTGCCCACTCAAAGTGTTCAGAATCAAATCTCTGGATCGTTGTTTGGGTCAAATGTCAGCCTTGTGGACTCATTCCCCAAACATTAATGCTTTCTTTACCCCCAGTTGGAGAGAATGGATCCAGAGCTGGGATGAAAGATGTGTGCTGTTGGGCAAATCCACATATCTGTCTAAAAATGGTGTTGGCTACATCTGGATTGGGGGGGTTAAACACCTGTGTTTACCCCTCTCGGTCCTTTGCAAGCAGAGAGTGCTGTGGGTTTGGAAAGAGTTCAGCAGCAGTTGGCCATGTATTTGGCATTAGTTAATATCTTTGTGAGTTTGACATCTTGTCTTTAAGAAACAGACAAATCCCTCTTGCTTGCTCCCTTCCCTTCCCCTGACTTCCATGCCAGCCACAGGTGTTGGGAACAGATAAGGTTTTTAGTCCACAGGACGTTGAGATGGACAGTTCTAAGATGCACTCTGGCTGTCAGACCAGCAAAGTGGAGGGTCTGCATGCTCTGGCCTAAAGCACTGAGGAATCTTAGAAAGGGGTGTTCCACCACCCTCATCAGCCGATAACAGCACTCCAAACAGAAAGCAGATCATCAGAGGTGATATGGGTCCTCCCTCAGTTCTGAGGCAGCCGCTGTTAACACAGCTCCCCTCAAGCCCTTGCACATTACTGCAGACACAGGGTTAGGAGAGCTCCCGTGGGAAATGCTGTGTTTTGGAGAGGAGTCAAACTTGCCAGCAGAGGCAGGTGTGGTTAAGGAGATTCTTTGGTGCTGGGAAGGAAACTCTGAGGAACAGTGCTTGGCTAGTGTTAGCAAGGCCTGGGGTTCCATCCCCAGTATAGAGAGACAATTAAGAGGTAGGTATATAGGGAGGCAGGTGATAGGTAGGTAGGTAGGTAGGTAGGTAGGTAGGTAGGTAGGTAGATAGATAGATAGATAGATAGATAGATAGATAGATAGATAGATAGATAGATAGATAGATTCTATATGTAGATGATTGTATAGGTGATGGACAGATAGATAATATAGATAGATAGTTGGTAGACTGACAGGTAGGTAGGTAGATGATATAGACAGGTGAATAGATGATAGGTTGAAGGGTAGGTAGATTAGGTAGGTAGGTAGGTAGATAGATAGATAGATAGATAGATAGAGAGAGAGAGAGAGAGAGAGAGAGAAAGAAAGAAAAAAAGAAAGAAAGAAAGAAAGAAAGAAAGAAAGAAAGAAAGAAAGAAAGAAAGAAAGAAAGAAAGAAAGAAAGAAAGAAAGAAAGAAAGGAAGATGATAGATAAGTGGAAAGATTATATGGAGATGGGTGGATAGATGATAGACAGATATAATATATATGGATGGTAGATGGTAGACAGATAGTAGGTAGACAGATAATATAGATAGAAGTATGATAGATGGTAGATTGACAGATAAGTAGGTAGATTATATAGATAAACAGATGGATAGATGATTGACAGACAGACAGACAGACAAACAGACAGACAGACAGACAGACAGACAGATAGATAGATAGATAGATAGATAGATAGATAGATAGATAGATAGATAGACAATAGATGAATGAGGTGGAAAAAGATGGATTAACATTTGTTTTACTAAGTTTGAGCTGCAGGGTTTGGGATGGCTCAGGACAAAGGCTGCCGATATTTGCTGGGAAGCTAAGAGAGCTCAAAAGACAGTTCTCCCTACCACTTAATACCAAAGTTTCTAAAACATAAAATTTCTAAAGTGTGAAGCACAGCAGGTCACGTGCATGGGGTGTCAGCAAATGTGGAAGCTGAAGGGCAAATGGACATGATCCTAACTTTGTCCTTCTGCTTCCGGTGAGAAAACTCTGGTGATGAATGGGATTTTTTTTTTTTTTTTAAAGTAAGGCTGATGGAGAGACAGCTCAGCGGATAAGAACATTTGCTGCTCTTGCAGAGAGTTACAGTCTCACCACCCACATGTGTCTGACACCCTCTTCAAGCCTCTGAGGACATGGCAAACACATGGTAGAAGCAAAACATTCACACATAAAATAAATACGTAAATTGTAACGTAAGCAAACTGACAACATTGTGAAGATTATAATCTCATTTTTATTGAGTAGTAACAAGTACTACACAAACATCCGTCATTCCACTGATGGAACAGACCATGAAGACCCTGTCGCTGTCCACCCCACCCCATCCCCATCACACCCCACCCCAACATCGGGTCATTCTAGATCGGCCATAGTGAGGGTTTCTCCTTATGTATCTCTGAATTGTTTGAGTTTTACAGCAAGTAGGTATCAAATTCCAACAAAACAAAGGAGTTGGTAATTCTCCCTGATGAAGTTAGTGGTGCACACCTGCCTGCCCAGCTTTGAGGCACAGAGCAAGGAGAGTCAGGTGTTCAAGGTCAACCTTGCATCATTAATGAGTTTGAGAAAAGCCTCGAAAAAAGGGGGAGAGGATTCTTTTTATCTATCCTACAATTAAAGCCCTTTAGGGACATTCTTACAATAGGCCAATGTCCTCATCTGGGTCATATATATCCTACTCTCCAACCTAGAAGATGCTTCGGAGCTAGATTGAAGGACATAGCACAGACCCTGGACCAGGAGGCTGGCCCTCTCCCAAACCCTTGCTCTTCCCCTTCAAAAGATCTGGAGCTGACACCATTAGGGTGAATTATCAGCTTCTGGCCCACACATCTTATGCGTGTCCTTTCTGCCTTGCCCCTGAGATTTCCTTAGAAAGCATATGTTAGGCATATCGGTTACAAATCCTGCGTGCAAGCCCCAGCAGGACGATGTGTCCTGGCTTTAAAATGGATCTCTCTCGGGGTATGAAAATTACTGCTCTCCCCAACGCTTGCGCCCTTCTTGACTTCTAAAAGTTTTCTAGGCCTTCTGGAAGAAGTTTGGAATGTTGTGCAGGCCCAAAATCTAGCTCTGCTGTGATTACACCCTGCAGCCAAAGACTCATACAGGTGATTTGTGTTAGGCTCTCTTCCCCCAAGGGATGCTGATAAACACTTTTGCAATCTCACGAGAACACACCCGCCTAGGGGAAAACAGATTGCAGCCTGTGCCCACCATTGCTGACAGCGAGCTTCAGAAATGAAGGGCAATTTGTTTTGCTTTGCTTTGCTGTTGCTTTACTTTGAACAAAAGACTTTGTTTATGGTGAAATTGGTTTAAATGACGTTGTAAGTCACTACTACTCAGAACCTGAGAATTAAAGGGAGGGGCCCACAGGGATGTGGCCTCTGTCACCCTTGGTTCTGCTCAGGCACCCTCAGATGGAAGGTGTTAAGTGGAGTCTGGGAAAAGAGTTCATCTGAAGCAACATGGACCATGGTTCCAGGTAAGAAACTCTCTCTTGTCTTCCCTTGTCAGAACTGTCAATGTCAATTTTACTAGAAGCAAATGGGAACACACTTATGTTGTTATGTAATGACAGGGGTGGGGGCGTTGAAAAAAAATTGCTCTGCTAAACCCTGGCCCCCTCCTGCGCAGGACTGAAGCAAGTCACAGCTCTTTTGGGAACAGTTGCCATAACAGCATGGGAGGTGGCTGACGTGAACTAGTCCTTGGTTGCATGGTCATGTGACTCTGAAGTTCAGAGTCACCCCAGTTCAGGTCAACTTTGTGACTCCATGTGGTGATATATTACATATTTAATAAAACCACTCTGGCATATCAAAGATAACTATCCACAGTCAATCCAGGAGGATCAGAGAGTGGTAATTTACATCTTTAATACCAGCATGGGGGTGGGGTAGTGGGGGAGGGTGGAACACGGGACCTGGAGTGGTGACCTACATCTTTAATCCCAGTAGTTCTGAGTTAGAGGCCTGCTTGGTTTACAGAGGAAGTTCCAGACTCCCAGGCATGCAGTGGTAATGATGCCTTTAATCCCATAACTCGAAAGACAGAGATCTTTCTGTGTTTCTTTGAGTTCAAGGCTAACTACCAAATAGTAGTAGCCCACGCCATTAATCTTAACCAGGATGTGAAACAACTGGGCGAAGAAGGTATTTAAGGCAGGTGCAGGAAAACAGATGAGGCAGTAGAAGCCACGAGGAGCGTGGCTGAGGAAGCTGGAAGACAGCTGGGTGAGATCTGACTGTGGTGTTTCCTCTCTTTAATATTCCAGCCTTTCCCTGATAACTGGCTCTGATTTTCCTTTATTACAATCAGACTTTGTGCAACAACTCTATGCCTATATTTGTCATTTTCCTTATTGCTGTGGCAAAATGCCTGCCAAACGCCACATTTGGGGACGAATTGAGGCTGCAGTCCATCATGGCGGGGAAGGCATGGTGGCAGGGATGTGGGACAGCTGGTCTCATGGTGTCCACAGTTAAAAAGAGAGAGATGGGTGCTCAGCTTTTTTTCTCTATTTTATTCAGTCCAAGGATCCCACCCAATAGGATGGCTCTGACCACATTCAATGGACATATTCCTGTGGCGATATATATTTCATTTAAAAAATGTCATCTCCATCAATGTATCCCCCTCTTCTCCCCTTCCCAATCTCTCCGAGCCAGCTCTCAGCCTTGCCCCTCCCCATTCACCCATCCCCTCCCCCAAAAGGGCGAGAGAAGTTCCAAGGTGGGGCAGCGCCAGGGCATCCACTCTAGGTGCATCTGATTCGCTCATCCCAAAGTCAAAGCTGAGCTGGGTGTTCCTCTATAGGGAATGGGCTCCAAGGTACCAGCCCATGAACAGGAATACAGTCTGATCCCACCCATCGTGACTCCCCACACTCGTGGCAGCTGAAAGCCGCCCACCCCCAGAGAGTCCAGCTCACCCTTCTGATGGGTCTCCAATGGGAATTCCTGATTCAGTGAGCTCCCCAGAGCTCCAGCCAGCCATCACCATGGGAACCTTCCTCATAATCCCTATCCCCCTGCTCATACAGACTGTCCTCCCCTGCTCTCAGCTGGACCAGGAGCTCTGCCCAGAGCTCATCCCTGGATCCCCCTTGTCCACCTCCTTTCCCTATTGGATGTAGGTTCTGTGATGATACTTAGGGTGTTTACTCATTTGATTATAGGGAAGTCCCATTTAGGCACCCCCTCCACCATTTGTTTGGAGACTTGGCCAGGGACATCCTGTGAGTTCCTGGACATTTTCCAGTCTCTTTCCAAACCCACATTGGCTTCTTCTATGGACATATTCATCTTTTCTCCTCTCACTCGACCATCTTCTTCTTTCAAAATTTGTTCTCAATTCTTCTTGGTTGCAACCCATTATGATACCAATGTGCTGAGGTGATCTCTGTTTTCTCTTCCTAGGGCAATCTCTGGATGTCTCTCTTAAATTCCTTCTAATCTCAAACTGTTCAGGGGTTGTGGTTTGCAGCTTGGGTATTCTTTGCTTTTTTGTCTAAAATCCACTTATGAGTGAGTATATCCCATGTCTATCTTTCTGGGCTTGTGATACCTCACTCAGAAGGATATTCTCCAAGTTCATCCATTTTCCTGAAAATTTTAAGATGTCACTTTTTTTTTTTTTTTACTGCTGAGTAGTACTCCATTGTGTAGATGTACCACAGTTTGTTAATATATTCTTCAGTTGAGGGACATCTAAGGTTATTTTCAGGTTCTTGCTATTATGAATAATGCTGCTATGAACATAGTTGAGATAAGGCCTTTGAGGTATGAATATGCATCCTTTGGGTATATGTCCAATAGTGGTATTGCTGGTTCCTTGGGGAGATCAATTCCCAGTTTTCTGAGAAATAGCCATACTGCATTTCAGAGTGGCTGTACAAGTTTACACTCCCACCAACAATGGAGGAGTGTTTCCCTTGTTCTGCATCCTCTCCAGCATAGGCTGTCATCTGTGTTTTTGATTTTAGCCATTCTGACAGGTGTAAGGTGGTATCTCAAAGTTGTTTTGATTTGCATTTCTCTAATGGCTAAAGATGTTGAACAATTTTTTAAGTGCCTTTCAGCCATTTGTAATTCTTCTGTTGAGAATTCTCTTTTTAGCTCTGAACCCCATTTTTAATTGGGTTATTTAGGTTTTAGGGCTCTAGTTTCTTGAGTTTTCAATATGTTTTAGAGATCAGTCCTCTGTCAGATGTAGGGTTGGTGAAGATCTTTTCCTATTCTGTAGGCTGTCATTTTGTCTTATTGACTGTGCCCTTTGTCTTACAGAAGCTTCTCAGTTTGAGGGGATCCCAATTATTGAAGTTCTTAGTGTCTGTGCTACTGGTATTATATTTAGGAAATGGTCACCTGTGCCAATGCATTGGAGGGTATTTCCCACTTCCTTTTCTATCAAGTTCAGTGTTGCTGGGTTTATGCTGAGGTCTTTGATCCACTTGGATTTGAGTTTTGTGCAGGGTGATAGGTTTGGATCTATTTGCATTCTTCTGCATACTACAATCCAGTTATATCAACACCATTTATTGAAGTTACTATCTTTTTTCCATTGAATATTTTTGGCCTCTTTGTCAAAATTAGGTGTTCTTGGGTGTGTTGGGTTAATGTCAGAGTCTTCGATTCAATTCCATTGATCCATAAGTCTGTTTTTGTGCCAGTACCAGGCTGTTTTTATTACTATAGATCTATAGTATAGCTTGAAGTCAGGGATGGTGATTCCTAAGGTTCTTTTATTAAGCAGGATTGTTGTGGCAATCCTGGGTTCCCTGTTATTCCATATGAAGTTGAGTATGGTTCTTTCAATGTCTTTAAAAAATTGTGCTGGGATTTTGATAGGGCTTGCATTAAATCTGTAGATTGCTCTGGTAAAATTGCAATTTTTATTATGTTGATCCTACCTGTCCAGGAGCATGGGAGATCTCTCCATTTTCTGATTTCTTCTTTAATTTCTTTCTTCAGTGACTTAAAGTTTTTGTCAGACAGGTCAGCTACTTTTTTGGCCAGAGCTACGTCAAGATATTTAATGCTATTTGCAGCTATTATACAGGTGATGTTTCCCCTATTTCTTTTTCAGCCCTTTTATCCTTAGCATATAGGAGGGCTATTGATTTTTTGGAATTAATCTTGTACCCTGCTACATTGCTAAGGTGTTTATCAGCTGTAGGAGTTCCCCGGTAGAATTTTGGAGGTCATCTATGTATACAATCATATCATCTGCAAATCTAGATAGTTTGACATCTTTCTTTCCGATTTGTATCCCCTTAATCTGCTTTTGTTCTCATTGCTTTAGCTAAAACTTGGAGAACTATATTGAATAGATAAGGAGAGAGAGGACAGCCTTGTCTTGTTCCTGATTTTAGTGGGATTGCTTGGAGTATTTCTCCATTTAGTTTGATGTTGCTTGTCGGCTTGCTGTATATCACCTTTATTATATTTAGTTATTTTCCCTGTATTCCTAATCTCTCCAGGACTTTTATCATAAAGGAGTGTAGGATTTTTTCAAAGACCTTTTCAGCATCTAATGAGATGATCATGTGGTTTTTTCTTTGTTTATATGATGGATGACATTCACAGTTTTACATATGTTAAACCATCCCTGCATCTCTGAGATGAAACCTACTTGATCATGGTGGATGATTTTTTTGATAATGTTGTTGGATTTGGTTTGCCAGAATTTTATTGAGTATTTTTGCACCAATGTTCATGAGGAGATTGGTCTGTGATTCTCTTTCTTTGTTGGATCTTTTGAGTGGCTTGGGAATCAAGGTGATTGTGGCCTCATAAAAAGAGTTAAGCAATGTTTCTTCAGTTGCTACTTTATGGAACAGTTTGAGGAGTATTGGTATTAGTTCTTCTTTGAATGTCTGGTAGAATTCTGCACTGAATCCATCTGGTCCCAGGCTTTTTTTTTTTTTTTTAGGTTTTCAATTTTAGTAGAGTATAGATTTTCAAAGTATGACCTGATAATTCTCTGGATTTCCTGGATGTCTGTTGTTATGTCCCCCTTTTCATTTCTGATTCTGTTAATTTGGATATTCTCTCTCTCCTTCTTGGTTAGTATGGATAAGGGTTTATCTATCTTGTTGACTTTCTCAAAGAACCAACTCTTTGATTCATTGGTTCTTTGCATTGTTCTCTTTGTTTCTATTGTATTTATTTCAGCCTTAAGCTTGATTATTTCCTGCTGTCCATTCCTTCTAGGTGAGTTTGTTTCTAATTGTTCTAAAGCCTTCAGTGCTGTTAGGTGTCTTGTGTGAGATTTCTCTAGGTTTTTCATATAGGCATCTTGTGCTATGAGTTTTCCTCTTAACACTGCTTTCATTATATCCCATAAGTTTGGGTGTGTTGTAAATTCATTTTCATTAAATTCTAGGAAGTCTTTGATTTCTTTCTTAATTTCTTACTTGACCCAGAGGTAGTTCAACTGAGAGATGTTCAGTTTCCATGAGTTTGTAGGCTTTCTGTGATTTTTGTTGTTGTTGAACTCTAGCTTTAGACCATGGTGGTCTGATACGATACAGGGAGTTATTCCCATTTTTTTCTATCTATTGATATTTGCTTTATGTCTGAGTATGTGGTCAATTTTAGAGAAAGTTCCTTGGAGTGCTGAGAAATATGTATATTACTTTGTTTTGGGTCATGGCATCTGTTAGATCCCTTATTTTTCAGTTGAGCTTCTGTCTGGTTGACCTATCCAAGGGTGAAAGTGAGGTATTAAAGTCCCTCACTATTCGTGTGTGGGGTTTGTTGTGGGGGTTAAGCTTTAGTAGTGTTTCTTTTACAAATGTAGGTGCCCTTGTATTTGGGGCATAAATATTCAGGATTGAGACTTGGTGGATTTTCCTGAGATAAATAAGTAATGTCCATCTTGGTCTCTTTTGATTGATTTTAGTTTGAAGTCTATTTTGTTAGATATTAAGATGGCTACACCAGCTTGTTTCTTAGGACCACTTGATTGGAAAATCTTTTCCCAACCCTTTACTCTGAGCCTCTGTCTGTCTTTGAAGTTGAGGTATGTTTCTTATATGCAGCAGGATGGCTTCTGTTTTTGTATCCATCTAGTTAGAGTGTGTCTTTTTATAGGTGAATTGAGTTCATTGATATTCAAGTTCAAGGGATAGTAATGACCAAATGATTGTTATTTCCTGTTATTTTTGGTGGTAGCTTGTGTGTATTTCCCTTCTTTGGGTTTTTCTTCTGTGGTATTATTGATTGATTGTGGTTTCAATGGCGCATCTGGTTTCCTTAGGTTGGAGTTTTCCTTCCAGAGCTTTCTGTAGTGCCAGATTTGTGGATAGGTATTGTTTCAATCTGGTTTTGTCATTAAATATCTTGTTTACTCCATCTATTGTGATTGATAGTTTTGTTGGGTATAACAGTCTGGACCGGCAGCCATGCTCTTTTAGTGTCTGTATAACGTCAGACCAGGACCTTCTTACTTTCATTGTCTCCATTGAATAGTCAGATGTTATTCCAATAGATCTGTCTTTATAGATAATTTGGCCTTTTTCCTTTGCGGTTCTTAGTATTTTTTCTTTGTTCTGTGGGTTTAATGGCTTGATTATTATGTGGCGAGCAGACTTTTGTTGGGGGTCTAATTTATTTAGTGTTCTATAAGCTTCTTGTATATAGGCATTTCCTTCTTTAGGTTGGGAAAGTTTTCTTCTATAATTTTGTTAAATATATTTTATGTGCCTTTGAGCTGGTATTCTTCTTCTTCGATTCTAATTATTCTCAGGTTTGGTCTTTTCATGGTATCTCAGATTTCCTGGACACTTTGTGTTATGACTTTTTTGGTTTTAGTATTTTCCTTAACTGACATATCTATTTCCACTATTGAATCTTCCACTCCAGAGATTCTCTCTTCCATCTCTTGCAGTCTATTGGTTATGCTTGCATCTGTGGTTCTGGTTCATTTCTTCAGGTTTTTTATTTCCAGCTTTGCCTTGGTTTGTGCTTTCTTTATTGTTTCTATTTCAATTTTTAATTCCTGGAATGTTTCTTTCACCTGTTTGTTTTCTTTTTCTGGGTTTTCTTTATTTTCTTTTAGTGATTTTTTTCATCTCTTCTAATTTTTTGTTTGTATTTTCTTCTATTTCTTTAAGGGAATTTTTTTATATCTTCTTTTAAAGCTTCTATTATCTTCATAAAGTTGTTTCTAATGCCATTTCCTTCTGTTTCCTCTTCATTGTTCTGCTCAGATCTTGATGTTGTACAGTCATGAGCTTCTTCTGGGGGTGTCATGTTGTTCTTTATATTCTTATATGTATTCTTGCACTGGTGTTTGCCCATTGTTTCCTCGGCTCACTCTTTGTCTGCTATTGTCAGTTCTGAGCCTGGGGGCTCTTAGTTAGCTCTTAGTTAGCTGTGGACCAGGAGGGGGCTTCTGGTTATCCAGTTGTCGGTCGGTGGGTGATGGTGTAGGTTGCCCAGTTGTCGGTGGGTGATGGTGTAGGTTGTGTTTTGGGTGTGGTTTGGCCTGTGGGATGTCCGTAGAACTGTGTTTTCCTGGGGATTGGACTCAGGTGGGGGGCTTTCCTAGGTTTCTTTGGTTTAGGGTGGAGTTGGGTGTGGATGGGATGCTGGGGCAATGTCTCCAGGCCACAGTTCAGATACCATAGTCTCTTCTTGGTCTGAGGGTCCGGGTACCACTCAGCTCTTTGTTAGCTGTGAACCATGAGGGGGCTTCTGGTTATCTAGTTATCCAGGGTGGGTGACCGATATATTATATATTTAATAAAACCAGCCTGAAATATCAGAGATTGGAAACAGACCACAGTCAAATCTCACCCAGACAATTTCTCAAGGTAAAAGTGATCTTGTAGCTTCCTCAGCCTGGCTCCATCTCTATCGTCCCATGCCTGCCTTAAATACCTTCTTTGCCCAGTTGTTTCACTTCTGGGTTCAATCTGCATCATATCCTAGAGTTATAATTAAAGGTATGAGCTACTACTGTTTGGTAGTTAGCCTTGAACTCACAGAAACACAGAAAGATCTCTGTCTCTGGAGATCTTCAAGGATTAAAGGTGTGAGTTGCCACTCTCTGACCCTCCTGGCTTGACTGTGGGTGGATCTGTTCTGATATTACAGACTGGTTTTATTAAATATATAACATATCACCACATCTTCCCTCCAATGAACCCAATCTAGATGTCTCCTTATGGACACTGTAAGGTTTTGTCCCCAGGTGATTCCAGATCCTATAAAGTTAATGATGGAGCTTCCCCATCACAGTGCCCTTCCTGGTCTTTAGTCACTCAAAGACCCAAAATGATCATTTATACCAGGAGTGCTTTATATAGAAAGCTTAGCCGTGGGGAGTGGAGAAGCCGCAGCCAGTAAAACAAGCAGCTTGAATGAATTTGAAAGTAAATAACTGACAACTTTCATAAAAGGTTATGATGCTACACTGAAGTGTGGGAGAACTCTGAAAACATTATGCCAAGAGAAAGGAAAATGGTCACAAAACTCATGTGATAATATATTGAACGTTTCTGTTTCTATGAAATACCCATGAGAGATAAATGCACAGAAAGGGAAGCCAGGTGGGTGGATCCAGGGATGGGGGAAAATGAAATAGGAAGCTAGATGTAGTGAGATTAGGGTGTTATGGAAGGAGGCCTAAAGGCTTTAGGGTCTCAGGACTGGAAATGGGGCGTGGCCATCCCCCATTGAAATGCCCGCTGACCCTCCTTCCTGTTCATTCCTAAACTCTCAGAGAAAAAGATTAGACCAGCCTATGGAAGACAGTTCCACTCTACAGAAATTGTCTTAAAGTTCAATGTTTCTATAATCCCTTAATAAATATTAATCCTTTATATAATCAATTACAAATAGTTAATTTTACACTATCTGGCACTACCCCCATTGCAGCTAGTAGATTGGAGGGAGGGGCAGTTCCTAAAGTTAGCTGTGTTGATTGACACTCAAAGCAGAGTAATTAGTCCCTGCCGCCTTTAACAAAGCTAGATACTGAGAAATGTCAGGCATAGAAGGTTCTAGAGGCCACTTCTGTCCCTTCCTTAGGCAAAAGCAAGTCACAAAACAAGCTCTGGATAAAAGTGATTATTCTTAATGCCTTATCAAGATATAACTCACACAGCACCCATTTTGTTCACATTGGGTGTACACTTGAATGGTTATGAGTTATTCATTGTAATGCATTTGCAATGGTAATTTTTTTTTAGATGGAGACTCAAGTAGTCCAGGCTAGCCCTGAATGTGCTATGTAGCTAAAGGCTTCAACTTCCACGGCTGTTTTTGCTTCTCCAGTGCTAAGATGACAGGCACGGCCACCATGCTCAGTTTATGCCCTTCTGGGTATAGAACAGGGGGCTTCATTGCAAACACCCTGCCCATTGAGCCACATTCCCAGCCCTCTTTACAATGGACTTTAATGCTGTCTCACTGTTCCTAATGGAAACCCTTCTCCACTGGCCCTGACTCCCCTGCACTTCCTCTCCGCTCTCTATGAACTCACCTAGTCCGTGTATTTCATATAAACGGAATCACAGGGAGAGGGCATTTGTGCTGGCCTCCTTGGCTTAGAAGCACTCACATCAACGTTGTAGCATGGATTGCCTGTCATTCTTTGCAGCCACTACACCAACTCCCCGTTTCATGATGTCCATGCTTGGGAGGAGTAGATGCTGAAGGATAGAACCCACCTCCTAAAAGGGGCTTTCAAGGTCATCTTGTCAGGAGCAGAGGTACAGCAGGGGGGAGCTGAGGACAATTTTTGCAAACAAGCTGCCCAGAAGTGTACACTGATCAGTTCTGCACTGGTGACAATGTGTCTTATCCCAGGGGATGAGCCAAACCTGGCTGTCCCCTTTCTAAAGCCAATGACTGGTTCACAGGAGGTATGCAGCACAGTTTCAGCCAATGGCGGGGGGGGGGGGGGGGGGGGGGGGGGGGGAGTCCTGCTCAAGGGTGTGCCTGAACCTTTTGTCTCATAAGAATTGAACAGAGACCTTTAGTCTCTTCCACGGTGTGTGGTTTATTTATAACACCACCTTCATCTGTCTTGAGCTAGACCATGACCCAAATCTCATATCCGCTTAAAATCCCAGGATGCAAACTTAGAGACAGGGTCCTTCCAGATGTGCCAACACACAGACTCCTACTTGACGATGGACCCCCCCTCCCCAGTCTCTTTGCGGATGCCCCTCTAAGAGCAGAGTGGTTCCAACAGAGGCTTGGATGAATGCATGAGAAAGCAAAAAAATAGAGAGTTGAGTAATATATCCATAAGCCAAAGAACGCTGGCTGAATACTGGTTTCTGATTCTTAGCCTCCATAATTGAGAATATATCCCTGCTGTCTTAGACTGCTTCTGGCCCTTTCTCTCATTGTAAGCAGACTCTGTAGAAGAAGCAGTCTGGCTGATTTGGGAAGACAAATATGGCCCTCAGCCAACCTGGGGACCAGTCAGTGGGAGCAAGTGTGAAGGTCATGTAGTAATTCTGGCTCCACTTCCCAAGTGAAGTTGGAAGGTTGATTGTTAAGACTTTGGACTCCACCCACTACAGGTCAAGGCTCAAAAAGTTCTCAAGGACTTGGAGAACTCACTGAAGCCAGCTGAGGAACTCCCAGATTACCTAACAAATCCTAACAGGTTTATATTTCAGGATTTCTTCTCAGCCAGTGAAAGCCAGTCTTTGTAGTAACCCTCCTTGTCTTAGAGTTTCTATGGCTGTGTCTAAATACCATGACTGAAGCAAGATAAGGCTTTATCTGGCTTAAACTTCCATAGTCTCTCATTGAAGGAAGTCAGGACAGGAGTTCAAACAGAGCTGGAACTCGGAGACTCTTCCCCCACGGAGGGGTGCTGCTTGTGGGCTTGCTCAGTCTACTGTCTTATAGTGCCCAGGACCATAAGCTCAGGGATGGCGCCGTCTACAATGGGCGGTCTTAGCCATCAATCACTAAGAAAAATCTACCGCTGAATATTATGGAGGCATTTTTCTCCATTGAAGCTCCCTCCTTTCAGATGACATCAAGGTGACATAAAACTAGCCATGATGCCCTAGAAAAACCCTTCTCACACTTGCCTCCCAGACACCACCGGGATGCACCCTTACTGTGCCAGAATTGCAATTCTTAGTTTCCCAAGACATTTATTTCCCTGCCCAGGTATTTTTCATTGTTTTATTTGTTTTTATTGTGACCCCAGGTAAAGAAAGACCGTAAACAAGGTCAAACCCCTCAGCCTTAGAATCATGGGTCCCTCCCATCACTAGGCTTCACCCCTGCCAAGCTTCCCCTCCTTGAAGGGAAGTGACCTTCACTGGAGTGGCTAAGGAAAGCAGCTATCTCTCTCCTCTCTGTGCAGAGCCAAGCCCTTTGTCATGAGAAAGAAAATATATGATTTCTCATTTTAAGGGATTATGGGCCATTGATGCCTACTTTCCATATGTTAAAAGCATATAAAATTTTTTGAGGGATGGAAGTGAATAACTTCAGGGCTGAATGCAATAAAGTAATTTTCATTTTTATTATGGAGCAGTTTGGCTTGAGGTTCCCTCCCCCCCCCCAAAAAAAGCGATGTTAATATTGGGGAGAGGGTTTAATGCCTTTAGTCAAGGACAATAGAATCTTGGTGGATCACAGGGAATCATTCAATTACCTCGGCTGAGGCTTTTGGAATGCTTCAGATTGGAGCTGAGTAAGATTTTAGGTGAATGAGTATGCCCTGAGATTTTGTGTGTGTGTGTGTGTGTGTGTGTGTGTGTGTGTGTGTGTGTGTGTGTGTGTATGTGTCAGAGAGAGAGAAATAAAGACTTAGAAATAAAAAAAAAAACCCTTAAAAAACCCAAACAAACAAGACCTCCATTGTGCAGGGATGCTGCCTCTGCATAAAACTTGAGGTTTAGTTAATTTTGTGAGTTCGATTTCACCACCATGAAAAAAAATGCCCACGGAAAATAAGTAAGAAAAGGTGTATTTTTGTTCCTGGTTTCAGGGGTTTTATTGTGTCCCATAATCTCCACCACTAGGGCCTGTGTGATGCTCAACATCTCGGCAGCAGATACTGTCTGCCCTAGGGTAGACAGGAGGCAAAAGCAGGGTTGCAGGGAGTAAAGGTAAGATATGTCTCTTGGTACCACATCTTCTCATAGTCCATTCAGCTCTGGACTCTTGGGGTGAATCCCTAAGGATGTTGGCACCTTCCTGGTGCAATTATCCCTCAACAGCACCACCTGCTGGGAACCAAGCCCTCAACATATGCATCTCTGGGAGCCACTTAAGTTCCAAACCTAGTTCCTTCAGTCTTGGGAGGTGATCGTATCCAGAGAGTAGCTGATCCCATAGATAATTTCACCATGGGGCAGGCATCTTTGGAAAATTAGCTCAGTGCTGAGCCCTCTTGAGACTTGGTTTGTGAGACAGGGTCTCACTGTATAATCCTGTCTGTCCTGGAACTCGATGTGTAGACCAGGCTGGTCTGGAACTCACTGAGATCCACTTGCCTCTGCTTCATGTGTGCATGCCATGCCAACCCCATCCTGAGAATTTCTTAATTTCTTTTTCCTTCTTTTTTTAAAAAAGTATATATACAGCACCTTATCTGCATGTATATCTTCAGGCCAGAAGAGGGCACTAAATCTCATAGATGGTTATGAGCCACCCTGCGGTTGCTGGGAATTGAACTCAGGGACCTCTGAAGAACAGCCTCTTAACCACTGAGCCACCCGTCCAGCCCCCAAATTTCTAGAGCTTCCTTAACTTTCTTACCAACTGAAAACCTCCAATTACATTTCCTGGCCAACATCTCTAAATGCCTGGCTGTGATCAGCACTTTGAGACTTTGATCAGATGTCCAGACTTCTCCGTTACTTAGCTTAAGTACCCCGAAGGCAGCACTTTCTTATCTATTTGAGTCCTAGTCAGGATGGGGAGCGTGTGAAACACACTGAATTTTCCATCAGCCTTGAATTTCACCTCAGCTGCAACTGCTCCAAAGGAGAGAAATCGATGGGAAAGTAATTATGGACCATGTAGTTCTGAGGACATAATCCAGGAGAGACTCCAAAAGCAGTTCCCAGAAGTTGTAGCAAATGGGTGATTCATCAGCCACAGAGGCTGGAGGTGGGGTGGGAGGGGTGTTTCCTTTGCAGAGAGGACTGTTGATAAGGTGATTGGTGGAATTAGATGCCACTATGGAGTATGTGGACCACCCCTGCCCCCCCCCACACACACACACCCTGAGATATCTTGTTCACAGCTAAGGGAGGCTTCCCCAGCAGAGCAACCAGCCTCAGGCTGTGCTGACCACTTATCTAGAGTCACGCATTCCGGAGTGAGGTAAATAAAAGTCTTTTCTAGTGGCCTAAATGTGGGTGAGGGGTAGCTCAGCATTTCTTGAGTACAAATCCCTCTGCCTGGCTCCAACTCATCATTTGAAAGACTGCTGTCAGGAAGACAGATGAAGGGCAGTGTGAACGATCTGCAGTTCAGAGCTCCAGAAGTTCCAGACTTTTGGGTTCCTTACTAGGTCCACTGATGAACTGGTCTCTCAAAGGACAGACTGGCTTGCCTCAAGTGCTTGAAGCTATTCCATCAGCAAACTCCAAATCTGTTTTTAGTTCTTTATGAGGAACTCCAGGCTGACATCCCCAGTGGTGTGTAAAGGTCGTTCCTCATGCTCGGCAGCATTTACTGTTTTCTTGATACCAGCCTTTCCAGGTGCAGTGAGATGGGATCTTACTGTGGATTTGCTTTTTCATACAGTTGTCTGGAACTGGGACAGGCCATAGAATGAGCATCTTGGTGACTTGGCAGTCACACGGTCCCCACTGTTGCTGGACACACACACATGTATCATGTACTCTGGTCTCTGCTGCTCCCATCTGTTTCCTGAGGACAGACACCTCATTCATGTTATCCTTCAAACAGACCTACGATGTTGGGTCATCTCTCTGCCTGGTGACTTCTTCCCTCAGAAAGGGAAACTGAGGTAACCAATAACCAGACCAGATCACAGTTCATGCTCCTCAGTATCTCTCATCATCTCACCTGATTTCCCAAGAGGCACTAAACTAAATTAATTATTCTGTGACGTGTATTTTGTTGGGGTCCACTGTTTGCTGAAGGCCCATCTCTCTCAGCCTCCAAGTAGCCCACCATTTCAAGGCAACTGGCTCATATTAAGACCAGAACAATGAATTATAGAAAAGGGGGACATAGGTTATCTGTCCTCACTGCCATGATCGAACACCTGATGGTCAAGCTAAGCACTGAGGGACTGAGTTTTAGCTCACAGCTTTAGGAGAGAGTGTATCTACCAGACTGGGGAAGGTATCTTAATATCGTTTACCGTTGCTGTAATAAAATAACTGAAGTAACCCAAGGAAGGGTTTACTGTGGGTCATAGCTTCAGACTGCAATTCCTAATGGCAGAGGAGTCAAGAGTCAAGTTGCAGCCCATATGCAGGTCATATCAAGAAGCCGAGAATGAGGAATGCATGTAACAGCTAGTTTTCTCCTTGTTTTAAAGTTTTAATTTTATGTGTCTAAGCGTTTGCCTGTGTGTATGTACACCATGTGTATGCCTGGTGCCCATGGAGGTCAGAAGAGGGTATCAGATCCTCCTGGATCTGGAGTTCCAGGTGGTTGTGAGCTGCTGTGTGAGTGCTGGGAACAAAAGCCAGGTCCTCTGCAAGAGCAGCAAGTGCTCTTCTTAATCAGTGGGCCGTATTTCCAGCTCCTTTCTCCTTTCTATAAAATCCAGGATCTTAGCCCAGGGACTAGTACTACCCATAATGTATGGGTTTTCCCATCTCAACCTAACCCAGATAATCTCCTATAGGCATGCCTAGAGGCTAAATAATCTGGCGCAATCCTGGAGACTTATCTCCTACATGACTCTAAATCCAAGAGTAGATAATCCCTGTTTACTATCTCAGAGGGGCTGGAGGTAGCCAGCTTCATGGCACGGGGTGGGTGTATGGCAGCTACCTGATACATGGCCAGACCAGGAGCAGACAGTGGGAACTGAATGTAGGAGCTGGCTATCACTCTCAAGCACCACTCCATCTCCCTAATGTCATCAGCTGGAGACCTGTGTTTAAACCCATGAGCCTGTGGAGACACTTCACATTTAAACCATAACAATATGCAAATGAGCCTACACCCAGCATCTTCTGTCACTTCCTGCGTTAATAATTCCTATCCACTGTCAGTAGGCAAGAGCAGTAGGGGTTATTTCAACACTGTAAGTTTGGGGTGCAAACACACCATCAAATGCAAAGTCTGGTGCGTATCGGGAGCTGGAGAAGCTTCTGCCCCATCAGCTGTCACTTTTCCTCAGCACTGGGTCTATTGTTTCCTAATTTCCCATAATGAATCCATCTTCTTATTCATTCAAAGCCACTTGAATGGGAAAGGCCAGCAAACCATACTGCCTCAGTGTGCACATCCCTTGTGTATTATGTTCAAAAATTGGTCCAGCCAGCCTCCCTCTCCCAATCCTTGAGTCCCCTGAGAACTGCACACTCCACAATGGCCATCTTTTTTTGTCTTCAATCTCTATACTTTCCAGCAAAACATTTGCTCTCCTTTGGGGCTTTCGTCAGCCGAAGTAATTTAAAAACAAAGAAACCCATGAAAGATATTTCATTGTTTGCTGCTTCAAGAGAGTCAATATTTTCAGAGTGGTAAAAACAAAAATACAAACAGCCCAGGACCATTTCCAGCTGGAGTAGACGGGAAATTTAGCAGGACTCTGAGGCTTGGGGGGGGGGGGACCTCTAAGGTCCCAGTTGAAGCCAGGCAGCAACAGGGCTGGATGAGAACCAGTGACTGCAGAGAGCTACCCCGCCCCCTTCCCAAGCTCTGTGCCTTTGTAAAAGCCCCAGGAAGACAGATGCTGGCTTTTCTGCTACATGAGGTGAGAGGATGTGAGAAGCCCAGGTGTCAGTTTTCTGTCATTGCTACAAAGTACTCAAAAGTCTGAAGGAGATGGTTTACTTTAGATCCCTTTGGGAAATTGCTTAGATCAAGGGGGGGGGGGGAGACCATACTCATTCCAGTGTCCCTTCAAGGGCATGCCCCAGTGACTGTGCACCTCAGTCTCAGTGTGGGGTTTATATAAGTCTTGAAAAAAATGAGCACAATGCAAAAGCAAGTAAGGAGTTGGGGCTTTGGCTCAACTGAGAAGTTGCCTGGCATGCACAAGTATAAGGGAGGGTTCTATCCCCAGGACTGTATCAACAGGGTATGCGGTACATGCTTGTGATCCCAGCACTCCACACTTGAAGTTAAGAGGATCAGAAGTTCATGGTCAGCCTCAGGTACATATGACCCTGTCTCAAAGGAGAAAAACCTACACAAAATATTTCAGTCAAACCGGGATAGTTAGTGAATTTTTTTTTTTTTAATGGCTCTGTGGGACTAGCATGGATTATTCCCAAAGTGATGGTGGTTGTCATATGGTCTTTAGACCTTTTTCTAAGACTGGATTTTAGTGTCATTTGTGTGTGCATGCAGTACTCAGAGCAGCCAGGAGAAGGCATCAGATTCCCAGTAGCTGGAGTCAAGGGGGGTTGTGCATTGTCATGTGGACGGTGGGAACTGAACTCAGATCCTCTGCAAAAGCAGCCAGTGCTCTGCTGAGCCATCTCTCCACCTCCCGCTTAAGAGTTTTACAACAGGATCTCACTCTATAGTCTAGTCCAGTTTGGAACTCACTGTAGACCAAACTAGCCTTGACTTCCTGCAATCCTGCATTGCCTTTCTGAGGTGTGATCACATCCAGCTGACTCCTTATCATCTTGAGGGGAGAGGCAAGTGACATCGTAGATTTATGACACAACTTTCATACTTGTGCTTTGAATACAGCATCAGGTATTATAATCAGGGTTGGAAATTTGCTCAATTCAGGAAACCAAAACATGACTTTTGAAATGCTGTTCAGCTGAATATGAAATCGCTGCAACTGTTGTGAATGTGAACGCAAGTTTTTTTTTTTTTTAAATCAACCCTGAAGATATTTATTGTCTTGCAATAAGATGAACAGAAGATATTAGGTTTATTTTGTGTATGCCGTGTGCAGGTACCCACACAACTCATGAAAGAGTGTCAGATCCCCTGGGTTTCCTGTTACAGATGGTTGTGAGCCACTGTGTGGGTGCTGAGAACAGAACCCGGATCCTCTACAAGAGCAGCCAGTGCTCCTAACCTGAGCCAGCTCTCCAGCCACGAATACAAATTTTAATGTAACATGGGTGACAGCAAAGGTTCTGCCTCTCGCTGTTACCACTGTCACAGCCAGGAGAACCCAAGGCTCTTCCATCCCTCCCTGAAAGAAACCAGAGACCATATGATCTAACAACTCCAAGTCAGTGCAGTGTGTCTCTAGCCCACTCGAGGATTTGAGTGTGCAGCATTAACTTAAGGCAGCCTTTACATGGTGGTGGATAAACAGCACCCTAGCCCAGAACCTTTCCATGCATGGAGAGCACTTGTACTTCAGAAGGCACCATAGAATTTTAGCTCTATGTCAAAACCACCAAAACTCTTTTGTTTGGTGCTTTTACTCAGATTTCTGAACTGTTTGAGTTTTTGAACTATTCTGTCGCTCTAAGTGTTCTACCTGGGACTGGATGACTTTCTGAAAAGGGAAGGTCTGTTTCTGCTCAGGCAGATGAGAATTTTAATCAGGTTATTTAGACAGTGGATCTCCAGGAATCTTGAACTGTGGGAGCTTTTAGCATACTGAAGTGGTTAAAGTGTGTGCGTGTGTATACATATACATACATGGGAATTCTAATCAGGTTATTTAGACAATGGATCTCCAGGAATCTCAAACTTAAATCGGGCAGTGGCAGAACAGAAACTACTCCACACGGGATGGGATGGGGATATGTATGGCAGTCCAGAGAAGCCATGGATGAGAATTACTTTTGATATCACAGGATCCTGTTTTGAATACTACAGAGTCTTTTGACAGAATTCCTATTTAAGTAACTAATTTTATATTATGTGCATTGGTGTGTGGGTGTTCGACCCCCTACAACTGGAGATCCAGTTCTGAGATGAGTGAGTGCTGGGAATTTAATCTGAGTCCTCTGTTAGGGCAGTCAGTACTTGTAACTGCTGAGCGATCTTTCCAGCCCTATTTTTAACTAGATAAATTCATTTTCTATGTCAGAATGGACTGAGCTAACCTGGCTTACTGTAACTTCTTTATCATTTATAATTGGCAGTCACACCTAAGGTTCTAACTTACATTAAAGCTCTTCCTTTTGGAGGCATCTTCCTTTGGACAATCAAAAAAGTGTTTTTACCCTTGGAATAGAGAAATTTCTAGCTCTTGAGATTAGGCTCAGCACTGTGTCCCTGGGTGTGTCTGTGTTCATTTCCTGAGCGCTGTCTAGTTTGGTGAAATGGCTATGTAGTGTGGCTATGGGAAGTGCATCCAAGAACCCTCTAGGGGCTGTTTCCCCTTCAGACATGGCACAAACCCTCTCAACAGCACAGCTTCAAGCTTCACATTCTGAGCCTGTCTTCAGACTTCCCTTTAGGCCAACAAGGGGAATCCAACCCCAGCCAGATCACACCAGTCGAGTCAAAGCCACCCAGGGGGTCTCAGCCTACCTGGAATGTTCTCAAACCAGATCCACCTCACCTGGCTTTCTGCTTTGCCACATGGGCAGCGTGGGCTCTTGTCCTGTGAGTAGCTGGCAGCCACAGGTGCAGACTATGCCAACATCTGGGGCAAGAGTATGTGTTTAGACTGTGCTCATGGCTCTTCCTCCAACTGCTGCGAGGTCCTGGGGCTGGCTCTTATCTCAGCCTTTGGCCAGATGGTCAGATCATTCACAGGGGACAGAACAGATAAGACCAGACCACTCTAACATAGGATCTTTCAGATAAATTTTCCACAGGGTACAAGCCCTTGCTAATGGGTGTGAGGTGGCATGGGTTTGCTTGATTGGATATAAGCTACTGTATGAGGTGTCAGTCTCAGTAAACCAGAGATGTTCTGACCTCCATGTCACTGACTGCCAGGGTCCAAGAGGCAGTTTGGGACCAGGTGTTGCTCTGTGGAACCTTCTTGCAGCTACTGGGCTTTTCTAAGTGAAGAAGTCCTGCTGTTAGGAGGCAGGTGCTTAGTACTCTGCCAACTACTGACATCTACCAGCCACAATAGGTGATAAAAGTTAACAGCCAGACTCATGAGATGTGTCAAAGGTGGGGGTCACGCTCCATCCTGCTCCTTCTCAGGCCCCTGGAAGCCACCTGACCAATGAATGTGCTGGGGTCTTCAGAAGGCTGACTTTTTAAAATGTAAAATGCTCTGACATGCAAAGTTCAAGTACACATAGAACCTTAAAATAACCTTACTTAGAGAAATAGCAAAGCTACTGACTGCTGCCCTGCACCTGCCCAGCTTGACTATTTGAAGAGCAAGCTGTGCCAAGTCTCACTTCTGCCTAGATGTCCCTGATGCCAGGATCTTTTAGAATGTATATATATGGGTATTCTGCTTGCATGTCTGTGTACCACATGCAGCCAGAAGAGGGAGTCCGATTTCTTGAAGTTAGAAAGAATTGTGAGCCACTATGCTGTTGCTGGGGGAAGGACCCTCCTTTGTGGTCAGGTGGTGTCAAATGTGTGAGCCATTTCAACAACTCCAATTCTCTGTTCTTAAAAAATAAGTATGGGGTTCAGAGACTAAAAGCATTTGTTGCTCTTACAGCCGACCCCATGGGGGCCATTCTCGTACAAACTACCAACCCCCCTCCCTTTTCTGGCTCTCCTGTAGCTGTTGCAAGCAACCTCTGCCCAGGGCCCCACACGATAATAGCAATATGTGCTGGGTACTGATGGATGGATGAAGAATGGGTACCCAGGCCTATCTTCCCCAAACTGAAGATAAACTCTTCTCACAGGAGACCGAATGCACACTTGCACATCACTATGGTCAGGTAGGAGACATCTAGTTACTCCTGTAAAAATGTCTTAAAAGTTCATGTCTGAATTAGAGATAGATGACTCAAGGGCTGGGGGAATTAACATATTTAATATCCATATGATTAGTGAGGACAGAACTAGGGTCAAGGTCTGGAGAAACCCACTGCATCAGTCCTGGAGCCCGAAAGCTGCCTTCCTCACTTCCTTCAGTGGTCATGTGGCCAGACAGGCACAAAAGGAACTGTGGCTCTCGTGGACATTAGACCTTGGCGCTTGCAGCACGGGCTGTCACCAGAGCCTGCTAGTCACCTACCTGAATGAGAGCTGTCTTTCATTTTAAGTAGGTATGGAGACTCAAGAAAGCAGACAAGAGATGCAGTCCTGGGCCCAGACTGCCTCTTGGATCCTGACAGTAAAGTGATGACATGGAGGCCAGAACATCTCTGGTTTACTCAGACCCAGGTTGGCATCCTCTGCCTTCTCCTCACCTCTCTTGTGCTGCTTTTGTGTACCTGGTTTGTTCTCTTCGGCCCATTTTTCCCCCCCCAGCAAACCCCCTTTGCCACTCCCTTTAAAAGACTCTATTTCCAAAGACAAGATGTTGGACTGTAACACTTGATTTGTCCTTCATCAGATCCACTTGAGATGTCTGGAACATGCACAGCACAGCTGTGTCATCACAGGTAACACGGAGAGCACACCTGGCACTGAGGAGAACTGCAGTGTGAAGCTGGGGCACTTGTGTTGCCTCAGACTGAGAAGGGACTGGCGTTTCAAAGGGTCTTCAAATCCCACAACAGGCAGTGTTTAAAATGTTCACCACCTCCATCCCCAAAGAAATACAACAACCAGTGGACATTAAGCTACGACATGCTCCAGGGCCCTGCATGTGTAAAGCTTCTAGGAAACAAAGTGGACACAGGGCCAGGCTTGCTCAGGTGTCACCAACTGCAGCCCTGAGGGACCAAGCAACTTGAAAGAAGCTGGTTTTATTAAAATCTCTCTGCTTCTGCCTCAGGCCGTGGGACATATGTAGTTCCCCAAACCTCCACCCACATCCATGAAGGAGATGTTCTGTCTCCACAAGAGATCAGCTGAGGTAGCCAAGACCTCAGTGCAGACATGGCTTTGAACACCTCAGACAGCACCAACGAGTTTGTTTATTGCTTGTTTAAAACTAGAGCAAACTGACTGCCTATGGTCTATTCAGATGCAAATGTCAAAGCTTAGGGCTACCACCTGCTCCTCTACAATCAGGCCCACAGAGTCCCACTGCAAGCACATCTGCAGACACACAAGACTGAAGGTGAAAGAGATGCCCGCCATACTCTTTTCTAGATCTAACATGCTGGATCACTCCAGAACTTGAATTTGGGCAGCTCTTTAATCCCAACAAACATGGACAAGACAAGGACACTCTGCTCAGCCCCAAGCAGCCCCCAGATACCATCTCGTGAATGCTATGGAGACATCAAATAGTCATGACAGCTCCCATCACTGGCTGTTACCTATCTCCAATTGGAGATGCCACTCACTGAGTGTGGCCGGTCCTGAAGCCAGCCCCATTATGATCATTAGAATAATGGATGTTCTTACCACTCAGCAAGTAACAGAGGTTAAAACTCCAGGAGCATTGAGACAGATCACACAGGCCCTTATCATCAGCCCCAGGCTCCTTGCCACGCTGCCATTCTTGTCTCACAAGAGGGTGCTTGCTCCCTGGGTGGTCGTAGGTACCTATGTCCAGAGCACACACAGTGGGGACAGACTTCCCGCTCTGTGACCTTCTTTCATGTAAATCCAAAAGAGCTTGTGAAGAAAACCTACTTTAAAAAATTACAGGCTTCAGGCTTCAGTTGAGATCAGGGTTGTATACGCTCCACAGTGGTGTGTGAGGTTCACTCATGAAAACTGGTTCTTTCCCTCAGTACTGTCCACAGGTCTCAGGCTTGGTGGCAAGGTAAAGACCTGGTGACCTAGAGAGCCTCCACGTGACAGAAGGAGGTTAAGACGTCAGCACCCAGCTTCTCCTAAGATGGAAGCTGAGTTCTGCACAACTACCTCCCTCTTTACAGCAAGAACAAGGAGTGTAACGGATGTTTTCATTCCAAAGCTTTTCCACCCACTATGTGAGAGGCAGAAATGTACTTGAACACTGTAGCTCTAGCACTCAGCCAAGGGCATGAAAGGCTGAATTGACATCAGCTTCTGCCATGAAATGAAACCTGTAGAGGAGGCCGAATATGGAGAAATCACCCAGGAAGCTCTTGATCATGTCTGAGAAGCTTTTATAAAATTATACAAAACACAGCAACACACAGAACAAACCCAAGTATGTCAGTAATGATACAAAGGTGGCAACCAGCCCAACAGCTCCCAGGCTTTCCCTACCACTCACCTCTGCTTCGCTTACTCTACAGGGTCAGGTTCTAGAAAAGGATCTGCCTGGTGGTGACTTCAATATCCTGCCAGGTTTTAGTAAGGACATAGTGTCCTTGGGCATCACAGATACAAGTGCTTAAAAAAGCAGATCAGCAGTTCAAGAACTAAGTCCTGCTGACCACGGTGTCACACATCTGAGGTCTCAGATAGGAGGGAGCCCGAAGTCTGAAGTCAGCCTAGCCTAATAATGAAACCTCCCTTACATCACCAACAAAACCTACTTTCTGATGAGTCTACACTACTGACTCAAAGGCCTTGACATCAGCAAGATCTGTGACAAAGAGACTGAATGCAGCAGATGCTGCTCCTAGGGACCCCCATACCATCCATCCAGCCCACTTTCATCTCTAAAGAGACTCTCCTACCCCTTGATGGAAGTGCTTAAAGAAAGGAGATGCTATGAGGAAGAAGTAACAGTGTTTGTAAGGAGTAAGGATGCCAGTAGCAGAACAGTAGCTGCCCAGTACTCTAAAAGAGAAAGCATGGCTGGCTCAGGACTAGCAGAGACCTTCAGTGAGAAGCCACATTCTCAGCTCCATACTTCTCCGTTGGCAGGCCCCAGTGCACAGGAGACATCACAGTAAGGCACTCACCACACTCATCTAAGGAGAGGGAGGGAGAAGCCAATCCAGACAACATGCAAGTTTAGAAGTTGTGGCACCAATGCTCCCTCAGTGGGCCTTCTGGCATTGCCCTGGTGGTTAGCAGGCACTGAGGCCTTACAGTCTGCAGAACCTGTGAGCATGCTGGCTGGCTACATCAGGTCCTTGTACTGGCCGGGCCCCCATCAGCCCTGGCTCGTTGGCGGTCGTATTTCACAGACACGATGAGGAAGAGCAGCAATGTAGCTCCCTGGATGGCGGCCAGCAGGAAGAAGTAGTAATGCAGGTGGCAGCTGTTGATGTTCCCTAGGAATGAACAGACACCTCCTGGTGAGTGTACTCCATAACACAGCACCTTCTCATTGGCTCTTGGCCACCTGAGAGCACTCTGCACTAGTCACCTCCCATCCAGGTGAAAAGAGAGGCAAGGCAGCTGTCCTGGCCCCAGTTCTGACACTGGAAGATCCCCCACAGGAAGGCTTATAAGGCTGGGTGTCAGCTCAGGCCTCTCAGAAGGTTCATGATGGTAACCTACATTCTGTCTCCTCCAAGCAGACAATCTGAAGAGAGAAGCTTGCTGTGCTTATGCTCCAGACTGTCTACACCACAGCACTCACTTCTGCCTTTCTGAGGTGCTCTGCCCTCGCTACCCTTAACACTACTGTCTACATTTAGCAGAGTAGTGATGCTTCTGAGGATGGACTAAGCCCATACCTCATTTTTCACCAAATGCTGCAGGGTGCTGAGCATAGATGGCATGGTCACAGGATTGCAGGCAGCATGAGGACATATCTTCCCACTAGAGCGAGACAGATGCTTTTTCAGGTCTTAGCCTCTTCCAAGTCTCTCATGCCTACCCAGGTAGGCCTGACTGCTGTAATGAACACACGCTGGTCTCACTGTAAAAGCAGTATCCATCACAACTTTTACATCATCCAAATGCAAAAGGAGAACAGTGCAGGTCAGGGTCACAGACCATGGAGCTTAGCAGCCGGGCAGGAAGGTACAGCCTATGGTCTCCACTGTGACTCTGTGCCTGTGAGGACTCAGGCTTGGGTGAAGCAGTGCCAGCTGCAATGCTACCCGCCTGGCATGATCACTTCTGTAAACCCCTGTTCTCAAGGACTACTTCAAGGATCCAGCACCACCTCTACCAGGCATGAACCACAGGTTTCATTATGTCACCCAGGGCCTGCCAAGGAACACTGGTGACTTGTCCCACAGCTAACGCTGTGGCTGGAAGTCACTGCACCTTCTGACACTTCAAGAGCATGTTATAGTGTTTATTCAAAAGGTGAGGCTGACTTCTCCTGACTTTTTATGTTGTGCTATTCCACACCACACTGTCTTACTACCTGAGCAGATGTCTATCAAGCAACATGAGCAAGTACAACACATGTGCTCTCACAAGAAACACTGATACCTGCAAGATTCTGATCGAGGGAAGGATAAAAGCCCCAAGTCTGCCCACCCGGAAAGAGACCTATTACCCTGAACCTCAAAACTAAAGACCGATTCAGTCAGTAAATGGTCAACAGCTCTGCCTGCTCCCTCACAGTGACACACCCATCCTCCATAATCTGTCTCCTCTGTGACTGCAAGAGATGAGCACTTGATGCAAAAATTACATGTGCGGTGCTCAAACAGGTAGGACAAGTGGACAGTGTAGTTATGTCCACAACGTCAGCCCCAGAGCACAAAGCATAGCACAGCTTACCAGGCCTACTCTCATTTGGTAATGTGCAGAGAATTCAAACATGTACTCATAAATCAAGAAGCAGCAGTCCTGGGATATCATAGTCAGAAGAACATAGTTTTAAGTGTTTCATCAGACTTCTGGTCCCCAGACAAACAATTCAAAGTGCATTTGCCTCCGGAGAACCTGAACAGCAATGCCCACCACTCGTTTGACACTTCAAAGTGTCCAACACTATAAACACCAACATCCATCAGAGCAGAATGAACAAATTCACTTCAACACAATCCTGTAAGGGAGTGGCACTCAAGGCTGCTTCTGTGGGAACAGAACGCATCCTGTGCAGGGTTCAGAGGGCTTGGCAGTTGTCATTCCCACTTAAGACAGTCTGGAGGGGCTACAGTAAAATAAACAGTGCACCCAAAGCCTAGGGAGCCCTGAAACCTCACAAGGACTCTCTAGCCCACCAAGGACACCACATATGCTCTGCTAACATAGGACAGGGGAAGGTGACGGGGAACCCAGTGGCTGTGCATCTGGTGGGAGAACAGGGTGCTGTTCTGGAACTACCACCCCTTTATATAGGAGGCAGTCTTCTGGAGATTCCCTCCCCAGGTTATACCAGGGCCTTTGCCCAACATTGACCCCATTCCCTAGTAGACAGTGAGAAATCAAAGGAACTCTCCAAGGCTTAGGTGCAGCCTATCAGAAACAACAGCAGGGATATTATGACAATAAATTAGTAAATAAGGAGTGGACAGGAAGTGGGAATTACCAAAAGCGTAGACCACACACAATGTGTCTAAGCCAAGTGAGGTGGCTTGCCTATAATCCAAAACTTGGGAGGCAGAGTGAGCACTACTGCAGCTGAGGTGGTGGTCAGAGCTGATGTGATGTCCTCGGTGGACTAGGAAATCCTTGTGAGGCTGCTCTGTCCCCACCCCACCCCTTTGAACACTTACCTCACCACTGTCTCCTAAGTGGGAATGGCACTTCTGCACTTTGAGGACACCATGGGCTACAGAGTGAGACCCTGTCTAAAACAAAGGACTGTGGCCATGCAAGCCTGATGGCCTGAGCTTGATCCCCAGATCCCACAGGGGAAGGAAACAAATGATTTCTGAAAGCTATCCTCCCCAAGGTGCACCATGACAGCCACCTGCTTGTAACATGTGCACACATAATCGTACATGTTTTAAACTAAACAATAACTAGAACCCTGGTCTCTGATGACCATGAGGGCTGACTTCATGGCACCTAGAATCAATGAGACACCCTAGAGCTGCCTGTCACCTTCATGGGGACAGGATGACAACAAGGGCAAGCCCCAACCCAGCTAGCTGATTTTACAACTGACCTCACGTACCTACAGTCAGTTACAGGCATCCAGGGGGAAGGGGCTTCAGCCTTCTGGGAACCCCACAATTTCTAGAGGAAAAAATTCTGACTTTCCCAAAGTTATGCAATGAAAGTGGGTAAGTGCTACCAAGCAGGGTAAATGCTCACAATATGGCCATTTGCACAGGAAATATGTTTAAAAAGCAAAGGATGTTGTAGCTCTTGGTTCACCCACTGCACTGCAGAGCTGCCCAGAGAAACCTCCAGCAGACTGACACTGTCAGTCTTCCTAACATCTGGAAACCAAAACCTAAGATCAGGTTGAAACAGGAGCAGCCATGCAGGCCTCACAACTCAGCCAGCTCTCCAGACTGTGCTAAGCTAGACACAGCAGCTGCTAACAAGGCAGTGCTACTCAATACAAGCTTCAAGAACATTCAAGAACAGACCTTGAGCCAATGGCCTGTTGGGACAGACTGGATTTTTCACACATCCTGCAGCAGCAAACACCCTGCTTCCCATCCCAGACATCCGAATCTTACCAAAGTCTGTATGGCTGCTCATCCAGCCAATGGCCTTGAGAGACACCAGGGCTAACAGGCCTGAGCCCACGAAGGACCCAACGCCAGAGAAGAAGAAGAAGAGTCCCATGATGGCGCTCTGCATGGACTTGGGAGCAGCTGAGTATGCAAACTCCAAACCTAGAGAAAGGGAAAAGGAGGCTACACTGAGAAGACCGACCACCGTGGTCACCATGAGGAAGCCACCCTGAGCCAGCCTTCCAGCAGCACACACTCTCAGGAGGACTGTCTTCTGGCTGGAGAAGCCAGGACTGGGTGCTGGCCACTCATCCTCATGAGGACTCTTAAGTTTTATTACAAGATGGACACATATCTCATACCTGAAATCCTAGCATTCAACAGGCTGCAGCAGGATTGTTGCCAGTGGAGTTGCAGCGTTAGAGAGCTGGAGAAGGCTTAGCGGCTGAGAGCACTAGCTCTCCTTGTTAAGGACAGGGGTTCCTTTTCCAGCACCCACATGGAGGCTCACAACCATCTTGTGACTCCAGGTCCAGGGGATCTGATCCTTTTTCTGGCCTCCATTGGCATTATATGCATGTGGTGTACATACATAAATGCAGGCAACATACTATATATATAAAATGAATGAATCTTAAAAAGTCAGGACCCTATTTTACAATCAACACAGAAGAAAAGGTTCAAGCACCTATAAACTAAGGCTCCAGTGACCAGGCGGAGCATAGCCACTGTCACTAATCACAGAATTCTGCCAGGGTTTGAGAGGTGAGGCACCAGAGTCTCACTAGTGACCGAGGCCCATGAGAGTAAGTTTTCTAAGTCTGCACCAGAAGCACAGCTGTGCTCTGCATAGTTTGGGGACAGCCACTTCTCCCCTTCCTAGGCATGCACAGCACAGCACAGGTCATGAACTCGTGAAAGTATCTTAGAGAACACTGGTTTTGCACAAGGGCAGCCTCTAGTCCCACAACCCTGCTCCTGTCCCCCCAAGCACTATAGCCCTGTTCAGGACACTGCAGGGTATTATACAGACAGGCCCAGATGCCGCCAGCATTCACAGCCTTACCTGCTATACTGGCAAATATCTCACTGATGCCAATGAGCACATACTGTGGGACCTGCCACCAAATGGGCAGGTCAGCAGCATGGTACAGCACACCGCCAATGGTCTGGTTGATGGTCTTCTCCTTCACCAAGTCCAGCCTTTTACTCTCCAGGATTCCTGGAATTGAGAAGTAGGTGAGTGGAGCACTCAAGCTGTCATTCAGCTAAGTCTGCAGTGTATTACAGACATTTACCAACAATTCTGATAGGTGCAAGAGAGGAGGGTGACCATGAAAAGCTTCCTAGACAGGCCACGGTCAAGTCATACATCTCTTCCTCACAGGGAATTTTATAGATATTCACACTGTTTGGTTTAACCCTTGAATGTCCGAACTACTAATTCTGTTCTTTTTTAAAAAACTGGGGGGATGCTTGAGGATCTGCATGCAGCTAATCATGACTAGGGGAGGCAGAGCTACTTCTTTCATGGCATAGCCACCGTGAAGTTACCTGTGCTCCTGCAAGCAACCCAAGTCCCCAAAGACACCACCACAGACATCAATGTGCAGTCCTTCAAATAAATGGGCCCAGGTGTCTAGATGAAGCTCAAAAACTTGCTTAGGTCCAAGAACATAAAACAGACTGGATAGAACCAAATGAAGTATCACACGTTAAGGCCCGAGGTACCAGAAGGGACACCACAGCAGGGAGATGGAAGGGAAGACCTGGGAAACAACCACTGGGACCTTAGGAATGTAAAGACTGTGGCATGGTACCCCAGCCCCTAACAGAGGACAACACAAACCTCGGTACCAAAATGAAAAGCTCCAAGTCTCAAGTGACTTTCAGATCAAACTGAGATCAGAGTGAAGTTCTAGGCCACTAAGCCTGTTGACCTGAGTTTGATGCTCACAACCCACACAGTGAAAGGGGAGGGCTCATTTAGGCAAGCTGACTTCTGATCTCCACATATATGCTGTGGCCTCTACCCCCACATGCACACGAAATAAAAATTAACCAAACAAACCTACAGTAAGCATAATCAAAATACAGCTGTAACAGACCAATTCTATTTTCTCACCATTGAACAAGAAAGAGGGACTGGGAAGCTGGCTTGTTGGCTAAAAGCACTTGCTGCTTCTGCAGAGACTAGAGTCCTATCTCCAGGACCCATGAGAGACAGCCGATTATCACTGGTCACTCCAGCTCCAGGGGATCAATGCCCTCCTTTGGCCTCTGCAAGCACTGAACACACAAACACACACACACACTCTCACATGTAAGTAAGGGACTAGTAGCTTGGTGATTGAAAGCATTTACTCATCCTGCAGAGGACCCAATTTTGGTTCCCAGAACCCACATCAGGCAGCTCACAATTACCTGTCAATCCAACTCCAGGGATCTAATACTTCTGGCTTCCATGGGCAGCTGCCACACATATATACATACACATAAATGAAATCTTTCAAAACAAATCTTAAGGCCAGCAGTGGTGGCACACACCTTTAACCCAGCACTCGGAAGAGGCAGACAAATCTCTTTGAATTTAAGGCCAACATGGTCTACAAAGCAAGTTCCAGGACAGCCAGGATTACACAGAAAAATCCTGCTTCAAGAAACCAAAAATCGTAAGGAAACATCTAGAATAGTGAAATGTCAAGAATATGAGAAAACAAAACCTGTCGAAGTTGGCGTAGCGAGTATTTCTCTAGGGCATCAAAGAGAACCTCAGGCCACAGCTGCTTGCTGCCAACATGTGCAATGAAGCTTAGATTGTGACACCACCATTCTCACTAACTCTTAAGTGGACAGGGCTAACCTGACAGTGGCTCCTTGGACCTCTATGGCTAGAGCCAGGCACAGACTAACCCTGAAGAAATTTCCAGTATTTCACCCACACTGTTCAGCAAAAGCAGCATAAACACAGAGGGGCGGAGGGTGAGCATCATCAGAAGACAAGGAGGAATTGTTGCATTTAAAACAATCCACCAGAGCCCACAGGACTTTGAAAAATCCCACATAAAAACCACCAAAATCTGTAGGGTGGTTAGGGGCAAACAACATACAAGATAAAAACATACATATAACTAACTGCAAGAGACTATAAGTAAAAGAAAATAGTAAAGTGGCTTGAATCTGTTAGAAAAACCGTACCCACAGGAATAGAGAGGGTAAGGCACTGGAGTTGGGATTTTCAAAATAGTGATCTATTGTATTGTAACCCTCCAGGTAAAGAGAGGGAGGAGGATAGAATACACAGCTGGGCCTCACAGTCACACCTGTAGGCCCAGCATTCCTGATAAGTCAGGAGGATGATCAGTCCAAGACAAGTCTGGACTATAAAACAACCTCAAGAACATAATCAGGGGCTGAAGAGATGGCACAGGTATTAAAAACACTGTCTGATCTTGCAGGACCTGGGTTCTATTCCCAGCACCCACAGGGCAAATCACACCATTTGACCCAACACCCTCTTCTGGCCTCCATGGGTACGGCATGCACAGGGTGCACAGACATACATTCAGACAAAAACACCCACACATAAAACACTCAAACTTTTGTTATTTTTTTCAAGATAGGGTTTCTCTGTGTAACCCTGGCTGACCTGGAACTCATTCTGTAGACCAGGCTGGGCTTGAACTCAAAAAGTTCTGCCTGCCTCTGCCACCCTGAGAGCCCAGATAATAACCAAACTTTTTATAGTTTAAGAAAACAAAAAATTTAAGGAGAAAAGTGAAACCTAATACAGGGAGAAAAGGTTTCTTTTCTCATAAGCCATCTTATCTTGAACAAGTCCATGGCCTTCCCAATTTGCACACTAGGGCCAGCTGCCACTGACAGGCATGGTGTAAGTGGAGTTGTGTCCTTGTGGTAAGTATGTGAAGTCAACTCTGTGAGCACTCCTCGGTCCTCCACCCTAGACCCAGGGCAGCTGTGCAGCAGCAATGGCTGTCCCCACTGAGCCTGCTGGGCTAGGCTCTCAACTCCTGAAAGGACAGCTCCTTCCTGTGATCTTCCACATAGCAAGGACAGTCTTGGGAAGACACTGGGTCAGAACTGGCTGTGGTTTCTTCCCTATCTCTCTGATATTTCAAATTATTTTTATTAAATACATATCACCACAGGAAGATAGGTGCACACTATGTGATCTCAATAGGCAGGTCAGGAGTCTGCCATGACGCAGGGAGTACTGGACTCTATGAAACATATACTTTCCTGGCATGTTTAAACGACCTTAGAAAATATGGAGTCTGAAGGGGAAATCTCAGACACTGGCCTGACATTTGTGTCCTGCACAGATCTACACAGACCATAGGACAGCCCACACTGCTCCAAGGACAACCATTTAAAGAGCTTCGGCTGTGATTGAAACTGAAAGAAAAGAGGCCGTACAGAGCCCATCACGGAGCTTTATGAGAAATGCCCTGAGAACAAGGAAGGAAGCAAAGCCCTGCTGGCACTGAGCTGGCACAACTGCAGGGTGCAGGCCCCACCCAGAAAGAGAAACTGAGAACAAAGCCAAGCCATAGGCAAGTGAGGCAGATGGACATATATATTCCTTCCTGCCCACAACTCCCAAAGACTGCCTTCCACGCCAAGTCTGTATGCTCTGCTTATTTCCCTGCAGACTTATAAAGCAATACGTCATCAGAGAAACCTCATTTTATGTGTCTGGTCAACAGAAAATGCAGTAGTTCTCTCAATAACCCAGCACCTAGAAGATGACTGACTTAATAAGCATCACATCAGCAGCATGTGTTCTGCTGTGATGGCAGAGGCACTTTCTTAACATCTGCTCCCTTCAGCAGAGCTCAGCACCATGTGCCTCAGACCACAGCCGTGTGGAAAGCCTTTTTTTCCCTGCTACTATATTGTTCTTACGGCTCAACATTTTCTAATATAAATGAAGGAACACTCGCATTGAAAAGGCCACCAGACCCGAGCCTATCAGCAAACAGAAACAATGATGGGGACAGTTGTGTCTTAGGGCACTCTCCTTTGCTCAAGGATGGTGTGAACCTGAAGAACTAGCTCCTCTGCTGCTGAGACTTTTGTTGGGAGCTTCCCAGGAGCCTTGAACAATCCCACAAACCCCTTCTTTCTGGTGGGACACCTGCAGGCTCCAACAACTGTGAGATTAGACAGTTGACAGAATCTAAGCCTCTCATTCTCACTGTCTGCAGCCCGGGGCAGCGGTGCATGGCAGCAGTGCATGGCACGTCTGCTTAGCCCTACAAGATGAGGTCTGTCTTCAGAGCATCAGAATGATTGAGTCATCGGCTACTCGGGGTCCTCAGCACAACACACTAGCAGCTGCATGCTGCAGAAGCCATGCTGGGGAAGAGAAGAGAGGCCAAGAGAGATGGTGGCTCACCCGCAGCAAAGGCAGAGCACATGACAAAGAACATCCCCACAGCGATCCTCTTCAGGGAAGACGGTAGCAGGCCATGTCTCCTGAGCACTGGGTCCACTAGCTTGTCCTTCAGCGGGATGAGGAGGAGAATGAGCACCGCATCGAACATGGTGAGCCAGGCTGCAGGGAGCTGCACAGAGCACAGCATTAGCTATATACAGCAGCTCCCCCAAACCACCCACACATGGCATCCAAGATGCTTCAACTTGAGACAATGACTCGCAATGAGTCCTGATCTAGGGGAGGGGCTGAATCCAACAGTACTAGTGTTTAATGGCACTGGACAACCCAGTTACAGCAGGCTGTAACCAGTTAGAACTAGTTTGAGTGGCAGAATCTCAACTACCTGCTGCAGCTGCAGAAATAAGTCTGTCACCTCCACGTCTCTTACCGTGTGATGGGTGGTGGTGATACTTGAGATTTCTGGAATCTTCAAATGAAGACTCTGCAAAACATATGTGGTCTGCATCTGGATAAAGAAAGCAGAACAGTGCAGGTAAGCCAGGAGAGCCTCTCTAAGTCCTTCCCACACATTGTCTAGCTGAGGAGGTATGGGAATCAGACATGGCAATTATTAGGTCACAGTAGAGTCTCTTTGAGAAGAGCTACCAGGCAACTAAATGAGAAGCTAGAAGGTCCAGAAAACCGGACGCACCCCACTTTCACCTGCCACTTGGGAAAGGTTTTAAACATGAAGCAGCCACTGAGTCCATGACCGGAAACTACCAACTGGTGGCTGACCCTGAACCTGCACTACAGCACCTACAGCACTCACTTGGAAGTACACTGTCCAGTAAGGAATCAGAGCCAAGAACACGGGCACGATCTTGACCAGGGCTTTCACGTCTTCCACTTTGTCCTCTGTGAACGGCCCTCCACGCGACATCTTACATGAATCAAACAGACTGTGTTTAGAAGATTGCTGAAAGACTCCAAGGCCTTCACTTTGGGAAACAAAATGAAGGAATTAGTTTACTTCCACCCCCAGTGACAAGGCTCTGGTAACAAATCACTTCTGGGGTGGGAAAGTGGCTCTCTGTACTGGCCTGCTTTAAGTCCTCCTGTGCCTAGTGCACCCACGCAGAGGGCACTTCAACCTCATGCAGCAATGTGACCTACACTTATAGTCAGCTGACAGCAAACCCAGTGATTCCTATGTTCCTTGTGACTGCCCAGGTTTACCACATAAGCAGACACTGAGGGACTAGAGGGTCCCCTGATGGCAGGAAAAGCAGCACCCCCCTCTGGCATGAAGGGGCAGTCTCAAGTCAAGAGTACGGGCACCATAGCAGGATGATGGGGAGCAGGGCACTCACTCATTCACCATTATCACAGTCTTGGGAATTCCTCCAAGGCTCTTACTGGCCCATTTCTAAGAGGAAGTTAGGATACAGAGGAGACAAGAGCTGTGTCAGGATCCCAAAGCCTCAGAGTCGGGGTCAGGACTGGAGTGAGATCTTCTTGGCTTACAGGTATATGCCTGCATACCAAACCTCATTCATAGCTGTGGGGCTCCATTAGAATGTATAATCCTAGGCACCCCTCACTAAATTAGCATATTTCTTTTTCTTATTTTGTATGTCTGGTTCACCTGTATGTTTTGTCTTTGGAGACAGGGTCTCACTATGGAGCCCTGGCTCCCCTAGAACTTGCTATGTAGACCAAACTCAGAGACCTGCCAGTCTCTACTATAATTAAAAGTGTACTGTACATACACCTGATGCCCTCAGAGTTCCAGAAGAGGGCAATGTATCCCCAGGAACCAGAGTTGTAGTAGACTATGGGTGGTGGGAACCAAACCCAGGCCCTCGACAAAAATCAGCAAGTACTCTTAACTGCTGAGCTTTTCTCCAGCCCCTTACTTTAGAGAGCTGATGCTCTTAATTTGTATATTCTAAGTTGAGGAAGATTGATAAACTAAAAACTATAACTTAGTATTTTAGCCAGATTCTGATTAAGTAAATACCTACTGCCTGCCCAGCACCACAGGGACTCAGTGCAAGCAGAACTGAGTCACAGGTTCCTATACTTTGTCTTCATATGAGGGCATCCCTAACTCCTTCAAATTCCTATTTATCTCAAATTTCCATGTACTTGACACAGGCACTACCTGTATTAGTGATGAGTACATCCTACTCATGATACGTCTGTAAAATACATCAGTGCCAAGTACCAAATTCTCTCAGTACCAGGGTTCTCAACAGGTCACTCAGAACCCTTTAGTGTGCATCGTTAAATACTTTAAAGCTGATGAACCAGGGTGTAACCAAAGCAGTGATTCCCAACCTGTGCTTCGCAACCCGCTTTGGGTTTGAAGCACCTTTTCACATGGGTTACATATCAGATATCTTGATTCAAAACAGTAGCAAACATTAGTTTTTGAATGAAATAGCAATGAAAATAATTTTATGTTGGGGTCACCAGAGCATGAGGAACTATATTAAAGGGCCGCAGCATTAGGAAGGTAGAGAACTGCTGCTCTAAAGCCCCCCAATCACAACATGAAATGGCACATGAATAACCCCAGCACTAAGGAGGTTGAGGAAGGAGAATCATTTAAGCACAGACCCAGCCGGGGCTATGTAAGACCCTGTCACAGAAAAAAGCTCCTAATCCACCTGCATGGTTAGTGCTCTATGCTGTGACATAAAGCACCCCTCAGTCAGGCAAGTGCCTGCTGCTCCTCCCACAAAAGCTGTGACTAAGTTTCCCTGTACCTGTGTATAGCCCGTGTCCAGACTCTGAAAGGCTAAGCGCACAATATGGCACCCTTGCACTTGTCACAAAGTCCACACAAAGGCACCAAAAGCAAGCCCCTGGGTCAGCTGTTATAGTATGATGACATGAACTCAGACTGTCGGGTCTTGTCTAAAATCAGTTCCATAGCTCCCTCCAAACACATCAACCAAGACCACACACAGGGACAGGGCCAAGAGAGATTCCCACGGACAACAGGTGTGTGGTACTTTCTGAGTTCTTCAGTCCCCTCAGTAGCACAGTGAAGGGCCCCATCAGCCACCAAGAGCCCTACACACCTCATTGTACTGAGACCTTACAACAATCCTGAGAGCTGTCCAGCTCCCCTGGGCAAACATCCAAGTCAGGCACTGTAATGTCTCTGAACCACCAGGGCCCACAGAAAGTTCATATAACTTAACTGACTTTCCAACCCTGTCTGCTTAGTTTTGCCCCCAAGACTTCCAAAGCTGAAGCTTAGAGGAAGCCAGGCTGCTGAGTCTCACCCTTCCAGTGTGTACCGAAACCCCACAAGTCCTGGAGTAATGCAGGACCCTGGCTGAAAGGTTCTCATAGGGGCTATAAGCAAAAAGCTGTCCCACGTCCATGGCTATCAATCTAGATTAGAAACAGCCAAAGTCTGCAACACTGTTTCTGTCTGGCTAAGTAAGGCCCTAGAAAACACTGGAGCGGTGGACATTGAGCTTTGCAAGTTTCTCAGTGCTAGTCCTTCTCTGGATAGAGTCTGAAAGCCGCCAAGGCAAACAACAGGTTTACAAAGGAGCCTGGGACCAACAAATTTCACACAAGGAACTCATGTACCATCTGCAGAACCACAAGAGTAACTGTGTAGCTTCAGGTCTGTCACTCAAAGGATTCTAGCACATCAGTAACAGACACAGACAAGCACAGGAAGGGTGTGCACATAACCCCATAAAACATTTTCACAATTAGGGCCATCCTACAGGAAGCCAAGAGTCCATCTCTGCTCAGTAACTACTAAAAATCCTTAGGCTAAGCAAATCACCAAGGTCCAGGAGCTTCCTCGAACTTTGGTTCTCACTCTGCCTTGACTGTTCTGGTGGCTACAGTACTGCAGTCTGTCTTTTGTCACAATCACAGTCAAAAGACCAATTTATTCTACACAGAAGCCTGCAAAAAATACAGACACATCTAAGTACTCCTTAACTAATTTCTGGACTTCATTAACCTGCATAGAGCAGCGCCCCAGGTCCCATCAGTAGCAGAAGGAAGATCTCAGAACATGGCTGTTTCTAAAAGTCCCAGGCTTGGGGCGTTCAGCACAGAAGTAGTACACGCCCCATCCAAGTAAGGGTAAATGGGTCCCTAAGTGCATCTCAAGCTATGTGTGTGTGCCCCACCCTTCCATCAGAGAGCAGCTGCCAAGGCCTTGGATGAGGGACACTATGCTGACCAAAGTGAAAAACAACAGCTTCCCTTAGAGATAAGTACTGACAACATACACAGTCTAAGTTCTCATTAACATACTTCTGTGTCTACAGCCCACCATGTGTCTCCATGGTACCCTCTGCACATCCCTACCTTCAAAATCTGCCATTCAGCAGCAAGGCATCCTCACCCACACTGCAGTGAGGAAGTCAGACATAAAAGTACTAAACTCGGGGTTGGTTCTGCTTGCTGAATGGCAGGGTTTACACCACACACTTTCTGAATGAAGCTAGTTTGGTGACCAGACACACAAGCTACACACCCCAAACTTCAGCTGGTATTTTAATCTGCAGGGAGAGAATTTGTGTTACTCACCCACTTCTCCGCTGCCCACTTCTCTGGGAGCAGCAGCTGTAGGTCAGAATCCTGAACATGTCAGTGAAGGCACTGCCATCAGGAGGCTTGGTGATGAAGACACTCTGGCCGCAAAGGAAGACCAGGAAAGCGATAGCCACACAGATAGTGGGAATCAGGTAGCCTGTGACAAAGCTTACATTCTGCTGAATATAGGCAACGCCTCCTAATGACAGGATTGCTCCCAAATTAATGCTCCAGTAAAACCAATTGAAAAACCTCCGAGTGGCTTCTGGACCGCGATCTTTGACCTAAAGTAACAGGTAAGAGAAATGGATAAGAACGTGTGATCCTCTAAACTTCTCATTTACTATCTAAACACAACAAGCTTTTAGTGTTTGCCTGACTTAAATGAGCACCCAACAACCCACAGCAGCTATATATAAGCCGGGGCAAGACACCAAGCACCTGATCATCTGCATGTAGAGAACAGATAAAAGGTGTCTTAAGTTCCTGCTTTCAGCAGACCCCAGGACACAATCAAAATGCTGCTTATATATTCAGCCAATCACCTGACAAAAGCCATCTGTAATCACTCCAGAAGCTGGAGGCCTCTCCAAATGCCAGCAAGTCCTAGTGTTCAAAGTAAGCTGAGCGCCTACCTTGAAGCCAGCAGAAATGATCCTTAAAACAGGTTCCAGAATCTACAGCCCAACTCAGACCTGCAGAATCATTTTGGATTATCAAGCCTGCACACTATAAATCCAGGTGACTGCTTAGCATCATTATTGGATCTCTAGGCACCACTGAACTTAACACAAGTACTCTGAGGGCCTGACAAGCAGGCTCTGGCCCCATGCACAGCAAGCCTTGCTCAGAGGCAAGATACCAGTCCTACCAAACGGGGCCCAAGCCTGCAACTAAGCCTTAAGAATAGTAAACAGTTATAACCACAAGCTAGTTTTAGATTAGAAAGATTATCCAGTAGTGCACACCTGTAATCCCAGCATTTGAGAGACAGAAGCAGGGGAAGGAATCGTGATGTGGAGGTTGGCCTGGGCTACACAAAAGATTTCAATACACTCAATAAATACTCAAATTCTGTCCCACCCCCACCCCACTTTCCCCTCAGGTGCAACCCCTAGGGAAGCCTTCTGTAGACCCATCTGGCTGGTAGCTGGGCTGAGAGGAAGGCCCAGCCTGGCTTTTTTACATCCACAAACTCTCCACAATGAGCCAGTTCCAGCAGCATCATTCTGGGCAGTTTCATTTCACAAACTGTCTTGAGTGAACCCACAGCAATGACTCAAGCGCATACACAGTTCACCAGCCTCAAGCTTAATGGATGGAAAGGGTTAAAACTGTCTCCACAGCATGTCTTCTGGTCCACCAGGCAATCTCCTCTGCCTAGTATCAAGCTTTAAACAGGGGCAAAGCTGCCAAGTATAACAGGCAGTAAGGCTTCTGCTTGGCACTCACGGTTTTCCACAGAGCATTTAAGACGAAGGTGAGGGCGCAAACTACACAGTCAAAACTGAGCACCCCTTGACAATTATTAAACTCCAAATGACAGCTACTACACTGGCGAGTCCTATGTTCTAATTTAGTCAGATACAATCATGCCAAACTGAAAATCCAAGTTGCTGTTGGTTTGACTGTTCCTCTTTTCAGAGCTAGGGACTGAACAGAGGCTCCTGCAAATACTAGGTAAGTCCTACCACTAAGTGCCATCTCCAGCCCCCACACATCAACAAACCATGAACAAAGGTCCCACTCCAAATGCCGGCATCGTTACGTGTGTGTTGGGGGGGGTTGCTTTTCTGTAGCTCTAGCTGTCCTTGAACTCAGGCATCCACCCACCTCTGTGCCCCTACCCCAACCCTCTCCAGGCTGGAATTAAAAGTATGCCATCACCTTTTTTTTAAAAAAAATATACATTATACTTTGTGTATGTAATTACCACATACACATATACACATCACTGTTTTGACAAGCCTGAAAGGGGGTCAGCTTAATCAAAAAACAAAAACAAAGCAAACACACTTCTTTGGAAATGGGATCAGTCGCCCAGGCTAACCTCAAACTTCTAGAACAGCTGAAACTAACTGCAGTCCTGTACCACAATGCCTACCACAAGACAGGAAACATTAGATACTAACTGAAATGTCCCAAGCCCTTCCCATTATACATCATAGAACCACATACACCTTCCCACATGCATGAAAACAACTCATCCTCCAAAATGGTAAGGAAATACTTGTTCAATTGGCCTAGCAGAGCCCTAACCTTTAGAGTCCTGTCTCTTTTGTAAATTTGGCGGTCAAATGACCTCACTATTCAAGGTTTCCAGCCATAGCTGCTTCATAATGGAGGCCTACTTCCAGGGCCTCAGTAGCCACACACCATCCATCAGCACACAAACGGAACTGCTGCTGAGTGAGCTGTCACATGCTTCTCTCTGCCTGGCCAAAGGCCACAGCTTCCCCATATACCAGTCCCATGACATCACCACATGCCCTGCCAAGGCTAAACCAGCTCCCCATACCCCCAACCCCCATGAAAACACTGTAGCCAAGTGGAGATGAGAGGCCTGCAGGCTAGAAGGGAGTACAGGTTTAAACCAGGAATGCTGGAGGAAATACAGGAGCATAACCTCTCCCCACTGGGACAGACACTATCTGGGTTTCCCTGACCAACACTTAACCACAAACCCAGCACTCAGAATCTCTGCCAAAGCAAAGAATGCCCACGGTCAAAAGATGAGCCTGACTCCAAACTAGAGCAAACCACAAGGCATACTGTCTGTCTATATGTAGAGTAACTTCTTACTTTCGGCTATTTTAAATTTTTTCAGGGTTTTTTGTTTGTTTGTTTGTTTGTTTGTTTGTTTAGGGTCTCAAGTAAGCCAGACGGGGCTCCAACTCCCTGTGTGGCTGAGGCTGGCTTCGAACTCCTGACCCTCCTGCCCTGCCTTCCAAGTACTGGAATCATAGACAAGCACCTAGCACTCAGCTCACTATTCAAAGTATCACTAACCAAGAATGAGCACGACCTTTGGCGAGTGGTAATCACTGAGAAAAGCAAAAGGCAAGAGAATTTTGCCTTAAAACGAACCACCTTAGAGAGTGACTAACAGACTTGTAGTCACTTAAAAGTGATCTGTGCTCTTGCTTGCAGCCACAGCCTGGCCCATCTCCCACATCAGAGAGGCACTCTGGCAGCACCAACCAGAGAATCAGCACCTTAAAGACAGCAGGACACTCCTCAAACCGGAAAAGGCCAGCAAGAGCTGACCCAGGCAGAAAACATCGGCACAGCACCCTTCCAGCCATCTGGCTTCTCCTGTGAAGCAGCTGACATGCTAGGAACAAGGGAAGCCTTGAAATCTCCCTCAAAGAACAGTCATGAAGCAGCACAGAGCAACGGCCTCCCTAAGGATCCTAGCTATCTGCTAAAGATGTAACTTACATGCCACAGATGAACCTAAGTGTGGCCTTCGGTCTCCTGTATACTCAGAGCTGTAAAGCCATCACTTCCCTGCCCAGAAGCCTGTGTATCTATAGCTCACTTGCTGGATATTCAGCATGCTTCTCTCAATCCAGCGCTCCCAGCACCCCTGGGAACCTAACCTCTTGCTGTACCATATGTACAGAAGATAAACTGAAGTTAGTTGGCTCAGCAGACATTCACACCTTACTTTCCACTTAAACACTTCAAAGTTACAGAGATTTAAAAAAAAAAAAAAAAAAAAAAAGATGAACCCTTATATCTTTAGCTCTATTTTATCTGTTAAAAACACAAAATCCTCGGTCAGCACAATGAGATGCTCAGCAGGTAAAGGCATTTTCATCAATCTTGAAAACCTAAACTTCCTCCCCAGAATATGAAAGACAGGAGTCCTGTGGGACTGTGCTCTTGTCCACTGTCAATATTTATCACAGTAAACATAGGTTTAATATAAAGCTTATTGGTCAGGTGGCTAGACAGTGAGTAGAGGTGGAGCAAGTAGGACAGTGCTGGAAAGCTGACGAGCAGAGCAGCAGACCAGAAAGAAGCAGAGAAAGTGAGATAAGAATGCTGCACACACCGGGAAAGGTACCAAGACTACTGAGCATAAAGCAAGTAATACGCCTAGTCACAGATCTAACAGCCTCTGGGTGTTTCTTTGGGACTAAATAGCTACAGGACCGGCTAGGCGGGACACAGAAACTTCTTACTACACAGGAGAAAACATTTGGGAGGTAGAGGCAGGTAAAAAAGCTGTAAGTTCAAGGCCAATCTGGTCCACAAAGAGTTCCAGCCCAGCCAGGGATATACGGAGACAGTCTCGAAAACAAACATGCAAACACAAGAGTGCATTGACACATATCCTATATATATATATACACACATACAGGCACAGGCACAACACACACACACACACACAACCTTTGGCTGAATCTCCTAAAAACAACACCATTCTTCTCTATGTAATAAAAACACAACCACACCCAAGAACATCACCCCCATAACCTAATGTGCAGGCCACACATTCCAAGTATCCCAAGCACCCCAAAGAAGAGCTTTAAAAAAAAGAAATAGGTAGGGTACACACTGCTTGAAATCCCAACACACAGGAAGCAAAAGCCAGAGGAGTCTTATAAGTTTGACACCAACCTGGGCTATACATGGAATTCCAGGCAGCCAGGTTACAGAGCAAGAACAGAGACCAAAAAGCAAAACAAAACACACTCCTCATAGCAGCATTGAGGATAATAAAGATTGGAAGGCCTGTCTGAGCATGGGGCACACAGAAAAACCCCAGGTCAAAAAAAAAAGGCCAACGATGGTGGGGGGATGGACTTAGAGAGAAGCAGGAGTATCCAGAGTTCAAGGTCATCTCCTACTAATGAATTAGAGGTCAGCCTGAACTACACAAAAATATAACAAAACAATCTCACAAGCAGAAAACAAAACCACCAGAGAGCCAATCACTAACCACATCCAAAATGGCTGCCCAGTTTCTTTAGGGTCCTGGCATCCATAAGGGTCTCTTCCCCAGACCCTTTTCAGTGTGGAGATACTGGAGACAATTCCAATTATGCTTAGAAGAGCATCTATTCTTAAGATATAATGAAATGTGCACACTGGGACCCACTGACAGTGACCCTCACTGGAGCCATTCAACAGATCTGTTAGAAAGTGCTCATCAATGGTCTATTATCTACTGGAGAACACTGACTCTAAGACACACTGCATCCAATCTGCTCCCTCAGCACTTGCTGAGCAGCTGGGCCCTGACAGTCACCCCATACATGCTACAACCAAAGCTGTTCAAACTGTGTGTTTAACTTGGCAAAAGTACCAGGTTTCTGAATGCTCAAAGACTAAAAATTAATTCAGAACCAAATGTGCAATGGACCCTAGATGTTCCTGGCAATGCTTGGCCAGGCTGCATCCTGTGATGTCCTATGGCCTTGATTCTGCACCACCTGCACTTTACACGCCTTATCACTACAACAAATGTGGCCTGACACTCTCTAGATTTGAGGCTACTACATACTATGACCTGCACTGTTTCCACTGCACAGAGAACATTTTTCTGCTCTCACAGAAGCACAGTGGCTTAATTTCAAGTAGCTAAGACATTGAATATTTTTCTACCAGCCGTCACACCTCAGCTTTCAAGGATGGAGCTATGGCTTTAGACTGTATCAAGCTGTGTAAACACCCATCTCATCACTATGCAAATTAGATTTCATCTTTAATAAATGGAAGTTATTTATACAGCAAGAAACTATGTTAAAACAAATTTAAAACTTGGTTGATATCAGTTACTGCTTAGACATTATGTTTAGACATAATGATATCAGTTAACTATTTAGACATTTTAGACTCTGAGTCATTTAAGTTCTCAGGTGAAAGGGGGCTATGGGTGTGTACACCATAAAGCTCAAACCCTGCCAACAGCAGATGTATAGTCAGAGGTCCACCCTGAGTGATATGGCCCAGTTTCCTGCTCGACAATTAAGGAAATTTATAGAAGGTTACAGGTCCAGGGGAATAAGAATCCATTATGGCGGCTGACATACTGGCTAGAGCGGAGACTCCCAATCTCAAATTGAGCCCACACCCCAGTAATATACTTCCTCCAGCAAGGTCACATCTAATCCCCCTCGTCACCACCTAGGGCCAAGCATCCAAATATATGATGAGGCTTATGAGAGCCATTTCATGCAAACCACACCTAGGCTTAAAGGGCAAAGCTAATGTGCTTTTTGCCCAGCATCTTCACATCGCACTAGTGAAATAGAGGCCAAGGCCATGAGTCTGGGCTTGGATCTGCCCTTGTGAGAAGCGCCCTTCAGAATTCTAAAGTAGCAATTACTTCTTTTGTTTCTATTTTACCTTTAAAAGCCAGTCTTGCTCTGTTGCCCATAATAGCCTAGAATTGAATGGTCTGTGGCAATCCTCTTGCCTCAAAATCTTGAGTACTGAGATGAGTACTTGAGTTCTGATAAAGTTGTGTCCTCACTGAATTGACCAACCTTACAGATCACACAAGGCTTCTGAACAGCCAAGCTCTATATTCAGGGTGCTTCTCTCTGAGCAAATGATTTCACTTTGGTTTAAATTTCAGGCACTCAAGGATCATTTGGGGCCGAGACCTAGGTCTTCCCTTCCCTGCAGCTCACAAATAACCCTCTAGCACTCACTATGCCCACCTCCCACATCTGAGTCCATCCCTTTACTCCAGGACACTGTCTCCACTCTAGGCCACACCTATCTCATCAGACCAGCTGCTGCCAACTGTGCTCTCACCTGACGGCCACAAAACCCACTCTCCGTGACAGCCACCTGAAATCTTACAGCAGTGAGAGGAGCGTTAGTTTTTAGGAGCCATCTGGCCTCTGTGACTACTCAACTTTACAAGTCTACGGAAGCAGGGGGATGAGTAAGCAGGAAAGTCAGGACCTTAAAAAGCATTATCCAGAGTCTGCCACTCAAGCCCCACATAATTTCCACTGATTACAAAATACTCAATTTGCATCTGACCACTAGATCCATTCTTAGCCTGTGAGAGCCCTAAAAAAGGGAAGCTGAGCAGATGTGCCACCCAGGCACTAGCAGATCACTTCTGCTCTCCAAAGCTCTGGCTCCTCCATCTCTTGTTCTTAGTGCTAGGAGCAGAAGCAAGATGTTGGACTTTCCTACCCAGCTCACTCCAAAACTTGCGTAAAACAATGAAGATGGAAACTAAGTGCTTGCCCATAAGTTTCTAAAAGGAAAACTAGGGCAATGACAGCAGGCAAGTTCCCCCAGAGCAGAGGATGGGTGTGGCTCCCTTCCATTCTTCAGTCCCGTGGATACAGGTTCCCTCGCTTATCAGTCGTGAACCTCGTGTAAAGTGTGGAACGGACACTCATGGGCTTCCCACCTGGATTAGAGGGAATCTAGCTCTTCTTTTTACCCACTCAAAGGTACTGAAGCAGACGGGTTTCCTCTCCACTCTACAAAGAAGTCCCCTCAGGACAGGTGGTCTCCTCCTCCTCCACTAAGAGGGATCAGAAGCGGGTGACCTTCTCTGCACTTCAAGATAGCTTCCCTGAACAGGAAGGCTCCTTTCTATGGCTTTAATCTTTCTCTATATACGAGGTGCAGGTGAACCGGTTGGAAAGCTTCGTAGGTTCCCTGCTTTCCCATCAGTCGCGCAGTCAAGTGGGGGGGGGTAGCTTTAAGGTATATGGGATGGATCCTTCTTTCCATTCGTGGAGAACCCTGGGACACGTGCACGTACGCTGGGTACCCAGGAAAGTCCCGTCCTCAGCGTAGCTCACTCACGTGGTGTGAAGAGTCAGACATAGTCTCTGGTGGGCGTGGTGCACCGCAGGTGCAAAAGCAAAACAAGGAGAACAGGGGTAGATTCAGCTCACCTGGTCCGCGCCAAAGGGAGTTATGTTGGCCTTGACCGTGGCCACACCGAGTCCCACGAACACCAACCCCACGAAGGTGGCCGGAGCGCAGCGGCGCGCGGCGGTATCGGGACACACCGCCGTCCCGTTGGGGAAGGGCGCCGAGCAATTGCGTACGAGTTCGGGGCGCGGGTCCCCGCAGAGAAAGGCGCGGGAGCGGGGAGCGGCCAGCAGCGGGAAGGCAAGCATGCCCAGCAAGTAAAGCGCCAGGCTGAGCAGGATGGCGCGCGCTCGCCCGAGCCGCGCGTCGGCGAGCCAGCCCCCGAACGGCGAGCCCAGGTAGGTGAGGCCCATGAAGAGTAGCAGCGCCTGGCTGGCCTGCGCGCCTTCCCAGTTGAACGGCGCGCCATTCAGGAAAAGTACCAAGTTGGCCGTGACGCCGTAAAAGGCAGCGCGCTCCAGCAGCTCAGCCAACAGCACCGCCCCGCACGCCGCGCGCCGCCCTGCAAATGCCCCGGCCGCCGCCGTCGCCACCGCCGCTGGCCGCCGCGAACCAAGCAACGGCGCCCGCTCTCCCTCCATGGCTCTCTCTCTAAAGGCCGGTTCGCCGAACTCTCGCGAGAACGCGCTCCCCGCCGCCTCTCTATTGGGCAGGGAAACTTCCGGCCCCTCCCCGGAAATCAGACAAAGCGTGGTTGAGATGCCTGCAGGTGTTGTGGTTCCGATTGCTGGAAGAGTACCACGGGGAAATCGGAGCTCTTTGCTCCGAGGTTCCGGGACTAGAATGGTTTCCTAATCCAGGTCACCCTCGTCTAAATGCCCCCTCCTTCCATCTTCTCAGACACCCGAGGTTAGGTCTAAGCCTTATTCCTCTGATTATCGGCGTTATCTCTATATCCTCTATCTTCTCTCTTCTCTGTCTCTGGCATGAATCTCCTGCTCACTCCTGTTTGATCCGGCCATTCATCCCTCCCCAAACCCTGCCCTCTCAGAAAAAGCACCCCCAAAAAGTTCAGTCCGGCGGCTGTGGTGGTGGTGATGACCTCTCCCCCTGAGCTGCTAGCTGCTCAAGACCTCGCCTAAAAAACTCCAATACTTGGGCACAAATCCCGCTTGTGGGGAAGACATCATCACCCTCGCACCTACAGGGTTTTTAAGCTCCTTCCTTTAGACAGGCCATGTGATTTTTTTTCCTGCCCCTTCCACCCACTTCATCTCTGGGGGCTAGAGGGTCACCCAGGACTGCCTTACTCAAATAAACTTGGTTCCTTTCAATTCAGCTTGATCTGGCTTCCTGCAATGGCGGAGAAACATGATGGGGTATAAAAACCTATCATTTTGGTACCAGAAGCCCGGGGGAGAGTTGAGCCTTACCTGTCAGCAACCCGGTTCCCCAGCCATGTTAGAGGCCATTCTTTTAATCTACCTCTTCACCAGATGGATCAACTTTGGACTCTGGGCCTGGCAACCCCAAACTGTCACACCTTCTTCGATGGTCGCATTGATCTAGTCTCCGGTCTCCGGCACAGGCTTGAAATTGGGCAACTGTGGGTCTAAACCCGATCCTCAGTCACCCCTGGGGTGTCTACTGCAAAATTTATCCAAATGGTGGCTGTCTTATACCCTATGCCCAGAACGCATGATTTCCTTTTGCTGTATACCCTGGCCTTAATACATTCTCCATAACCAGTCAAGATGGCCACCAGAGGGAACTCTTAACTCTAACATCCTCCATGATCTTGAGAATTTCTTCCCAGCATATGAACAAATGGTCTGAGTACTTGCATCCAGGGTTTGGAGGTTCTGCGCTCCTGCCCCGCCCTCTGTAGCCAGTGCCCCACAGTTCAGGTTTTGTTGGCTAGGGTTGTGACACTCCCAGACCCCTGTTTATCTAAGGAGTTGGGGCCCTGACCATGCTGCCCTAGTCACTGGCATCTCCATGTCTCCCCCAACTCGGCCTACACCTTCCCCCTCCTACACCACCACGGTGCCCTATTCAATGAACTACCTTCTTCCCTTTACCCATTCCTAACCCCCTTAAACCTCTCCGGGACAAATTCTTCCCTTTTTGTCCACTTCTTCCCCCTCTGGACAGAGGTCAAGGACTTCTTTCCCCTTCCCCACCTTCCTCTCTCCTCTTTCCTCCCACAGATCCCTAACTGGGACTATCAGCCAGGTCAAAATCACTGCCAAAGGAGGGACCTCGTGATCCACTGCCTCCCAGAGTATGGAGATGGTCTTGACCAAAGTTGTTGATTTTGATACGCTCCAAGAGATATACAACAGGCTGATGAAAATCTGGCGGTTTTCCTAAATCCCCGATTTAATGAGACCATGATTCAATATACCCACCTTGACCCAGCCTCCCCAGCGGAAGCCACAGTCCTAGACATCTGTTTCATTTCCCAGTCATCACCAGATATTAGAAAGAAATTTTCAAAGGCTGAGGAAGGCTCCCAAGCTCCCATACAGAAATGAATGAAAATGGCTTTTAAGGTTTTTAATGCCTGAGAGGAGGCAGCTGAGTCTTCCCAAGAAGACTTCCCATAGAAGGCTATGCTATAAGCTCACACCTTGGCAGCTACCCTGAGACCATTGGCACCTCCACAAGGAGGACAAGGCAAGACCGCAAGGCTCATCCTGCCAGAGCCCAAAGTCAGCTCTACCAGGGCCCTGCTTCAGATCTGGTCAGGAAGGCCATTGGTCATGCAGCTGCCTCAACCCTTGGCCATCAACAAATCCATGCCCCATCTGCTGGCAGCCTGGCCACTAGAAATTGCAATACCCCCACAGGGACTCATCCTCTATGCCACGCCATGGAGGTCCAGCCTCACTAGCACCCACATTTAGACTCCAGACTTCGAGCTCCTCAGCCTAGCAGAGGACCCACACCGCCCACAGTTGGATACTCTCATCATCCTTGCTGAGCCCAGGGTAACACTTCAGAGAGCAGGTTAAGTGTTGGTTTTGCAGGTAAGGATAGACACACACTACCAGCTGCCACGCTAGAGTTTATTCGGGAAAACTGCCAAGCAGGTACAAGGGAGAGAAAAGAATGACCTTCCAGTGGCCTCTTTTTATAAGAGAATGGGGGGGGGGGCAGATTTACATAGCTGGTACCAAGTTCAGTTATCGGACTAGCACATTTACCACATAGCTGCTACATGCCGGGAATTCTTACAGTAAGTCCGTTACCTTTCTGGTAGACACAGGAGCTACCTATTCTGTCTTGATCCCTCACTTAAGTCCCACAATTCCCTCACCAATTTCTTTAGTGAGGGTGGATGGGACCCCCTCCTTTCCACTTAAGACCCTGCCACTTCCCTGAATTCTTGCTGTGCGATTCTTCTTACACTCTTTTCTAGTTATACTTGCGCGGTGACATCCTCACCCACTTTGGGGCAACCCTCACCTTGGTGCCCACTCTCTTCTGACTCCCATCTTCCCTTAGTTGCCTCACAGGTCTCTACTCCAGGCTGTCCTGTTCATACCCTCCTGGATCCAGTTGACCCCCAAGTATGAGATACCAGGTCTCCACCCCTAGTGGTTGCTACTCACCATCAACCAGTCCCAGTTCAACTTAAGGACCCCTCCTTTTTCCCTTAATAGACCCCAGTTTCCTATCTCTGAAATGCATCACTAATGCCTCAAGCCCATTATCACCTGCCTTTTATCTCAGGGAATTTTAATTCCTATCGGCCTACACTCCCATTTTCCCCATGCATAAGCCTCTGGTGCTGACTGTCTAGTTCAGGGCCTCTGTCTCATTAGTGAGGCAGTTGTTCCAACCTGCCCAGTGGTCAACAGCTCATACACCCTTCTTTCTAACATTCCTCCTACAACTTCCCAGTTTTCCGTCTTGGACCTGAAAGACACCTTTTTTACTGCCCCTCTACACCCTGACTCATGTCTTCACCTGGGAGGACCCTGACAGCTTTCATGGACTGTTCTCCTTCAAGGTTTCCAGGAGAGCCCCTATTTCTTTGGCCAAGCCTTGGCCTTTGACCCCAGTCCTTGCACATTCCTCCAGGATGGAGACAACATCCCACTCTGCAGTCCTTCCCTGTGTCTGTCCCAATGAGCCACCTCTGCTAAACTACCTCGGCTCCCTGGGATATTACATTTCCCCATATAAGGCTGAGCTACGCTCTCCCACTGTGGTGTATTTATGCATTCACCTCAGCTCAGACCTTCAACTGACAGGACCCTACACAGTGATCCTCTTCCCTGCTTCCGCAGCCAAGCTCTTGGGACATTGGTGCTGGTACCATCTCTCCAGGCTCTAGTGGGCACCTATCTAGGATAAATGGCCTGTCCAGCAACTGGGACCCTCCACCCTCCAGTTTTCCAAAATGTCACAATGAAGGGCCTATCTGCTCATGTAGCTTGCCCATTCACCTTTGTCCTTTTTTGTACAAGTAGGGTGCCTCTCCATTACACTCTTATTGTCAATCTCCACTCTTCCTATGGACCTCTCTTCACAGTGCCAGTGATGGTGATCTATTTTTTTCTCCCAGCAACTTGCCTTCTCCACCTCCTCAAGGAACAGATTCCTGAGGTCTCCAGGATGGCAGTTCACTGAATGTTTCTTCACCCATACCTCCGGCTGAGTGTGAACCCACTGACTCATTACTTCCCCTCCACGATTATCCCATGCCAGCAGGAGGTAGCCAGATTTGAATCATTGTCCATATATAAAAGAAGGGCTGGAATCTCCAGTCATCCCTGCTTGATCTGGCTATTTCTCCTTCTACAAACCCTACCGTCTCAGAAAAAAAAAAAAAAGGTCAGTTTGAGGTGCAGTGGTAACTTCTCCCCCAAAGCTGCTAGTCCCCTGCTTTAGACCAGCCATGTGATTGCTCTCCTGTCCTTTTCTCCCGCCTCATCTTGGGGGACGGGGGCTGGAGGGTCACCTGGGAATGCTTTGCCAAATAAACCTGGTCCTTTACTTTTTAATTCAGATTGATCTGGCTTACTGTATCCATGGAGGAACCTAATATTGCACTACAGAATCCTATCAGATCCCTTTAAATCTTTTTATTATTATTTTTTTTAAGTCTGGTTAGGTAACTCTGTACTGGCTGCTCTTCCTGGGTTCAGTTCCCAGGATGCATATGATGGCTCATAACCATCTATAACTCCAGTTCAGAGAGATCTGATACCATCTTCAGGCCCTCGCGGACACGACACACAAATGGTACACAGACCTATGTGGAGATAAAACATCCACGTGTAAAATAAAACAAGTCTTTGGTGGCAAGCACCTGTATAAAATAAAACCAAATGAATCTTGGATGGTGCACCCCTATAATCCTAACTCTTGGGAGGCAAAGATGGTCAGATTTACATAGTAAACTTCGCAAAGGCTAGTGGGAGGCTGTCTCCAAAAGGAAACAAACAAAGTCCCCTTTTAAAAGCATATAATTGATTCTCAGTCTTTCTGGTCCTCAGAAGCCAAATCTTGGAGTGTTTGCTAAAAGACTGCTAAGCCTGGACCAAAGAGGAACACTGTTTGCTACCAAGCCAGGTGGTAGCCTACGTTCTATCCGAAGGGAAGTCCCGCATGATGGAGAGAGAGAGAGCGTAGACTGCCTGTGTTTCCACACATACACATACAGGCAATTTTTAAAAAGAATCAAATGTCTGCTAAGCATGACAGACATGGACATACATAGTGGGATGACAGTAGTGGGTTTGAACTGACTGACTGGTGACTCATTGCTTATTGTAAATGTGTCTTTTCACAGGTACTAAACTAATCCAATGGGATTAAGGAGACTTAAACTAAGAGGAAGCATGGATTACAGGGCCTTGAAGTGTGTGTGCAGAGGAATCATGGGCTGTGCTCTGACGTTCCTGAATTTGAAACTTGGAGAAATAAGACAATGCCATACTAGGTCACAGTGATGGAGGTGATGGTGGTAAGGGGTGACCCAGTGTCTTAGTTAGCTGCGCTTGTCAACTTGATAAATGGGAAGAGGAATCCTTAGTTGAGGAAATGCCTCCATCAGATTGGCCTGTGGACAAGTCTGTGGGGGCATTTCCTTGATTGGTGATAAGTGTGGGAGGACCCAGCCCACTGTGGGTGATGCCACCGCTGGGCAGGTGGTTCTGAGTTGTATAATGAGCAAGTAAGCAGCACTCCTCCATAGCTGCTTGAGCTCCTGCCTCCAGCTCCGTCTTGAGTTCCTACCCTGACTTCCCTTACTGATGGATTAGAACCTGTAAGTAAAATAAATGCTTATCTCCCAATGCTTTTCATCAGCCACAACAACAGAATCAAACTAGACAAATTTCCTACTTCCTTTTAAAAAATATTTGGCTATCTTTAAATTGTGTATGTGTGTGCTGTGCCATCACAGGCCAGAAAAGGACATCAGAAGTTCCTTGGAACTGGAATTACAGGTGATGTGAGCCATTCATTGTGGGTGCTGGGAACTGGATTTAGGTCCTTTGGAAGAGTAGCAATTGATCTTAACAACTGAGCTATCTCTGCAGCCAGCAAGATCCTATTTCTTTGCAATATCCGAAATAGGCAAATGTCAACGCAGGTTAGTCAAGGATTCCCAGACAATGTTAGGGGGATTGTACAACTAGGGAGTGACTACTATAGTATAAAGTTGGGGGTGGGGGTGGGCAGAGGCATGCCTTAAAATGGTTGTATCGCTGTATAGATAAAATGAAAACTTTTTAAATTGTATGATCTGTTGATTACATCTTGGTAGAGCTGTTACTAGCTGGAAGTGAACTAATGATGTGTTGGAGAGATGGCTCAGCAGTTAAAAGTTCCTACTGCTCTTGCAGAGGACCTGGGTTCGGTTCCCAGCACCCATACAGGGTGGGTCACCACTCCTTGTCACTCCAGTTCCAGAGCATCTAATGGCTCTGTTGTGGTTTCCAGAGCACTACACTTGGGTGTACAAACCCACACTCAGCCATATGCACACAATTAAGAATAATTTTTAAGGTGCAGAAGTTTCGCCTGTAAACCTGGATGTCTTGTTTGCACAGAAATGAATGAAATGGAAGGTTAGGAAATCCTGCCTCCCACTCATACCTCTGAGCCAAGAGTCATGGCATGGTAGCCTGGGTGTAGTCTTTCCAAGAACCATCACCACAGGGCTGAATCTGCAACCTGCTTTCACTAAAAATGTCACAGGAGGCCTGGACCAGGTCTGAGCCTAAGACTTTAGATGTTCTAGCAGCCTCCACTCCATATGCTTTGAGTCCCTGAGCTACACTATTAGGAATGCAGCTGCCATGCTGCAAAGGTCAGCCTTTGACAAAGTATACATAGTTAAAAATAAAATATTTTTAAGTGATAACAACAAATATTTAACAAAAAGGCTATGAATTTGATGAGACTGGAAAGATGGCTCAGTAGTTAAGAGCACTAGCTGCTCTTCCAGAGGACCCAGGTTCAATTTCCAGCACCCCACATGGCAGCCCATACCTGTCTGCAACTCCAGTTGTGCTTCTGACACTCTGACACAGATACATATGCAGCGAAACACTAACACATAAAATTTAAAAAGGTCATGAATTTGAAAGAGAACAAGATTGAACAAGAGTACATTGGAGGGCTTGACTGTTGACATCCCTTGTAGTAGGAATGGGTGGGGAGAGTCACTGAGCCTTCCCCGGAGACTCTAGCTGCTTCCCACTGCAACTCTCAGGTATCTGGGCACTTCTGGCCCAGCTGCCTGTGGCTACGTGGTCTCAGGAGCTGCTAGAGTTTACAGACAATAGAAACCTCAGCAATGGGAAGTTGTTCATATTGAGATAAGACTTGGTCCACCAAGAGTCCTTTCAGTAACCCTTCTATACACTGCGAAGACACATTTCTCTCATTGTTAATAAAAAAAACTAATTGTCTGATGGCTAGGCAGGATTTTTGTGACAGAGAATATTGGGGAGAAAGGTGGAGTCAGAAGAGACTCTATAAGATGCAGACTGAGCAGGATGGGAAGTACACACATGAGGTAAACAAGCCTCTGGGCAGCACATAGATGAATAGAAATGGGTTAATTTAAGTTATAAGTGCTAGCTAAAAAACAAGCCTAAGCTATCAGCCAACCATTTATAATATTACATCTCTGTGTAGTTATTTGGAAACTGGCTGGCTGAACAGAAGAGTCCACCTACATCTGTAAGCAAGCCCAGTATTCTCATTGGTCCTCCAAGTTAAACTTAGATGGAGCCATTCTTTATTTGTCATTGGTGCCCTGTATAAGAAGGAAGGCATTTGAGTCCCTCCAGGTAAAGTGCTCCAGAGAGAGCACATGATGGCTGCTCAGCCTTGGTGCTCAGGCCACTTCAGTCTTTCTGGACTTGTGTATTTCCTCAGGGAGTGATGCTGGCATGGTTGCTCAGCTCTCTATAACTGGCCACATTGTGGTCATGGGCAGTGCTGTCTGACTCCTCTTAGGTGTGGACAGTTGTAAATTCCAGGATTCCAGACGTGAAAGGAAGCAAAAGGCATACATAAAAAAGCAGTCTGCGCTCTGATGCATTAACCCTGCTCTCAGGGTTTCTTTTAAGAAAGGATGCGAGACAACTGCTTAGAGAGATAGGCTACTTCAAGCTCTCATTCTATTTGACCCTCTGGAGGAAAATCTGTCCTTTGTTGGTGCATTTTCTTTTGTTCGTTAAAACCCACAAGACTTCTGTGAACATCAATCATTCATCACTACAAGGGAAAAGGGAAGAGGGAGAACTGGGTAAGTGAAAGCAAAGCAACTTCCACTTCTGGGCCTCACAAGCAAGATGTTAACAGCGTAGTCATGCCTACCCACTCTCTGCTAACCAGGCTGGCCTCAAACTCCCAGAGATCCACCTGCCTCTGCCTCCCAGTGCCTGGATTTAAGGAGATCTTTAATCCCAACACATCCGGTCTCACTTTTGTTTTTAGATTAAAAAAAAATTGTTTTTATATGCGCAGGTGCCCTTGAAGGTCAGAAGAGATTGACCTAGAGCTGGAGTCAAAGGCAGCCATAAGCAGATGGTCTGAACTCAGGATCTGTTCTGATCCTCTGGAAGAACAGCCAACGCCCCCATTGCTAAGCCATCTCTTCAGCCCCCTAATTACCACTTTATAATTCCTTAAGCATAATCTTAGCCTGACTGGTATGGTGGCACACACCAGTAAACCTGGCACTTGGGAGGGTGGAAGGAGGAAAATCAAGGTCATTCTCAGCTTCAGAGCACTTAGGGGGTGGGGAAAGGGAAGTCAAAGTCTTCTTGGCTTCAGAGAGGGTTTGAGGCCATGGTAGGTCACATGAGATGTCTCACTTTTTTTTTTTTTTGTCTATATTGGGATTAAAACCTCAGATAATTTGCAGCTAAAATGTGTACCATTTGGGGGTTAGACCATTAGGAAAGCTTAATGGGTACAAAGACAATGAATAAAACTTGAAGCCCTTATAAAAATAACTCAGCCGTGGGAGTTAGCAAGATGACTCAGTGGGCAAAGGCACTTGCCACCAGCCCTGCCCACCTGGGTTGGAACCCTGGGACCCACATGGTGGAAGGAGAGAACCGACTCCCACAAGTTGTCTCCTGACCTTCACACATAAACTGTGGCACATGCATGCCTACACACAATAAACGAATGAATGAACAAACGAATGAATGAATGAATGAATGAATGAATGAATGACTTAAAAGTGAAACAGAGAAGAGCCTACAACAGTCGGGGTTTGCAGCTGGGGGTACAGGGGAGGAACAACTGTTCCATTAATTCTGTTAGGAAAAGCTACTGAACACGGGAAAAGCAGCTTCACATTTTGTGCTGAATAAATCCCAGGAGGAGAAAAATACTAAATATGAAAGGACCCAAAATATATTTAAAACTTAAAAGTTGGGAATACAGTCTCAGGGAGAGGATTCTTCTCTAAGCCTGATGCCAGCAGGAGCCACACTGTACAGTTTCTTCTGAGGAGACTTAAACAGGTCACCCCAGAAAAAAAAAATAATTCCAGTGGTGTTAGCCTGGCAGTGGTGCTCACATCCCTTTAAGATGCAGGCGAATCTCTGAGTTCAAGGCTGGCCTGGTCTACAGAGCAAGTTCGAGGACATCCAGGGTTGTTACACAGAGAAACTCTTGTCTTGAAAAACCAGAAGCAACAGGAAAAAAAAAATACAGCCATGCTTGCTGATGCGCATCTTTAATCCCATCACTCAGGGGGCAGAGGCAGGTGGATCTCTGTGAGTTAGAGGCCAGCCTAGTCTACAGAGCTAGTTCCAGGACAGCCAGAGCTATACAGAGATACTGTCTCAACTTCCCCCCACCCCCCCAAAAAAAAGATTCCAAAGGAAGGTAGGTTTTGTAATTCCACCTGAAAAAATCCCTGATGTTGGTGATGATACAGCAGCTGGTGTGTTGCGTGGACAGGCTTGAAGATGCAACTCTCCTGGGGAGAATTTGAGACAGGCCATCTCTGCCTAATTACAGGATATGAACTGCAGGCTTTGCTGCAAGATTTGGCTCTAAATCACTCATTACAATGTTGCTAAAAAGCATCCCAAAAGCTTAGAAGCAATGAGTACAAGAAGACACTGATGAATTCCTGAGATACTCTGTAGTCAAATAATCTTGTAGAGCTGAAATTGGTGTATAGTAGCATTCTCTGTATATGTTTTTATGTTCCCTATCACTATGTAATAGGTTGAGAAACCTCAGTTGCTCACAGACAATGGGATTTATCAACACACAGTTCATTATCACGCAAGTGACGACAGTCTCAGGACCTAAGATTACAGAAGAGTGGTGGATACCTCATCTAAAGCTCAGGGTACAATCTCAGCCCTTGAGATCATGAGCTGAACTTCCAGTTTCCTTCTTACCCTTCATCAAGAAGTTTCCTCCATCCTAGAAGTTCCATCATCCTGCTGGAGATGCTCACCATGTCAAGGGATGCTCATTCTTTTTAAAAGTGCAGGCATGAGTTGAGACCCACTCTTTATAATCCGCACAGACCAAAAGACCCAAAATAAAATGTCAAATACCACAGTGTTTAGCAAATAGACCCTAAATGCTCAAAGTCTGACTTGTGTGATACATCTTTCAAACAATTAGCATCCGAATTCTAGTAGCCCTTTAGCCTCAACCCGAAAGGATGTCCTATCAGTGAGGCATGTGACCTTATAAAATGTACTTTCCCAAGATGGTGAACTGTACTTTTAAACTCTGTTCAAGAACAACTCCACACAAACGCCACAGGAGGCAAAGTGAAGTTATTTCTCCTCAGTGCCTCAAAAGGCCTAGACTCTTTCAGAAGGGTCTCTCTTTCTCTTCCCCCACCCTCAGCTCAGAATTTGTTCCTTGTATTTCAGTTCACCTTGTCTAACTTTTTATTATAACCTTAAAGATTTATTTTTGTTTTTAATTATGTGTGCATGCCTGTGTGGGGTTATGTGCACATGAGTGCAGTTGCCTGTGGAGACTATAGGCACTGGATCCATTAAAGCTAGGATTGGTAGGGGTTGTGAATTACCACATGGAGGCTGTCAACAGACCTCCATGTTCTGCAAAAATGCCAATTGCTCTTACCTGCTGAGCTATCTCTCTACCCTCTTCCATTACAACTTTTATACTAATTCTTTCCTCCCAGTCGTTGGCTTATTGTTCCTACCAGGACATTATCTTGCTCTTTTAAGGTGAAGAAACTACATAGGTTACAATTCCTCCTTGGTAATTCATGGCATGAGACTTGTTTAAACTACCAGGAGGAGGCATGTGTCTATTGGGACTTGCTATATAATTTGCTCTCCCAAAATTATTTTTAAATTTAATTTTATTATTATTGTGTGTGTGTGTGTGTGTGTGTGTGTGTGTGTGTGTGTAAAAGTTTGTATACATAAGTGCAGGAGCCTACAGAGACCAGAGGTGTCAGATCCCCTGCAGCTGGAGTTATAGGTAGTTGTGAGCCACCTGACATGGATGCTGGTCCTCTGGAAGAACAGTATGTACTCTTAACTACTGAGCCAGCTCTCCAGGCCTGAACATTTTAAAAAGATTTTTAAAAGTATATTTAATTATGTGCCTGCATGTGGGTATGTACAGGAGTGCAGGTGCCCCTGGAGGGCAAAGGTATCGCATCTCGTTAAGCTGGATTTGCAGGAAGTTGTGAGCCACCTAAGGTGAGTGCTTGGAACTAAACTCTGTGGCAAGAGCAGCAAGTGCTCTTAACCCCTAAAGCCCTCTCTGCAGCCCCTAGAAGATGCACAAAGAGATCAGAGGTAAACTCTAGGAGTCAGTTCTCTCCACCTTGTGGTTCTTGGGGATAGGATTCAGGTCATCAGACTTGGCGTCTGATGCTTTTACCCACAGAGACATCTCATCAGCCCACTCGCCATGGTTACTAAACAAAAGCAGAACATATTGCACATAAAAACATAAAAGCAGTATGGTTTTTTGCTTCTATCGTAGCGAGAACAAATGCAAACCGAAGCAGAAAAAAAAGATGAACAAAAATAGTCTATCCTCGGGACTGGGAATGTGGCCCAGTGGGTAGCGTGCTTGCCTAGCATGCTCAACGTCCCAGTTCCCATCCACAGCACCACAGAATATCAGACATAGGGATACATATGTGTAATCCTAGTGCTTTTAAGATGGAGGCAGGAGAGTCACAAGTTCAAGGCCATGCTTGTAAGTGTCTCTATTTACTGTGATGGCCAATTTTATGTCAACTTGACACAAGCTGGAGCCACTGTAGAGGAGGGAGCCTCAGTTGAGAAAATGCCTCAGTAAAATCAGGCTATAGGTAGGTATTTGGGGAATTTTCTTAGTTAGTGATTGATGTGGGAGAGTCCAGACTATTGTGAATGGCAGCACCCTTGGGCAAGTGGTCCTAGGTTCTATTAGAAAACTAACTGAGCAATCCAGGGGGGACAATCCAGTAAACAGCAAACGCCCCCCTCCCCATGGGCTCTGCATCAGTCCTACCCCCCATGTTCTAGTCCTGCTTGAGCCCCTGTCCTGGCTTCCTTCAGTGATAGGCTATAATGTAGCAGTTTAAACCAAATAAACCTTTTCTTACTCAACATGCTTTTGGTTAAGGGGTTTCACCATAGCAATTGAAACTTGAACTAAGACATTTGTTTTTAAACATCGGGCAAAACCAGCTAGGGAAAGAAAGGGTTTATTTGGCTTTCACTTCCGTGTCACAGTTCTTCCTGTAGGGAAGTCGGGGCAGGAACCTGGAGGCAGGAACCAAAGCAGAGGCCATGGAGAAACGTGGCTTGCTCCCCATGGCTTGCTCAGTCTGCTTTCTTATACAAACCAGAACCACGAGCCTAGAGGTGATACTGCCTGCAGAGGACTGGACCCTCCACACATCAGTCATCAACCAAGAAAATGCCTTACAGACTTGCCTACAGTCCAGCTACAGTCCAGTCTGATGGAGGCATTTTCTCAATTGAGGTTCCCTTTCCTAGATGACCCTAGCTTGTGACAAGTTGACCAAAAAAAAAAAAAAAAATTAAAAAAAAAACCAACTAACCAGCTTAGTGAATTTAAAGCCAGCCTGGATTACATGATGCTCTGACTACAAAATATATAAACAAACGTGTGTTTTTATAATGAAGACAAAGACTATATAAGTTCACCCAATATAATGGGAGGCTTCAGGTCTGCCTCATGTTCAGATTCCTGTGTGGAGGGTGCAAACAGTAGAACCTACAGCTGAGGGCTGTGTGGGGATGGACAGGGCATAGCTCAGTACCTGGAACAAGCAAGATCCACACAGTCATCACCCTGTGAACAAGGGGATTGCTGAGAATTCATTCTAAGATCTGGAAAACATGAATCGAGTTCTGGTCAGTGCAAGAAAAATGTGCAAAACAAGCTGCATGAGGGAAGAAAGAACCCATCATGACTAGAAAAGTGTGGTGGGGGGAGGAATGGGAATGGGAGCCTCCTGATAGTTGAACAGGTCAGAGAGCACAGATTGTCAGCCAACAGTCAGGCAATAAACCTCAAAGCCTATGTACCTTCCCACACCTCAGAAGCCCACTTCTTCCACTGAGGCACTACTTCCTAAATGTTTCATAATTATACAAAGCATCAACAATGCCACCAGATGAGGATTAAGCATTCAAGAAAGCCCGCCTGTGAAGGGCTTTTCACATCCAAAATAGCAAGGCGGCTTTCTCAAAGCCATGAAAATTTTTTTGTAATTTTGACTTTTCTTTTATATAAATTGTAGTGGGATTATGTTACATTATAAATAATTATCCCACCTACTGGTTTAATAAAAATGCTGATTGGTTGAAGGAAGACAGGAAGTATGGGCGGGGCTACCAGACTAAGAAAACTCTGGGAACAGGAAGAGCAGAGAGACAGAGAGACACCATGATGAATAACAGATGTAGAGGAAAGAAGTTGAAATGCTGCCCTGAGAAATGATACCAAGCCGCATGGCTAACCAAGATAAGAATCATGGATTAATTTAAGAGTAAAGAGTTAGCAGGTTATATGACTGGGCCCTAGGCTGATCAGCATAAAATTAATCTAAACATCTGTGTGTAGATTCTGCAGGACTGCGGGACAGTGGGTCAGAACCTCAGGGCTAGGCCAGAAACTTCACACTACTAATGGCACTCAGTGTGAGTAAAATCTAAACATAAAGCCACAGAAAGCTTAAAAAAGGGTCTAGAGCACAGAAATGAGGCAAAAGCAGCTTCCAAGTTGTGTCTCTCAAGTGGGTCATGGTAAAGAGACTGAGTAGTGTATGAGATTGAATTACAAAACGGCATGTTTGCTGCATGCAATTTAAACTGTACAGAGTTCCTGAGCTTCAATGTAGTAAGCAAGGAGCTGTATATGGTAGATTTAGAGTTTCTGTTTATAAGGACAAAAAGGGAACAGAGACAATGATGGTTTCTTAGTGGTGGTGTTTTCTTGAATCAGCTCTGTTTGCTGAAGACAAGCAGAGGCTTGGCTTTTTAAAGAGAGGTTTCTTGATTCAGCCTTAGAGGCAAAATGCTCGTGAGTCTTTTAAGAGGCCCTGCTGTCAACTACTTAAATGGAGTTAATGAGTATCAGATGGCAGTGCTTTACTTGGTGGTTATATGGACCCTAAAATTCCCCAGAATGGGAACTGTGGGTCCTACCAGTACCTCAGCTAAAAGCTAAATTCTATGAAGTTAGACTAGGAGCTTGGTGGAGCCAGCCAGCCATCCTAGCCAAGACTTTAATCCTTAGCCACACCTTGACAGATTAAAGGTTTAGTCAGAAGCAGAAAGAAATAGAGGAAGCTGGGTAGAGTCACCCACCCTAGCCAAGCAAAGGTATAGTCAGAAACAGAAAAAGATAAGAAATAAGAGATATACAGTAAAGACAGATTTAAAAATACTCTAAATGGTTTAGAGTGTGTTAAAAAATATAAAAGTAGGCTTGAGAGAGAAAGAAACAGGATAAAGTTCTTAAAAAGAAATAGAGTAAATTAATAAGCCATGTAAAGATGGAAATTAGAAAGAGTGTCTGGATACTTTGTTATTGTCCTTAAGTTTTTTGACTGAAATGAAGTAGCAAAAGCAGCCAAAAGCCATCTGATTCCAAATGCTCCCAGATTAATTCAACCTATGTATTTTGTAAATGATTTGACATTAAAATTGAAATCAAAAGAGATGCTACTTTGGAGAAGAGGATTTCTCTTTATTTCCACAGAAAATGAGAAGCTGTGGGTTTATTCCTGGTTAAGGAAAATAAGGTTTGATGGAGGAAGACCCCCTGAAAAGTCTCCAGTGGAAACAGAAGGCCCAGATGATCCAGCATTTCAGAGCAGCTCTGTTGCAGTTTCCTCTGAGTTCTGCATCCAGAAAAACTTCATGGAGACCGGCTGAGATGACCCAGCCTTACAGACTATTTCACTAAGGACTTTTCCATAATCCTAAATTTTTCTTTGGGTCCCCATGGGATTGCCAGTGCCGCCAATCAGCAGGAGGTAGTCTAGAGAACTATGCTCTCGTTCCCAAACATCGGATTATGGATACTTGTTCTTATTTACAGTGTTGGTTACAAGTTGTTATAGATAATGATGGGGGAAAAAAAACTATACAAAGGAAATTAGATTCTAAATTAGGGTTCTTGTTTTAAAAAGAAAAAAACAGGATATGTTTTTATAAAACTAGGAGGCAGGATAATTATTTACAATGTAACATAATCCCACGAATGTGTTCAAAATATTGCCCCCACCCGTCTCCCCTTGTCCCCCCCCCTTACCTTTTCCTCTGCTTATATCTCCCCTTTCTTTTCTGTCATGCACAAGTGTACACTGTCACCCACACCCTGCAGCATCGTGGACAAGAGCAGGTGATACAAAGATTCAAAACTCCGATGGCAACAGAGACGTGGCCGCCTGGCCTATTATAAGCATAAAAGAAAAAGGGAAAAAAAAAATCAAGTGTTGATTTTGACAACAGAACCATTTCTGAAGGCAGCAGGCCCTTGGAGCTCTCCTTAGAATATTCTATCATCTTTACAGAGCAGGTGACACAATTTTTTTTTTCTCCCTGATGCGAGGAACTAGGAAACAATCTGAGCAAACACTATGATCAAAGGAAAAAAAAAATCTTTGCATGTATTTTAAGACCCTTATGTAAGAAGCAGCTGGAGCAATCTCAAAAGTCCCCCTCCTCCCCCCAAATCGCTTCTACATTTTCCATAATGGCATATTTGCCTGTGTGCCCTTTTCTATTACCTTCTTGAGACAGTCATAAAAGACTCCATGAAAAATGAGTTGGCCGACCATAATACTGTTTATAGTTTTTCTCGTTTTACAAATAAGTGAACGGAAGCAGAGGGCCTGTAAAAGTTATGGGTCCCAAAACATATGTCAGTCTCTCCCACCTGATGGAACACTCATATACCAGAAATATCCAACGCGAGCTTCAGCCTAGCCAACCTTCCTATGGAAAACCAGGCCACAGGGATGGAGAGATGGCTCGGCCGGTAAGAGCATCCTCTGCCTTTGCAGAGGATCAGAGTTTGATTCCCTGAACCCATGCAGCACCTCATAATCACCTGTAACTGCAGCTCCAGGGGACCTGACATCTTCTAGCCTCCATGGATACTACATGCACACGTCACAAAGACATTCGTGCAAGCAACACACTCATAGACATAAAAATATACAAAAATCTTCAAAAAAAAATCGGGACACAGCAGCATGCATTAAATGCTTCATCAGAGTTAAGCAGATGTTTACTGAATACTTACTCACCTAGGATATTCATGCTGCTGCCCCGGCACACAGAGGTTGTGAGGAGAGTGGTAACCTCTCAGTCTTGATGCATTTGAGACAAGGACTGATAACTTCGTGTTACAGTTAGAAACCAGAGCAGGACCTCGGAGAGGGAAAAGAAACGAGGCACACAGAGTGAGAAAGATGGGGAAATATTTTATATGAGATGGGTGGTGTCTGGAGACTGCCGTCCTTTCTGAAACTGAGGCTTCCTCAGATTTGTGTGGTATTGCCGGTCTGTCCCTCACAGGCTCAAGTATTTGGATATTTGGCTCCCAGTAGGTGGTGCACTGTTTGGAGGTTATGAAACTTAGGGGCCGGGAATAGCCTTGATAGAAGATGCATGTCACTGGGGACAAGCTTTGAGGGTTTATAGTCTCACCCCACATTTATTTTGCTCTTTCTGCCTCATATCTGTGGTTAAAGATGTGAGCTCACAGCTTCCTGCTTGTGTCACCATGAGTATGAGTACCATTCGTTGCTATGGCCCCCAGCCATGATGGATCTTTATCCCTCTGGAACCATAAATCATAGTAAACACTTTCCGCAGCAAAATAGAATTGTTTTGTCAGTCTTTTATCACACAACTAAAAGGAACTAATACGATGACCCCTTCCACACCACCCCTCCCCAAATATGCTCATGTCCTAACCCCTAGAAACTAAATATAGAACAAAATGCCAGAGTCTGGATAATTTATACAGACACAATAGAAATTTCACACTCTTAAATGCATGCAAGTTTGAGAAGAAGGGAGCAGATTTGGTCTTTGATGAGGGCTGTTGTCTGCTTGTATCTTGGTTTTTTTTGCCCCCCCCAAGACTTTCCCCTACCCACTAGTGCATTAATGCAGAGCCTTTGTCTCTGCACTTGTCCAGAGAGACCATTGTGTATTCCAGTCTCACCACAGGTGTTGTAAGGGACACACACATTCTGACCATCAGAATGCTGTTATTTGAAAGGCGTTCTTTTTATTTCCTGTTGCTAAGACAAGCATCTTGACAAGGGGGCATCTCCCCAGTGCATTATGAGACACCTTATGGAGAGAGGATCTAGGGACAGCCAGAAGAGACAGTGGCTGTTTACCAGCTGGAGCCAATACAACCCCAGAAGGAAGAATGTTAAGAGCCTCTAGCAGCAAGGAGCCAATAGGGAAGCCCAGAGAGGTGGTTCTCAACCTGTGGGAGGGGTTATGTATCAGATATTTACATTCAATTCACAACAGTAGCAAAATTACAGTTATAAAGTAGCAACAAAATAATTTTATGGAGGGGTCACCACAACATGAGGAACTGCATATTAAAGAGTCACAGTGTCAGGAAGGTTGAGAACCACTCTCTTAGGGTGTCCAGAGTGGGTGCTGCCCAGATGATATTCTGACTTCTGAGCTTTATTCTCTAGAACCCTGAAGAAGGCCTCTCTGATGCTGAAAGGCTCCAAGGTAAGCCTATGGGTAGAAAAGGGGCAGGTTTTTGGTTTGTGCTAGTATTATACCCAGCTTCAACTTTCCTTTTAAAAACAGCTTTAAGCCAGGTGGTTGTGCATACTTTTAATACTAGCACTTGAGAGGCAGAGGCAGGTACATCTCTGAGTAAGCCTGGTTTACCAAATGAGTTCCAGAATGGCCAGAGCTACACAGAGAAACTATGTTGTAAAGTTAAAATCAAACCAACCAAACAAAAAACCCCCACACCTCTAATCCCAGCATCCAGGAGGCAGAGGCAGGCGGATCTCTGAGTTTGAGGCCAGCCTGATCTACATAGTGAGTTGCAGGACAGCAGTGCTGCATAGTGAGACTTCTGTCTCAACAAAATAAAACCCAAGGGTGTCCATGAAAGAATGAGACTCAGGGATAGATCTCTGAAGAAGTTGGAGATACTAGAGGGAATAAGCACCACAGTCAAATCTTACCCAGCTGTCTTATAGCTTCCTCAGCCTCGATTCCCTTGGAATGCTTTTTCTGAGTTTGAATCCCCTCTTAAGCATTCTTTCGGTAATTAAGGCATGGCCCCACCACACCTGTTTGGGAGCCTGGAATTCCTTCTGTAATCTGAAGTGACCTCGACTCAGTTGGGATTAAGGGTGTAGGTCACCACTCCCAGGATACTCCCTGTGCTGGGATTAAAGGTTCGAATCACCACTCTGATTTTCCTAGACTGACTGTGGTTAGAGCTCTGGGACTTCTGGAGCTTTTACTAACCCCCCACATAGACTGTGGGTAGATTCCCTCTGATATCTCCAAAACCTCTGAAACTTTATTAAATCCCCACACAAGGGTCTCAGACAGTTGTCCAAACTGGCCTGGAATTATCCACCCTCCTGCTTCAGCACCTTGACCAGCAGATGTGTTTATAAGTGTGTGTCACCATACTCAGTCCGCACCAACTCAGGTCATAAACATTTTCTTCTAGATTATGATGGCAGAAGTGACTTCAACCCCCCCTCCCATTTTTCTCTGTTAAACAAACTTTATTTAGGGTGACAGAGTGCCCCACGAGGGCAGGGTTTCCCAGCTTCTTTGTATCCACAAAACACCCATGTAGTCATTAAGAAAACACCATCAGGGGATCCTGTACATTTCCAGAAATATGTCTTAAAAATGAAATGCAGTATTCAGAGGGCATCATTCCCCTCTCCATTCTTGCTTCCTGCTGCCTGAAATATCAAGGTGATGATCTCCAAATTCAAAGATAAGTTCTGTGAGGCTAAGAGCCTGAGTTTGGGTCCCAGAACCCACATGAGACAGTTCATAACCACTTGAACTCTATAGGATTTGACACCCTCTTCTAGATTCCACAGGCACCTAAACACACACACACACACACACACACACACACACACACACACACCACAAGCATGCACTCACACCAATTTTTTTTTTTTTTTTAAGAAAAGATAGAAAAGGAAGAAAAAGCAAGTCCCCGGAGCCTTTACTGGAGAGAGGGAAGAAATGGGTAATTCTATAATAAACAAGTACAGACACCTCCTTTTTCTCCCCATGGAGAAGCAGGCTTAGTTCATTAGCAAATTAGAGGCCAGTGTGTTACAGAACTGGAGTGAGTGAATCCTACACAGGATGTCCAGCCACCTCCCCTTTCCCCCTCTAAAGCTGTTAGAGAATTTTGGAAGGTGGAAAGAAATTGATCTCAGGGGCTATTAGGTTTAAAACATTGGTTCTATAATAGTGCTCAGCTTTGAATATTGCACATATTTTTGTGCAACGCCATGAATTCACCCAAAAGTCATGTTGTCAGAGGGTTCTGTCTGGCCCCACCCTTTCTGCTTCTTGCTGAGGTGCACTTGGCGCAAGAGGCCCTCAGCCCTGGGCTCCCCAGAAACCTAGCCTAGCTTCACACCATAGTCTTCAAAAGTTGCCTTTCTGGGGCTGGGGATATGGCTTGGTGCACAGAATAGGCTAACAAGCAGGAAGTGCTAGACTGCTGGAGGCTGCCTCCCCCACTCCACTCTGCACCCTCTTCCTCAGAATTTTGGGGCAGCAATCCTCCTGCCTCAGTCTTGGCATTGCTGGAACTCGAAACCTGTACCCCCAAAACCTGTCTCCATAAGTTGCGGTCCCTATTATGGTTCCGTCCCCCATTCTCTTCCTCTGGAAGTTTAGTGAACTTAGTTCAGAGATGTCAGGGTGTAAAAAGGGACCATCTGCCTGCCCTAAGTCCTAAAGTTTCAGAATCTAGGGCATCCTGGGACCCGGGGTCCTCTCGAAGATAAAGTTGTACAGAATGAGGCTCTAACTCCCTCTCTGCATGTGGGCCAGCACCCCACATCTCATCTGGTCCCGGTGGGGGGGGGGGGATAGTCTCAGTCCCTTAGCTACCATGTTGCATGTGGGGGATCCCACTCATGGCTATCATGGAAGGAGACACAGGGCCACTTGTGTTCTGGGTCCCTGGATCAGTGGGCACCCCTCCCTTTCCTGTGCTCGTGCATGCCTGACACCTGGGCTCGTGACACCTCCCCACCCGCTAGTCTCCTTAGGTCCTCGTTCCCCCCCCCCCCCGTCCTCCCCCCCTCCCCCGTCCCACTCTTCCCATCTCCCTTCCCTCCTCCCTTCTCTTCCTGACCCCTCCCATCCTCCTCCCCCCTCTATCTTTCCCCCTTTCCTTTCCTCTCCCCCTCCCCTTTTCCTCCCCTGCTCCTCAACCTGCCGCTCCGCCTGGGAGCGGCGGGCTGGACCGGGTTCACCTCAACGCTGCCTGGGGTTTGGGGCCTGGTGGCTCAGTCCTTGGTGGTAGCGACATGCGGCTCCTGTTCCTGGCTGTGCTGCGGCCACACACCGGCAACGCGGTCACAGCCGAGCGCCTGCGGTATGTTGCGGGACCTGAGCATCCCTCGCCTGGGGATGCTGGGCTGGGCCCGGGTGCCGGAGCAGCGCGTGCACAAACGGCTGGGCCGTGGGCGCAGGTGCCGCGCGAGGGGGCTTGCAGCTTTGATTCCAGCTGCGGCTACCCTGTCTGGCTATTGTGAGTGCCCTAGGGTGCGGCAAAAGGACAACGTGGGCCAGTGCTGGCGGGGTTGGGGGAAGACTCAAAGGCTCTGCAAAGGCCTCGATGCAGAGGTGGGGTTTGGGCAGAGTGGCCTGGGATGCGAGGCTGGAGAAAGGCAGAGAGTCCCAGTGTAAGGTAGATCTACAAGGCTAAGGAAGGGCAGAGTGTCCTGGTGGATGGTCCAGCACATGCAGGGGATTCAGGGTCCGCGTTCTGTAGCTGCTGTTCCCCACCTGCACCTCTGATCTGGCTCTCTCTGTACGCTCAGCTTATCTTGTTAGATCTTTTTGCTTTGTGTGTTTACCTGGGACGGAAGCCTGGAGCCAGGGCAAGGCAGGGAAAGCGGGTCCGTTCACCTCTGGCCATCTGGTGGCCTGGATCAGGCAGGGCTGGTCTGTATCAGTGGGAGATAGATGCTTATTTGCCCACTCGGCCTAGAAGTTAGCTTCCCCCCCCCCCCCCACCTTCCCTTCCTCCTCCACTAGCTTCAGGAAATTTCCCAATGGCTCACCCCTTCTGTGGATCTGTTTCCTCACTGTGGGAAAGAGCCGTTGAAACTACTCCAACCCTCTCAAACCACTTTCAGGCAGAAAATGTTACAGTTCCCCTCAAGATTGCACCAATAGAAGGTGGATGCTTCTGAAGTTTACAGGAGAAGAGACTGATTTGGGTTTTGTGAATTTCCCCTCCATCTAGTTCCGTCTCTCTCTGGGTTCTCGGTGGGCTCTTTAGACAGAGATCTTTGGAGGGAGAACACAGAGAATCAACAGAGCAGTCATCCCAAAGGGTGATCGGTGCTATCAAGCAACTGAAACCAGGTTGAGGGTATGGCTAAGTTGGTAGAGTGTTTGCTAAGTAACCATACTTGAATCCCCGGGTTCTATTGCTAGCACCACACAAACCAGGTATGGTGGTACAATCCTATAAACCCAGCATTTAGGAGAAAGGCATGTGAATCAGAAATTCGAGGTCATCCTCTACCACTACCAAGTTCCAGGTCAGACTACTCCTTGAGATCCTATCTCAGAACACAAAACAATATGACCATTGTGTTGGAGGGGCTCCTTCAGGCAATAGAGTCCAGGACGTGCTCTCTATAGGAGCGGTGCAAGGTTAAGACCAGCAGAGGGGAGGCATCCACCAAGATCTGGGAAGATAGATCTGGAAGGGCTAACAGTAAGACAGGTCCTGAAGCCAGTGCAAACTTGAGATATAAAAGGTTGGTGAGAGCCAGCCAGCTGTCTTGAGCTCATGGCAGGAAGAGCAGATTGTATTTAAGATTAGCAAGCATTTAAGCATTAAGTACATGTTAGCTAACATTTGACTCTGTGGATGGGAAAGGGACCAAGGTTCTCTGGAAAGAACTCATCATCAGTAAATGAAATAGTAGAAAACATACCCAAATTTATTGTGTGCAAGGAGGCCATCACAATGTATAATTGCTCATTAACCCAGAAGTGAGTATTGCCCTTTCTGTGGGGGAAGAGAGCTTGGAGAATTCATACCATTTCTAAGGGGATTAGTAAATGATGGGGTGGGGGGAGGCTTGGTGGGCTTAGAGAAGCTCACACTGCCCTGGGATGAAGTTGTGGACTCATAGAACAGTGAATGACTGTAAAAGATTCCTAGTAGTATTAGATGGTACCAAAGTCAGACGCAATGGGATATGTCAGAGGGCTTTCACCCATCATGATGTTATGGGACTTGGGGATCACAGTGTGAGCTTTTAAGTGGCAACCTGTTCTCAATAAGCCAGTTAAAGGAGTCAGAGCCACCAAATTCTAATTATTCAGCCTCACAGAAACTTTAGCATTGTGACTTTAACACACACACACATTTGTTTTGTTTTTCAAGACAAGGTTTCTCTGTGTAGCCCTAACTAGCCTGGAATTTGCTTTGTAAACGAGGCTGGCCTCAGACTCAGAGATCCACCTGTCTCTGTCTCCTCAGTGTTGGAATTAAGCCGTGTCTGGCTAAAGATATATATATTTGTATTTGTATGTATCTGTAGGGATATGCATATGTAAATGTAGATTTGAAAAGAGGCCAGAGGGGGGTCATTGCGTCCTCTGGATCTGGTTATGAGCCTCCAGACATAGGTGTGGTAAAAAGCTTGTGCTTTTAACCTTTGATTTTTTTTCCCCCATACCTGAACTCCTCTTGGGGGATGTGAACTTGGGTCCATATACTCATCTAAAAAGCAGTCTAATCCAAATCCATTTTTCCAGAGCCAGAGGTGTGACTTTTGTCTTGGAACTTAAGTCTATATACTATAGGCAGAGAGTTTCTCTATGGTCAGTTTCACAAGAATGGGGTTGAAATTTTCAGGTTTTAGGATTGGTTTGGGGGTAGGGGTGGAGAGAGGGCTCAGGTTCCTATGACCAGTATTTTGTTGTCCTTTGTTTGCTTTGCATGAAAAGGGAACAGGAGGCAGGAACATAAGAGGTCAGCTTCAGAGGCCTTACATGGGGGTGTCATTTTTCTGTGTTCTAACATCATGTCAGTAGTGCCAAGACAACTAACCTGTTGTATGTAGTAAGGGCTGGTGATAAGGCTGGAAATATGGGCTGGGCTCCTGTCACCGAAGGCCGAGAACAGCCACAAAAGGAAGGTGGTAACACCTGTGGTGGCAGCTAAGAGAGATTGAATCTGTGACTCTCCTGTGTTTGAAGTAATGGGGGCTGCAGATGTGGCTCAGTTGGCATATTGCTTATGACTTGCTTGGTAAATTGTAGCTCAGATGGCAGAAGGCTTGTTAGTTCAGTTTGTAGCAGGCATTAGGCCTTGGGTTCTACCCACGGCATTCGTACCAACAGGGTCTGGTGGTGCTCATCCGTGATCTCAACACTTTAAAAGTGAAAACCTAAGGATCAGAAGCTTACGGTAATATAAGTCCTATATAATGAGTTCAAGGCTACATGAGACCCTCCATATAAACAAACAAATAAGTTGAGTGTGGAGGAAGGCAGATCTCTGTACATTCAAGGCCACCGGGTTTACTTAGGTGAGTTTCAGACCAGCCAGGGCTACATAATGAGGCTCTGTAAACAGTTAACAAATAAAGAGAAGAAAAGTAGGAAAAGATGAAACAAGAGAGATACGTGATTCTCTTTCAGAGGGCTGACGTTCAGTACCCAGTACCCACACCAAGAAACTCATTATCAGTTGTAACTCCAGCTCCATGGATCAAACATTGGCTTTTAGTGTCCTTGGTCACGCACCCACTTGTGTACATATGCGCACACAGCCACCATACACATAAATAAATAACTAAAACACAACTTTACAAAAAATTGTAGAGTCAGAAGCCTAGAGCAGAGGCAACTGTGGAGGTTCATACTCTGGTCCTAGCATTTAGAAGACTGAGGTAGGGGGATTTCAGCAAGTTCAAGGTTAGCCTGGGCTACATAGACCCGTCTCAAAATAAATGTAACCTAGAGCACAAACTTCACTCTGTCTTGTTGGAGAAAATGACACAGGAGATAGATACAATGTGAGCTGTGTCCTCACTAGGACTGGGCCAGGGCCTGCAAAGAGCTTCTCGTCTCATGAAAAGGTGGCCAATTCTCAAAAAAAACTTTCAATAATTCAAATTAATCTTCATACAGCTACCTGGATCAGTCTCTGCTTTTGTGGATATCAGGAGATTCTTCCTCTCTCCCTGTCTCTTTGTCCCTTCCCTCTCTGGCAGTCCTGGGGGACAAGGAATCCACTGTCTCATGCATGCTAGACAGGCATTCTACCACTGAGCTATATCCTCCTTTTATTAAGAAGAAAAAAAAAAACACAAAGTACTCTCCAAATATGAGAGAGGCTTTCTTATGGCAGAGCTTAAACTGGGTAGCAGAGACAAAGATTACATTCACACCTATAACCCAAAGGCATTTTGCCTCCCATTCTCAAGTAGACTTTTCTAGCATTTTAAAACTTATTATTTTTACTTCTTATCTTTTGGGTATGGATGCTTTGTCTGAATGTGTCTATATGCATGTATGGCTGTGCACCACATGTGTGCCTGGTGCCCATGGAGGCTGAAAGAAAACATCAGATCCCCTGGAGCTGGAGTTAGAGATAGTTGTAAGGCACTGTTTGGGTGTTGGGAACCTAATCTGTGTCTTCAGGAAGAGCATCCAGCACTCTTAACCACTGAGCCATTTCTCAGGTCACCACCACCATCATCATTTTTGAAACAGTTGACCACATAGCTGAGGATGACCTTGAACATCTCCCCCACCCCACAACAGGGACAGGTCTGGCCAATGCTAGGCAAGACCTTGAACTTCTGATCCTTTGTAAGCGTGTGCCACCACATCCAACCACAAAAAGTTTCCTGACCTTTGTTTCCAATCATACCATGCTGTATTTGTCTCAGGACTGAGTTCCCCACCAAGCACAGTATTTGTGGCACTCCTGAGGGTTTCTGGAAAAATACTGCCACATACCAAGTACCCTCAGCAACCAGGAGCACACACCATTAGGGTCAGGTTGGCACAGAGCAGAGAGTGTTGCTTCAGAACTGTCACAGGAAGAGCTGGACTTTGTGCAGTGGGTGGCAGCAGCACTTACCTCACCCAGGGCAAGCTAGCGAGCAAACATGTTTTTATTTGCTAAACCTTGAGATGGGATACCTTAGGGAAAGGGAGCAATCTGAAGCCTCCTGGGAAGACATCATCTGCAGCCAGGGATCACTTTCCCCTCCCTTACCACAGCCTGGCCACTTCCCTCCTGAGTTCTGCTGCAATTGCCAGGTATTTAGGTAGGAAACCTTTTTTGAAGAATTCATAAGTGGAAGTTTTCTGGTTTTTGCTCTGGATGAATGTACTAAAATTGCTGTGACAATGTACCCCGGAGAAATCAGAGGAGAAAAACAGAATTTTGGATGAAGGTTTCAGACCTCTGAGTGTAGAGGGCTTGGCCCTCCTCCAAACCCATTAAGCTATGATCCATAGATTAATCCATTAGGAACATCAGTGCCATCATTAGTCAGTCACCACATAAAGACTACACAAGCTGCAACACACACACACACACACACACACACACACACACACACACACACACACACACGCACGCACGCACGCACGCACGCACGCACGCACGCACGCACACATGCATGCACTGTCAACACATGAACTTTTGAGAGAACATTTCACACCCAAACCATAACAAGGACTCAGGAAATCATGGGTGCCTGGGAAGAGCAGGGAAAGAGATTATTTTATATTTCTGCCATAAGTAACAGGCGGTTGGAAGACAGTCAGTGTTTAGACATTTGACAAATGAATATCAAAGGCAAGGTGGGTCCTTTCATAGCAGAAGTGGCCCCAAAGCTCTAGTACTCCTGAAGTCAGCAGCCAAGCAACCAGAGCTGTGCATATCTGTTAGAACCAAGCATGGGCATTTGAAAGAAGGTTCTGACATGTAAATGCACAAAGCATTACCTAGTTATATGTGATCCTCTGACAGAGAAGTGCAGGGTGATGACCACTCAGGAAAGGGATTTGGCCTGTGGGCCACACCATAAAACCCACCTCTTATATATAATTAATATTGTATTATATTATTATATATATTATATTAATATAAAAATTATGTGTATAATTAATGGTGCTGGAAAGATATCTCAGAGGCAGAGTATCTGTTGCTCTAGTAGAAGATGAATTTCAGTTCCTAGCACCCACATGGTGACTAAGAACCATCTGTAATTCTGGTTCACGAGAATCTGATGCCCTCTTCTGACCTTTGAGGGCATTGCATGCCTATGGTGTACATATATACACGAAGGCAAAATACTCATGTACATGAAATAAATCTAAAATATAACAAAAGAATGTGTTTGATTTAGGGGATGGACTCTAGGGCCTTATGCATGTTAGGCAAGTGCTCTACTGCTAAGGTATATTCCCAGTCCTTTATTTTGTCTTTGTTATGTGCAATGGTATCCTCTATCCTGAAAGGCACTATTTAGTCCAGATGGGTCTCAAACTTAGAGACTTTCTTGCCTCAGCCTCCTATGTCCTGGGATATCAGGTGTGCCGTATCATGCTTATCTGTTATAGTTTTTATTTTTTTTGTAACACAGGCATTGTTGATTATGGAGCTGCTCAAAGCAATTAAGCTTTATTATTCACAGGAATATGAGGGCTGTAGGGACTGTGAAGATAGTTTAGCATTTAAGAGTGCTTAATGCTCTTGCAGAGAACCTGCGTTCAGTTCCCAGCTTCCACTTGGTGGCTCACAACTTCCTGTAGTTCCAGTCCTAGTGAGTCTGGTGCCCTCTTCTGGCTTCTGTGGGTATTGTATGCACAAGGCACACATACATACATACATACATATAGACATAATTAAAAATCATTTAAATACATCTTTAAAAAAGTATAGGACTGTTGTTGGGTGGAGGTGGATGGAGTGATTTCTAATCTTAATGGAATCACATGAATATGCAAACTGGTTCCTTCTCATCCTGGAAACAATGAACCATTTATTAAAGTTTCTCTTTGTCTCTCTCATTTTCACTTCCTCTCTACAAACCTTTTGCTAGGAAAGAGAAACCCAGTTCCTTAGGCATAATAGGTACTTGGTGAATTTATTATTGAATTGTTATCTGACATAATGAATAAGGACAGAGCAATTTAAAAGTGTTCTATGTCAGCTAGCCACAGAACCCAATTTCGGTCCACAGAGTATTGAGATTAAACATTTTTTTTTTATTTAGATGTTTATGAGATCATGCAGCGAGTGTCACAAGGCTATTTAAGGGCTGTTTGGTGGATGAAGAACAGCTTGTCATCATGACTCTCATTACCCATGACAAGGCTCCATTTGCCTTTCTTCCGTAAGGATTCAGCGGAGGTCATCGATCTCCCAGGCCCTCATTCTCCAGGAGAAGTTAGACTCACTGCGATCTGTTAACAGCTTCTTATTTCCTACAGCTTTAGGCAGATGGAGTAGTAATTACTTGCTTCTGCTCAGAGCATGTACAATTTTGACTCTTAGGCTAAGGTGAGCAATAGCTAAAGAGTCAGCAGGCTTCTTCCTGGAGTGCTGGCCGGCATCCACCAGTGCTTCCAGAGAGTGTGGGGAAATCCTGCAGACCTACAGTGACTGATCAAACTTCACAAGGAAAATGGTATGCCCAACTTATACGGTGTGAGCTAGGCATAGTGACACAAGTCTGTTGGGAGGCTGAGGCAGGAAGACCATGTTCAGGGTCTGCCTGGGCTACAGCATGAGTTCAAGGCTAGTCTAGCAATCTGGTGAGATTCTAAGAATATATGTAATTCATTGATGAAATCTTGCCTAGCTTGTGTCAAGCTATAGGTTGAATTTCCCATACTAGAAAATGAATACCTAAATCAATAAAAGAATAAAATATAATATACTTCAGAAATATAAGCCACTTAAGTCCTCAGACTGATGTTTGCTTTTATTAAATAATTATTTATTTCTAGAATAAAAAAATTAGTTGCACATACGTATGCATATGCTTAACTAACATGCAAGTATTGCATGTTTGCAGTTTCCACAGCAGCCAGAGAAGGTATAAGATGCTCTGGAACTGGAGTTACAGATTGTTGTGAGCCGAGATAGATGCTAGGATTTGAATCTGGGTCCTCTGAAGGAGCAGCCAGTGTTCTAAACTCTAAGCCATCCCTCCATCTCCAGAGTTACTTTATTTGGGCAGTGCCATTAGCATGTTATAGATTTACCTTATACAGAGAAATTAACACAGAAGACAAGGTACCGAACTGTAAACAGACGGTTCTCTCCTAGTCCCCTGTTCCCAAATAATTGACTCAGCCACTTCCCAATTAATTGACTCAGAGGCTGAATATGAATTATAAAAGCTTGGCTGGTAGCTCAGGTTTATTACTGACTAGCTCTCATACTCAAATTAACCTGTAATTCTCATCTATATGTAGTCACGTGACTTGGTGCCTTCTCTCATCTTGCTTTTTCTGCATCTGGCTGGCCTGTATTTCCTGCCTGGCTATTGGCCAGTCAATGTTTTATTAAAACCAATTTGGACGATAAATCTTTACAGCGTACAAGAGGATTATTTCACTGAGGATTCAGTCTACTGCTTCTTCCCAAGGCCTTTTTGCTTTCACAGTGCATTTGGATACCAGGTGACCCATGCTATTCCAGTCTTGCTTTTGCCAACAAAAAACCCAAGGTTGGGTAACTTTATAAAGAAAAGAGGTTTTTATTGAGCTTTTACTTCTGGAGATTTAAGGTGGAGTCCGTGCTGGGGGACAACCCTTATAATGTTTTAAATCATATTTATTTATTTACTTATCTATTTAATGTAGAGCAGGAAGTGTCAGGAGGAAGTCCCACATGCCAAATGGAGGAAAGAGGACAACTTGGGACAGTTGGTTCTCGATTTCCACCATGTAAATTGTAGTAGAACACATTCAGGTTGTTCAGCTGGGCAGTAAGTGCCTTTATACCATGGAGCCATCATGCCTGCCCCTTGAAGTCTTTCTTTAAGAAATGAGTTGACAGGGCCTGGAGAAATGGCCCTGTAGCTAAGAGCATTGGTGGCTCTTGCAGAGAACCTGGACTTGGCTCCCAGTATCCATCATCACCTAGAACTCCAGTTCTAGTGGATCTGACACCTTCTGACTTCTGCAGGCATCAGGCATTATATGTGGTGCACAGACACACATGTAGGCAAAATCCTCATAAGCATAAAATGAAATAAATAAATCTAAAAGAAATGTACAAGAAATGAGTGACAGCAGCTAAAAGGGGCATCTCAGGCATCATCTAGAATAAAGGGACAGTTGACAGAGGAACCCCGGGACTTAGAGAGGTGCAGATGGAGTTTTGAGGTCATCCAATGTACCACCTACTGATTTAATAAAATGCTGATTGGCCCAAGGCAGACAGGAAGTGTGGGCGGGGCTACCAGACTAAGAAAACTCGGAACAGGAAGAACAGAACAGAGATGCCACAGAGACACCAGAGAAGCCAGGCGACGCATGGACAACTATGCTGCTCTGAGAAAAGGCACTGAGCGCATAGCTGAACAGGATAAGAATCTTGGGTTATTTTAAGAGCAAGAGCTAGCTAGCAATATGCCAGAGCCATAGGCTGATCAGCATGAAATTAATAAAAGCATCTGTGTGTTTCTATGGGACTGTGGGACTTTGGGTCTGAAGGTCAGAATCTCAGGACTAGGCCAGAAAGGCTGGGCCAGAAACTTATTACTACAATGTGTCTCAAAGTTGTGCTTACATTGGCTTTCATCCCAGCCACAGTCCAAGGTCATGCAGGCTGGGGTTACTGATGGTTACTGTCACCACCTCAAGCTTCCATTTGTGGCTCACTACAGATCATCTCTAAAGCCTTAATCAAAACAGCAACTCCAACTTTTCCCTCTCTGTGTTTTTTTAAATTAAGGGACCACCTAGAAGCTGCAGGCCACATGTGTGTTCTGAGAGATGCCTTTGACTTTGAAAGCCCGTCTGAGATTGCCAACCTCATCGAGGCTCAGAACCTGGAAGCAGCCCTAGCCCTTCACCTCTACCGAGGAGGCAGACTTCTGCAAGGTACCCCTTTCATGCTTCCAGAGTCACACAGGGAGAATGCTGAAAAATGCCAGATGTCAAGAACAGGGCCCTGTCACCCAAAGACAAACTGAAGGATTATACAAGCTCTCCATTTTTTTCTATTAAGCAATTTTCAAAATTTGGTGACCTTACCACTTCAGAACAGATAGATATTAATGGTATCTTTACTGTATAATATTTGCATGTCATCCTGAGGCCAGTCTCAGTGGTGCATGCCTGTATTCATAGCCAAAGTCTCTCACAAAGCATCTGTGTCTATGATAGCTCACTCAGTCAGCTGTGGCCAGGAGTCCTCCTTCCTCCCTACCTGAGCTTCTCTATGGCTGCTGTGTTTCAGTTTATTTCCCTGTTGCTATGATAAAATACCCTGACAGAGGCAATGTTAAGAAAAAAAAAAAAGGCTTTGCTTTTTTTGGCTTACAGTTCCAGGTTACAGTCTATCATTGAGGGGAAATCAGGGCAGGAACTTGAAGCAGCCAATCACATGACATCCAAAGTCAAGACAAATGAATGCATGCACATTCCCTACAAATGCCCCCTTTCTATATTAATATACAGGTCAGGATTTTCTGTCTATGGAATGGTAACACCTACAGTGGGCTGGATCTTTCCACAGCAATTAATCTAAGACAGTCTTCACACAGACATGCTCGTAGGCCAATGTGACCTAGACTATCTGTCACTGAGACTCTCTTCCCAGGTAATTCTAGGTTGTGTCAAGGTGACAATTAAAATGAACCATCACAGGTAGTAAGTAGCTTTAGACACAGTGGCCAGCTTCTAGTGCAAAGAATACTCTAGAGAGATAAAATTAGAAGCCACTTTCCCTTCCATGATTCAGCCTCTGAGATCATCTAACATGCTAGGCATAGGGGTAGATGCCTATAGTTGCCAGCACTCAGGAAGTAGAGGCAGGATGATTTCAATTTCTGTGGAAAACTTAGGCAAGTACAAATTAAGTTTTAGGAAACCTTTGTGATATCTGGACTCAAAAAATAAAAATTAAAGCCTTCCAGTGATTTCCATATTGTCCTGTCATCATCTAGGTGGGAGTTAGGTAATGGTGTTTTGTGTGTGTGTGTGTGTGTGTGTGTGTGTGTGTGTGTGTGTGTGTGTGTGTGTGAGAGAGAGAGAGAGAGAGAGAGAGAGAGAGAGAGAGAGAGAGAGAGAGAGACAGAGAGAGATATGCTACCATGCCATGGGCCTCACACGGAGAGCGAAGGATGACTTTTGTGACCAAGTGCTTTTAGACATTTGGAAAACAGCTAGGTTAAAATATAAAGTTCATTTGTGTTTTTTATTCCCTTTACACACATCCTACAGTCATTTAGGTTTGTTTGTTATTTGAGGCAGTCTTATGTAGCCCAGGCTGGAACTCACTATGTAGCACAGGATGGCCTTGACTTTCTTGTAGTAAGAGGTCAAGGTTTAGACCTGCAGACCCACAGACACGCAGAGACACACAGATGTTTACAATAGTTTCAGGCTGATTGACGTAAGGCCCAGGCGTATAACTTGCTAACTCTTTACCCTTAAACTAACCCATGATTCTTATCTTGTTCAGCCATGTGGCTCGGTACCTTTTCTCACAGCAGCATGGTTGTCCTCTGCTTCTTCCGGCTTCTCTCTGGCATTTTGCTCTGTGCTTCCTGCTCTCAGAGTTTTCTTAATCTGGTAGCCCCGCCCACACTTCCTCTCTGCCTTTGGCCAATCAGAGTTTTTTATTAAACCAGTGGGTGGGACAATTATTTACAATGAAACAACACAATCCCCCACACTTTCTCATCCTCCTGACTTTACTTTCCAAGTGCTGGGGTTATAGGTGTTGCGACATCTAGCTGTGTGGTGCCGGAAAATGAACAAAGGGCCTCATATGTGGTGGCAAGCACTCTACCAGCTAAGATGTATCTTCAGTCCTTGAAATGATTTCATGCAGTATTTTCAAGGTGACAGTGACCTGCTTTATGAGGGTGGGAGTGGAATTTTCCACTTGTGGTTACGTTTCAGTCCTCAGAGACTTTCTAGTTTAGGATCACCCCACGTTTTGGAGTTTTGGATTAGGCAAGTTCCACTTTGCATCACACTGTAGGAAACCTCTGTGATTACAGCCTTGACTTTAGGCTCTAAGGCATGCTGCCCCATCTTCGATCGTATCTTTTTTTTTTTTTTTTTTTTTTTTTTTTTGAGACAGGGTCTCATTGGTTAGTTCTGGCTGCTCTGAAACTTACTATGTAGACCAGGCTAGCCTCATAGAGTGCTGGGATTAAAGGCATGCACCATCACACCAGGGTGATTTTAAGTTCTTGAAGCCTTCTTGAAGTCATGATGAGTATTTATGCTACCAACTCTTCAGTTAGCCTGGAGGTCAAAGGTTATGTGGTATGTTGTTTTGATTAGTGCTTACGAAATTGCCATTGAAGTTTAGGCGAGATTGGCAGACACAAGGACCTGCTTTACCTCACTCTGGTCTAGTTGCTGGTTTTTTTTTTTTTTTCAATTGTTTTTTAGGTTTTCTTTTGTTTTTTGAAACAAGATTTGGCTATCCTGGAACTCACTCTGTAGACCAGGCTGGCTTCAAACTCAGAGATCCATATGCTTAGTCTCACTGTTCTTGACTCCTGCTTCAAATAATCACAGAGATGTCACAGTTCTGTTTGTGGCTGAGTTGGGAAGAGCGCTGAACTAACCAAGGGATTTGTTCCTCCCTCCTGAGGATGAGTATAAAAGATTTTTTTCCTGTGTACAAATAAATCCATTTTTTCAAGTCTTCAGTGACAGGGTTTTATAATTGTCCTTCTCTAAGAGAAACTATATCTGGGACACTTATGGTGACTCTTCCATAAGCCTTTACCTAGCATATAAAACAGACAACTTGCAAGTTAATTCAATGTAGGCAGGAGAGCTTTAATGAAGTCTTAATAATACGCCTTGGGCTGGAACCTAATAAGGAAGCAGGTAGGGCCAGGTCATCAAGAACGTGATTAACCAGTCAATGACAACATCCCATGACTCAGTATGGATCCAATTCAGGGTCCCCAACCCATATAATTACTCTTTAGTTTGTGTTGTTTTTAAAACCAAAAATCATGTATGACTTACAGTTTGGTTGTCTTTAAGTTAAATTATATTGATCTATTTCTTGGGGAGTGTAGGCCAGGACAACTGTGTGCTGTCTGTTCTCACCTACCATGTTAGTCCCAAGGATCAAACTCAGGTCATCAGCCTTGGTGGCAAGCGCCTTTCCCTGGTGAGCCATCTCACTGGCCCACAGCTGTCTGTCTGTAGTGGGATTTTGTTACATTGTAAATAATTGTCCCACCTACTAGTTTAATAAAAATGCTGATTGGCTGAAGGCAGACAGGAAGTGTGGGTGGAACTACCAGACTGGGAAAACTCTGGGAACAGGAAGAACAGAGCAGAGATGCCACAGAGATGCCAGAGAAGCTAGAAGATGCAGAGGACAACTATGCTGCTCTGAGAAAAGGCACTGAGCCACGTGGCTGAACAGGATAAGAATCATGGGTTAGTTTAAGGGTAAAGAGTTAGCAAGTTAAATGTCTGGGCCCCAGGGCAATCAGTGTGAAATTACTGTATGTGTCTGTGTGTCTCTGTGGGATTATGGGATTATGGGTCTGTGGGTCTGTGGGTCTGCACCTCGAGGCCAGGTTGGAAAGTCCAGCCCAGAAACCTCATACAACATCTGTCATTTTTGCTGTTTGGAGTTTTTTAGATGGGGGGGGGGGGTCTCATGTAGCCCAGGTTGGCCTTGAACTCATGATGTAGGTAAGGTTGACCTTAATCTGCTAGTCTTCTTCTTTCCTCTTCCCAAATGCTAGGGTTACAGGAGGCACCAACATACTCAGGCTTCTGAGACAGAGTCTTACATCTAGCCTAGAACTCACTATGTAGCCAGGCTGGGCTTGAGCTCCGGACAGCCCTCCTACGTGGGCTCACAAGTGTGAACCTATCCACCCAGCTTCAGTTTTTTTCCTCTCAAATAAATCATTTATTTTAGGTAAAATAAAATAAATAATCCCTCGAGTTAGTTCAGCGTTCCTCCCAACGCAGCTACAAACAGAACTGTGGCTTCTCTGTGTTTATTTGAAGTTAAGGTCAAGAGCAGAGAGACTAAGCATATAAATTTTCCAGATCTCCCCAGTAATCAGTTCTGAGTGATAACACCATTTTTTTTTAAACAAAGATGTTTATTATTTTTTTTTTAACTAAAAATTTTTACATGTGTGGATGCGTGCATGCACAGACCTGCATCACATGTATTCCAGGTGCCCACAGAATCTACTAGAAGATATTAGATCTCCTGAAATTGGAGCTACAGACAGCTGGGTGGGTGTAAGGAATCAAACCTGGGTTCTCTGCCAGGCAGCAGCGCTGCTTACTGCTGAACCATCTCCAAGGCCCCATTGTTATTTTTACCCATGGGTGTTTGTCTGCATGCCTGTGCACCATGTGCATACTGTACCCGTGGATACCAGAAGAGGGCACTGGTGTACCAGGAACTAAAACTATAGGCTGTTGAGTTGCAAATGGGTGCTAGAAACCCTTGGTCCTCTGAAGAATGGCTGATGTTCTTAAGCACCAGCCCATCTCTTCAGTCCTTAATGACATCTTATTTCCATGTTTTGTCTTGGACGTTATGCATAATGAACTATTTTTGTTTTTGAGACAGGCTACGTAGCCTTGGCTGACCTGGAACTCACTGGCTATGTAGACCAGTTTGGCCTGGGACTCACAAAGGGTGCTGGGATCTAAGACATATGCCACCATGCCCCATATGTGATGAACTGAATTCCAAGGTACTCTTAGGCTGGACATGATGGGGCAATCCAGAAGCAGAAGAATATTGCTCAAATTCTATTTAGGATTATAATAAACACCCAGAGCCAGATATTAAGGAAAATCTGGAATATCAGAGAGAGGTGCCAAACCATAGCCAATTCTCATCCAGCCGTCGTCTTCTTGGGTCAAACAGGGTAAATCCTCTCTTCACGGGTCCTCAGACAATCTGGACATGTACAATCCATCACCACAGAGGCAGTTGGATCAATCTCTGAGTTCTAGGCCAGCCAGGTCTATGCGGCAAGTTCAGTTCAGAATGTTGTACTTGCATCCAGGGCCAGGGATGCCACTCAGATCCCGTTCAGAGTCCTACAGTTTCGATGGCTGGCTTTCGAAGCTGGTGACCATGAGGGAGGCCATGTCTGGTAACTTCCGGTGCTGTCTACATAGCGCTGCCCGCTGCCCATTCCTCAAGGCTTCCGAGCTGCTGGCTGGAGGATGATAAACAGAGCCCTCTTCTGTTACCAGCCCCATTTGAGCTCTTTGATTTCTTCCCAGGATCGGCGAGCTTGGCTTGGATAGGTGGTGGGGAATGATATTTCTCCATGATTAAAACTGAAAGCAAATTAATTTGAAAGCTAGTCCTGAGGACCACAGGTGAGACCTGGCATGAGTAATCACAGGGTGGGTTTTTCTTTGCACATATACTTATTTGTTTGTGTGGTGGTGGTGATGGTGGGCATGGTCATGGCGGCAGTGCTAGGGAGTGATATTTATGGAAGGCAGAGGGTGATTTAAAAGGAGTCAATTCTCTTTCCGCTATGTGGGTCACAGAGAGTGTCAGGAGGCACGGTGGAATTTGCCTTTGTCTCAACCATCTCGCTGGCTCTCTGCAGGTTTCTAACGGTGATATCTGCTATCCCTCTGGAGAGTTGAATGGAATTAAGCTAACACCAAAACACACCACACCTAGGGGCCCGGGGCTGGAGCTCAGCTGGCATGAGTGTTTGTCAAGCACGCACAGAGCTTTGGGTTTCAGTCTCTAGAGGGGCATAAACTGGGCATGGCGGTACTTGAATCTCAGCCCTCTCACCTGTCAAGGATGGAAACCTGATGGTCAAGAGTTCAGGGACATCTTCAAGGAAATAAGTTCAAGGCCAAGCACCTAAAAACAAGACTGGGCCAGTAAAATGATTCACTAGGGAAAGCAATTTCTCTACCCTTAAGCCCGGCCACTGAAGTTCAATTTGCAGAACACACAGAAAAGTAGAAAGAGAGAAATGTCTCTACAAAGTTGTCCCTTGATCTCTACACTAGCACTGTGACAAATGCAGTCACACACACACATACACACACACACACACACACACACACACACACACACACACTCTCACACATCTTGGAGTGGTGGTGCACACCTGTAATTCTAGCCCTGGGAATGCCGAGGCAGGACAATCGAGAGTCCCAGCGAGTTTGGATACAGAGTTCTCTTTCAAAACAGATAAACAATCCCCAGAGCCCCGGGTTATGGGAATTTGTGCTTTTGCTTCATGACTGTGGCTCAGTGGTCAAGGGGCACTCCCTGATGGCTAGTCTGTTCTCTTGTCATTCTGCAGGTCATGGCATTCCTTTTGGGGTCATCTTTGGTGGAACTGATTTAAATGAAGATGCCAATCATAAAGAAAAAAATGAAGTCATGGGGAAAGTTCTGGAGGAAGCCAGGTGAGGCCATGGGTGAATGAGTTTCTGGCCTATGCTAGCCCCAAGATCTGGACCAGCAGTTCCAAAGTTCCAAAGAAACACACAGAAGTTTACATTAATTTCCTGCTGATTGACCTATGGCTCAGACATATTGCTAGCTAGCTCTTTCATCTTAGCTCAATCTAGTTCCATTCATCTGTTTAGCCATGTGGCTTGGTACCTTTTCTCAGAACAGCATTTCAACTTCTTTGCTCTGTGTCTGCTAGAGTCTACTCTGGCATATCTCTGGTGGTGTCTCTCTGGCATCTCTTCTGGAGTCTCTCTGGCATCTCTTCTCTGCTTTTCCTGTTCCTAGAGTTTTCTTAGTCTGGTTGCCCTGCCCACACCTCTTGTCTGTTTTCAGCCAATCAGTGTTATTAACCCAGTAGGCGGGACAATTATTTACAATGTAATGGAACATAATCCCACATGTGGGTGCTCTGCTTCAGGAGGATTTTCATCCTACTAGAGAAAACACATTCACACCATCAATACAAGGACCTTGCCAGGCATGGTGGCTCATGCCTATCACTCCAGAACTTGGGAGACAGAGGCTAGTGGATAATCTGAGAGTTAAGGCCAACCTGGTCTATATAGCAAATTCCCAGACAGCCAAGGCCACATAGAATGACCCTGTCTCAAAACAAGCCCACAAAACTAAACTGTTCTCCAGTATAGTTTTATTTTGCTACAAATTCTCATTGTAACCAAGTAAGTCATTATATTTCTCTCCCCTAATGTTAATATCACATGAACATTCTAGAAGGTTCTGTGTGGTAGGAAGATAACTAGCGTTTACTTTTGTGTGTGTGTGTATGTGTGCATCCAAGTATGCTAAAATAGGGTCTTTTTTTTTTTTTCTTTTAGCCTGGGATAGCTTTGACCATGATGAGTGGCTGAGGATGGTCTTGAACCCTGTTCATATTTCACCTTCCAAGCTCTGGGATTACAGGAATATATGTCAGTGCAGAGCTGAGTAGATGATTTAAAAGAGCAAAGCAAGCCTATGCTAGGTTTCCCAGCTCAAGGGCCATCCTTTTAACTATCCTTTAGTATGGGACAGCTCCTGACTGTATCATCTTGTGAGTTCTGTAAACCACACAGGAGCACAGTCACCAGCGGGGATTCTGTATCCTGGCTCAGTCCTCCATTTACACATTACTCCCAGCCATCCAGGACCAGAGAGCCTCCAAGAGCACATCTCTGTTGCTTGCAGGTGTTTTTCCAAGATGACACACTCATTAATTCTGCAGGGATAGCGTGGGAACCCCTGTTGCAGATACTAGCTGCAGCCAGCACCTTCTGACTTGCATGGGCAATGTGTGAATGTGGTGCACATATACATTCACACAGGAAAAACACTCATGCACACAAAAACAGCAAAATAAATAAATCTTTAAAAAAAAAAAAAAAAACCACACAGAGAAACCCTTTCTCAAAAACAAAACAAAGCAAACCAAAAAACCAATACAAACAAACCAAAAAAAAACCAACCAAACAGAATATTCCAAAACCAAAATATAACAACATGACTTGCCCCTTTTGCAGAGGATCTGAGTTCTCTTCTGTCTTTTTTTATTGTTGTAAAGAGGCAGCAAAACTCAAATAAAATGTTTCATTGGGGTGGTAGCTTATCGTTCAGAGGCTTCAAGGGAGACCATAACGGCATGCAGACAGACGCGCTGGAGATGAGAGCTTACATCTTGACCAGAAGGCAGCAGGGGTCAAGTTTGAGCCCGCCCTCCCAGGGACGCATTCCTTCCAATAAGACTATACCTACTTCAACAAGGCCACACCTCCTAACAGTGCCACTAAAGGGGGCTTTTCTTTCGAACCACCATACCTTCCCTGTACCCACCGCATCAGGTGGCTCCTCATGTAACTGGAGAACAATTTCAGCTCCAGGGGATAAGCGCCCCTTCTGGCCCCCCACAGGCACTGCACAAACACTGTGCAAACTCTCTAAAATCTTAAAAAAGTTGGCCATTGTATTCCTTATTACTATTTGCACGTTCTGCAAAGTCCTGTGAAAGAAAAGTAATTCTGTTTACTAGAAACATTATTGAATAAATCCATCTTGCAGTGTTATCTTTAGGGCTATTTATTGCATCGTGATTAAAACAAATATTGATTTTTTTATTTGGGGGGTATTGATTGAGGCCAGTGGGCAAGGGGAACTCATGAACCATGGATTTCTTGTCTGACACCACACAGCTCATGTTTCTATAAACGAGGTATTGGGGCGTGTCTGGCTTTATAATGATCATTTAATTTTTAATCAAACACTTTAAATCGGCACTTTTTTTTTCTATATGGGTTGTGTGAATTTTTTCAGTATTTTAAACTTTCATCAAATGCAGTATGGTATTCAATTTTAATTTTGGATTAGATTTCTCACATCTAGGAATTATAACATAGTAAGTGCTTGGTAATTATATTATAGATATTAAAATTAAGTAAAGTGTGTCTGAAAATTGGGATCGTTTTATTTCTGGGTATATTTTTGAAAAAATACTACTTATCATTTATTTAAAAGTGCTTTTTCTTTATTTTTATTTCACGTGTTCGGGTGTTTTCCTGCATGTGTGTCTGCACACCAATGTGTATACAGTGTTCTCAAAGGCCAGAAGAGGGTGTCAGATTATCTGGAACTGGAGTTATAGATGTTGTAAGCCACCATGTGGGTGCTGGGAATAGAACCCAGGGCCTCTGGAGGAGAAGCCAGTGCTCTTAGCCACTGAGCCATCTCTCCAGCCCCAGTCTTTTTATCATTTATTACATCTTTTTAGATCTAGCCTGCGTAGGAAGGTAGGAACCTTTTTTTGCCCATTCTCTGCCACCGTGTTGTGTGAAGTTCTTAGATGTGCTTCAGTCAGCTCCTGGCCTTGGGTTCACTTCTGATCTCCCATTCTTTTTCACTTGCCAATATAGTTCTAATCCCTGTACTTTAGATATGTGTCAGGGTATAACACAAGTCTCAGCTCTGCATTCTTTATCTCGAATGGCTGCTACTCAGTGACATGCATATTTGATTTTGTCTTAGTCATTACTATTGCTGTGATGAAATACCGTGACCAGAAGCAAGTCGAGGTGGTTGTATGAAGTTTCTGGCCTAGACTTTCCGGCCTAACCTCCTGGCCTGGACCTGAAGACCCACAGTCCCATAGTCCCACTGAAACACACAGACGCTTATATTAATTGTATACCGATTGACCTGGGGCCCAGGCATGTAACTTGCTAACTCTTTACCCTTAATCTAACCCATGATTCTTATCCTGTTCAGCCATGCGGCTTGGTACCTTTTCTCAGAGCAGCATAGTTATCCTCTGCATCTGCGGGCTTCTCTGGCATCTCTGCCCTGTTCTTCCTGTTCCCAGAGTTTTCCCAGTCTGGTAACTTTGCCCACACTTTCCACCTTTAGCCAATCAGCGTTTTTATTAAACTAGTAGGCAGGACAGTTATTTACAATGTAACATAATCCCACTACATTGGGGGAAAAGGTTTGTTTAGCTTGTACTTTCATATCCCAGTTCATCATCAAAGAAGTTGGGGCAGGGACCTGGAGGCAGGAGCTGATGCAGAGGCCATGGAGGGGTGCTTCTTCCTACCTTGCTCCTCATCGCTTGCTCAGCCTGCTTTCTTACAGAATCCAGGACCACAGCCCAGGGATAGAACCACCCACAATGGGCTGGGGCCCTCCTGCATCAATCACTAATTAAGAAAACGCCCCACAGGCTTTTATGGAGACATATTCTCAACTAAGGCTGTCTCCTCTCTAAAGATTCCAGCTTCCATCAAATCGACATAAAACTATCCGGGACAGTTTCTGTCAGTTACTTTTTTCTCGTCTGTGACAAAATAATTACAAAATCTCCTCAAGGAAGGACCTCGGTGTGGCGGTGGGCACCTTTTGTTCAAGCTCTCTGGAGGCAGAGGCAAGAGAATCCCTAAGTTCAAGGCCAGTCCAGGCCTACACCTGGGTTTATTCCGGTTCCTACTTTGGAGGTACCATCCAGTCTATCATTGTGAGGAAGGCATGGTGGCAGGAATGTGAGGCAGCTGTTCATGTAGTGTCCCCAAGTTAGGAAACAGAACAATGGCTACTGATGTTTTTATTCAGCCCATGGCCCCAGCCTTGGCATGGTGCTGCCCTTAGTTAGGGTAGCTTTTCCCAGCTCAGTTTTCCTAGACACCGTCTCATAGGTATGTCCAGAGACCTGTCTCTTAGACGATTTCAAATCCTCTCAAGATGTCAATGGAGAGGTCACTTAGAGATCCCAACTCTGAAATCTTTCTTAAGGTCTTTCTGCCATAGCTTTACATGTGTGGCTAATCCTTAAAGCTACTGTCTGCCTGATGCCATGATAATTCAGTTGTGGGTTTTTATCACCTGGTTTGGTTAAAAAAGGGAACATCTTTATACAATTCCTGAGCAAGAAATGCTCTACGCCATTCTGTTAGAAGGTATCTGTTACATTCTTTTCATGGCAAAGGCAATCCTTTTAAATACATGTATTGTGTGTGTGTGTGTCTGTGTGTGTGTGTGTGTGTGTGTGTGTGTGTGCATGCTACAGCTCTCATGTGGGGGTCAGAAAGCAACCTGTGAAAGTAAGTTCTTTTCTTCCACCATGTGAATTCTAGGTAATCAAACTCCAGTGATGAGGCTTGGCAGCAAGCCTCTTCCTGCTGAGCCTGGTAAATAGTCTTAAATAGAGGTTTTCTCCATTTTTTTAAGTGCTGGAGACCCTAAGGACTCACTGACATTCTCTTCTATTGTTTTAAAAAATTTATTTGTGTATATAAACCTGAATATATGCGTGTGCATCGCATGGTTTTAAGGTGTAAATATTCCCATTAGCATGCAGGCACCCTGGACAGATATAAGCACTGTAGCATGCACAGCATTCCTTGGCCAAGCACCTGTGTCACGTGCCCCTTGCCCAGGAGCGCTCATAGCATATTAAATATGTTACCTACTGAATTTGTTTTCTGGCTTTTGATTTTTTTAAATGTAAATGTGCATGCTGCATTTATGCAGGTGTCCAAGGGGGTGTCAGGTCTTTTGAAGCTACTTACAGGTGTTTGTGAGCCACCCCACCGCCCTTAGTTGCTGGGAACTGAACCCCTCAGGTCTCTGGAAGAGCAGTAAGTGTCCTTACCTACTGAGCCATCTCCCCAGCTCTGGCCTTTGATTTTTAATCTCTGCTTTTTCTAGCCTTACTCAAAAGGGACAAGAGAAATGAGAGGTTTTGAGCACCACTGAGTTCATTTCCCGCACACAACCTTTTCTGGCGTGGGTGGAGATGGAGCCTAATGGGCAGTGACCAAGAGTAATGACAAGGGATGCAACCGTGTCCTGTCCTGACCGTCTCTCATGGGCTGTTAGGAAGTGCTGCTTCAGAGTTGTGTTAATTGAATTCCAGCCTAATTGACTGTTATCTCTATCCATTGACTAGGTTTGCTGTGGCTTTCACAGAGGCAATGAAGGACACAGCACAGGTGCAGTGGGTATGTGGCCTTTTGATGTCTTTTCAGTGGGGCTTGGGACAGGGAGGAAGTCTATTAGACCATGGCCGGTCTGGCATAGTCATGTGCTGCCTTTCTCCCCAAAAAGTTTAGTGATGTTTAAAATTTTTCTTTAATTAATTCTTTGAGAATTTTATACAATGTATGAAAAAATTTAAAATTAAACATCGTGGATTTCTCCCCACCCCCGCCATGTCTATCTGTACACATGTGTATCTGGTGCCTGAACCTCCTGAAGCTGGAATTACAGACAGCTGTAAGCCATCATGTTGACACTGGGAATCAAACCCAGATCCTTGTAAGAACTTTAGAGATGGCTCAGAAGTTAAGAGTACTGGCTGTTCTTCCAGAGGTCCTGAGTTCAATTCCCAACAACCACATGATGGCTCATATGGAGAGATCTGGCGCCCTCTGCTGGCAAAAAGTGAAAAGAGCACTTATATACATAAATCTTTTTTTTTTTTTTTTTTTTTTTTTTAAAGAACTGCCTTGTTTTTTAGCCAGCCCTCCAGCCCCATACAATATTATTGAGCATGCTCACTCACCAACCTCCTCCTCCCAGATCTATCTTCCTTCCCTACACATACAACTTCGTGCTTTCTTTTGTCTTTAAACCCCGAGTTTGGTTGGCTTCTCATATACTCTTTCATGCGGGAGCTACCCTGAAGTGTGGTCACACTATCAGGGGTCACGTACACAAAGAAAACTGTCTCTTCCTCTCCCAGGAGCCATCAGTTGCCAATAGCTCCTCAGCTAAGGGTCAGACTTTGTGCCCTTCTCCCCTTCATTCTGAGCTTATTTTTAAATTTTATCTTTATTTTATATGCATTGAGTTTTGCCTGCATGTCTGTCTGTGTGAGGCTATCAGATCCTCCTATAACTGGAATTATGGACAGTTGTGAGCTGCCATGTGGATGCTGGGATTAATTCCGGGCCCTTAAAAGAGCAGCCAGTGCTCTTAATTCTGGAGCCATCTCTCCACCCCTAAGCTGAGATCTTGTCTAGCGTTAGCTTGCGTGGCTCTAACTCCCAGGAGTTAATATAGGCAACTGCCCTGCAACAATGTTTTCTTAGAGTGAACCACTGCCTCTGGCTCTTACAGTCTTCCGGTTCACTTCGGAAATGATGCCTGAGTCTTGGGAAGAGGGAATATGATACAGCTGTGCCATTTAGGGCTGAGTATTCCACAGTTTCTCTTTCTCTGTACTGTGACCAGTTATGGGTCTCCATGTCAATTATCATTCACAGCGAAAAGATGTTTCTTTCATGAGATTTGAGAGATGTGCTTATGTATGGGTATAACAGTGTACCACTATGTAGACCAGGCTGGTCTGAAACTCACAGAGAGCACTTGTCTCTGCCTCCCAATTACTGGGATTAAAAGCATGTACTACTATATCCATTTCAGATATAAACTATATAAATGCTACTCTGGGTCAGCCAGATCTGTGCTTGGACAGTCCTCTTCCAAGATAAGTAGGCATTTGAGTGAGCAAACAAACACTTACTGCACTTCCAGAAAACCCAGGTTTGGTTCCTAGCACCCACATGGCACCTCACGACTTTAACTGCAGTTCCAGGGGAATCTAATGCCCGCTTATGCACAGAAAATAAATAAATCTAAGCCAACTCTTAAATTAAAAATCAAGGATTGCAAAAAAAATGGCTCAGCAATTAAGAACATATATGGCTCTCCCAGAGAACCTGAGTTCAGGTCCCAGCACCACCTACAAGTAGCATACAATTGCCCTTAAGTCCAGCTCTCGAAGATCTGATGCCCTCTTCTGGCCTCCATGGACACCTGCACTCATGTACACATGCATGCCTTCATCTGTACATGTAATTAAAAATAAATCTTAAAAATTAAAAAAGAACATTAAGGGGGAAAAAAAAACCATTGTGAAGTAGCTTAGACGGTTTTGTCCTGGATGAGGATGTATGAGGTCCTGGCATAAACCTAATAAAAGATGAGATTAAGTTGTTTTCATAGCTTAAAGGCTGGGGATAGTTATTAAATTTGAAAGCAAAGTTGTTTTTAATACACATTTTTTTGTATAGAATTGGTGGGTAGATTTTCCAATAAAGTTCAGCGCAATACCTTTATGTGATTCAATTTTTTCAAATACAAATAAGTATAAATAATATAAAGGTTTCTTACTCAGCTGTATTTGTGGAATTCTTTTTTATTTTGGAGGAGAGACTTCGATTCATGTACTGTGAACAGTGATAATGTGTTTTGAGCAGCGGATTCTTAATCTTCCCAGAGGAAAAGCCAGCTTTGGTTTTTAATTTTATGGTCTCTGTTTTGGAACCAGCCTTGACTCAAGCTGTAGCCTTGTTAATCTTGCCTAATTATTACCAAAGTCTGATCAAATATCAGTAATCCTAGATTAGAAAGATTACAGGACCCGCTAGCATTCCTGTGGTTTCTCTCTCTTCTCCGCATTCATTTATTTATTCTGAAGCAGGGTCTCACCATGTAGCCCTGGTTAACTTAGAATTTAACTATGTAGAATAGGCTGACCTTGAACTCAAAGAGAGGCCTGCCTCTGCTTCCTGAGTGCTGGATTAAAGGTTTTGAAGTCACTACCATACCACCACGCCCGGCACTTTGTGGCTTCAAAAGAGAGTATATGGAGGCTGCAAAGATGGCCCCGTGGTTAAGAGCACTGGCTGCTCTTACAGAGGACCCAGGTTCAATTCCCATGTGGCAGCTTACAGCCATCTACCTCCAGATGCCCTCTTCTGGCCTCTTTGGGCACTGCATGCACATGGTGGGGGGGGTGGTCTCTCTCTCTCTCTTTCCCTCTCTCCCTTCCCTCCCTCCCCTCTCACTCTCCCTCACAAACACTTTCAAAAAGGAGATAGTATACATGTTCACAGAGATAATGTATTTAGATGTGGTTTTAAACAGAATCTAATTCAAACCTTAAACCTGCATTTTTTCCGCCTTGAGTCTAGAAAGGTATTTAAGTCGGGTGGAGTGACACACTTATCCCAACACAATCTTGCTGCTATCCCCATGAGAAATACACTTTCTAATACAAGTGTAAAAAGTCAAGATGACCCTTTCAGTTCCCTTTTCTACGCAAAATTAATTAAGCTGACAACTGAACCCTGTGATGAGGAGAAATGGCTGTACCTAGAGCCTTGTGAATGTTTCTGTTCACTTGTCTCTCGGGGCTTTTTCTCTGGGATCTAATGAAAAGCTAAAAGGTTAAGAACTGAGGCTGCTTTATGGGATATTTTTAAGAGGACGGGAGAGAGTATTGAAATTCCATTTTTAATACCTGTGAGAACGTATTAATTTGACTAATTATTTGATACGAAAAGCCAGCATCCTTTTAGGTACGTGCTCTGAAATAAGTGTGTCTCTGTAAGAGAGACATGTTATCTAATAAAACTGAAGAGGGAGCGGGAGGGGACGATGACAAGGTTGGGGGTGGGCTCCGCTGTAGAGCACCTGCCTAGAATCGGCCAAGGAGGGGCTGGGGCTTAGTTAGCATTTGATGAGGGGTGGAGGCATGGCTTCTTGGTGCAGCACATGGCTTTGACCTAGAGTACCACAAGATAAGGGAGAAGCCAACGGAAAAGAACGGCCAGACCATAGCTCCAAAAAGACCTCCTTGTTCGTTGGTTAATATAGTGAAACGGCTAATCTTCTGACATTAAACACTAAAGAGAAACTACATTAAAAGTTCATGGAGTAGATACAGAGAATCTAAGGCTCAGCTTTGCTTTTGAAGTTACACAAATGACTTCCAGATTGTAGCTTCCTTAAAAGAATGTATCTAACAGTTATGAATAGCTTAGAGGAAATTCCCACCCATACACACAATGTTCATACATTGTATCAATGCAGATCACACCCAGAGTGGCACTTCTTGCAGGGTGGGGGGGAGGTTATTCACCCCTCTCCTACTCTTTCCATAGAAAATCTTTTTACCAAGCAAGGAGAGAAAATAACACTGTAAAACAAGGCAGGGTTTCCCCATGAAAACATACATGGGTGATTTGTGGAGTGTTTTATAACTGGGCTTGGATGTAGTTCGGTGTGCCCCTTAGTGTGCACACAACCCCAAGTTCCATTCCCAGACCCACAACACCTTGGTGTGCCTTTGCAATACAAGTCCTCAGAAGTGGAGAATCGGAAATCCAAAGTCACGCTCTGCTACCTAGCTTGTTTGAGGTCAACCTCAGCTACAGAAGGTCCCATCTACAACCAACTAACCAACCAACCAACCAACCAACCAACCAACCAACCAACCAACCAACAGGAAGCCTGACACAGGAATATGGTTCTGTGTATGAAATCTAGTAGGGAGAGGCCCGGAGCCTGAAGATAAAGGGCCTGGCTCAGGGCATGGCACAAGGTCTATCCTATCTATGGAGACAAGTCAGGCATAGGAGGCGAGGGCAGGAAAGTCAGTCCTGAGAAAGTTTCTGCTCCAAAGCAACAAGTCCCTTAAGATAGCAGCCCACACTGTGGGTTTACCTAGCATGCCTTTGAGCTTATTATTATTATTATTATTGAATTTATGTGTTAGTGAGGGCTAGGGTGCCACAGGGTAACTTACCTGTCTTTGTTTCTCATTTGTATTTGTGTGTGTTTGAGAAAGGGAGGGGGGAGAAGAGAGAGAGAGAGAGAGAGAGAGAGAGAGAGAGAGAGAGAGAGAGAGAGAGAGAGAGAGATCTCTATTATCTTCTTTAAATAGGAGATTTTTATTTTGTTTTGCTTTGTTTTGAGACACGGTCTCGCTGCAGCCCAGGCTGGTCTAAAACTCAAGGCAAATCCTCCTGGTTTTAGTCTCTGAAGTGGTGAAATTATAGACACACATCATTGTGCCTAGCCGAGAAACGTTTTATATATATATAAATTTATATATAACTTCCTCTCTAAAGGCTTGGGATTTCAAGGGATCAGGGACACCTCTATCTGCCATAATCTCTTGAATAGGACAGTGAAGGCTTTGCTGGACCAGTGGTTCAAAGGGATAAAGTAAAGATGATATTAAGGCAAATTCCAAACTGAAGTGAACCTCAGTATTCCAAAATGGAAGCTGTTCTTCCACAGGCCTGTGCTGGCTCCCCATCTGCCCGTGGAATGTCCATCTGACTGGGCTATACAAATTAGTTTGAGGACCAATATACTTTTTTAGCAGTGGCTGGCGTTGTGTCCCCACATATGTGTATACCGCCCTCTTTCTGTGTGTATGCTGTATTCACCGCAGGACAGTGACCTCTGGCCTCAGGTGTCCCTTCCTGCTTTCATCAGAATATTTAGGTTATGAAATAAAAAGTTACACAGTGTTGGTCCCCATAGCTCACTGCCAAAGGACTATATTGTGACCACAACCATTGGCATCTTCGAGGACCGGGGACTTCCTGTCCCTTCCAGCCCCCACCTTTGTGTTCAGATGTGTCATTTAAACGATTATCAGTACCGTGCCTCTCCCGGACCTGGAGAAATGGACTCTTTGTCCTCTAGTGGCTTTGTGCCCATTCACCAGGGAACACCTCAAAGAATACGGAGCTGGGATCTTGGCACCAAAAGGGAAGAAAAGGAAGAGGAGGGAAGAAAGAACTGAAGGAGAGGAGGGGAAGGGGAGAGGAAGGGAGGGGAGGGGAGAGGACAGGAGGGGAGGGGAAGAGGAGAAACAGAGCCTCTGCATGGATCCTGGACACACTGAGGGCGCTGCTAGGTCTTGAGGTCAACCTGTCCTTATTGGCCGTTGTGTGTGCTCTTTGGGTCTCTCCCCAGCTCCTCCTCCTCCTCCTCCTCCTCCTCCTCCTCCTCCTCCTCCTCCTCCTCCTCCTCCTCCTCCTCCTCCTCGGTCCTGAGAGATGCAGACCTTTTCCAGGAACAAAGTACCACCACTGAATGGTACTTCTTCACCTTCCTCTGCTTAGCCTCAGGGACTCTCCTGCTAACAGCCTCCATGAGGCTGCATTAAATGTTCTTTCTTGTTCTTCTTAGAGACACAAACCATTAGGAGTGAAGGTAACTCTGTACTCCTAACAAGCCCTTGTGGGTGACTTAGAGATTTTTCCAAAAGAGCATTTAATTACCTTGATTTCTAAAAAGCATGGACTGTTGGATCATCAAATTAACTTTTGCCCTTTATCTTTCTCTTTCAAAAGCCACATGCTACAGGGAAGATCTTTGTCCAGAGTCAAGGTAAGAATTAAGTGTGTGCGTGTATGCACATATATATGTAATAATAATATATATCATATATATCATATATGTAATATATGTAATATATATCATATATATGTAATAATATATTATATATATTATTACATATATATTATTATATATTATTACATATATAATATATATGTGTAATTTATTGGTTCTTCCCTTTTCTTCCTTTTTTTCCTTTTTTTTGATTTTTGGTTTTTTTTTTTGTTTTGTTTTTTAAGGTAGGGTTTCTCTGTGTAGTTCTGGCTATCCCGGAACTGGCTCTGTAGACCAGGCTGACCTGGAACTCAGAGAGAGATCTGCCTGCCTCTGCCTACCGAGTGCTGGGATTAAAAGTATGTGCCACATGCCTATTGTTTGATTTTTTTTCTTTTTAGAGACTCTCTAACCCAGGTTGGCCTTGAACCATCCTACCTCAAGCCTTAGCTGGAAATACAGGAGCTTGTATAACATCTAAGTGAGACAGAGAGTTGTCTTGGTCTGTGCACCAAACCATCCCTTCCCAGTACCCTGGGTCAGTGGCACATGGCTCTCTTATCCAGCTACACTGGCTCTTACAAACCACTGTCCTAGAAGGCAGAGGAGGGGCAGAGGGCTCCAAAGACTAAATTGGAGCTGATTTTTGAGTTAGATGAACACAGCTGCAGTGGCTGGGGCAGGGAGCACGCACATGTGTCACCTCCACAGGCCCCTCTTGGCTTTATCACGTCACCCAGGCTCTAGTGGACCTCTGAGAGTCTAGTACTTGGCAGGTGAACACCGATAGGTCACAGCCAAGTGAGTCCAAGGCCAGTCTGGGCTGCATTAGACTCTACCTTATTTTTCATACAAGCGCTTCATTGGAGTTTTTTGAGAAAAAGATACACCTCAGAGGATTGCGCGAAGTGCTTAGAAGAAAGTGTGAGTATGACTTGAGGCGCTCCTTACTTTGCTTTGGTTTCTTCCCAAAGAAACCGGGCTCCTGTCCTCATCTTGTTAGACCAGTGGTTCTCATCCTTCCCCATGCTGCAGCCCGTTAGTACAGTTCCTTAGGCTGATGGGACCCCTAATCACAAAGTTATCTTCGTTGCTACTTTGTAACTGTAATTTTGCTACTCTTATGACTTGCAAGATAAGCATCTGATATGCAACCCCTGTGAAAGGGTTGGATGTTCAGCCTTCCTCTCTCTGCCTCATTTTCTTCAGAGCCCTCTTCTGTACACCAGACTTCCGCTGGGACTTGATGCAATCCTCCTGCCTCCAGCCTCCAGGTGTTGGTTACAGGCATGAGCCATCACTCTTGGCTAAAATGTTAGGGTTTTTTTTTTTTTGTTTGTTTGTTCTTTTGTTAAAAAAAGAAAGTTCAATTTAAATCAATGTGGGGAAATGACAGAGGGTGTGCAATTATGCATGATACGTCGAAAGTTGATTTTAGGACTTTGTAAGTGAACGTGAACCTTTATCCAGTGAGGTAGAGTTAAAGGGCAGTTTTAGAAGACTTTCCTGTACCACCCAGAGTGGGATGGTGGTCCAGTGGGTGCATCCCTGGGACCCACAGGTGCACCTAGTCTCTGTGCTGAGGGACCCATGAGGTGTCATTGTATGCTCAGGAAGTTGAATGGATTCATAACAGCCAAAACTTCACTTTTTTCCCCCCCATATTCCTTCCACCAGGAATTGCAACGATACCAAATGCCAACTTTAACTTGAATGCCTTCCTTCAGCAATCAGGTAAGGCATGGCTCTCTTCCCAGGACTTTTCCAGAAGCATCCCCATTTGTTTCCTGTTTCGAATCATCTTGCTGGACCCTGGTTTTTTTCTCTTTCTAGAATGCTCTGGTCTGTAGTAACAGGGTGGTGTGACCCCCCTTTCCTCACGCGTTCGCCTGGATGTTTTCTTCAGGGGTAGTCCCAGCAGCTGGTTTCTGTGTGAGAAGATGCCCTTAATCTGAGCTCCACGCATCTTGCAAGGCTGTCCTCTGGCAGGGTGGCATCAGCCTGATGGTGGTGTGGGGGAGGGGCTTTTCCAGCCTGTGGTGGAATTCAGAGAAACTTAACCACTTCCGGCTCTCATGCGTGGAGTGAAATAAATTCAGTGGTGATCGTGAACAGAAGTTTATTGTGCAAAGTCTTATAAATATAAGCTGTCCATAAACAAGGCCTGCAGTATTTTTTTTTTTTTTAAGGATCATAACTCCCATTAGATTGCCACCCCAGTTATTCTGGGTCAGTAATTACAGGCATCAGATTCCTGTAATCCTGTAATTCTTACTAGAAAAGGTAAAGCTGTCTACTGACATGAGATTTGAGGACACAAAGCCCTCTCTTTTAACCCAACATGTTTTCCCAGAAATGACAATGCTGTTCAGTGGTGTTTGCGTGTATGTTCATTCACATGTGTGCACTTGGGTAAGTGTGAAGGTCAGAGCGCAACCTCAGGTCATCTTTAGGAACCACCCACCTTGATGTTTGAGACTGTATCTCTCACTGGCCTGGAGGGTACCAACTAGTATACAGGAGGCCAGCCAGTGAGTCCCATGAATCCCCTGTCTCTAACTCCCCAGCAGTGGGATTAAAAGCACAAACCCTTATGTCTGGCTTTTTTTTTCTTTTCTTTCTTTTTAAACATGGGTTCCAGGCATGGAACTCCAAGTCAGTTCTCTTTACTGACTGACCCATCTCCCCAGCCCTGTGTTTTCGTAGTGTTTAGAGTCTAAACTGTGGGGTCCTGGAAGAGAAAGCTGAAGTTATAGGCTTTGCTACACGCTTCCAAGACTCAAACTTCGAAGCCAGCCCCCCATCTACAGCTGATGGAAGGACACTCTAAGCCGGTTTCCACTCCAAAAATTTCACCTAAAATCACCACCACAGATTGCACGTCAGCTTTAGTTTCAGTTGAAAAGAAAAATCCCAAGCATTTTATTAGAAAAAAATTTCCGTAGCTTGTTCATCAATCCCCATGACAGCACTGTGGCTGCTCTCGGCATTAAAAATGAACCCCGAGACCCTATTGCTTCTTCATGTCAGCATATGGGTACAATTCTTCAGGATGGGGGTGGAGCTTTAAATTGCCTGCCTTAAAGTTATTTCAGTTTTAATGTATTATAGGACATGACGGAGGCGTAACTGAGACCCATAATTTCTGAAAGCCAAATGGCTTTTCATCAAACCCCTCAGTCTCAGGGCTGATGGTTGGGCTTGTAGCTGAGTGAGCATCAGAACAGCCAAAGATTTAAAATACTTCACTGCAGGCCTTTTCTCCATAGGCTGACTTGGCTACTGTTCCATCTCTGTGTGAACAGTCAGAAATTGTCTGTACAGAATCCATGGGTGCAGGGAGACCCTGGCTATGGCTGGAGTAGGGGATACAGGAGAAATACAGTGAAGCAGGGGGGCTATTAGAATTCTTCTGTGGGTTTTACAGTCAGGTGTGAGTTCCCATTTGTACAACTGATCCTCTCTGTTGAATTTTGGTCTTGGGGATGGCCTGGCCTATTATTTCTGCCTTGTCTCACTGGGCTTCTGAAATGTGTGTGATCCTAGATTGTGACTTGCCACTTCTTTGTGCCTCACATGAGGAGAACAGAAGATGTAAAGGATATGTATGGGCTCTTAGAGATCAAATACCCTCTAAGCTCTTATAGTCACTTGAGTATGGAGGGTGGGCAGGTAGAGCAACCTCACATAACCATCTAAGTTGGTGAATTACCAAGGTTTATAGCCTGCTCCTTTAATATCTGATACTACTGGTTCATTTATTTGGTTCTCGAGACACGTTTCTCTGTGTAACAGCCCTGGCTATCCTGGATCTCACTCTGTAGATCAAGCTGGCCTTGAACTCACAGCGATCCACCTGCCTTTGCATCTTGAATGCTGGGATTAAAGGCATGCACAACTTGGCCATTTAATACTATTTTAAAAACATATTTATTTTTATGTACATGAATGCTTCATCTGCACATATGTCTATGTACCGTGTGCATACCACACATGTAGAATTTAGGGAAGAGGGCATCAGATTTCTGTAATTGGAGTTGCAGATGGTTGTGAGCTATCACGTGTGTGCTGGGGAGTGAATCTGGGTCCTCTGGAAGAAGAGTCAGTGCTCTTAACCACTGAGCCATCTCTCCAGCCCCTGCTATGACTTATATGGCACCATCCCTTACCCAGTATGCTGCAGAATTTCTGACACTGTTTAGCCATATATCTCCAAGCCCTAGCTCACAAATCAATGTTACATCAGTTCAAAACATCAAGCCAGTTCTACACCAAACAGAGTAAGTGAACACTAGTGGTTAGGTGCAGTCCAAAGAATTGCAATGACTTTCTGTGCATTCCTTATGCACACCCCTAGCTCTTCTGATGAGGATATGAGTGTCTATACCAAACTCCTCATGTGGTCAGTGAGGTTCCCTGTTCTTTTCCAAGTATATGTCTAGTGCTGTTATAACAAACTGTTCCGGTACTTTTGTTTATAACTGGCAAGAACCCACACATCTAAAGCAAAGGACCTCACAGGCTAGCAAATGAGAACCACAGAAAGACTTAGATCCATGAGGGTACTCTCTTCAGATTTCTGTTTTCCATTGTCCTACCTTCGTTTCTTGTTGCTGTGATAAAACACCCAGAAACAAAGAAAGAGTACCTCAGTTCCTGGGTTTCAGCCCATCTTTGAGGGAGACATTCATGGCAAGGACTTGAAGCAGCTGGTCACACCACATTCATCATCACGAGCAGAGTGAAGAATGCACACACACTTGCATTCAGTTTGTTTTCTCTTCTTTATACAGAGTCCAGGAGCCAAAGCCAGGGTATGGTGCTGCCCACAGTGGGCTGGGCCTTCCCACCTCAACACAATTCTCCACGGATATACCTACATCCTAGCCTCTACAATCCCCCACTGAGACTCTTCCCAAGATAGAGTCTGGAGTGTGCCAAGTTGACAGTTAAAATGACCACCATCCATTGTATTTATTTAATTGTATTGCTTATTTATCTCATCTCTTCCCCCTCCCAACACATTCCCCATAAACCCCTACATGTGACGCTCACTGTCTTCTTCTTCCCCCTCCCTATTCATCTTCCTTTTCTTCTAGACAAGGTCACTGCACCCAACGTAGCCTTGCATTTGCTATATAAACATTAGAGGCTGGTCTTGAACTCCTGATTCTCCCCAAGTGATGGGATGACAGATGTGTGCCGTCATGCCTGGTTCTCCTCCCACACTTCCCCCACTCTCTCAACCCTATTTGTTTTTCTACTTGATGGAGACCCTAACATCCTAAAACCCTCTTCCCATTTATTCTTCAGGGAGCCAATTTGGTTTTCGTAAGGAGCTCCTGGATCTGCATTCTTTATATATCCATGAATCAAGTTACTTTTCCTAAAATCTAGACTCTAGTCAGCATACTGCCCTTGGCTGAAGTTCTCCAAGCCTTTTCTTCTCACACATACGGCTGAGGAATAGGGGAGGCATCAAAGCAGGGTATCGTGGGTGCAGATCCATGATCTCAGCAATCCAGAAGCAAGGGCAGAAGTTTCTTCAAAAATTCAAGTCTATCCTGGGCTATAAACCTAGTTCCAGGCCAGTTAGAGTTACGTCAGACCTTGCCTCAAGGAACCAAAAAAGTGGTGGGACACTGAGAACAGAAAGCCACAGCAACTGACACCCAGCTCTCTCAGCTGTTCTCAAGCGTGATCAGACAGCCCCGTGTTTCGTCTGTCACTGGAAGCGCATGCCAGACCACGCACACAAAGGAATATTTTGTTTTAAAGCTAAAAATATCATTCTGCCGGCCACTGAGCTATATTAAATAATGCATACTTGTGTACATGCCAGGGATGGGCTCACGCTTGTACTCAGCGGAACCCACCATGTGAAGACAAGGGCAGGCTAAAGGCACAGCTCCGACTTAAAACAGTGTATAAAAGTCATTCAAGTTTTAGGTAGTACCTGCTTTACCCAAGTCTCTGAAGCCTCATTTCTTTTTGTTCCCCTTTCAAAACTAACACACACACACACACACACACACACACACACACACACACACACTCTGCTAGGTCACTCCCTAGACCAATGGCCCCTACCCTTACTAATACTGCAATCTTTTAATACAGTGCCTCGTTCTGTGGTTACCCCTAACCTTAAAATTACCACTGTTGCTACTTTATAACTGCAATTTTTGCTACTGTTATTAATTGTAATGTAAATATTTTGGGGATAGAGCCTTACCAGAGGGGTCACCACCCACAAGTTGGGAACCACTGCATTAGACAGAGTCCAATTCCAAGTGTGCTGGACTCCAGCCTTTGGTTCTGTAGTTGAGTGTTATGAGTGTTCTGTCTAAAAATGAGCCTTCTATGGACAAGACATGCCAGGTTCTTTTCTGAATTTTCTTTCTGTCTCCCCCCACCACGTTTTTATTTCCAGAAGACCACCAAGCATGGAATGCCCTTGTCTGTCCTTCTCTAATTTAGTTTCCTGAATTCTCATTACATTTAATCTCCAACCCAGCAAAAAGATTTGAGAGGCGCAACGGATATAGGATTAACTCTGTCTTCCTCCAGGGTCTTCTGGAGCAGGAGGCTGGAAATCAATTTAGGGAGTTGGGGGTGAGCACTTTACTGAATAGGAAACATCAAGGTACCTTGCCTGTCGTCCGTCTGAAGTGTGCATTTTTATTTATTTTCATCTGAATAACTTTATTATTATTTCATTTGAATAACTTATTTTGAGACAGCGTCTCATGTACAGCTGAGGATGACATTGAACTTCTAATCCCCCTGCCTCCACCTGAGTGCTAGTGGGCATGTATTGTCATACCTGGTTTATATCCTGCTGGCAAATGGAGGAAGGGCTTCTTCCAAGCTAGACAAAGCCCTCTACTAATTGTTCTATAGTCTCATCTATTAGATTTCTGAGGCAGCTTAAAGAGACAGGAGACAGAAGGAGAGAAAATTCCAGCATTTCAGTAGATGGGACTGTTTATTGGTGGACACAGTAAGGGTGCAGACTCTTTCCCCAAGGGGAGAGTGGGCAGAAAAAATTGCCTTTCTGAAGTTCTGCCTCCCAGAGTCGCCTGCTCAAGCCAAAACAGGCTCTCCCAACAGACGAGCACGACAAGGTCCAGCAAAAGTATCTGTGACCTTGTAGACCCCGTTTCAAGGGTAGGGAATTCTCTTATGATCCACCTGAAGTTTGAAGCGTGTGTGTGTGTGTGTGTGTGTGTGTGTGTGTGTGTGTGTGTGTGTGTGTGTGTGTGTGTGTGTATGAACATTTAAGTTTTTTTTTAAATTTATTTTTATTTGTATACATTTTTCTTTGTGTGAACACAGTATCATGTACATGCCTGGTGTCCTCAGAGGCCAGAGGAGATCATCAGATATCTTGGAACTGAAGTTTCAGGTGGTTGGAAGCTGCTATATGGGTAGTGGGAACTGATCCCATGTCCTCTGTAAGAGCAGCCAGTTCCCTTAACCACTGGGGTCTCTCCAACCCCTGACGTATATTTTTCATTGTGTGTGAGCATTGCGTATGATGCACAGGTATCAGGGTTCTCAGCTGCAATGTGGTGCATATCTTCCTATAATTTATAGGCAGCATGCTGTGACAATCAAGGATGAGGTCTGTGGACCAGCCTCTTCCCAAGCCATATGGATCTCAGAAGGTACAAGGCTAGATTTCCCCAGTACTTCCCAGCTGGGCCAAGATGTGTTCAAGCAGTTGTTCTGAGCAGGTGAGCAGGAAGGAATGAGTGTCCTCAGGCCCCGGGCACAGAAGAGTCATATTACCAGGTGCCAGGTCTTCCTAAGCAATTTATATGAGCTCCCAGAATGTCACCTTGGTGCAGCATTTGGCTTACATGTTTATACTTTTCTTCCAATTCAGTGAGACCACTTTCCCATCTTGGTTGCCTTCATTGCTCTCCCACATTTCCTTCTTCTTCCTCCCATGGATTTAAATGCATCTCCCTACTTTGGGAAACAGGCATTATTCACCCTGACTTAGAGACGTGGCCTTTAGGCCTTGAGAACCCATAGATGGGGCGTGGCCAGGCCAGTCTAGGACCAAGGTGCCATCTCTCCTTCCTCTTTGTTCCCTCATGCTCTTGGAGAGAGCATCGCGTGGACCAGTCCGACTTTCCAGGAACTGCCCTATGGTTCAGTCTTTTTAATCAGTGAGTGTTTCATATAAACCCCTTAATAAATATTAATCTTTTTATATAACCAGTTGCTAGTGATTAACACCCACTACTTGAGGTGGGTGGTGGTGGTGGTGAGCAGATTGGAGTCAGATTCACTTTGGAGCTGGTTTGCCCTGTTGCCTATTGTAATTTTTGAATATATGAACTCTTGTGTATGTACATACACTGTATATGCATCTATATAGCAGTGGGGTTGTGTGTGTGAATACACAGGCCCTGTGTGTTGGACTGAGACCTCATGCTTTAGATATGGAGCATCTTCCCTATTTCTTCCATGTACGGAATTATATTTCCTTTGAAATTAATAAGCAAGTTTTCTGAAGCTACTTTTGATCTCTGTCACCAAGCAGACCTTCAGTCTGAGGCTCAGGAACACATTAGCAGCTCTTCCCTGGGAATGAAGGCTTGGGCTGCCTGCTCATCCTGACCCTTCCTCCCCTCAGATTTTATTAAGGAGAATAGCTTATCATTTATTAAAGACAATCACTTGACTCCTGACCTTGGATTCTGGTGCCTGAATTCCAAATCTCTGACCTTGAGACCACATTCTATCTGTAGCTTCTGGCTCTGACTTTAGTGAAATATGCATTCACTAAGGTTTATCTAGGAAGATTAGTTAGGGAATTTATGTATTGGTGCAAAAATATAGAACCTTCATTTCAGCTTAGTGATACTGTCAAATTTAATCCAGAGACTATAGTAATTATATTAATTATGTATAAAATGTATGTATATGATATAACATTTTCATATATAATGTTTTATTATTTATTTTGGTTGAGACAGGGTTTCTTTGTATAATAGTTCTGGCTGTCCTGGAACTCACTTTGTGGTCCAAGCTGGCCTTGAACTCACAAAGCTCTACTTGCTTCTGCCTCCTGAGTGCTGAGATTAAAGGTATAAACCACCATTCTCTGGGAAGGTTCTACGTTTTTATGATTTTATTTTTAATTATGCATGTATATCTGTATGCGAATATGTGCATTTGGGTGCAATGCTTGAGGAGGTCAGCGGGGCATTGGATCCTTTGGAGATGGAATTTCAGACCTTGCCAATGGCCTCATGCATGGGTGCTAAACTAAACTTGGGTCATCCATCTGCAAGAACAGTAGTACTCTTAACCACCATGCCTCCACCTCCTGCCCCAACATATGAAGTTACTTGATCATATTCATCCTGAATAATAATTTGTTTTCTTCATCATCATCATCTTCATCATCTTCCTCCTCATCATCATCATCTTCTTATTCTTTATCATCTCCATCTTTTTTTTTTTTTTTTTTGGAGGCAGGGTTTTGTTTTTTCTATAGCCCATGCTGGTTCTTTTCGCCCACGCTGACCTCAAACTTGATGTTACCCTTCTGGTTTAAGCTACTAATTACTAAGACTGAAGCTATGTGTCACCTCACCTGCCTTGTAATGTGTGTGTGTGTGTGTTCGGAGGGTGAGTCGTGCAGGGGTAGTTCGTCTATCAGAGCAAGGTGTTCAGGAGAGCAAGGCAAGCACACTACCTCTGAGCTGCATCCCCAGCCCCTGTGACTGCTTTTACCACTTGACTAAGACAGGGCTCAGAGTCTCCACTGCCCGTGTAATTCTGTCCAGAACTGTTATTCTCTTCACTGACCATGTCCCTCATGCACTTAGCTACATGTGACACAGACAACACTTTCATTCTCAAGACTAAGGTAAACTCAGAAAATGGTTTGTATGAAAAAAAATCAAACAAATGCCCATCCTCGAGGGGGGGGAAAAAAAGCCTTACACGTGCATGGTTTTATAGCCAATTACACAGACTGTAAAAGCTGATGTTTTAGACTAGCCTTTTTATATTGAGTCTATTAATAGTTTCTATTAAATCAATTACCTACCAGTTGCCATAAAACACCTCAAAATCTCCTGGTCTCCAACAACTGTGGTCATTTCTTACGATTTTTGTAGCTATGAATTGTTGTGGGTTTGTGCCTCAGCTGGGCAGCCTCTGTTCCCGGCGCATCTATGCCGTTCCCTCCTTGCTCACACATGTCTGATGTCCGGCTTCACCATAGGTCTGGGAATTCATTCTGTCAGGATATGTTTCTTCATCAATCCTTTTTTCCCCCAAGAAAGTTGTGTAGCCAGATGACCAGGGATTGATAAGGGCTCTCACAACCAAGGTTCAAAGTCCTGCATTGTGTTGACCAGGAAGGCTCCCACTCTATCTAAGGGCCAGGGGTGAGAAAGTCAACTTCATTTGTCATGAGAAGTGTCCCCAAGACTGGTGTCCACTGGTCCTGCATCATAGATTTGGCACTCCTAGGTCTTATTGTTTATTCATGTGTATGGTATTTTGCCTGAATGTGTATCTCTGTACTATATTCACGTAGTACCCATGAAGGCCAGAAGGAGACATCAGAGCATCACATCCCTTGAACCGGAGTTACCTATGATTGTGAGCCACCATGTGGTGCTGGGAATTGAACCGAGTCCCCTGCAAGAGCAGCCAGTGCTCTTAACTGCTGAGTCATCTCTCCAGACCCTTTCCCTCTGACTTTTTCAAAGCTGTACACATATCTCCATTGGTAGAGTGCTTGTGTAACATGCAGGAAGGCTTGGGTTTGATCCCCACATATACTGGGCATGGTGGTGTATGGTTGTAGTCCTAGACTCAAGAGGTGGAGTCAGGCGGATCAGAAGTTCAATGTCCACCACCGCTACATAACAAGCTTGGACTATTATAGGAGATACTATCTCATATACTACGCATGAGAAACAAAACAGAACCAAATTAAAGGGTAAAAAAAAAAACACTCTACAAACATATACATCTACTTTTAGAACTGTTACAGTTTTCAGAGGTGTAGTTGACAAATCCAGCTGGCACACGCTAAGGAAACAACAGGACAGCAAGATGTCTATGTGTGTTTCCTATTCCCAGGGGACATATGCTCATACCTACCGTGCATCTGTGAATTCTTGAGTATGCTCATCCATAAGCCACTTTCCTATACGCCGCTTCTCTAGTTGCAGCAAGAAAAATACTGGAACCGTGTCCAAGTCCTTCCTGGGGCTGTTGATTCTTTTCGTTAGTGGCTGGGTCAGCTCTTCCAGGTATCATCCCTCCCTCCTTATGGCAGAGATCTTGCATTTCACAGGCAGAGTGAGACTCAGGTTTACCTTTGCTTGGAGACGCTAATGTATGGCAAGGCAGTAAGAGCAACACGGGGACCTCTGGTCTGTGTGCCACAGTGGTGTCACTGCTGCTGAAGGACTCAGCTGTATCATGTACTCCCACTGAAGTGCCCTCCACTCTTACATTGCAGAGATTGACCACAGTGCAGACAACCTGTACGTGTTCCTTATAATATGTGGACTCAGGCCAGTCAAGGATCCTCTGTACTTGATAGACGCGTTCTCAGGTATGTGGTCCAGCGCCCCGCTTCCTTCTTGTGTGGATTTGTGAATAGAGATATGCCTGACTTGGTCTTGTATTCTTGCTGGATAGCTGGCCTTAAATGTCCGATCCTCTTGCTTCAGATTCCCAGGTGCTAAGATTACAGTGTGAGACATCTTTCGTGGTGGGACCATTTTTCTTACTTTCTTTCTCTTTATTTTTTTTTTTTGTTCTCTGCATAGAAGCAGAGCTATTTTTAGATTATCATTTTGAAAACAGCCAGAAGGGTAATTTATTGGCCTTCTGTCTCTGTGTAGACTTGCAGCTTCAGGTGTGAAGGATGGCAGGAAAATTGGAAATAATTATAAGGCTGAAATGGTTTTGGACGACCCTACCACTTTTTGTTATTCAGATCCCCTTATTTTTATGTGTTTGTGTATGAGGTGTATGCAGTGCCTGTGGATACCAGGAGAGGGCATTGGGACACCCCCACTCCAGAACTGGAGTTACAGGCAGTTGTGAGCTGCTATGTGGGTGCTGGGAATCAAATTCTGATCCTCTGCAAGATGCAAGCACTTTTAACCATCGAGCCATTGCTCTGGCCCAAAAAGAAACAAATCTTCAAGTACAAGCATACAATACCACATATAGGCATTCTACATAAATGAAACCCATCCTGGTTAGCATGAATGAATGCTTAATGACCTAAGAATGCGAAGTATACCGTGGAGGTATTGGTAATTAAACTGAATTGTTTTCTCAGCTGCAACTTGACGCCATGCTAGGTCCATTCAAAGTCTTTTGTCTTTTCTTTTTCTTCCCAAGAATGGCATCAAGAAGAGCCCAATGTTTACATGGTTATTGTAGGTCCTGAGGTGAGTCCATGTGCTATGAATGTTTATCTGATGGCTGCTTTTCCCTGGTTTTGTGTGCATGTGTGAGTGCAGTTCCTACTGGGACCAGCAGAGGGCGTTGGATCCCTGGATTCAAAATCTCCAGTGTGGGTGCTCAGATTGGAACTCGGATTCTCTGTAAGAGCAGTATACAGTAACTCCGGCCTCTCTTCTATTGACTTATAATACATTTTCTAAAGCTAGTTTACGTTTCTCTTCTATATTATATCTAGGCAATTTTTCTCTTTAAGAAACTGAAGTAAGTTTTATTACATTTTATTGTTTATTTATTATGGCCATGTGTCTACAGCACACACATAAAAGTCAGAGAACAACCCTAGAGAGTCTTTCTTCCATGTGGGTCCTAGAAATCAAGCTCAGATATCAGGCTCTATTGCTGAGCTATCTCCTTGGCCCACAGATTCCCTTCCTAAACATGAAAGCATGGGGCTGGAACGATGGCTCAGCCATTCAAAGCACTGGCTACTATTCCAGAGGACCTGGGTTTGGTTCCTTGCACCCACGCTAACAGTTATTTGTAACTTCAGTTCTAAGGGGTCCAACACCCCCCCCCCAATCTGGCTCTTTGGGCACTGCACATGTATGATGCAATGCATACACACATGCAAAACATGCAAATATGTAAAAATATTTTTAAAAATAAAAATCACCTGGGATGCATCAAACTTGTATGTGTGAGACCCTGGATTCATTTTCCAGAATCACGCTGGGGGAGGCAGAAAGAGAGAGAGGGGGAGAGAGAGAGAGAGAGATCATACCAAAGTTAAAGCTAATGGTTATAGGTCCTGCTTGCCTTTTATGGCTGACTTACTATAAAGATTACAATTAATTCAAACTAATTTACTGTTGCAAAGGATAATTAGCTAACTCTTCTGGGAAAACTGATGGTTCGTATAAAGAGGAACTTACTTAAAAATATATAGGCCAAATTCTATGTATGGTTGGAAGTATTTTGAAACCCTTTCACTGATCAAGCTGTGAATGCAGAACCGCTCTCAAACCCAGCAGCAGACCAAGCCTCTGGCCTCTGTGGACTTTCATTCGCCCCAAGCATTTTGTAAAACCAAGTGTACTCCACGTTCCTAGACTGATGGTATCTGCGTGGCCGTGACAAGTCTGTCTTCATGTCACCTCTGTTCCAGGCTTCCCCACTTCTGCTGAATTCCTTTTTTTTCAATGTGATGAGATGAGGTCCCCAGGAGGCGACTGTATTAAGGGGGTGGAGGGATCCCTCGTCGGTTTGATCGGTACCCTTATAGAAGCAGCCCTGGGGAGCTGTCTTGACTTTTTCACAGCAAGAGGCCACCACCTATGAACTGGGGGGCCACACCTCATGAAACGCTCGGCCCGCTAATGTCTTGATCCTGGCTTCCAGCCTCTGTAACTAAGTTTGTAGGTCACTCGAGTCATGGTGCACCACAACACTAGACTATCTGAGCTGTGACAGAGATGCTGAGCAGAATGTTCATCTGTGCAGTATGAGCTACTTCTCCCATGACCTTGCTTTGTGTGGCCAGATGGTGATAGGCAAGCTGGGTGTGTTTACTAACTGGACAGTCTGGCCGAGAGGGTATTCACAAACCAAGGAAACTAATATATACAAGCCCATCTTGGTGAACCATTGGTGTTACTGACAGGAGTATGGGTCCCTCAAAGGTAGCTAGTTCCAGTACCAACAATTCTACCCAGCTTGGGTGATGAGGCATCCCTAGGGCTTCCTGCCCAACAGCGCCACTGAAGGGTCTTCTCTTCCCCAGCTTACCATTTCTTTGCTTCTGTGACCTCAGGAGGTCCAGTGAGTACTGTGACTTTCTTTCCGAAGCCTCCCAACACTATCCAGGGAGAAACACTTTCATCGGAAGGAAACACATTCTCCATAGTATTAATCAAGTTGCTAGCCTCACTGTCACTCATTGGTTTAGAGACATGCCCCCAGAGTCTCAAGACTCTATCTATACAATGTCTCAGAGCTTCATCTTTTTTGTCTTATTCTAGTGCCCCGCGGACTTTCCCAGCATGCACAGCTGATCTGCGCTCTCACAGGCTTTGGAAATAATTGTGTTTACCGGAGATGCTAATACAGACAACCAGGAGGGGGAGGGGCTGGAAAAATGGTTCCACGGGTAAAGGTGCTTGCTGCCAAGCCTGTTGGCCCCAAATTCAATCCCATGGATCCACATAAGGGCGGGAGAGAAACAAATCCCAAATGCTGTCCAATGTTACATGCGCAGCTTCACCCTCACCAGCGATGCCTCCCTTTCCCAAGCCTCAGCATCTCTCTATGAACCCCTCAGTCTAGAGGTCACCCCTGCAATCAAGGTTTCACCTTCCCCAGTATCTTCTTTCTGGGGTCTCCCTTGAGGGACTCTAACTCCCCCCCCCCCCCCCCCCCCGTGGCATCAAGCCTCAAATTGTCCATGACCCCTTTAAGCCTCCACTACAGCTGAGGCTATCCCTCCATCAACAGGCTATCCCTCCATCATCAACAGCCTCCTGACCTCTCTAAAGGACTCCAGCCTCACCTGTCATTAGGTGCTCTCATTATTCACTGTTTACTTTTCAGTTCCTGCAAACCAGAGGCCAGACTTGCGATTTAAAACACCACAGGAAGGAACGGGCCTGACAGTCTCGGAGGAAACCCTCCAACCCTCCTCAGATACCCATAAGTCAGGTCTCTATCATCTGTGTCGCTCTCAACATCATCCTGCAACCTCCTCTAACAGCAGCCCACCAAGCTCCAAGGACTCAGCTCCTTCAGCCCAAAGTTCCCAAATCCTTCAGTAATCCTCCCCCGAAACAGCATCACAACAAGATGCAACTCTCCATTACCAGTCCCCACCCTGGTTTGTTTTCTGTCCTGTGATAAAACACCATAATACCGTACTATAAAGTTAAAGCAGGGGAAGGGTCCATTTGACTTACAGCTCACAGTCCACTGTGAAGGGGAGCCAGGGCAGGCACTCCGACAGTGGTAGAGGAACCTGTCCACAGGAACCGAAAGAGAGGCCATAGAGGAATGCTGCTTACTGGATTGCTCCTCTAGCTTCCTCAGTTTGCTTTCTTATATGACCCAGGAACGCCTGCCTGGGGTTGGTACCGCCCACAGTGGGCTGGACCTTGCCTATGTCAATCACCAATCAAGAAAATCTGCTGACTTGTCCACAGGCCAATCTGATGAAGGCAGGTCAGTGATACTCCCTCCTAAACCTCAAGGGTTGCTTCTCCTGAGATGAAATTCCCCAGTGTCAGACCTAGCTCAGGAAGGGGCTCTCTTCTGATCTCTTTATACAAACTCATCTTTTACCATTTCAAAACCTCCACAAGTCAAAAATGGTCATACTCAATTTATCATCACTCGGAGTCTGGAACAGGAGGAGACTTATGCCATTTTGTACTTGATTTTGAGTATTTGCTGTGGTATTAGGGGTTCACGTTTGCATGCTGATGAGGTGGGTTTGCCAGGTGGCCAAGTGTCAGGACACATTAGAATTCGTATTTCAGTGGCTACAGAATACATTAATACCTCTCACACACACACACCCCAGCCTCCTGAATCTTCTTGTCTGGACCCTGATATAAGTACACTTGCTTTTGGTCTATTTCTGCCTTTGCTCTTTGCAGAACTTCTGTTTCAATAAGCCCTTGTATAAGTGAGATGCTCTGCAGTCTTACTTAGCTTTTTCAGGTCATGTCCCATGCCTCTTTGCAAAATTGTGTCAGCGTGGCTAGATCATGACCCATGATGCAGAACCTGGCTGTTACTGGGGAGTCACTGCAGAGTTCATTAGCGACTACCTCTGCCTGTTTGCTCCTTATGACCCCATTCACGAAGAAGATTCTGGTAAAGACACTGAGTAGTAGGGCTCATCATGTGCCGCAGCCACAAGCATCCAAAAAAGTTCCCAGGCCAAAGCCTGTCAGAGGACATCTTAGGAGCTCAGTGGAGACATCACTGGGAATGCTGAAGTGCCTAGACGTGAGCAGAGAATGGCTTATGGTGACACATGTCACTCAAAGCTGAGTGCCTGGAAAAATAAAGTATCCCTTCCACCTTGTCTATTAGACCGTGCTGCTCTTCCCGGCTCAGGGCTTCAGGGCTCAGGAGGGTGTCAGGCTGTGCTTTCATAGGGATAGGACCATCATGTGAAGGCACTCATCAGACCCTGTCCAGTGGGGAGAAGTGAGGATGAGCCATGGGCCCGCTGGAATGAGATGGGGTGGGGGTGGGGGTGGGGGCGCTGCACAGCAACAGCCACAACAAAATCCCAAGCTTTCTCTATACACACATCTTAATTTCAAGGTTTATCTCATTTCTTATGCATATGAGTGTTTGACCTGCATTATGTATGTGTTGGGTGCCTACGGCGGGGGGGGGGGGGGGGGGGGGGGTCCTCTACCTACTGTCTCTGTGTCATGAGAAAACTGGGTCACAAGGCTATATGATGAAGATTGACTCTGGGGACAACTACCTGGCTGCTCTTGTCTTAACCATGTGCCTCAGTTTTCCCATCTGTAAAGCAGAAATGACTGAGGTAGTAGTACCTGCCTCCCAGTTTACGATGAGAGGAAAATCCTGTTCTTGGAGTCGTGTCCTGTGGATACAGAAAGCAGAAGGACTGTTATAGCTAATATTCCCTTTCTGCTCCGACTGCTGGGATCCTGTTCCAGCTGCAAGATGCTCTGAGCTGAGCTTGAGGTTTCTGTAACGCTCTGATCTCTCAGTTCACCGTTCGAGAGAAGCATGTGTTCCTGTTCACGGGGCATCTTGAACGGTACCTTCCCTGGCTCTTTGATAAGGCGTGTTGGAGTCCCGAACGTTTGCTTTGGGCATGACAGCTTAATGGCTTTGCCTGGTAACTTCTTACAGCCAAGATTATTTCCCCTAAGCCCGAGAGTTGAAACAATATATTTTGCTAGGAAATAAAGACGCTTGGAAGAAGGAAATGAGAATTTTTCTCTGCCGCTTTCAATGCTTCCCCCCCCCCCTTTAAAAATTTCATTAAGTAACAACATCCACTTTCCCGTCTCTGTTTATCTTGTGTTTTGTTCCGCTCGGCTTCACTAAGAGATTTGAAAATGAACCGACGTGGAAAGTAAACCCAGAGAAAGCCGTCGCCAATTGTAGTTTCATTTTAAGATTCGTTCTCCACTCCTTAGCTCTGCTCAGCTTTGCATTTCAGCCTTGTATCTCAGAGCATGACTTGTCCCCTGACAAATTATCTTTCCCCCAATAGTTCATCATGAGAGCCAAAGCATGCTAATCCAGTCAAAAAGAAGATGGCCTGGCTGAAGTAGCTAGCCCCACGTACAATATTAACACGAAAATGAATGGGTAGAAGGAAGGGTTTTCAGTTATTTTGTTATTTTGACGTGTGTGTGTTTGTGCGTGCACCTGACATGGTGCATGTGTCTAGAAGTCAAAGGACAACTTGCCAGGGTGGGGGTAGATGGGGGTGTCTCAGGGATCACACTTTAGTCATGGTGCCTGGTGGCCAGCACACTTGCCCATTGAGCCATCTGACCAGTCCAGAAGGCTTTCACTGAGGGTTGTAGTAGGGATCTCGTTGCTTAGGATAATTGGAGCATGAGGTTTTGGGAACCGGAAGTGGAAAGAGAGTTCTCACGCACAGGACTATGTTCTAATCATTGGGTGGGATCCAGGGAAGGAGACAGAGGTGCAGGGGGAAGAGGCACATCTGTCATAGATGGTGACCCTTGGTGGCAGGTAGCAAGCAGGATAGTTGAGGAGGTGGTGCTTCTAGTCAAGGGGATTAAAAGCATTCAGAGATAGGGCACCAGCTACATCCTGGAAGATGGCTCTTGGAGACCGGTGCACAGGTTGGCCAGAGGGGGAAATAGTAAGGAAGGTAGCAGAAATTATATGAACCTTTACAGTGTGTGTGTGTGTGTGTGGCAGGGGTGGCGGGTGCTGACCATCACTCCCGAATTAGTGCATATTTCTGAGGGAGACCATCCACCTTTTTGCTATTGTTTTGAGATAGAATCTTCTATTGTACTGGAGCTCACCAATCTGGCTTGGCAGACTTTTCAGGAAAGGTTAGATATCCTCTACTCCCTACACTCAAGCTAGAATTATGAGCCTGCACTATAACACTGAGTGTTTTTTCTTAAGGTTTATTTATTTTGTGGGGGGGGGGAGGGGAGCATTATACATGCATACACACCCACACACATACACATAATCACCACTTGAGTTTAGGCAGGGGCTTCTGTAGGCCAGAAGATGGTGTCAGATCCCATGCAACTGGAGTTAGAAATGACGGTTTTGAGTTGTGCAGTGTGAACGCTGGGAACCCCTTCCTCTGTCAGTTCAGTGAGTGCTGCTAACTAACAAGCCATCTCTCCAGCCCTGACACCTGGCTTTTTAAAATGTGGGTTCTCCGGGTTGAATGGAGGTCTTCATAGTTGCCAGTCAAGCATTTGCCACCTAAGCCAACTCTCCAGCCCCTCTGTCCCTTAGACTTTCTAGGAGTCATCTGATAAAATCAAACAGAACCAAGGGACCTTGGCTTCCAGTCCACCTAGATTAAAACACTGGCCCAATAGTTTTCTGTCTAGGATTCTGGTGATGTACAGGACCTACCTCAACCCTCCAGTATGGAAATGTTTGGTAATAACATTGTTGCTAGAACTAAGTTAATGGCCGTAAAAAGCTTAGCACATGTTCTTCCTGGCTTAAGTGGCTACAGACTATTAATTAGGAGCTGAAACAGCAGTAATTTGTTGTTAATAACTATAAGCCTCTCTCTGCACAGATCTTCCTAGGAATAATGACAAATTCTATGTATTCATATTTGATATAATGTAGCCCTTTGGCCGGGTATTGGCCCCAGGGATGTCAGTAAGCCTAACACCACCAGCCCTTTGGGATCTTGGTTAGGCATGTGAATAGTCGGAAGGATTCAGGATACATCAAATAGTACTTACTCTTAGAAAAACGTGAAACCGAGTTTCTAGAAGACGGCATTCTATCATCTGCCATTATAAGCCAGCCGTGCCGGCATTTGCTTTCAGCTAGCCAGCATGCTTGTAATTCATGATGGCTATTGGCAACGTGTAAATGAGAACAAGAATTGAATCTGCTTTCCTCCTGGCTGGGCTGGAGCCACAGTCAGGAGTGGCTGCTGGCACCCAGCATTCAGGAGCTGGGTTCATGTCTTTGCTGTGTCTTTGAAGCAATGTCTAGGATTTAAAAAAAAAAGTTTAAAAAATGTATTTTTATTTATGTACTGCATGCAGATGCCATTGAACTATCTATCCACCTAAAATAAGTCTTTCCTTGTTTTTTCTTTCTTTCTTCCTCTCTCCCTCCCTTCTTTCTTTCTTCCTTCCTTCCATTCTCCTTCCTTCCTTTCCTTTTTGGAGACTGGATCCCATTATGTAGCTCTGAGATGACTCACTGTGTAGTAGACCAGGCTTGCCTCTATCTCATAAGAGATCCACCTGCCTCTGCCTCTTAAGTATTGGAATTTAGGGAGAGTGTCCCCATTCCTGGCCCTAATTTTTTTTTTTAAGATTACGTTTACTTACTTATTTATTTTGGAGGAGGCCCATGTGCGTCCTGGAGACGCAACTCAGGTCAGTTTTGATGGCAAGCATCTTGACCCACTGAGCCATCTGCTGACTCTTGGCATTTTGTGTTGAAGGAAGCGTTTCAGTTGTTTTAAAATTGTATTCACTGTTGGTAATAGTCAGGAGACAGTGGGGGACTGGTCTGTCAGAGTTTGCCGAGATGTCTCAGTGAGGAGTTTGTGGTGAGTTTAAACAAGCTTGGTGAGTGACTCAGCAGCTGTGAGGAAGCAAACTGACCTTGAACTCAACTGGAGATGTGTTGTCAAGTATGACCTTGAACTTTTGATGCTTCCTGCCTCCAGTCCTGAGGGCTGTATCACAGGTGTGCACCACCACCACATCTGCCCTATTATACTGTTTTCTGGATTTGTTTATGTTACTAGATAATTTAGTCTTTTCTCTTTGTGTCAGAATAATACTCATGTAGATTTTGCTAATCATCAGCTGAGGGGCGCACCCTTGATTTTAAAGCTGTATTTCTGAGAAGGTTTTCCCCCACCCCCACCCTGTTAAAAATGAACTTTAATTCCATGAACTACTTTGTCAGAGGCTTACTAAGGCATCCCACGCATCCTCCTGATGATTTTTATGACACATTTTATCTGCATCATTTAAGAAAGCAAATCTTGCCCTCCACGATTGGACAGTTAAATTGTCCCGTGTATAGGCACACGCTACTGTCCTTAGAAGCCCCAAGGTTTCCCTGGGTTCATCTCTCATAGAAGATGGGGCACACATAGTCCACATGCCTCCAACTCTTCTTCATTCTTGTCTACATTGTGTAAAATGCTAAACTTGAGGTATTTCTCCATTTTTTCTCCTATATTCTTCCTTTCTCAGCTACTGGGTATACTTTCATCCGCTTACAATTCAGGCTCTAGAGACTAAGGTTTAGGTCAGGCTCACCCTAGTCCCAGGGAGGGTCTTTCAAATATTCCAGGCTGGCCTAGAATTTGCCATACAGCAGGAGATGAACTCCTGATCCTTTGTCACCTTCCAAGTGTCCAGATTACAGGCTTTTACTATCGGTGCCGTGTTGGGGATTGAACCCATGGCTTTAGGCATGCTCCACCACCTGGCCCCCACCTATAGGATCAGGATTTACAAAATTGTGTGTACATGTGTATATGTGTGGTTGTGTGTATGTGTAATTGTGCGTGCGTGTATACATGCCATGACACACGTGTGGAAGTTAAAGGACAACTTTGGGAGAGTCAGTGATCTCTTTCCACCGTGCGAGTTTCTGGGATCAAATCCAGGCCCTCAGGCTTTTGCATCAAGGGCCTTGACCATGTGCCAGCCTGGGAGTCAGAGATTTTAAATGTTTCTCATTCCTCTTTTTTTTTTTTTTTTCCAGGTAGATCCAGTGTTTACAAGGGAGGTGAAAGACCGGGTGAGAAGGTAAGAGTGGCAGGTGGGTGGCATCTCACACACTAGGAATCTTGAGTGGCAGAGGGGTTTGTGAGGCCCACTTTGCCCATCACAGACATTGATCTGAGTAGGTTGCAAGTACTGAATCCTTTAATGTTCCTCAGGATCCTTCAGAGTTATGCTTTGGGCTCCAAGGTACAGGCAAATAAATGGATGCACTCAAAGTACAAGGTGCCCTACCTCCCTAGACATCTATGGAAAGGCCAGAGCAGACCACTGCATATCCCAGGCTGGAGTAGAATCAGAAGCCCCCTATACGGTGGGAATCTAGGTATGACTAGCTTAGTGAAGACCACTTGAAGATGGTCATTTTTACTGATGATACCGGCAACTAAATGAAATTATAATTTTTACTGATGATACCGGCAACTAAATGAAACGATTTAAAATAACAAAGATTTGGGGACTAGAGATATGATGGCTCAATTGGCTAGAAGCACTGACTGCTCTTGTAGAGGACCCAGGTTCAGTTCCCAACCCCCACATAGTGGCTCACAATCACCTGTAAGTCTATTTCCAGAGGACCTGATGCCCCCTTCTGGCCTCTGTGAGCACTGCAGCCACATGGTACACATGCATACACACAGGCAACCTAAAATAATTAAATTTAACAGAGATATGGGAGAATGAAGGAGCTGACTTGTGTTTGGCTGATGTCTATAATCTCTTTGGAGATAACTTATCAGTGTACCTGTTTAAATTGCATTTTTCCCCTAATAGGAACAAAGGACCCAACTTTACTGGCTGTGCAAGTTGAGTCTCTATCGTTCACATAAAATTTGAGTGGGATTATGAGAAGAGCTGAAATAGCCACGCTGTCCCTGCTCTGTTCTTTCAGGGCTGCAGGGGTGCGGCTGATCCGAGAGATGTGTCAGGAAGATCTGCATGCAGTAGTGAAGAGCTGTTTCGCGCTGGTCAACAGTTCAGTCTCTGAGGGCATGTCAGCCGCTATCCTGGAGGTAAATTCAGCTTGAATGTTGAGGATGTGGTACTAGATTGTTATCTATGGCTTTTTTTTTTTTTTAAAGATTTACTTAAGAATTTTAAGTTATATGCATATGTGTTTGTGTGGGAGCATGAACGAGTGAATGCAGTTGCTGATGAAGACCAGTAGAGGGCATCAGTGGGTGTGAATTTGCAGCAACAGCTCTGGAAGTACATGACAAGGTTTTGTGTCAACTCTGTTTGGCCAAGAAGCCAGCTCTACCTGTGCTCTGGGATCAGCGTCAGCCTTAGTTGTGTGTACTTAGCCTCAGTCACTGGGGCAATCTGTTTCGTCAGCAACTTACTTTGAGACCAGTATAGGGCAGGTGCCCAATTGCTCTTCTGTGTGTAAATACACTTTTTCCCCCCCCCCTTCTTATTTCTTAAGAAGAGGTCATGAGCCTGGAGTCTGCTGAGTGGTTTTCTAAGCAGCACACCCAGCTTTTTTCTATGGAGGAATTGCTCTCAGCCTTGGCTTGCTTCACAGAGAAGGCAGCTGTTAGCAATCCTGATGCCTTTGAAATGTGGATGTGGTGTGTTCCTTGGAGAAATCAAAATAACCTTTGGGCGAAGGGCTCTGAATGAAGTTGATTTTAGGGGAGGGGTAAGCTTGTCTTTCTCATCAGATTCACTTCAGATGGCCAGGGCAGTTAATCACAGAGCACGTGCCAATCACTGGTCAGCAAGGTGACCTTTTGACCTTTCTGAATCTGCTTTTCTAAGCAGGCAAGTACAATACCCATTGGCTAAAAACACACTTCTCACTGAAAACTTCCCCAAAAGCAAATCTCAGGCTGATGCACAGTGACTGGATGATTATTGCTAAAAGCCTGCCAGGCATTTCTCGTTCACGCATATTGTGGATTTGAGCCCACATAGAATTTTCTTCAAGTAAGGGGATAGGGAGATAGCTCAGTCAGTAAAGTGTTTGCTTGATAGCCCTCCCTCCCTCCCTCCCTCCCTCCCTCCCTCCCTCCTTTCTCCTCTCACACACACTTAGACACCAAAATGGCACATGTGTTTTGAAACACTCTACAGGGTCCTTCAAGGTTCTTCAATCACTACGACTGGGGCTATTCACTAAGGTTAACCACCAGGATCCACAGAAAAAGCCAGGCATGGCTGCTTGTGAGAGTTACCCCAGGGCTGGGGACAATGGAGAGGGGAGACAGGCCCATCCCTAGGGATCACTGGACAGTCAATCTAATAGAATCTGTGAGCTCCGGACCAATGAGAGACCCTGACTCAAAAAAGCAAAGTAGACAGTTTCTGAGGAAGGTCACTTCAAGTTTTCCGCTGTCTTCTACACATCCACACGTATACCTCCACACAGAGGATGTAAAGAATTGTCTTCACATCCCAGTTTTCCTGTTAGAGCACCAACATAGGTGTAGTCACACACAAATGTACACCATACCTTCTGGGTCAGGTTTTACCAACTGGGTGGATGGGGGGGCGGTATCCTCTGAAGCTAAGAGGAAGAGGGGGGATGTTTGACCTGAGTGAGTAACGGGGCTCTAGTGATTGGGGACCCTTGCAGGTCCCTGTAAGAGCATTTCAAAAACACTTGTGCCATTTCCATGTCAGAGTATGTGAGGGGGGAGGGAGAGGGAATTTTATGGGCACATGGACAGTATAATCACTTATTCTTTTGACAAGCCAAAAAGCTATTTTCAAATATCAGAGCTTTAAAGAGCTGCTAAGGGCATCTATTTAGGATATGGAAGCTGCAAGAGGTGAGGAGTTTTGCAAGGGGTTCTGCCGTCTTCTGCATCGAAGAACTGTACCACCAGCCACTGGCTAGCCTGACCTTAAATACCCTCTGTTCAGCTCTGTGCATCTTTGGGCAAAGGGCTCTGATCATCTTCAGATCAAGTTTTTTGCAACACACTAGAAGTATCACTGAGGATGGTCACTCATGTCACCAAAATCTAAGCAAAGCAACTCCCTTTGGGAGAACATGTAGACAGGGCAGTGCTTGACCTCAGGTTGTCCCAAGACTGACTAGCCACACACACAGGTAAGCTGTATATCCCCAAAGCCCGGGTGTTGTTTTGAGGTACAGTTCCAGTAGCTAAGTATCTTGTGACTTTTCGGTTTCTAGAACCCCCCCCCCCCCCCCGTAACTCTGATAAGGGTGGGAGGTTGCAGGGATATTAGAGGGCCATCCAGGAAGGTTCCACCCACCCCACAAGAGGAGGTTGAGATGGTCACAGCGTGGGCTTGTTTATGGAAGGGAAGCTATGTGTCTTGAGTTCTGACATTTCATGTGTGTCGAGCGCCAAGCTCACCCCCTGCTCTCTCTTTCCCTGCTCACTCTGTAGATTTGCTCGGAATGCGAGCGTGCCTATTTCCAAACACTGTCTAGCGCGTGGCTTTGCCAGCTGCCATGTTACCGGGACCAGTTTCTCAGTGTGTTCATATTCTCAGAGCTTGTCTATGCTTAGAATTTGCCATTTTTTTTTTTAAAAAAAAAGAGATTTATTTTTATTTTTAATTATGTATATACTCAAGTGTGTCTGTATGGGGCTACGTGCCCATGTGTGGGAGGGGCCATGGTGGCCTAAAGAGGGCATTGGATTTCCTGGCTCTAGAGACACAGATAGATGATTGTGAGCTGTCCAGCTTGGATGCTGGGAACTGAACCCCAGCTTCTGCATGAGCAGCAAGCACACTTAACCCCTGAACCATCTCTTCAGTCCTATCTACCTAAGTTTTGTGAAGTAGGGTCTTTCAAACCCGAGGCCTGACAATGAGGCTAGACGGGCTGGCCAGTGAGCTCCAGGCTCTGTCTTGTGGGCCCCCAGCCCCACACCCACTATTGAGATTACAAGCACGCACCACTATTAGCATTTCACTTATTAAGAAGAACTGTCCTGTCAGACCACCATTCATGTTTTTAACATGAATCCTAAGGGGATTGAACTTGGATCCTCATGCTTACAGGGCCAAGGCTTTAACACCTTGGCCATCTGCCAGCCCCCTTGTCTGACTCTTAAATGACACCCCTCATCTTCTCAACTCTCTCCTTCACAGGCAATGGATTTAGAAGTTCCGGTGCTGGCTAGGAACATCCCTGGGAACTCGGCTGTGGTGAAGCATGGAGTCACAGGACTGCTGTTCTCAAATCCTCAGGTAAAAGGAGTCTTTTCCTGATGTTCCTGATGCTTGCCTCGTTGGTGTGATTTCTGCCTGTCTGGATGAGGAATGGCTATAAATTTGGGTTCCTTGTAAGTTTACCAGTTCCTGGTAGATGTAGAGCTGTCCAGCAAGCTCCGTGGTTTCTGTTCCTACCCCGGAGGGATGTGCGACCTTTAGAAATCCAGGGCACTTCTGACCTAACGATTTTAGCTCAGTTGGTAGAGTGGCTTGCTTGGCATGCATAAACCGGGTATGGTAGTACACACCTGTCCCAGTGGATTCAGGAGGTATAAGCAAGAGGCTTAGAAGTTCATGGTTGACCTCTGCTATATAGCTAGTTGGAGGCCAGCCTGAGCTACATGATACCTTCTCTTAAAAACAAAACACAACTAACCTCATATAAACAAACAAAAAACAAACGCACGGGTTTCTTTTAAGTGGTTGTCTGGGGCAGGGTAGAGCAGAAAAAAAAGGGCCTCTAGCCTCTTGGTACCTTGTGACACTGTAGGCATTCTGGGGACCGGAGGTACAGCTTCCTGTCTGTCTTTCATGTTCAGGTCCTCTCAGGTCAGCACAAGCCCCTATGAGCCATAAACACAGCCCCACCCCGCTACCCCCACTACAGAATTTACTTGCAGATGTGTTTCAACTCTTGTGTTTCAATCTTCACATTGGCTTTATCAAGGATGTTTAGAACAGCAGGACTTCCTGGTTCTAGGCGGGGAGAGTTGTGATTCTTCACACTCTGAAGTGGGGTGTGCGAGACACGGATATTGCACGTACTCTGTTGTCATCATCTCCATCAGACTTTACCCAGTGCATGGTGGGATTCATTGCTTTAAAAACAAATAAAGCCAAGTTTAAGGAGCTCAGACTTTAACCATTCATTCGTTGGCTGCGGGGAGGGCAAACAGAGTTCCGAATATGCATGAGAATCAGCATTTCATTTAATGAGAAGAGCCGTCCTGTCAGACCACCAGCTTTGCGAGTTAAAAGATGTATATGAAATGCAGAGGACCTAAATAATGTGTAAGCATAAATGCTCTTTGAATCCAAGCTAAATATAGTTACTCATTCTTTATTAGCTGTTATTCCTTAATTGAGAACATAAAGAAACTTCATCTTCCCATAAGGGCTGGGGATAAAGAGGAAAGAGTTCAGAGAGACTAGGAAGGTAGGTCCGTGTAAGGAGGTGGGGGAGGAACCTTGCGCAGAGTCTGGGAGCTCAGAGTAACTCCAGTGGGCAAGCAGCAGGAAAAAAATGGCCCTTGGTTTGTGGAACATAAAAATTGAATTTGGCCTGGCACCATATAAGCTTGAGGGATGAGGAGGGAGGGCACGGGAAACCATGGACCATGTAGTATAGCTGGGTATGGAAATGGAAGAACACAGCTCTATTGACCTCTAGAAAGAGGATCATTTTAGATGCTGGGATGTGGCTCATTTGGTAGATTGCTGGCCTAGTATGCACGAAGCTCTGGATTTAGGCACCAGCATTGTATGGAACTGGGCATGGTGGTGTGTGTCTATAAATCCAGCAATTGGGAGGACCAGAGTTCATCCTTGGTGACAGCTATATGAAACTGGGTGCTCAGCTATTAGTTTTATTTGTGGCCACTTTTCTGTCTCCAACCTTCTTCTCCACCCCCTTTAGAGTGAGTGCCCAACCCTCCACAGTGATTTTTTTGCTTCTCAGAAATGAGGGTCTGATGCCCACTTTCAGGATTTGGGTCTCTGTATTATATGCTTTTCTAGCACCTGCCCTTAAGCACTTGCCCCTTGACAATGAATGGTAAAGGCTAGACCCTATACCAACAACCCACATCCCCACCCCTTTACAACTACTTACAGGCGCATAGAGAGGAATCTATAAGGAAAGGTCTGTATTAGTTTGTTTTCTATTGCTGTGGTAAATGCCATGACCAAAAGCAACTTGGGAAGCACAGCGTTTTATGTGGCTTTCACGTCCCAGTCACAGCCTATCCTGAGGGAAATTCCAGGGCAGTAACTCAAGTAGGAGCAGAAACAGAAACCAGAGAGAGCTGCTTACTGGCTTGCACCCCATGACTTTCTCCGTCTGCTTTCTTCTTTCTCTTCTTCCTCCATTTCTGAGACACGGTTTCTCTCTGTAGCCTTGGCTGTCCTAGAACGCACTCTGTAGATGAGGCTGGCCTCCAACTCACAGACACGCCTGCCTCAGCTGCCTGAGTGCTGGGATTAAAGACACGTGCCGCCGCCGCCACCACCTGGCCAGCAGTCTGATTTTGTATACAACCCAGTATCGCCTTGCCTAGGGGTGGCACCCCCCACAGTGAGCTGCACCCTCACACATCAATCAACAGTCAAGAAGATTTTCAGATATACCCACAGGCCAGTCTGATGGAGAGACTTCCTCAGTCGAGGGTCCCTCTTTCCAGTGACTCTAGTTTGTGTCAAAAGGAGAAAAATTCAATACCCCAGGGCTTTTGCTTTGGGAACCTTATAAGGAGAACCTATGGGATCACCTATATTTATGTTTATCTGTGTTATACCTATATCTTTATTTTCAAATATCTATATCTCTATATCTCATATATCTGTGTATATTGGAAATATGTTCTATATTTATCTATATGTATATCTCTCTATGTATCTGTATCTCTATATCTACCTATATCTATATATATGAATATTTAATATCTGCATCTATCTCAACCTAATATCTACCTATGTCTCTATTTGTACCTGTTATTTTTTTTATCTAAAGAGTTGATGACTAACATATTTCACAGACGTAGGCGCAGAATAATCTCTGTTTTCGTATACTTTACCTGTGGAAAATTTCAATTAAACGAAGCTTTCCAAACCTGCTCAGTACTGATTTCTCATTACCTCAACAATCTGGTTATTTCTCCATTTAAGAAAAAGTGAGGGCAGTGACTTTCTTAGGTGTTTTTATAGCTTAGCTTTATAGCTTCAAAATTAAGATCCATACGACATTTAATAGGAACTGTGAGTTCATATTCTGCCAAGATTGGGCTCGTCAAGGGAGACTCAGGCTCAGCCTCTAGAAGTTTTTCTATTTGCTCTTTAGATAAACATAGAGAACTTTTGGGATATTAATGGGGTCAGTGGTAAATATTTATAAAGGGCATGTTATGTTCCAGCTCCTTTGTTAGTGGTCAACATGTTTGCTTATCTTTCTTTCTTTTTGTTTTTCAAGACAGGGTTTCTCTGTGTAGCCCTGATTATCCTGTAATTCACTCTGTAGACCAGGCTGGCCTTGAACTCAGAAATCCACCTGCCTTTGCCTCCCGAGTGCTGGGATTAAAGGTTTACATCACCACTGCCTGGCCAGTTTATGTTTTCTTATATGTATATGTATGTGTGTGTGTATACAATGTTCATGTTTTTAAACTCTCTATATAGGCATCGTGGCCTTAAATGCCTGATCATCCAGTGCTGCCCCCCCCCATCTCCGTATTACAGAGATTACAGATGGCCACACCACACTAAGTATATGCAGTACTAGGGTCAGATTCAGGGGTTCATGAATGCCAAACAGGCACTCTATCCACTGAGCTGCATCCCCATCTCAAGGCTTATATCTTTCATAAAGACAATGCCTTTCTTAAACAGTAGGGATGACTTTGATTGTGTTTAGGGAAAGCAAGGTACTCTGGGAAATTTGTCCAGGCTGGGAGGTGGTGGTGCTCAGGAGTCTCGTTCCCATTTGAAATCTATCAGAAGATGGAGGTTAGACTCTCGGGAAGTAGCAAATGCTATGCCAAGAGCTTTGAAGATTTCAAACAATCAAATCTAGAAAGTATAGAGCCAGAAAGATCACTTAATGGTGAAAAGGCTCTTACCACTGAGCCTGAAGATTCGAGTATTATCCCTGGGCCCTGAACGGTAGGAGAATAGAACTGACTTGCAGTTTGTTCTCTGATTTCTATGTGCCTTTCTAAAAAAAGAAAGAAAGAAAGGAGAAATAAACAGTAGATACACAAAAATAAACAGAAGTTAGTTCAATAGTCACTGAGTATCCAGTTCCCAGTCACTCTGCATTTGAATGCTCAAGAGGCCCCAGCAGGAATAGTCCTGGACTCCAATGTTGGACAGAGGAGCTCTGTGCAGGGAAAAGCCTTGGCTGGCCTTGCCAGAGGAGTTCAGCTCAGCCTCTCTGTGAGATGCACATGCACCATGCAGGGTTAGCTCTGTGAGTCCTGACAGTCACACCTATCATAAGAGAATTGAGGGTTAAGTGAGTTGGTGCCCCAGGAATTGAGGTCCTGTAAAGAGCCCAGCCCAGGTGAAAGATGTAGAAATGCACGCACACACACACACACACACACACACACATATGCACGCACGCACGCACACTCAGAACAGATGCTGTTGGTTCTCACCTCCCTCTATCTCTGTGACTCTGTTCCCCCTCCTGTCTTTCTGCTTTCCCTTTGAGAGCAATTCTGGCACTTTCCCACCTTGCAGTCTCTCACAGTGGATTCTCTCAGCCTTTACTTATCCAGATTCATCAGGGGAAGGGACCTTTCCTGTCTAAAGTCCGCTCCTGCCCTTTGCAGGAGACAGATGGCATAGTCTGGCAGAAGGGAAGCCCCTAGTGACCCACGGAGCCTGGACTTGATGAATGTGGCTGGATGAAAAGAGCCACCAGATGGGGCTCATGCCTCAGGAAAAATGGAAGCTGCACCTGGGGTTAGCTCAGGTCTGAACCTCAGCATCACCTGGGCTCAGCAGGGGCCTATCTTATCAGGGCACTGGGGGCAGCATCAGGTAAATCCTGCTAGTCAACAATTCTCCCAAAATATGAGGGAAGAGACTATGTGTGGTTTCTCCAGTGAGCTCCATGGTGTCCCTAGCCTCCCGACTTCTGCACAGTTACCGCTGCTAAAGTGCAATGCTTACCTCCATATTGTTACCAAAACAAAGATGAATTGGACACTAACCTGCAACCTGGGGAAGGGGCCAGTTGTGGTTCAGAGGGGCTGTGGTTCCTTCCTTTACTCTTTCAGTCTGCCTGTGCTCTGTGAGGGCTCAACCAATCCCACAGCAAGATTCCTCACCAGGCACAGAGGTGGGTGGACAGCTTTGGTACCCAGGTGTGTGGCGGATATAATGGTGTCTCTCTGAATAGGAGCAGAGCAGTGCTGCTCTGTGGAAGTCAGTGGAAAGAAGGTGCCGGCTGGTGAATACTCTGAAAGTCAGCTGGTGCCTGGGATATCCCTTGAAGGATACTCTTGGGCTGTCACAGGCAGGGTAATGCTTGAAGGGAAGGAAGGTGGGAGCTGAAAGCAGGCTCAGTCACCCTCCTGGTGCCTCTGCTTGCGTTTCCCACTGTCCTCACTCCCCATGTGGGCCTGGTTTTCAAGACAGAGCAGAACCCTGTATCCATCTATGCCAGATAGCACCTGAACCTACCTGGTCTATTTATTACAGCATCCACCTTCATTGCAGCTCCTTTCCTGGTCCTGGGCAGCCAAAGGAACCTGTTGGAAATAATGACAATTCAGTTCCATCCAGCACGTCTGAGAACCCTCTGTGCATCCCATCATATCTAGGGAGTCATGCGTGTGCTAAGCCAGGCTGGATGCCCAGTAAAGTGCCCACTATGCCCTCCTCTGCCCAGACTCACTGGTTGTGGCCTACAGGGGCAGGTCTCTGAGTACAATGCTATTTCCAGGCTAGCTCTTTTGTTGCAGAACTCTCCTTGGTCCAGGATGTTGCTGGGTTCCCAGATCTCCAGTTTTAATTTTTTCTTTTAATCATCTGTAAACAAGCCAGCTGCCTCTTCATCAGCCCCAAGTTTCTGGAGGGCAGGGTCAGAGGTTGAGGAGGAGAGCTGTGGAATGCTGTCTGCTGGGCAGGACATGGCTGTTGCACCCACAGACTCACAAGGGATATGTGACTTAGTTACTTTCCTGTTGCTGTGATTAAAACACCATGACCAAAGCAACTTACAGAAGAAGGGGGTTATTTTATTTTATTTTTGACTCATAGTTCTAAAGGGAGTCCATAATGGTATGGACAGTATGGTGCACAGGGCAGGCACAAGAAGCTGAGAGCTCACATCCTTGGCTATAATGATGAAGCAGAGAGCAAATTAGTAGTGGTTGTGGAGTCCTTTTTATCTCCAAGCTTGTCCCTAGTAATCTACTTTCTCCAGCAAGGCTGCATCACCTAAGCCTCCTCAAACAGCATCACCAACTGGGAACCAAGCATGTTCAAAAGTCTAAGACATGTAGACATTTCTCACTCAATCCACCTCATGTGGCCACCTGCATAGGACCCGCCCAAGATCAAGCCAATCAAAATCCAGCCCAGATAGTATAGGGAATTCCCTGGGCTACAGGCTCTAGCTGAGACTCTCTTGACAGCTGATGGCTGGGGCAGGGGAGGGAGGGTCATTCTTCTTGGGAGTATCCTAAACTACTGATTTCAGGGAGGTATTTTTTTCTTAAAAAAGGGAGTTTGACATGTTGGGGAACTGTTAGAGAGCTGGGATGAGAGAGTAGAGGGATTGAGATACATTTGTATACATATATGGAATTTTCAAAGAATCAATTTAAAATTTTATTTTTTTTTCCAAGAAAGAAAGGATACAATGTCCACCACAATAAAGAATGAAATGGAAAGAAAGTAAACTGGAAACAGTTACTTATTTGAAGACAAACAATGCTTGTTTGTACCACTCTGAGCAAGCATGTGAGCCAGGCTCTGCACACCTGCAATCCTGGAGGCAGCTCTGGTCTTCACCTTCATTTTTTTCCCCTGGCTGTGTCCTTTGTGTTTCTGAGTGACTTACTGTGCAAGTACTACTGGCTACTCCCTGGGGATGACGGCACATGGTTTCCCCAAGGCTGATTTGTAAGAATCAATGACCACTCATTTCTGAGCTCTCTGAAGAACTGAATGTCTATACATGGCTTTTATTTTAATTGTCTTAGTGTGGGTACCTTTTCTGCCTTTTACTGATGCCTGTTAGTGGCTTTCAAGAGTGCATCCTTGGTCCTAGAGAAAGCATCTCTCTCAAAGCCACTTAACCTGTTCAAGTTAGCACCCTGGTATGCTCTGGGGTGTCCTAGTTGCTCTGGGCTGACTGCAAATCAGCCTCTGCCTGGGTTTAGTCTGCACACTCCACAGACCTTTTTTCTGCGGCCTTTGCTCTGTAGTTCTTTGGTCTGTTTGGTGTGGTAGCCTCTGGAAGGTCTCAGATATGCAGTCTGACATCACACACATAGCCTGGACTTGTGGGAGGCTATGGAACGTGGACCAGTCAGTTAAAGGCATTCTAACTCCTGACCTTTGCTAACTTCTGCTGGTTGGGAGTTGACTCTCAGGGTTTTCCTGTCCTTGAGTCAAGGGAAGGGGTTGGGTTCCTCCCATGATGTGCTTGTCGCAGCATCATAGTCATCATGGACGAATAGGGCCATCCTGGGTTCTGGGTTTGAATCTTCTCCTTGGACTACATTACATTGAAAGCTGGTTATTTCATCTGAGAGGAAGGAGAGAGTAAGTCCCGGGCTGCAGGCTGGGGTGTTCATGACTGATTAAGCAGCTGGGTCCCATGGAGGCTCTTCTGCTGATCCAGCTGGGGCCAGCTGCCAGCCCAGTGAGTCCATGTGTGCTATAGCTGAGCAGTGAGCTGGGCCGTCCAGCATGGTGTTGCTCTTGAAATGGCATTGCATCTCTGTCCTTGGTTCTCATCCTCAGTGAGGCTGCCCCAAGTCACTTTCCGTGTCATTTTCCAAGGAGTCTTGAGAGAGTAGAACAGAATCTAAAGTTAAATTTTACTTCTAACGTGTCCTTCTTCAAAGCTTTGCCTGCAAGTCAAAACAACGTCACTTCTCTCACACCGTGCTGCAGAGTGCAAGGTCCCAGCCTTGTCCACTTGCAGTTACAGGGAGGGGAAATAGGACTTGACTTGCATGAACGATGGAGGGCATGTGGCAGCTGTCTTTGCAGACAGCCTTGATCAAGAGTAAATGATGAGTGACAGGTATCTTATCCACTCACAGGGGCAATATTCTGGCTCAGTAGATGGTCACTGCAGAACCAGGGGTAAGATCTCTCTCTCTCTCTCTCTCTCTCTCTCTCTCTCTCTCTCTCTCTCTCTCTCTCTCTCTCTCTCTCTCTCTCTCTCCCTCCCTCCCTCCCTCCCTCCCTCCCTTCCTTCCTCTCTAGTTCTCATTAAGGCAGTCATAGGGTACATCTGCTTTCTAGCTATGGTCTTTCTTGCTTTGAGCCTTCTTTTCCCAGATGTCATTGCTGAAGAAATAAATAGCTAAATAAACAAAGGGGCATTTATTCAGAGCCTATCCTCCCATCATTCAGGATTTTGCTTTACAATTGCCCTGCATTTTGCAGCATTAGTAAGCAACTGCCCCAGCTTCAGCCTAATCCTCCACCTCAGACAAATCATGGATGTGGCCGGCATTATAAAGTAGCATTCCCAAACACCAAGCCCCTCAAATAATTTTAATGAAAATGCTGTTCTGCCACACGATGAAAATAAATATGTTATGTTTTTATGGTGAAAAAACACCAATTTACTAGAAAATGTATACATAATGCATAAAAATAAAATCCCACCCACATAAATGTTGCTATTTATATTGCCAGCTATAAAAGACATTCACCATTTAATTAACAATAATTTTGAGAATATGTGGACACTCCTTCTTGACAGTAAAGTCTCAGGCACTGTCTCTTGGTTGGAATTTACATTAGCTCAGGGCATAAGAGAATAATGGTAATTAAGTGTGTATGAGTTCCTGCATGGGAATCTTAGTGTGAGTGTACACGTTTGTGTGTGTTGTGGCATAAGTATGCATGTGGATGGTGAGGTGCATGCGGAGGCCACAGAATAACCTCCCCTGTTGTTCCCCCAAAACTCAGGTGCTTTTTGTTGCTGTTGTTATGACAGGGTCTTTCATTGGCTTAGAGTTCACAAGTAAGGTAGCCTGGCTGACCGGTGAGCCTCAGGGATCCACCTGTCTCTGCCTCCCTGACATTCAGACTATAAATGTGAGCCACCACATGAAAGTTCTTTGCCATGGGTGCTGGGGATAGAACTCAAGTCATCATGTCTGGAAGCCAAGCACTTTCTTGACTGGGCCATTGCCCCTGCTCTGTGAGCATGAGATTCTGTGGCAATTGCTGTCACTACTGCGGCAGAGAGTTAAGCCTCGTCTGCAAGCCTCCTTGTCTATTTCAGGGAATGAAGTTTATGAACTTAACCCAGGCCTCATACCTCAGCACTCTTGAGAACTACATGCAAGCATAATAAATAACATGCGCTTCCTCCTTCTCCTTAAACAAGCTTTGATATCAGAAGACACCTTAGTTTTCTAATTATGAAAGGCTTTAAAATGAAGGACTGGTCAGCAGGAACCTCTCATTGCATTCATTAATAATGCACACATGGTCTGAAGGGAATTTTAGGAGCCGAAGCAAGAAAACAAAAACCCAGGACCTTCCTAGGTGTGATCAGTGTGAGCTCAGAGGTGATGATGAGCATATTGGAAACCACACATCAGAATCAAGTAGTGCAGAGCCCAAACACAAATGTGACCCCGAATCCCAGAGCTTCCTTCCGAACCAGGTGCTGCCCACATATGAAGAGGTTCTCGGTGCCCAGTGTATGAGGTAATGGTCTTTGGATGTGGCCACCAAAATAGGAAATAAAATCATGATTCCTGGGTCACTGGAAAGAAAGGAGATGGGACTTTTTTTTAAAAGTTCTTTCTTCAGCATATATTAATTATGTATAGTTAATGTATTTGGACCATACTCCCCACTTACCCCTCTGTCCATCCCTCACTCCCATTTGATTCTCTTCCCAATGAGTTCCTTTCTCCCCTCTCACTCTCTCTTGTCCTTCCTCTGTGCGACTTAGTGGCCATTTTCATGAGCATGGGTTCCTTACCAGTGGCTACACCACTGAAGACAGTATCTCTTTTATATCTGCTTTTACCGCTGTGATAAAACATCACAAGCCAGGAGCAACTCAGGGAAGAAAAGATTTGTATGACTTCTAAATCCTGATCCTGTCCTATTCTGGCACCGGGGTGCTGTGTGCTGTGGGATGATGCTCTTGTACATTGTAAATATTTGTCCCTCCTATTGGTTTAATAAAACTCTGATTGGCCAGAAGGCAGACAAGAAGTATGGGCAGGGCTACCAGACTAAGAAAACTCTGGGAGGAAGAAGAGCAGAGCAGAGATGCCATGGAGATGCAGGGGAAGTGAGATGCGAAGGCTGCTCTGAGAAAAAGTACTAAGCAACATGGCTAATCATGGGTTAGTTTAAGAGTATGAGTTAGCAAGTGATATGCCTGAGCCATAGGCTTAACAGCATGTAATTAATATAAGGCTGTGTGTGATTATTTGGGACTGCTGGTCTGGATCTTGGGGCTAGGCCAGGCTAGAAACATCTTACTACACTGGGGGAAGCCAGGAACTCAAGCAGGGCAGGAACCAGGGGGCAAGAACTGAAACAGAGACCATGGGTGAAAGCTGCTTACGCGCTTGCTCCTCATGACTTTCTTAGCCTGCTTGCCAATAGCACCCGGGACCGCTACCCACAGTGAGCTGGACTCCTTCACATTAAGCAGTGATAATATTTTAAAACTGCTTCACAGAGTTGCCTACCGCCAGTGGAGGCATTTTTGTCAATTGAAGGCCATCTCTTCTGATGAACCAGATGTCAAGTTGATAAAAATCTAACCAGGATACTCTTTATCCCCTGTCAACCATGGTCTGGCTACAGAGTCTCAGGAAGGAGTGGGTCCTGATGAGACCCTCCCCATTCCTTGATAGAATATCAATGGGTCCAGTCTTGTGCACATGGCCCATAGCTGCAGCATTCCACTGCACAGTACCTCTTCCTCCAGCTCTTCCAATTTTAACACCCCCCACACAGTGTTCCCTGAGCCTGGGGGGGGGGGGGTGATAAACACATCCCGTCTAAGGCTGAGTCACTTACCCTCAGCATCTTTGACCACGTGTGAGTCTCCGTGTAATCACTACCCAGTGCAGAAATTGGCTCAGTGATTCTTGTTGGACTAGGGAAGACTAGAAAGAGGCATGATTGACAGATCTAGGATTTTCCCTAGGCATTCTCAGCAGATGTTTATGGGCACAAATTTGTGTGTGTGTGTGTTTATGTGCATGCTGTTTCTTGTAGTTATTTGTCACTGCAAAACTGCAAGAACAGGGTGAGCCTATGGTTGTGGGTAAGACATATGGACATGTGTATGTCTGCACACAGACATATATTTGTGTCTGTGCCCCCCACACTAATATTTTATTTGTGTGTGTATGGGTGTGGGTGTAAACATTTCACAGCATACATATGGAGGCCAAATGGTAATGCATGGAGTCGTCAACTCTCTTTCCACCGTGTGGGTCCTGGGGATTGAACTCGGGTTGTTAAGCCTGGTGGCAAGCACCTTTACCTACTGAGTCATCCCTCCGGCCTGACATATACAGTGTTTCTCAATCCCAATGCTTGTACTTCTCTGATCCCAGACTGAAAGTATTGTTTCTCTAAGATGTGAGTCAGACATAGAGGGTGGGTTGGTGTGGATGACCAGGAACTGGTACAGACATAGCAGTTCATAGATTTCAGGTTCCCCTCATAACTCACATGTGTTTCTCACCCACTTCCTGTCTTTCAGGAGTTTATTCAGCTGGCAAAGAGACTGGTTAGCGATCCTGCACTGGAGAAGGAAATCGTGACCAACGGAAGGGAGTATGTGAGGACACACCATTCCTGGCAGGTGGAAAGAGACACCTATCACCGCCTCATCCGGAAGCTGGAGGCAAGCCTGGAGGATTAAATGATGGAAGTATGTGTTTACCACATCTGTCCCAACAACCATCGATGCTCAGCTCTGGGTAGATGCCAAAAGATGGGACCTAGACCTGGACCACTGAAATCCTAGACTCTCCAGGAACACATCCACCCCCCAACTCTTCTGTCTGGCAGACACAGTTCGAAAAGTACTTACAGCAAAGAAAGTGTCAGGCTCTGGAGAGAACCGAGGAGGACTCAGCATTTGGAATTGTCCTTTGCCCAACTCTAAATGGACATCCTGGGTCTTATGCTTTTCTATAGGAAGGAGGAAGGAAGAAGGAAAGAAGGAAGGAAGGAAAGAGAGGTTAGTAGCAACACTTCATTATAAGAGAAGCAGGCTAGAGGGAAGTTAACTTTGTAAGCTAGTGCTTCAGGATGAGACCAGAGCCCCATTCATAGGGTACCACTTGGCTCTCCATCTCCATACCTCAGATTCAGCAGTCACCTTCATGAAGGCTCCAGCCGAGAGAGCAGCAATCCCATGGTCCTTGAGCTCCTCGTATCTGGGGGCCCACTCAACAATGTGCCCATTTCCTTGGCCTCTGGCTTGAGCTGGGGGTGGGGCAGGGTCTTACCTATCTGGGCACAAGGGGGGGCGGGGAGTAAGGAAGCTTGGATCTTGAGGGCAGTGCCTCTGAGCTCGGAGTTCAAACCCAACTCAGGAGAGGGATGCAGAGGTCAGGTGTCATTGTTTACAATGCGGGATGCTCTCAAATTCATGCCTCTACTTGGCCTGGTGATGGCATCACTGCCTGACCCCCATCATACCAATACCAGTGTCACTAAGTTGCAGCTGCTGTGTGCACTTTGGGGAAGGGAGGGTCCTTAATGAATAAAGTGTGTCACCACGAGCCATACAGAAACAGCTGCTATTCATTTGTCCCGGAGCACCTCCTGTGGTCCCCGAGAAACCAAATATGATACTCAAGTGTCTGACCAGATCTTTCCATAACAGATGCTGTAGTGACCAATAAAGAGGAGAGGCTTATGCAGGCTCATAAGTTGGAGTTTTTAGTCTACACCTGCTCTAGGCCTGTGGCAAAGAAGCATCTTGACAGGAATGATTGGCAGCACAAAACTGCTCCTTTCACAGCTGGGAAATTAGAAAGAAGCAATGGTCCTAGAACCCTATTGAAGGCTGATAATGACCTCGAGACCACAGAGTAGGCCCTATCTCTTTAAGATTCTACCTCCTCAGAGGAGTACTTTGCAGCTGCCTTTCCAAGTGAGTGTGTGGGGTGGGCTGCTGCAGGCCCAAGAGGGAGGCTTGAAAATGTTTGAGTGCTCAGCTGGCACCTTGTACAGCCTGGCTCTTGCCAGCCTTATTATTACCTTGCCTTTACTCATGACAGTTTCATCATGCCAGCTCCATACAGACTGGGGTACAGTTAACTTCCCATACCCATTCTCTTTCTAGTCACCGTGACGGAATCCCTAACAGAAGCAACTGAAGTGAGGTCAGGTTTCCTTTGACTCATCTACCAGCTTGTTCAGTCCTCCATGGAGGCTGTGGTGACTCCGTGTGGCTGGGGGCTGGGGGGAGCTTGACCTAGCTTGTTCACATTCTGGCTGATCAGAGAGCTGGGCCAGGAATCTTCAAAGGCCCCCTCCATTGGTCCTAGCTTCCACAGCCACTCCAGAAAGTGCCATCAGCTGGCTTGTCCAGCGTAAGAGCCAATGTGGTTTTTCTCTTTCTCTCCTCATCAAGGGAGAGAAGGTCATTACTAGCTCATGGTAGGAAGATGCTATGTTCTTCCATTATGCCTGAATTTCAGGAAAGAACAAAAATACCTATCCTTCTCTTCAAGATAATTCTTACTTTGGGTCATATCCATGGCCACAAGGGAAGCTGAGATATATAAACTCCTGGATCCAGCGGAAAAGTTGGAATCTGAGACTGGGGAAGAAGAAGGGGTGTATGCATAGGGTGGCCCTGCTGTATGTAGTAGCAGCCATTGAGATACAGTGAATTGAGATCCTGGCTGTGGCTATAGGGAGCCTGCTTTGTATAATCGCTGAATAACTCTTAATGTCAAGAACAGTGTTTTGCTGGGCTTTAATTTAGCCTTTAAGGTCACCACTCACCTTTTCTCCATCAGATGATTATTTATAGTTAAAGTTCTCTGCCAGCACATCCTATTGATCAGCACCTCAAACTTGGTCGCTTCTAAATTAAAAACTCAGTGTAAGAAAGAATGTGACTTTTCACGGCACAAAATGTCCCTTTGCTTCAGGTAAAGCACAGCCACAGGAAGCAGTAAAATGAGATGTATTGATTGGAGTGAGTAGTTGCTTCGTTTGTATATATTGCAGGGTTCTGGAACATTGAGACCTTTTCCCAAGATATCAACCAGCCAGTGTTTTCTAAAGTCACTCTTACACATTGAAAATTGAGATGCATGGGAGATGGCTCAGCAGTTAAGAGCACAGGCTGCTCTTGCAGAGGACCTCATTTTGATTCCCAGCACTGATATGGTGATTCACAACTGTTTGTAACTGTAATTCCAAGAGATTGGTCATCTTCTGATCTCCTAGGGCACAGATATACAAGCAGGGAAAACACCCATACACATAATATAAATCTAAAAATGGATTTTTAGTGAGATGCATGGGGCTGGGGGGATGCCTTAGTTATGATCATATACTGCTCTTATAGAAGAGCTGAGTTCAGTCCCCAACACCCATGTCCAGCAGTTTACAACCACTTGTAACTTCAGCTGTAGGGAATTTGATGCCCCTCTTATGGCACCTGGGGAACACACATACACACACACACACACACACACACACACACACACACACACACACACCCACACGTACAAGTTGCAAGGTATAAGGACCATAGCCTGTTAACAATATCATGGCAGGGATTTTGACAAGTGTTAACTATAAGACTAGAATTCTTCTCTGGACAGACCTCATAAGCTATCCTACTGTGTTACTGTATGTGTGCAATCCTACTGTGTTACTGTATCTGTGCAAACAAAGGTTTTCTTTTGAGTGCAGGATAATACATCAGCATTGACTTGGGTACTTTTTGCATATGTGTACCTTCACACCTGGATGTGGTTCAGTGTGAAAAATTCAAAGTCACAAGGTTTTGGCAGTTGAGAGTTGAAACAGGCAGTACCCATTTTAATCCCAGAGTCAATTTCTATTTTGTAAGATTAATTTTATTATTTTTATTTATGTGTGTGTGGGCATGTGCATGAGTGTGCATTGACCATGGTGTCCAGAAGAAGGTGTCAGATTCTCTGAATCTGGAGCTCCAGCTGTTATGCACTCCCAATGTGGGTGCTGAGAATTGAAGTCTAGTCTTTTACAAAAGCAGCACATGCTCTTAATCATTGAGCTGAGCTATCTCTCCAGCCCCTGGAGTTGGGCTCTTGACTTTGGACTTGAGAAGATGCTTTTGAATGTCAGCAGAAAGAGTAGCTATCCTGAAAACCAAATTCTGAATTGCAAAGTAGGGCTTTGGGGAAGAAAGGTTTTGGCCTTTAAATACAAGGTCTGAGTATATCTCACAAGCTGTCTGGAAGGCCTCAGGCCTATCTGTGTTTTAATTGTCAGATGGGAAAGAAGAGAGACGTGTGTGTGTGTGTGTGTGTGTGTGTGTGTGTGTGTGTGTGTGTGTGTGTGTGTGTATTACAAGACAGGTTTTCTCTTTCTTACACATGAAAAGGTAGCTGGAGAAATTCACTCAAACACACGACCTTCAATTGTCCTTGCTTGAAGTAACTTAAAAAAATAATCTAACAATTTTGTAAATGAAAAAAAAAATGCTTCTGAATTTGCATTACAGAAATTTTTCTACAGCAAAAGCAGATTCTTGGGTTCCCATATACAGGTAAAAAGCAGGATTCCACGTTTCCTGCCTGCTCTTCTTTAGCATCTTCACACATGATATTCATGCACATGCAGACTGGGCATGATGCATCCTCTGGACCTGTTGACCCACTGCCAAGATGGGCTATTTGTCCCACCCACTATCCCAATCCAAAGGGTGAACAGTATGTCACACATAAAAAATTCCAAACGCTTGGCCTGGAGGAGATGGCTCAGTGTTTAAGAATGTGTACTCTTCTTGCAAGGGACCCCAGTTTGGTTCCCAGCACTCAGGTTAACTTGGTTCACAACCCCCTTTATCTCCAGCTCCAGAGTACCTGGCACCCTTCTCTGGCCTCCAGGGTACTTGTACTCATCACACACACACACATAGAGAAACATAAATAAAAAAAATAAGTCTTTAAAACATTCTAAGAGTTACCAACATCGCCATGCAAATGAAATTACTAGAGGTTTCTTTCACTTCCGACATGAATAAGGAAGCCTGTGGCAAATTCACCAAATTCAAATACAGGTTCAAGATATGAGAGCCCCTGTCTGGGTCACTCCTATATTGCTGTGAGGACACCAACTTATATAGAGAGGTTATTGGGGCTATAGTTTCTGAGAGTTTGTCCATGACCATCATGGCACCATACAGGCATGGTGCTGGAGCAGTATCTGAGAGCTCACATCTGATTTACAATTAGTCAGCAGAAAGAAGGATAGGGAGAGAGGGAGGGAGGGAGGGAGGGAGGGAGGGAGGGAGGGAGGGAGAGAGAGAGAGAGAGAGAGAGAGAGAGAGAGAGAGAGAGAGAGAGAGAGAGAGAGAGAGAGAGAAGCTTATCCAGAGCTAGGAGTTGGGGGTATATACCTTTAATCTCAGGACTTAAGAGGTAGAGACCCTATCTTGAGAGAGAGAGAGAGAGAGAGAGAGAGAGAGAGAGAGAGAGAGAGAGAGAGAGAGAGAGAGAGAGAGAGAGAGAGAGAGAGAGAGATTCCTTTTATTTTTAAATCTTGTAGTTCCTTCCAGTCTTCTGCCTTGGTTCCACTCTACACCACCATTTTAGCTCTAAAATAATTTATCTTTGCCGTTTAAGACATTTTTGGGCTGGATTGTGGTGAGAGAGGTCAACAAGTGTGCCCAACCTCTGGGCTGCACTGCACAGAGCCAAATATCTTGAGGTGTTTTTTTTTTTTTTTTTTTTTTTTTCCTGTTATTTGACTGTGTCGTTCTTGAGCATGAGTTTTGGAGATAACAATGTGACATGGAAATGTCAAATGTTGGACATACTTGGTAGTAACTCAGTTGGGGCTAGCTAGGCCATGAGAGTTGTGAAGCGCCCCAGTAAAGCATAAACAGGTCACAGGTGACAGCTCTTCACTTGAGTCCCATCAAGAATGGAGTTTGATGAGCCACACCAGGTCCTGACCTTTGACCCAGGCGTATCCTGGCCAGCAGCTCAGCAACCCCATATACCTTTCGCAGCCTTGATTAGACCTTTGTGTTTTGACCTCACATGGTCTGAGACCTGCAAGAATGAGTTCTTGGTCATGAGTGAAAAATGCTAATTGCACATGGATGTCAAGTATCTACTGTCTCCTTCTTTGTCAACAGAAGTGCCGCTTTACTCAGGGAGGCAATGCGCCTAAATGACAATGCCGTGTATCTCCAGTCTGAGTCTGTGGGGTGTGACCTAGAGGTTTCAAATAGAATCCCCTAGAATGACACTAGGGGACAAGAGCCACTCCTTCCTGCCATGCAGAACTCAGGTGTGATGGCTGGCACTCCAGCAGCCATCTTGCAGGCATTAGGGCAGAGAGCGGTACCGGCTAGGATGTTCTCATAGATAGGTGATTTAGTGGTATCTCTCTATGGCTGCTATATAAAACCTTTCTGTTTCCAGAGAAAAGGATTCTGTTCTAGTGTGATTTTTTTTCCCCTAGCTCTTTGTCACAAAGCAAATGGAATAATACAACACTGTGTTCATGTAACTGTCGCTCATCATCTACAAATGCCTGTCACTCACAGCCCCATGGGAACAAGTGGCCCATCAACGCTAAGGAGGGAGTTCTAAGATGATTTCTTACATAGATATGACTGCAGATATGAATGACATGACAGATGCATGTGTCTGGGGCTCGTGTTGGGGAAACATGTACCTTCCACAAACCCCGAAGGCATGGCAGAGATGTGGATTACCTAGAGGGGAGTTATGTCAGGGGGCGCTTCATAGGGCTTGTAGCTATTTGGTTGTGTGTGTGTGTCCTCTGGCAGCTCCATGGAGACTCACCCTCTCCTTCCTCATCCTGTTTTCCTTCTGGGCCACCACCAATGACACTCACTCAAGAAAGCACAGGGAAGCAAGGCAGGTCCATCCGTGCCAGGAACCCCTATAGGCAGATTGTGGGGTAGAAAAGAGGACTGAATGAGTCCTGGATGGAAGTCTTTCATCTTAATTCATCCTCAACACTTCCATGACAAGTGACTACATTTCTGGTGACATCAATCAACAGACAATATCTGCTCACAGTCCTAGCAGCCAAGGCCTGGGAGGAAGGTACAGGCAGCGCTGTGTTCCATCCCAGGCCCTCAGAGAAGATACTCCAACCACAGCCAGGTCCTAATGGCACCAGGAAATCCCTGGCTTGGGGCCCAGTTGCTCTGATATCTATCCCTGGCATCTTTCTCTGTGTGTTCTTGACTTGACCATCCCTCTATCTGACAAGGACCCGTGTTGAGATTCACCCTGCCCCAACAGGATGCCACCATATTACTTGTAGATATCTCCTTTCCAAACATCACTTTGCACTGAAGTTTGGGACATGCATCTTTGGGGATCACAGTTCAATTCAGCTCCCATTTCTTAGTTGAGTTAATACTGTCTTTTCATGTGTCAGACCCTGGATGCTTACAAACTTGATAACACAAGATTCAAGATTTTCTGCCATTTGTGTACATGGAATACTGAATAAAAAATCCTAGGGGGTCATGGGGACAGGGACTTAGGAGCAGGCAACATACCATCCTTAATCCTAACAGACTAAGCTAAAACATTCACTTTCTGCCCTGTGGAACAAAAATGGACATCACAGATGGGTTTGTCCCCATGGCTTCCATGACAGATGGGCAGAACTCTGGTGACTCAAAACAATACTAAGGGTGCAAACATGTTAACATCACCAGCTCCCATGCCACATGGGCTGTAATTTTCAATTTGTGGTAAATCATTCTTCAGAGCACAAGGCAGTGACTCTCTTAAGTAACACTGTGCCACTGACATGTTTCTGCTGCCAGTATGGTTGTAGGAATACGATGTACACATTTGTAGTGGGATTCAGGTATTAGCTGGGGAAGCTTAGAGGCATATCAATAGGATCTGGCTATAACCCATTCTGGATTCTGGTACCCCAGAGATAGGCCTCTAAGTTTCCCCAACTAATGCCTGAATCCCACCACAACATATGATGTATAGATAGAAAATAGACGAACACTTAAATATTATGTATAAATTCATGTTTAATGAATATAACCAGAACTTGTAATACAGAATTTATCTCAGCTTCCATGACCATTTAACTGATATTTATAAAGTTATAAACGATGGTTTTAAATGCATAGCATAAAAAGCAAAATAATAATGAAGGTAATAAAAACTTAAGCATATATACATACAACCCAATACACCCGTCCTCAGAAGCCTTAAAATATGAATTGTCTTCTGCCTAATCATTTCACTTGTAGAGATTTACCCAACGGATGAGATAGGAGATGATTAAAGAGATTTATGTGGAAGATGGCACCGTCACGACATCAGCTACAGTGGTAGGAGATTTCAAACAATGCACATGGTCAGAAATAGCAGTTTCTTTAATTAGGCAATTGTGTGGTTATAAAATTAGATTCTGTGCAGCCTTTTTACTGTGTTATAAATGGCATTACCCCAAAAGGAGAAACATCAGTGTGTGTGGTGGGACTGTCTCACTGTAGATGACACATTCCTGCCCAGGAATCAGAACTCACAGGGTCACCCTTGTTATTGAGATGATGGAGCACGGGGGGGGGGGGGGGGTAATTTTTTAAATACAGGGTTTTGAAATGATGATATATCAAGACCAGCTCTGGGTTTGATTAGTAGATTTTGACTCAAAAAATAAAATAAAGATCCAAGAAATGAGATTTCTGGTATCAACCATAGGTCTCTACACGCACGTGCATGCACATTCCAACATGCACACACATTCCAATAGAAGTAAACATGGGCAGGCATACCATACACACAAAGAAAACAATTATATTTAAAAAAAAATAAGGAAATAGCTGAGTCTGGTGCGTGCCTGCCGCTCCGCTGTCTTAGCATATGGAAAGGAAAACAGGAGAATTTTAAGTTCCTGACCAGCCTGTGCTAAGTATCAGGACTCCGCTTCAAAACAAACAACAGCTAGTCATAACGGTTCATATCTTTAATCCTAGCGCTGGGGAGGCAGAGACAGGCGAATTCCTGTGAATGTGAGGCCAGCCTGGCCTACAAATCAAGTTCCAGGACAGCCAGGGCTACACAGAGAAACACTGTCTTGAAAACCAAAACTACAACAAACCAAAAACCAGGAACAACAGATAACAATACATAAGATAAGACAAAGCTAGAAAAATTGCCACTAGCGCCCTATTGCCTTGTTCCTCTGTGACTTTGACCCAAGTAGGTATGCTGTTTATGGAATAAAGAAGCTGTAAGCATAAGATCTGATGCCAATTTCCTAGGGGGTCGCACTGGAGACAGGCTCTTCTAAGAGGCCTTGAGATCTTCATGGGAAATTAAAACTGAGTTTCCTTAGAGAATTTCATGGGTAGGACTAGGAAGTAGCTCAGTTCATAGACCGCTTGCCTGGCATGCACATGGGTTTGATCCAAGCAGACGCCCAGGCTCTCATTTCCTAATAAGAGCTCTGGAAACTCAGAGACTTGAAAGGAAAGCAGTTTATATTAGATCCTTACAAAGCCAAACATTAGCTCCGGGGTAGGCTGAGTCAGAGAACAGTAGCTCTAGGGCAGGCTGTATCCATGCAGCCTTGCAACAACTGAGTCTTTTGCTTTCCATTTCTTGCTTATATCTCTCCCCCCCCCCCAAACAAATGCCCTGGGTGAGTCTCTCCAGCCCTCTCTTACCTCCTGTTTATTTTAAAACTTAACAGGCCCTAGTGATGACAGTACTGGGAGGCCGAGGCAGGTGGATCTCTGAGGCAAGCCTGGTCTACAAACCCAGTTCCAGGGCTGTTATATAGAAAAATCCTGTCTTGAAAACCCTCTCAAAATCCCAAAACAACAAACCAAAAAACCCTAACAGGTGTTCTGGTGCTGAGAGGGGCAAGTAGACACAAGTCCCCAACCCTGATCAAGAAGCTGTCTCCAATTGACACTCACTTGCAAGGGAAAATTTAGTTTTCTCCAACAGTCTCTCTGGGTATATAAACCACATTCAAGGGTAGCCCATGTGCCCAGCAGTAGATGGCTGACGCATAATTAACTCAGTGATAATTTTGTAGATATTTTTCGTCTCTTATTGCTTTTTTTGTTTTTTGTTTGTTTGGTTGGTTTTTTTTTCTTTTTCTTTTTTGGTCTTACTGGTCTTTTGCTTGTAGTGTGTGGGGGTGGGGGGTAGACTAACAGAGGTTGGGTTGGGTAGCTGGCTTCCCAGGATCTTAGTGTTGTCTGTTTATTTGTAGCTAGCCTGAAGTGACTCAATATACACTTATTTTTAAATGAACCCTCAGATTTTATTTATTTATTTATTTTTTTACAGATTTCCCCAACATAAAATCAGACGTTGTGGCACACGACTGACTGTTAGTCTGGCACTGAGGAAGTAGAGACAGGAGGATCGTGAGTTGTTTAAGGTTATCCTTGGCTACATAGTGAGTTCCAGGCTAGCCCGAGCCATGTGGGATCCTGTCTCAAACAGTAATAACAGTAGCAATAAAACTATGGTAGCTTCTGGCTAAAGCTGGACTTTGGTCTTCCAGGATGTACTTAATAAAACGGTAACACTGCAGGAGTTGAATCTAAAAGCTGGGCACACTTCAGATACAATAGCCTGAGATCATTGACCTACTCATTTCATGCCAGATGAGCACATGACTTTAATCTTTGAGCATGTTAGGTGGGAAATATAGAGCAAATTCCCACTCAGATGTGGTGTGGGCCATTCTTAGGTCAGTTGAAATCCATGACTGATCAGCACATGAAATGGTGTGTGGAATCCTGACTGTTGGCAGCAAGCATGTTCAGTAGTTAACTGAACATTTGAGGTGCTAGCTTCAAGCCAAGACCAGTTAGAGCGATCTAAAGTATTGGTGAGCAGCCCAGGAGCTACTGGCCACATGTAGATTATTTTCAATCACTGGGAGCTAATGTTTCCTTTCCCTTACCTTGCATTTTTAGCCATTGGGATGTAAAACACTCTAAGAGGAGGAGGCTTCATCTCTCCTGCTGGAAAGTGATCCTAGGGAACTCAGCTGGAAAGAGAAAAATAGCTCTTTCTGTATGAGTGGTTTATAATCCAAGCGAACGCCAAGCTGTGTAATTAATAGCTCCTTATAATTGGAAGTGAGAGCGTAATCCATCTTGCACATTCTTGCCTCTCCATAGCTGCGTCTTCTCCACTCGTGAGTGGTGAAGCTCGAAGTCAAGGGTATTATGGAGAAAATCTCTTCAGCTAATCTTTATCATTCTTCACATTTCCATGAAAAAAAAAAAAGAAAAAAAGAAAGAGTTTATAATGTGTTTGTCACAGCTGATGGGGGCTCCCATACGGAAGTCAACTGCTTAATGTGGTGGCAGGAGGTGTTTTCATTAAGCTGTCTGGGACAATCTCATCATGGTGGGGGCAGCTCCCTTCCCTAGGTTCTTTTGGGTTAGACAGAAAGTCATTGGAAAATCAACAGCTCTGAGTGGTTGGGGAATGTGTCTTGGAAGAGTCTCTCAGGACCCACTCTCTACAGATTTGCACCTAATTTATTTTTGGGTTTGTCTTTCTCATTGTTTTGCTTCTTCCCAGAGAATGGTTGGTTGTCTCTTAGTTATTTATCGATTGCTGTGAAGAGACGCCATGACCATGGCAACCCTTATAAAAGTAAAGCCTTTAATTGGGGCTGGCTTACAGTTTCAGAGGTTTAGTCCATTACCATCATCACGGTAGGGAGTGTGGCAGCACATAGGCAGGCAGGCAGGCATAGCACTAGAGCCTGGTTGTTATACTAGATATTGCTAATTAGCAATCAATTTCTGGGGGAGAGAGAATCACTCTTTATCAAGGGTACAGCCACATATGAACATATGCGCAACACCAACTGGACTTGGGTCATTAAAAAACAATGTTTTTTGTTATTTCTTTTTAAATTGTAAATAACATTTTTTTCATTTATAAAAACATATGTTTTAACTTGAGAAGGAGTAATTTGGGGAGAATAACACGGGATGAGTAGGCTGGAGAAATTTAGGGGTGAGTATTATCTATGTACATATATTATACATAAACTCACAAAATGATAACAATTTTCAAAAATACGTTTGAAAGGCAGCAGCTCTCTTTGTTGGGCTGGGTTCTAGTGATGAGTTAGACTATTCAGTAGCCAATAAGAACATCAGGCAATCTCAACCATGGCTTAGTATGGCAGAGAAGATGAAGAGAACTAAGAAGTGCCTGAAGGTGGCCATGAAGAGACTGATACTCAGATATTGTGTGATGGGAGGCATTTGTGAGATGTGACTCTCCAGAAGGATGTAGTTTATAAATATCAGGGGACCATGGTGCCCAAATTGAGGAAGGTGTGATGCAGAAGCCCTATGGTGGAAAGGGGCTGCACTGGGGAGGAGCGACAGCCAATTGCCACTGAGGTTCAGATGTAGGACATGAGCTCAGGTGTCATGAGGTGTCATCTCCAGGGTACACCGAGCTCAGGTACTCACTCCCAGGGTAAGGGAGCGCTGTCGGCTCAAAGCAAACAGGAGAGTGGGAGAATCGTGTTCTTTCACTGTGAAGGGAGTGGTGGAGGGCCATCTGGACACAGTGGCGGGTTGTGTAGAGCTGTGAAGGGGAATTAAGATGAACAGGTTCCGGATGCATTTGGAGGTAGAGCAGGTCAGACATGTTAAGGCAGCTATGGAACACAAAGGAGAACATGAGCCTTGAGGTTTTGTAAGATTAGCAGCTAAATGGGGATAGGGGGTGGGGAAGCACCACTGTCAAAGACGGAGGTGTGATAAGCATCACTGAATGCCTCTTCTTCCTTCATTCTCAGGCACAAAAAGTATAAAATAACTAATATTGTCAGCTGGACGGGATCTAAAAAAAAAAATCACTAAAGAGACAAATCTCTGGGCGTGTCTCTGAGGAAGTTTCTAGATTGGGTTGAGGAAGGAATGTGGCCAGCACCATCTCATTGGGTGGGGTCCCGGACTGAATAAGAAAGAAAGGGAGCTGAGCGCCAGCATCCACTTTTTTCGTTAATTTCTGATGACAGTAGTAATGGGTCCAGCTGCCTCATGCTCCTGCTGCCTTGCCTTACCACCATGATGGACCGTGGCCCTTCGAACTGGAAGCTGAAGCCAGTTAAGTTGGTTTTTTGGCCAAGTATTTGAAAAGTAACTAATGCAGATTGCCATCGGTCAGGTCTGCTTTGGTGGCTTCCCTTGCAGCTAGGTGTGAGCAGGTGATCAAGTTCTGGCCAAAACAGGTTAAGCCCTCTTTGAAGGAGCTTCCAGAAAGGTCTGACTCAATTAAGAGAGGCTGAGTTCTTTTCTCTGCCTTATCCTTATTGCTTGAAATGAGCGTGTGGTCACAGATGCTTCAGAGGTCATCCTGTGACCATGAGTGAGAAGGGACTTTGATATTATGTCATGATATTAGAGCAAAGCTCATTTTGTTCATGTGACTGTCATTTCTGTTCTCTGTAGTTGACCCTGTTCCAGAGGTGAGAGATGATGGTAAGAAAAAGGCCAGTCATCTATGTGCCTAAGGAAGAGTCAGACAGCCTTCTATATGTCATTGTAGTGTTGTCAAATGGATCCCTCTACAGACATATAGAGCTCATCAATGAATTATTAATCCCTGTGCAGCATATAGGAAATATGTCTTTACTATGTCCTGCAAGAAAATCAATTTCCTTATTAGCTTTCTGAAATTGGAGAGTAGAAACTGGACACAATGCTCTAAGCAAACGTGTTTTACCATCCTGGCTTATTGTAAATCAGCCAACTACCTCCTCTACATATGCCCAGGGACTGGGCAATCTCTTCCAGGCAGAATTGAGCACAGTGCTGGTCAGAGCACAAGAGCAAGGGACCCAGTGGAAAATAAGAGGACCCTAGAGAACACTTATAGACTTCAAAGAATATTTCCATTTCCCTAGAGACACAAGTGGGCATTAATAAAGTGTGAGAGTGTGTTCACATCTAACTAGATTTGCAGGGGCTGAAGGGAGCAGAAAAATGACACAGTATCCAGAGTGTCACATGACAATCTTTTTGTTGTGTGATATCCTCTCTATACCGAATGGTGTTTGCTGCTCACACTTAATTCTTTAGAACCTTAGTGGACATTCGGTGTGTGTGTTGGGGGGGGGGTGTCTGAATCATTTTTAAACACTCATGCCATACACAGAGAGGTCCCTGCTGTTGTGAAGGTCTCGGGAGAATAATGTAAGATGCTATAACTACTTTAACATAAGAGATCCACTAAAGTTGTGTGCACAGAAGCTGGCCCACGCATACACAGAATCACAGGAGTCTCTAAGGCTATGGGCTTATATAAACCACTACTGTTTTTTAAGTTCACTTGACAGTGGAAATATATGGCGTTAATATTTAGCTGGTGACTCCTAAAAATAGTGTGAAGGACCCTGGAGGTTCAGGGCACATGTTTCCTACATTTATATTACTTGGTCGTGGGTAGTGCGGGAAACCAGAAGCATAGCTTCACATTTGAATGTTCAGGTAGGCTACTGAAGTGTATGTTAAAAGGATGTGCCCCCCCCCCGCCCTTCCTGTGCCTGTGATTTCTAGCTGTCATGAATTGAGCAGCTTTGTTCTGCAACATGTTGCCTTACCATGCTCTAGGAGCAGCGGAGTCAGTGACACGCACTGAAGCCACTGAAACCATGGACCATTCTTTCTTGGTTTCAGGTACTAGTCTCCAAATAGCAGCACACTATAATACTATGGTTCCACATAGGAGGATGTGGGGCAAGACAGAAGGTCTATCATGCTCGTGAAGGCTGAACAATTATTTGAGGTCTTGTCTCTTCCTCCATCCCAATGGAGGGTATGCAGCCCATACAGCTAACGTCACGGTAGTATCGGAATAGAAAGCCCAGCTTCTTTAGGTCATTGGGGCACAGGTGAACAGTGGTCGCAGTGACTAAGTCCACTGACCTGCTCTTTTGAGAGCTCCTTTGTTTTCTTCCATACTTGGGGTTTCAGGGCTGCAATCAGAAGAGCCTGTAGCATGGGGTCCAGGCAGCAATAAGGGTCAGCTGCAGTGACAAGCCACAGAGGCGAAAATGTAACAGCCTTTACCCTTCTCAGCCGGGGCATTGCTCTTGATACTTGGCCCATCTGGAGTGAGAAAAGCTACACGGCCTCTAGACTGGCCTCGGGGAATAGGAGGTAGGGAGAACAGTGCCGTAGTTTTTGTACTAAAACACTCAGACCAAATGCAACCGAGGGAGGGAAGGGGTACGTTTCAGCTTATAAGTAGTCAGGGCAGGAACTTAAACAGGAACTGAAGCAAAGCCCATAGAGGACGCTGCTCGCTGGCTCACTCACACGTCCATGCATAGTTAGTTTTCTTATACAGCCCAGGATCCCCCGCCTAGGGAACGCTGCCAATGATGTAGGAGTAACTGGTCCTCTTTTATCAATTAGCAACCAAGACAATCCCCCATAGACACCCTCATAGGGCAATATGATCTGGGCAATCCCTCAATTGAGATTCCATTTTTAGGTGACTCTTGGTTGTATCAAGTTGACAATCAAAGCTAAGCAGGATGAGCAGTGTTTTCAAGTTCAAAATGTCCCTTGCCTCACTGTGGTGGATCCCAGGATAGCCTTATGGAGAGCAAGACTCCTCCACCTGAGGACAGCCTAGGCGAGGCAGCTGACGGATCTCTGAGCAGGGCCAGGTACCACCAGCTAAGCCTGATTCAGACAACAGAAGTGCAAACTCACGAGCTAAATAACCACCATAAGCTACTACAATAAATTATAATTAGCCAACTCCATTATATCATCACAAATAGCTGTTAATAATAAATGGTAATTTTAAGTCTTTGTTACTGTTGCTATGACAAAATACTTGACAAAAGCAACTCAAGAAAGGATGGAGAGGAGGGAGAGAGGGAGGGAGAGAGGGAGGAGAGGAAGAAGGGAGGGAGGAAAGAAAGGAGGGAAGGAGGGAGAGGGGGAAGAAAGGAAAGAGGGAGGGAGGGAAGGAGGAAGGGAAGATATATTTTAACTCATAGTTTGAGTACATAGTCCATCAGAGTGAAGGAGGTATTGAAGGCAGCAGACAAAAGCATGTTGGCCTGAGTACGGCCATTTTGACTTTAGACTCCGTTTTACCTGCAGGGTGCAACAAAGTTCAGGTTCCCAAGCCCTAGGGGAGCTGAGAACGTTCCAGTGGCTGACACACCTCCCCCCTAAACCACAGAATTAGCCCTTACGCAACTCTAGTTCTTTAGAACCATCATGGCTGTTCCTACCAACAGAAAGAACAATTGAATCTGACTGGTTGGACGGAAAGGCTCGCCCTGTATGTTGATAGACAATGATGGAACATGTAAGAAAAGTCCCCAATCTCTGACTTGTGATTGGTGAAAATTGCAACTGTGTAAATTAATAACAAATGTTCGTGACTTTTGTGTTTATGGACCACGCTTCTACCCCTGTTAGAGAAATAAGGCTCCCAAGGCCTTGTCCTCCAGTCCTGCTTAGTCAGCACCTCACATAAGTAGTAATTTATTAAAATCTTTGGAACTCATAAGTGTTGTGTCTCTCCTTCCTCATGGTGCTTACTAGAGTGGGTTTACCAAGCAGAAGGCAGCCGGTCACATGGCATCCGCAGTCAGGAACCATGGAAGGATGAATTGTAATGTTCGGCCACTTCTCCCCTTTTTATGTAGCCAGGGACACTGGCTCACAAGTCAGTGCCACCCACACTCGGGATAGGTCTTGTCTTCTCAGTTCAGTCTGTTTGGGAATGTCCTTACATTCTAGATGAATCTTCTAGACGACTCTACATCCCCGTGAAGTTGACAGTCATGATTAACTGTAAGTGAAGCAGTTCAGTCTGATTCTTAGGACAGCTGGCTCTCAATTCTTAGGACGACAGCTGGCTCTCAACTTGTAGGCTGTGACTCCTCCATATGGGTCATTTAAGACCAGAAAACACTGATATTTACAATTTGCAACAAAGTAAACTTATAGTCACGAAGTAGCAACAAACTAATTTTATAGTTGGGGGAAGTCACCACAACGTGAGGAAATAATTTGTAGTAAAGAGCTGCAGCATTGGGAAGGCTGAGAACCGTGCTATAGGATGTCCTGTGGTTTTCTATGCAATAACGGATGAAGGAAAGATGGTTTCTTCCTGCACTACAGGCAGATTCTGAAAAAAAACATCACATGCCATGCTGCTGCGGACATTTTTAAATGTAGTCACTCTGTCGAGACTTGTAATGTGGAGTGAGCTAGGATCTATACGCTTATGAGAAACAAGCTGAGTCGATATTTTAAAATTGAGACATTTCATATAAGAAATCCAAGTTTCAACCTCTTTCAAGAAATGGAAGATCTGTCAATGTATTCCCTGAGGGCAGCTGTGTGCAGAGCTGAGAACTGGCTGTGGAGTTGGTACGGTGCCAACTCTGGTCCTTGCCTCTGAGGTAGTTGCAAGGCCAATGAAGGATTATTTTGAGCACACTACAAATGGTTCCGAATTCTCCTCTGAATATGTGAGCCCAGGTCTGTGTTAGGTACCTTTGAGACCAGACGAACCATGACACAGAGTTGGCTGCCTTACGCCTCTTGGAACACTCTCTGCTGTTACTACCATGGCTGCTGTCTTCTTTGGGACACACTGGGCCCTGTAGTGAACAACAATTCAGGCTTGTTCATTCCTGTGCTGGGAGTCCTTCCTTTTCTCATGCCGACCCACCTCCACTGTAAATATGAGTCCATAAAATACAGAGCAGTTGGTTAGAACCCAGACCAGGTGAGTTGTAAAAACTGGCATAGTCCTGCATTTCTAGAACTGAGGGCAAGCGGATCAGGAATTCAATGTCATTCTTGGCCACAGAGACTATAGGAGACACTGTTTAAGATAATTGTAAACATAGAAAACTGGGTGCAGTGGTTCATATCTGTAATCCACGCATTTGGGGAGGCTGATACAAGAGGGCTGCTCTGAGTTTGAGGCCAGCCTGTACTAATTTAGTGAGTTTCAGAACCAGGATATCCTAGATAACAATAAGACCCTGTCTCAGCAGAACAACTTAAGAAGGTATCAGGGCTGGAGAGGCCGCTCAGCAGTTAAGAGCACTGGCTGCTCTTACAGAGAACCCAGATCAGTTCCCACCACCAACATGACAGCTCACAGCTGTCTGTAATTCCAGCTCTAGTGATAAAATGCTCTTTGGTCTCTGTGGGTACCTACACGCATTTGATACACCTAAATTCATGGGGCCAGAGGGTTCAATAGCTATGCTTTTCCAGAGGACCTGTGCTCAAATCACAGCGCCTATGTCTGGTGAATCCAGCACCCTCTTCTGTCTTCTGTAGGTACTGCACACATAGGCATACTCAAGGCCACACCAACACCCCCACAGAGAGAGAAGGGGAGGGAGGGAGAGAGAGGGGGAGGGAGGGAGAATTAAACAATAGGATTTACGCACTTTTTTCGTGTTAGACACATTCTAACTTACACTGTGATGAAGATTCTAGAAACTTCCATGTGCTGTCCTTTGTCCCTGCTCCTTACCTCTGGCATTTCTCACCTCCTCTCCCTTAGTATGGATTTCAAGGGTTTTATTTTTAAAGGCCGTTACAGAAATGGAATCATGTGATCTTCAAACTTCAAGATTGGCTATGACTATTACTCATGGCCCCAAATTGGATCTAACTTAAAAGCACAGCAGTAGGAAAATTCTTAATAAATTGTTATTGGCACTCTGTGACCTGCATGCAGACGTTGAAACACAACATATGCTAGAGCTGTCTGTGCCGGCAAAGGCAGACATGTAGACACAGGAAGATGCAGGCAGATATTCTGAGCCCTCTGTCTGTCATTCATGCCCCCCCCCCATCTATAGGTCTGGTGTAGATACAAAGAGGATTGAAGGATGCATATAAGGCAAATGGCAGTGGCTACCTACAGGCTCAAGGGCTAACCTGTGTTCACTCCCACACTGCATCCGTCATCCTTTTTTTTCCCGTTTTTATCCCATCCCCAGGTTGAAGCTGTATCGAACATCCAGCCTGTTACGGATGCTGTAATGAAGTCTCCAATAAGGTACTTAATGCGCTCAGTGTCAGTATCCAACCCACCAGCTGTGCCCTGCTATGCAGAATATCCCCAACGGTGTCATCAATATGTAATCATGAAAATGACAGCGTGAGACTCTCAAGCCCCTGCCAAGGTGTTCTCTTGGGTCATTTGTTCTGGGCGAAGCTGACTGTCTTATTGAGATGACCTCAAGCCACCTCAATGACTGGTTCACTTGATGGTGGATGGAGGGTGGCCTTTGCAGGCAGTTTAGGTGGATCAAAGGCCTTCCAGCCCCTAAGCCATCAAACAGCACAGGCATACTTTAACTGAGGCCTTGTGAGAGGCAAAGCCAGGTTTGATTCCTGATCATGGGAGCTTTCTGTAGTTTCTGGAGACTGAGCTTTCGGAATTCAGTTGTACAGATGTGCAGGCTACCTTTGGCTGTGTAACAGATTTCCTGGATACAGCTGCTGGAAAGCAGTCCTAGGGGTCCATTCAGACATTGTGTTGCAGGGTCGCTTATGAGGCTGTCATTATGGTTGCGGACCCTACAATCACTTCAGTGCTTATGTAGAGACAGTGTCTTACAGGGTTACACAGGGGGCTGATGATCAACCTTGCTTTCTTGCTAGAGGGACCTCCTCAATGGTCCCTTGTGATACAGCTCCTGGCTCCCTCTGGAGAGCAAGAGAGAATTCGGTGTCTTTTTTATTTCATCTCTCATAGATTATGGGGCTTCAATGACACTCTCAGGAAGCTGGAAACCCAAGGACAGGGGTTCAGAAAGAGAACATCTGGCTTGGGCTGTCTTACTAAAAACGTCCATGGTTGTAGACTTGTCTTCTTATATGGTGTAGGAAGCGAGATAGGGGGTGGGCAGACATGGGAAGAGTCAGAGAAGGGGGTCAGAGAAAGAGGGAGCAGAGAGAGATGGTGGGATGAGATAGGGGTAAAGGAAGAGAAAAGAGAGACATGCAGAGGAAAACCTGCAGGATAGAAAGAGAGGGAGGAAGAGGAGGGGAGATGTTTTTATAGGTTTCTTTATTTTGTACATATTAGAGTTGTTCTTGCATGATATATGTGCACCTTGTTTGTGCCTGGTGCCCGCGGAGGCAGGATACGGGATGAGATCCTCTGGAACTGGAGTTATGGATAGTTTTGAGCCACCAAATTTGTGCTGGTTATCAAATCTGCGTCCCCTGAGGGGCAACAAGTACCTTTAACTGCTGAGCGATCTCTTCAGTTCCCTATTTTCATCTAACAATGATGGACAGTTTGGGCTTCCACTTGTGAATTTTGGATGGTACCCAACCATATACGCAATGCTACCTAGTAGCTCACCCTTTTATCCCCTAATATGGAAATAACACCCCGTCGCTTCTGCTGCATTCCCATTCCTCCCATACAAAGAGGGATGGCTCCCAGGGTAGACAGTGGGAAGCAGGGGCAAGCGAGAGCGTCTTAGACACCAACTCCACAGCATGGACACAGACACACAAAACAGCTTTCTGTGGCCTGTGGTGGCCCACTTCCTCAGGCGCATCAACACATCCTGCTTTTTACAGACAAGCCATTTTTAAAATTAATCCTTCAAGTAAATGACACACTCACATCGGCATACAAGCTACTCCTTATAATTCTAAGTCAGTCACGGTTTTTGGTTCATCTCTTTTAGGTTGTAAGAGTATCTTCATGCAGACAGGATAAAATACAAACTACACCTTATTCCCTCTACTTTTATTTACACACAGTTGTCTGCTGTCTCAACTGCATTGTAACTGACTTCCCACTCTGAATCACTTTGAGATCTTTTCATACACCCCCTTTTCTAGATACGCAGCATGCTATTATATATGCCAGTGAATGGTTCGATGCACTTTATCCAAACAGTCTCTTATGGATGAGCATATGGTCTTTCTCCATCACTTGTTAGTACAAGAAAATGCAGCAATTAAATATTTTTGTACACATGCCTCCCATGTACAGGCCTGCAGGTGAAGGAAACTCACAGGTGTGGGTGGAGGGTCAGAGGTATGTACATCTGTAAGCTGTTGGCTGTTGCCAAGTCTGTCCATATGGAGCTTGTATCAGTTTGTATTTCCAGCAGTGACGTGCAAGGCCTTGCTTCCCACAGCCTCTCTAACACAGCATGTTCCTGTGTGTTGGGATGTGTGCCAATCTGCTGGGGTGAAAACATGCTGCCTTTGCCTACTTTTAATTTACACTTGGGACGCTATGGAGTCTGCTTCAACCTCTTTTCGTGTGTTTGGGAATTATTTTTTTTTCTCTCTTCATTCTCTAATGGTGAAAATGACATTTCCAACTCTCTGGTTTTCCATAGCAAGTGTTTCCCTAGAATGCCAGGGCCTCATCTTACCCAGAACGCTCTGTCCTTTCTTACCCAGAATGCCCCAGTGCTCATCGTCCCCAGAATACCCCTGATTTTTATCTTAGCCAGAATGCCCTTATTCTCTGCTCACCCAGAGCTCTAATTTCACCTTACCTAGAATACCTAGGTCCTCACCTTTAACCACGCTCCTCAGGACTACCACGAGGAGCCTCTAGGAAGACTCCCAGAATTCAGCAAGAGTTTACATTAGTGATTATAGTTACTACTGTGGAAGGGTCAGATCAAAGGCAGCAGATGGGAGAGATGCTTCAGCAGGTCCAAGAGAGTTAAGCTTTCCATGAGAGAGCCAAATGGACAGCCATGGCCAGCACATGTAGACCTTTGCCAGCCTATGCATCTTACTAAAAAAAAAAAAAAAATCCAAAATTCTTAGAAAGTACCAGATTTGCCCATTGAGGGTTTTATTGGATATCACTAGTCTTGCAGACACTGGATTTCCACACTGACATATGGTCACCATTGACAGTGATTACCACTGACCATCCTTCAAGTTGCTGATGTCCACCACTGACCATACCTATGGTTGACCACATCCACTCATGACCAAGCTCATAGCTGACCAAGCCTATGGCTGATTAAACTCACGGCTAACCATGTTCTATTAACCACTCACTGCTGGCCATAAAGCTAGCTATGCTTGTGGCTGATCTTACCCACAGCTCACCATGGGCACAGATGACCACATTCATAGCCAACTATACTGACAGTATCATTTGTTCCTCCTTAGGCTGAGCTGATAATTACATGCATCCTTCTCTACCATAAATCCCATTTACTATCTGGTGTGAAGGGTCGCAGGTAAACGAAACCAACTGAATTAGGAAAGCCATCCCAAAGGCTCAGATGTGACCTCCAAGGAGTCTGTCAGAAGCAATTATGACCAACTCACAGTGGTTTGTGCCTGTCACCACTGTACTTACTCAGGTGACTGAGGCAGGAAGAATGAATGTTCAGGTGACTCAAAATGAACACGAGATACTGGAAGTGTAGTGTAGTGTAGTGATATATTGTATATTTAATCAAATCAGCCAGGAATATCAGAGAACAGAATCACCCACAGTCAAGCCACTAAGGTCAAACGGTGGTGACCCGTGCCTTTAATCTCATCACTCAAGATGACGAAGTGGTGGCCCATGCTTTTAATCCCATCACTCAGAAGAGAGAGATCTTTCTGGATTTCTTGGAGTTCAAGGCCTAAGAGCCAAGCAGTAGTAGCTCACACCTTTAATCCTAACTATAGAATTACGATACAGAGTTGAACCAGGAAGTGAAACAACTGGGTGGGGAAGATGTATAAGGCAGGAAAAGGCAGAGAGTCATTCATTCTGCAGAAGCGACCAGTCAGGCTGAGGACCCTTGAATACAGCAGTTACCCCGCTCAGCCTGAGAAGTTGGCTGGGTGAGAATTGACTGTGATTTCTGGGTTTTCATTATATGCTAACTAGAGTTTGTGCAATACTGTAGCTCTCTGCTAGAGTACTTGCCTGGCATTCTTATGCTCTGAGATCCATTCCCTGCTACACACACACACACACACACACACACACACACACACACACACACACACGCCAGGAGAAAAAAAATGTTTTTTGAGAATGGAGGCTATGTCACCAACAACCACACATTGAGATTTTGCTCATTTTCAGAGTTAGTCAAAAGTTTCCCCCACTCACAAAGTCTGAGAATAAGTGAGAATTACGCCCCCCCCCCCATTTTTCTGTGCTTTCAAACCATGGCCACAGCCCTCTGACATTAATGCTAGTGTTTTCTTTTTAAACTCTATTTGGTGTGTGTGTGTGTGTGTGTGTGTGTGTGTGTGTGTGTGTGTGTGTGTGTATTCATGTAAGTTTAGTTCCTAAGGAAACCAGAAGAGGGTGTCAGATCCACTTGGAGCTGGAGTTAGAGATGACTGTGAGCCACCTGACGTGGGTGGGTGCTAGGTGAACTCCGGTGCTCTAAGCCACTGAGCTATCTTTCCAGGCTTTTAATGCTGAGATATGCTGATGGACCCATGCTGAGGACTGTGCTGCAGACGGTTTTTGGGTTTTGTTTTTTTTTCTGAAATGCCCATCACTTTCCCACTCACTGATACTGCCTCCAATCTCTCTATGTTAGCTTCCTCGTTTTCTAGCTCTAGAAAGCCCTGTTTGTTTTCTTTTAACAAGATCTCTTGTAGCCCTGGCTACCCTTGAACCCTCTAAGTATCTGATTTTCTGATCTTTCCTCCTCTACCTTCCAAGTGCTAGGATTATAGGTGCCACCACCCTGACTTTTGTAGGGCTGGGATTAAACCCAGGGGTTTGTGAGTACTTGACAGTAACACCTGCGCTATATTTCTAGCCCTCTGGTTATCCTTTGGTGCTACATTCTATTAAGTCCTTCCTGTCAGTCAGTCATCCTTGTGGGGAGGACAGCAGATTTTTAGTTCCTTTTCTTTTTCATTCTTTTCTCAACACCACGGTCCCCAGCAGCCCTCATACCCTCAGCTGCCTCTTCATATGAGAGACACTGAACACAAGCCACCGCAACTACTCATCAGCCTCACGCCTATATCCAGGTGCAGAAACACACAGCTCACTCCCAAGTCTTTAGCCACATTTCTGATTGTTCTCTTTGATAGATCCTCAGAGCAGCCCAGAAGCCCCTTCATTGTTCCCAAAACCACTCGCTTCCTGCTCACTGAGAAAATTAGAAGTTCTAATCTTAATTTTAATCTAAGCTCTTTTCCCACACATCTACAAATTTACAGAGGGTCCATCCCGTAGCTGGAATAATTTTCTCCGCTCTGATTGACATCTCCCTTTACATCTCCATCTACTGGAGGACATTCATCCCACAGGCTGCCTCTTGTCCTCGGGCTATTTTTTCTTTCTCTGTTGGTCGAGCCGTGGAAGTATTGGGAAAGAGCTAGCTTTTGAGGTATCCCAGGTTACCTCTTTTCTTTGCCATCCTCTGCTTTGCCCTTCAGAAAGGTGTCCTGATGTTTCCCTCCCCATCCCTCGACTGTACCTGTACCTCTCTGTCAATGCCATCCATTGCAACAGCACAAATCTCGTCTGGCCTGCCAATGACATCCATGCATGTCATGTTCAACTCTCTTAGAGTTCACCTTTACAAGAAAGGAAACAAACTAGTTATTTCTTCTCCCCTGTCCCATTTCATTTATGTTTATGTGTGTGCACATTGTGTGTATGTGTGTTGGTGTGCATGCATTTGAAAATGTTGAGGTCAAAACTTATGTTGGATATGTTCTTCAGCTGCTCTCCACCTTATTTTTTTGAGACAGAACCCCAGAGCTGAACCCAGAGCTCATGGGTTTAGCTAGACTGGCTGGCCAATGAGCCCCTCTGCTTCTCCTTTCTCTGCTTCTTCAATACCAGGATTAAGTGAGAGCTACCAACTGATGCAAACAAGTGTACTCAAGAATATGCCTCCTTGTTCTGTAAAAATAAATAAAGTACAGGTGTGTGGAAGACATTCTCCCACATGGGGACTTGAGGACCAATTTGTCTCCATATTCCCTTCTCTCCCCCCTCTCAGCTGGCAGGGGCAGGGAAAGATTGTGACTGGCAGATTTTTTGGCACCCACACTTAAGCAGCTCAGTGGTCAGTTCGTGGCCTCCAGAACACCAGGATTTTGAGTTGAACTGTATCCCCAGGAGATGCCCAAGGGTTTGAATGATCACTCAGGTCCTCCCTCAGCCATGAAACTCACCAGTTTCAACTTCTTGCTGTTCTCTCCTGTCGAGCAGGACCTGGACCAGGATTGAGCAGCAGCTGTGATGATGGATGGAGATGCACCAAGTGAGCAGCTACCGGGTTCGCCACACATACTGGCAGCCGCCAGCTCTTTACTCGATCACGCCTAAGCACCCCCCTTGCCTCAAACTGTTGCGCAGTATTTTTAGCAAGGCCGAAAGTTCCCTTAAGCATCGTAATTATCTCCTCCGGAGCTGTCAGGAGCATTTACAGTTAAAGAGGAAGGCGGCCTGCCTCCGTTGTGATAATAGGGCTCAGCTGCGGAGCAGAGCTTCCGCGGCTGCTTTACATATGGACTGGGGCTGCGATGGTCCTTCAGGGAGCCGTCCAGGCGTAATTTCTCTTCAGTAGAATGGAGTAAGTTATTCTGACCCATACGGCTTTCACCTCGAGAGGAAAGAAAATAAATCCACTCGGTGGAAAGAGTCTTCGCTTCGTTAGTGAGTTCTGATGAGACTCGCGGGCCGGGCTGTTCTGAAGATGGCAGTACTGGCCACAGCAGACACTACACAAGCCCAGAAGGATGGAGTGCTTTCAGAAGCTAGAGGCTGCAAGGACCGAGAGGAGCCAGAATCTCCCTCAGGGTGGAAGATGTCATCTTGGAAGAGGGTGGGGTCTCTGAAGCAGGTCGCCCCAATTTGTGGTCAGAGTCTTTTTGGCTGGTACCCAGCTTTGCGACTCTGGGCAAGTTTCTGACTGTCTCTGAGCTTTAGGAACCATAGGTATGAAATGGAATCCAGGGTGCTTCAGAAGAGGTCGTTGGAATCAAGTGGGTTCTCTGTCCACGTAGACTTCAACGGCAATGATCTCAGTGATTGACAATTTGGAAGCTTACCTCAGACTTTGAGAAGCCTGGGTCTAGGAAGGAACCTAGCACGGGCCTTCTTTTGGCCTCTCCAAAGAAAGCTCCCAGGCCTCAAGGTTTCTAATTATCCATCCATGTAGCTACAGATTCCTTGTTATTGTGTAGTCAATATAACAAGCCCTTTATAAAAGTCTGCTTGAAAGAATGGATATATATGAGGCTCCTCTTTCCTGTCTACTTCCCAGAGGACGGGGAGAGGTTTCCAGACTCAGGGACTCAGTAGTATGTTCCCCTGCACCCACCCCCAGGAGGTGCTCAAGGCAAGCCCTTGCACATGTGTTCCAATGCAGCATCCTACAGCTGCACAAATTTCTCCAGCACAGAAAGCCTCAGAGCTACAGTGACCAGCTGCCTTATACTAATTGCATTAGCAGAAGCGCCAATGAGGGACTGTAAATTTCAAACTGAATGTGTAAAGAAAGACACCCTCCCCCCATGTCAGCAATCAGAGGCTGGATTGGCTCATGCGTGGATGTCTAGAGTCAGAGTGGGGGCTGGGAGTCTTTAGATGGGATCTGTGATTTTCATTGATTAGTTTCAGGGGGTGATAGGTCAGATGCTGGAGAGCCATAGCTTCCAATAGCTTCACAAAGTTCTCCCATGCAGCACTCACATATCCATTTGTCCCCTCCTACACCCTTATTGTGGAGCATGGGATGTCAGGCTTGGCTACCAGGGAAGAGGCTCCTTTCAGGATCTGAGAGCTGGAAGGAGGCAGAGCCTTCCAGGAAGAGCAAGGGTCATCTCTATCAAATGGCTGGCCAGCTTGCTGGAGGTTGGGTGTCCTACCAGTATCACCAACAAGTGTGTTAGCCACGCTCTCTGACCCAAGGCTGGCTTCAATCAAGAGGAGACCTGTGAGGGTCCAGAGCGTTGCTCTAGTTGGTTGAAACAGAGGGGAAGGGAGTCCAAGGTCACTGTGCTTCCTCTCCATAACTGTCTTAAGCTTCAAAGTCCCACTGCAATCACACTGTGTCCACCCACCTTGCAAATGCAGGTGTTCACTGTGGTTCTGGAGTACAGTGCTTACCCAGCATGAATGGGGTGCTGGGTCCACCTCTAGTCTGTACATGTGTACGTAGACACACACACACATTCACACACACACACACACACACACACACACACACACACACACACACACACACACACACACACACACACACTTGAGGTGCTCACACCATCAGGTATTAAAGAACCACAATAAAAGTCTGCAGAGATGTCTCAGTGGTTAAGCATGCATACTGCTCTTGCAGAGGATCTGGGTTTTGTTCTCAGCATCCCTGACAGGCAGCTCACAGCTGCCTATAATTCCAATTTCAGGGGATCTGAGCCCTCTTCTAGCCCCTCTAGAGAGGTGACTCAGTGATTAAGAGCACTTGCCCATCTTGGGTTTGACTCCTGCCCTCACATGATGGCTCTCAACCATCTGAAACCCCAGTTCCAGGGGATCCAATACCTGCTTCTGATCTCTGAGAGATACCAGGTACATAAGTGCTGTACATGCATACATGTAGGCAAAACACTCATGCATAAAATAAAATAAAATTTATCTAATACAAAATTAAGAAAGGAACCACATTGGTATGAACAATGCATGATAAGCTGCAAAGACAAACCTGCCAGGAGGATGAGCCTGTTGCTACCTGTGCAGATGGGCCCAGTGATAATTGATTTCTTGACTATAGAAGAGGATACAGATTCTAGTCACTGACCCCCAAATCCTCACAGATTACTGTCCTCTTTGAGGAAATCCCAGACATCAAAGTGGGACATTCTCACGTCCTGTGTTCTGATAGCACCTCCATATCCATCATTTACCTCTCAGCCCACACCTACAGGCCCTCACTGGGGGGACACCCCCATCACACCCACAAACCTCCACTGAGGGCTTAGCAGGAAACACAGGCCTTCTAGGACCCAGAGCAGCTATCCAAAGGACTGGGTGGGGGTGAGGGAACAGGACCTGACAGGAAATGAGAACCCTGGGCAGACCTAGGGCCTTCTAGCTGTGGCAGGGGCTAGAATTTCATTGCGAGGCAGTGATCAACTCTACATTTGGCCAGGGTTTCATCTGTGGCCTTTACAGACCTCTGAATACCTTGCGGAGCGAGGACCACACAGGACTGAATTCAGAGAGCCTAGCCAGGACACAGGGGCTTCCTTTCCAGTGTCTGGAAGGTGCTGGTGCCCACAGAAGGAGACATAATAGAATGTTCTAGTAAAGACCAGCACTCACCCATCCCATGAAACCATTGACCTGACCAAAGAGCTGACTGACACCTCTGGGCCATGACTCCTGGAGATGGCCTAGAGTTGAACATGTCAAATGTCAAGCCCCAGTCTAGAAGGATCTGAAATTCAAACATGTAACTGAACGCCACAGACCTACATGCATCAGTTTCCTATTGACCGATCCAAAAGAGTCTGTCTTTTCAAATGAAGGTCATGCCTGGTAGATTTTTCTGGTTGTTCACGGGATAGTGAACTGTGAATAACAACTTCACTCCCTGATTTCTGAGGCCGAAGAACTAGAAGCCGTTGACCAAAGCAAAGGAGGCAAAGGTTCACCTTTGTTTTAAGCAATTTTTAAAAATAACATGTCTTAAAGGAGTCTTAAAGGCAGAGAATTCTCCTTCTGGCTGATGCCTCCCAAAGACATAGAGATCGCCTGGCTGTACTTCCAGAGACATTTAGAGAAGCATTTCTGCACATGGTTAGCTCCTTCTGCAGAGTAGGTTGCTGTGAATCTCCTGGGTTGACATATCATTTCTAGAAGATTAGGGGGCACTCATATTTTGAGGTTACCCAAAGTCTCTTGGTTGCCAGGGATTTTGCCGAACCGAATCGGAATGTATGTTATTAGGTGCTATTGGGTAGCTTATAAAATAGAAAAGTTAGCTGAAAACTGGGTTAAACATAGGCAGGCACGATCATGGCCTCAGAACAGGGCAGATGACAAAAGCCAATGGCTGGGCCCTCAGGGTACTGATGTAGGATCTCCACCTCCCCTCTGAGTGGAAGGGTGAAGACATCACCCCACAAGGCTGCATAACAGGGAAAGAAGACCCCCTTCTCCCTTTCTTCCCGGAGCATGTTTAGGAAGTTGTTGTCAAGAAAAGGTGGGGAGTTATAGGTGGCAAACAGTGGACAATGGCTGTGCCTTCTGATGGAGCCTCTCTTGATTGGCAGAGACTGGACTTAGTGCGCTCAGTAAGTTGTATGAGCTTTGAACCATCAGAATGAAACTTTAAAGTCTAAGATGTGAGGAGGAAGGGCGAGGCATTAATCTAATTGAACCTTTATCATATAAAAAACAGGGGGCAATCACCAGTAGCTTCCTCCTTTGGTCGTTTCTCCATTCAAAAGGGCCAACATCCTGTCTTGGCCCCACCTTAATACTTCCTGTTTCCTCTCTGTACAGACCTCCAGATCTCTATGGTTAATTGGTGGCTAGCTTTGGTGCCCTCTGACTCTAAGCGAGCTTTATTTGTCAGAACACAAACAAAACAACACACAACAGAAGGAAGACACTAAAACTGATTGCTGGAGGCAAGAGGGTTATTAGAAGGGCTATTAATACATTGGCCAAAGAGACACAAGAACCATTGTGGTGACGACTCTGAGGAGAGCTTAGCCCATAGTATGGTGGGGGATGGGGTTAGGGTACTAAAGAATCAGATTCCTGAAAGGGGAGAGCACATCCCTTCTAAGAGGTATCTGAGTAAGGAGGATGGTTTCTCATCAGGAGTCAAACCTAAGGCCGGGTTCTCTAGGGGGGAGGGAAGGGCGTGGTGAGATGTGTGGCTCCAGTAGCCACTGACAATGCTTTCTTGTGTCAGACCCTCCAAGTGAGAAATCCAGACGCCTGGGAGTCTGCTGGCTAGAGATTCCTAGACAGCACTCTCAGCAGGGAATCTGACAGTGTGTGAGAGGGGAAGGGCTTCATGTGGTGTGGCTTGAGCAGCTGTCTGGTCTAGGTTGCAGAAGAGCTGGCTATGAGCCAGCCACTGTGTGGGCTCTGTAGGCTCTGACTAAGAGCTGGGGAAGTAAAACAAAATAAAGACCTTCATACTGGTGTCTTATTTGTAACCCCCCCTCCCCACATGTATATTTATCTCTGTCTTTGGAATCTTTGTGACCAATGGGAAAGAGTCCTGACTAGGAATCAGGGCACTGTGATTTCCACCAGTGTAGTAATAAGTTTCTCGCCTCACCTTTTCCGCCTAGCCCTAAGGTTCTGACCTACTGTCCCACTGAAACACACAGACACTTGTATTAATTTTATGCTGATCAGCCTATGGCTCTGGCGTATTGCTAGTTAGCGCTTGCTCTTAAACTAACCCATGATTCTTTTCTTGTTCAGCCATGTGGCTCGGTACCTTTTCTCAGAGCAGCATTTCAACTTCTTTCCTCTGCATCTGCTGGAGCCACATCATGCTGCCTCCATGGCTTCTCTCCAGCTTCTCCACACTGTTCTTCCTGTTCCCAGAGTTTTCCCATTCTGGTACTTCCGCCCACACTTCCTGTCTGCTTCAGCCAATCAGCGTTTTTATTAAACTAGTAGGCGGGACAATCATTTACAACGTAACAACATAATCCCCTTACTCATCAGTCTTCTCTGGCTGGCTCCTGTTGTGTTATCTTGGTTGTTTTTTTTCTCATTGCCAGCTTGAGGCTTTGAACCTCTGAACTTAGTTCTCATGATCCTTTCTGCCTCTCAGTGGTAACAAGTGATAAGTTCATCAGCTACAAAGTATGGAACCATCTCTGATTGTGACAGCCACTCATCCTGTGGGTTGTTTCTCTTTGTGTGGGGGTGGGGGTGGAAAGCCTGGTTTGCATATTCCTGTGTCTTTGTGGGTGTCATTCCTCAAGGACACACTCACCAAGTGTTCGACTGGGCGACCAGCAAACCGTAACCATTCACCTGTCTCTATCTTGCCAGAACTTGAATTAGAACCATATCCTACTATACCTGCATTTATTTAAAAAAAAAAAAGTATATACTGGGTATTGAAATCAGGTCTTGTTGCTTGCAAGGCAAACTACTGACTGAGATATCTCCCAATGTCTTAGGGTTTTAATGTTGTAAAGAGAGGCCATGACCATGGCAACTCTTACAAAAGAAACCAGTTAATTAGGACTGGCTTACAGGTTCAGAGGTTTATTCCATTGTGGTTATGGCAGGAAGCATTGTGGCACACAGTGAGCAGACATGGTTCTGGAGAAGGAGCTACAGAGTTCTACATCTGGCTCTGTAGGCGGGGGATGGGGAGGTGGGGGTGGGGGGGAGACTGACATGGCATAAGCATTTGAAATATCAAAGCTCACCCCCAGTGACACATTGCCTCCAACAAGCCCTTGCCTACTCCAACAAGGCCACACCTCCTAATAGTGCCCCTCCCTGGCGACCAAGCACTCAAATCTATTATCTTATGGGAACAATTCCTAATCAAACCACCACATGCAGTCCTGGTTGTTTCCTAAGATGGAGAGACAAAACTCCTGAAACTTGAAGACTTTATTTTAAACACAGTCAAAAGCCCATGGCCGAGAGGTCACAGACCCCGGTTGGAACCTACTAGTATTATTTTGCTCAACAGTCATGCTGTCCATTGACATTCTAAACATTTACATTTATACTCTCACAGGCCAAGGGTGTTCTCATCCCTGGGCAGAGAAGCTGTTTTGTGCATTGGATAGCACTTAAGGCACACTCCTAACTGGTCCACGTGTGGAGAAAAAGAGAGTGGATGTTCAGCCCTAAATGGGATATCCATAGAAACACCCCTTCATCATGGGTCAGGAAACATCGTGGAAAAGAAGGTGGGGAGAACGTAAGAGCCAGAGGATGGAGAGGAGAGCTGTGAAGTTCTGTCGTCCAGGGCACATATGATCTCATAACTCGTATGGTTATCTGCATAATAACTACATGAACAAACCAGTCAAAAATCCAACCAGGTACATGAACAAACCAGTCAAAAATCCAACCAGGATGGTAGAGGAACTCAGTTAATGGCTGCTGGATGATCCTTCATCCATGCACATTGGGCAGCACTCACTGAACTCAGTGGGTTATTTAACATGAAGTTAAGAGAGAATTGTTTGGTAGGGGATCAAAATGAAATTAAGAAGAAATGTGTGTGTGGTGTACATGTATGATCATATTTCATTGTCTACATGTATGAATTTATCAAAGAGTAATTTTTTAAAAAGAACTCAGAAATATCCCCCCATGCTGATATGCATTAAAATTTCATACACCTATATCCGTTTAGTGTTTTTTTCTGTCAGAGCTGCCTATAACCCTGCCTGCCTAAAAAGATGAGCTACATGTTTTTGTTTTTGTTTTAATCATTTGTTTTAAGTGTGTGGGTGGTTTACTTGCCCATTCTTCTGTTCCATGTGCATGTGTGGTGCCTTGGAGACCAGATCCCCTGGAACTGAAGTTACACATGGTTGTACACATGAAATCAAACCCTGGTTCTCTGCAGGAGCAACCAGTGTTCTTCACCACTGAGCCATCTCTCCAGTCCCACAACATATATGTGTATATATATATATATATATGTATATATATGTATGTATATAAACATATTGTTTATATATATTTAAACAATAGCTTAATGGCCCTAGCCATTTGGTAATTTACGCATTGAAATGCCCACTAATAAAATGGAGAGAAAGAGAGAGCCCAGTTTATAAATCATATTAATAATTTCTATTTTCTTAACAGGAAACCTTTTCTTTTTTAAAAAAATGCTTTGGTATATTATCTGCATAAAACAGATGCTGGCTGACTTAAAAAAAAGAGAGAGAGTGTATTCTACACAAATTTAATGAAGCAGTTTCAACTCTTGCCATTGAGGTGAATTCTGCAAGCAGTCATCCTGCATTCTGTTACAACAACAGCTCATCTGTGATGTGCAGAGCAGACGTTCAGACAGCGGCTGGGCTTGAAGATGCTGGGGTTGTTCATTTCATCCCAGGAAACAACAGGTGGCCTCAATGGCTGTGTTTAGTTTCCGTGATTCTTTGAGTCGGGAAGCTGGGAAGGATTTGGAGAAGATGGGAAAAGGAAATGGTAACACCTGTCAGGTTCAAGGTTCACTTAAAATTCCATGCAAGGGGCAGGCAAGGTCTATGATTTCAGCTCTCACAGGTTGGACAATGGCTTTCATGAAAGACAAATGTCCTTCACTTTCTCACCTTAGTGGACGGTAGCTTTGACGCTCCAGATGCATGTGTTTCATTTGGAATATCCATGGAGGTCAGGGAATTAGTAAGGGGCACCGAGGGATAGGTCTCAAAGTCAGAACACAGTGGTATAAAGGTTAAAGGGAAATAGGGGAACGGGAAGGGTTAATGGGACAGGAGTGAGCAGAAATGGTGGATAAACAAAGGGGTAAATAAACTAAAAGTTCCTTAAAACAGTCCCATGGGAAATGTCTATAGGAAGAACATTGTTGGGAAGACATGCGTCACTTTGTGGTGGTCAAGGTCAGGGATTCTGCCAGGAAAGTCATCACTACATGCAGTAGCTGTCTGCTGTGGATGTTGAAAACTGGAAGATCTTCCTTTCACAGACGGGTGTCAGTGCATATCTTGGGCTTGTCCAGTTTGAGGCTTTATCTGGCAATTCTGATTCTTGAATACGATGTGCAGAGAGAAGAGGTGGAGATGGTCAGTCAGCCAGTTACTTGCCTTGCAGGCATGAGGACCTGAATTAGATCCCAAGGACCCATGAGCAAAAAGCTGGGTATGAACACACACAGGATATGTAGGAAGAGAGGTGTGGGGTTACATCTGTGGGAAGGATGGAGATGGTTTCAGCTGCATCATCCAGGATCTTGTTCTTTGTGGTCCTTTGGTTTCTGTTTACTTCCTTTATACTTAACCTCAGTTATTTCTCAGAGACCCTGATCCTCTGATGAGGGGGAGATCCCTATTGATTGCAGCCAGGAACACTGGCCACCTCTTAGAAGCTTTGCATCATCAAATACTATTCATTTTGTCTTAGCAAGAAAAAAAAATTGCAAACACACAGGGTCTGAGGATAGGAAGGCACTGTTTAGCCAGTCCGCAGGGCTCCTCGTAAGTGCTAAACACTGAAGAATTTATATCTAGAATTCAATCTTCATCATTATATCTTATTCTCAGATTAAAAGCCCAAGACAAAAGTTTGGTAAGTAATTCCTTGTTATGTAGACAACTAGAAAGTGGGAGGGTCTGGAATTGAACCCAAGGAGTTGTATTGCAGCTTTTAACTCCTTAAGCCATTCTATGTCTTGCTCAAAGCAAACCAACTTCGATACTTAAAATTATCAGAAACCACCTGTAGATGGGGCAGATGAGACCATTACTTTCTGTGTGGCTGGAGCATCCTGGTTAGCTGGATAAAGGTACTCTTTGTTGCTGCTGGAGCTCTTGAGACAGTCTCTCCCACAGTGAGTATCCGAGAGCAATTCCATTTTCCTGCTACCCAACGTGTCTATACCCCATGTTATCTTATTACTAAGACAGCAATCTAGGTGAGGCATATTGTTTATGTGGTGCATAATGGGGAAGGTGTTACCAGGATGCCTACCTGCTCTCAAGTCTCAAGAAGAATTTGGATTCTTTCTGCTCAAAGACATTACTTAATAATTAAAACGTGACTGTGTGCAGGCTTTCCTTTGTGATTTTCCTGTCATTTCCGGACCACGTCGGGGAGAGATAGGAGTGTTTACTGAAGATGATATGTGACAGGAGCTGAGCTTCCTAAAAATTCATTGTCAAGGGGTAAAGAGATGGCTCAATGGTTAAGAGCATTTGCTGATCTTGCGGAGGACCTGAATTTCCTGAATCCCTAGTTAGGCAGTTCACAACAGCCTTAATTCCAGATCTGGGGGCTCCAACACCCTTTTCTGGCCTCTGTGGGTATCTGCATTTGTGTGCTCATTTCTACCTCCCCCCATAAATACATTGACAATTTGAATAGGAATGGCCTCCATAGGCTCATATATTTAAATGTGTAGTCATTAGGAAGTGGCACTACTTGAGAAGGATTAGGAGGTGTGGCTTTGTTGTAGGAATTGTGTCAAAAGCCCAAGCCAGGTCCAGTGGCTCTCTCTTACTGGTTGGTGTCTGTGGATTTAGATTTCCATGTCTGTCTGTGTGCTGCCATGCTTCCTACCATGATAGTAAAGAACTAAACCTCTGAAACTGTAAGCCAGCCCCAATTAAATGCTTTCCTTTCCATAGTCAGAGTGTCTCTTCACAGCAATAAAACACTGACCAAGATATACATAATAAAAAATAATCTTTAAACAGTCATTATTAAAAAAAAAAAAGTGAGTGAAATGTCATATTGTCACTTTGACCAGAACTAAAATCACCCAGAAGACTAACTTCTGTTCACATCTGTAAGGGAGATTTTAGGTTTTGTTAATTGAGGTGGGAAGACCCACAGTGAATATGGGCAGTACCATACCATGGGGTAGGGTCTGGGACTCAATATAAAGGAGAAAGAGAACTGAGTACTAGTGTCCATTTTTCTTTGCTTTGATTGCAGATGCCCCGGCCACCGTGCCTTCCCTGCCATGATGGACAGTGTCTTTGAATTGCGAGCTGAAACAAACCCTTGTTTCTTCCATTGCTTTGGTCAGGTGTTTTGCTGTAGCAGAAGCAAGGTGCTAATACAGAGGGTAAGGGTCAGAAACTTAGCCACCCGATTGCCTATTTCAGAATAAGCTAGCTAGCTTGGAGTAGGTATCCTAGTTTTCTTGGTGTTTTTTAGTGTTGTTGTAATAAACAACATGGCCTAAAGTAATTTTGGGAGAAAAAGGCTCCTTTCATCTTAAAGGTCACAATCTATCATTGAAGGAAGTCAGGGCAGGAATTCAAGGCAGGAACTGAGGCAGAGACCATGAAGGAAGGCCGTCAGTTGGCTCACTCACAGGCTCATCTTCAGCTAGCTTTCTTATATAGCCCAGGACCACCTGCCTAAGGATGGCAACCCCACAATGTTCTGCATCCTCCTACATCAATTAGCAATTAAGAAAATGCTGCCCACATATTCCCATACACCAATCTGATGGAGGCAATTCTTCTGTTCCTTCTTCCCAAGTGTGTCAATCTGATAGCTCAAATTAGCCATCACAAATTTACTTAGAAACACATCATTGTGAAACTATAACCTTATTCAAAGATGCTGCCAGAAGAACCAAGTCATAAGACATGGCAGCAGGTGCCTTTACCCAGTGGGACTCCTCCTCCTTGGGCTTGCAACCAGAGTTCTGATCTTTGTCATTATAGGGCATTTCTGCCCATTTTTTGACTTTTGTATAACCAAGCACACTTTGGGGGTACCTGACTTCTATATTCCTCTTCTTCTTCTTTTTTTTTTTTTTAAACATTGTGCTCATCAATGCCCAATTAATTTATTTAAAAAAATCTTTTTATTTTAGGTGTATGAGTGTTTGCCTACATGAATGTCTGTGCACTATGTGCATGCCTCGTGTACTCAGAGGCCTGAGGAAGGCACCAGATCTCCTGAAACTGGGTTTATAGACAGGTGTGCACCTCCATGTGGGTACTGGAAATTGGACCCAGGTCCTCTGCAAGAGTATCTAGTGCTGTTAACCACTGGGCCATCTCTCCAGCTCTTCCCTTTACTCTCTAATTCCTGTAATTTCAACATCTTTTATCTGTGAGCCTGAGACTAAGGAGTCTATCGGGAGATTTCACTAAACCATGAACTGTAACTTCCATGTTCATTGCCTTCCACTAAGGAGTGCTCTTCTCTTAAAAAAAAAAAAGGCCCCCTAGTTTCTACCCCTCTCAGCAATCAGTACTATATCTAATATATTGGAGGCATGTGCTCCTGAGTTTCTTACAGAAGAATCTGGAGGAACCCAGTCAGTTTTGTGTTTTAGGAACCATGGAAGTGAGGGCAATTCTATATAAGTAACTACCCTGAACATCTGTCTAATATGCAGCTGAACTACATCAATGCAGAAGAAGAGGCAGCCAAGTATGGTGGCTCACACATTTCATTACATGCCTGACTCACTTGAGTTTCTATGCCACTGATGGTGTGGAGAAGGCAGAGCTAGCCAGAATCCAGTCCCGGCTGCCATATACCACTACCAATGTAGCCTGAAGATAAGGACTTTAACAACCCCAGTAAAAAACGTAAGAATCCAGTGACTGTACAACCTGTTTAGGGTTAGAACCAATTGCTGTCTCATTTAACTTGAATGCTACAACCATGCAACTGTGTAAGGTTGTATGGCCGGTTGAAATGAGGGTCTTCGGTGTACTGTGTTGTGCACTGTGGCCTGGGTGAGTCTCCCAACGGCAATATTGTGATCCCCAGCACTCACATGGAACTCCATGTCTACAAGGCACTTGCCACTAACTTGTATATTTTCCTCCAATGACCCATTCAGGTAAATACTACTTTTTCATGTTTCATATATATATGAAGAAACTACAGGTATGAGGAGGCTAGTGTTGTCTCTAACTGTTGAAGCAGCAGAGTGAGAATTCAAGCTGATGTGGTTTTGTTCCATGGCTGTATCTTCAACTACAGTACCTTACCCCTCCCATAGTGTACCAATTCACTACAAGGTAGGCCATGTAGACTCATGCAAGCCATTTAGATCCTACCTTTGGTCCTTCGGTTATTTCCAAAACATAATTCCCAGTGGTTAGTGTGTTATCTCAGCACATAGATTTTGACAGGGAAAGTCTGATCTCATCTATCTGCTTAGATTCATCTGTCACCAAGTATTCCCTACCATGTGATGAAGTACCCCATTCCTTTCTATACACTCTTCCATTGGGTGGAGCTGCCCCTGGAGTAAGACATGGGAAGGGCACTTCTGCTAGAATCACATCATGTCTATTGATGTCATTTTACAAGACGTAAGCAGCTCAGCTGATACTCACTGATACTTTTTCCCAAAGCTAAATGCAATGCTGACTGCTAGATGCCTCTGGTGATACAGCTGTCTGTGCCTTCTATAATAGGGTCCATCACACGGCTGCAGTGATGATGAACAAGCCTATATCTTCTGCTCCTTGAGTGTTTCTGGGGCTCCTTGAGAATGATGACTTTGTACATATAGAGACAACCTCAAGGACACCATAAAACCATAGAGCCTGTAGGAGCCTCTGGGCAACGATGAGAAGTCACATTGGCTCTGAGAGAGAGATACGAGCCCTGCCAATAATGGCTTTAGCTAGCTGTTGTGACTACAGAATACAAAAGAACAAATCCCAGAGGCTAATCTGACTAGTTTTAACCTCTTGGACATGTGCCTTGGACTGGACAGGACTCTTCCAGATCTGTCAGGGTTCATGGCTATATTCGTGATGAGTTGGTGTATTCATGATGAGGTTTATGCTGCTGACTCTCACCAGGCCTTTTCATGGTGGCATTCAACAAAGGTGCCCATTCCATGTGACTAACTTATCAGCAAGCTGGCCTGGGCTTGTGATTTGGAGGCAAGCTGTTCAAAGGATGAGCGTGGCCATGCAAATGTTCTTGGGTCTTAGAACTGTCCCATGTGACTTCCACTATGTTCTGAGGACTAAATCAAGTGACAAGACCATGGCAGATTCAAAGCCTGAGGGAATACGATCCACCCCACGAGAGGAAAATTACAGAGTTATATACTAAACAAATCATACATATACATCATCACATCAAATGCATATAAATCAATTCATCACACTGTCTGCCTTGCAATAAGACAAGCTTTATTTGTTAGTGAAATATTTTGAGCTAAACAAAGAAAACAGTGTACATAGGAGGAGGAGGATTGAATATCATTTCTGTGACCTGTCAGTCTTCCCCTGTGGAGTCAACCCTGACCCAGACCCTCCTGAACACCTAGAAGTTCCATGAAGGGCCTGCAGAGCCCAGCCAGCTTTCAAGAACCTAGCACACGTGTGCTGAGAAGCTAGGCATGACCCAGTTGTTTTGGTACCCTGTTCCTGCTGGAGTCTCTGTGCAAAGAGCCTTATGCTATGATCTGTCTTTGCACAAATGTGCTGCTGCACTGGTGAAGTGAACCACCTACTGTGCTCCAGAGAAGAAACCCCTTCTGTTTCTCTGTGGGTCACTTGGCTCAGCTCCTTAGCAGCTGCCTAAAGGCTCTATGAAGAAGTCAAACTTTACAAAAACTGCCCAGGAAACAATTACCATCAGTGCTGGTGTTAACCTGGATAGTGGTGTCTTCTGTCCCCTGACCCTTGGCTCACTGCTCCTGGATAGTCTTTCTCACAGCATTCCACTGACACCAGTGCCTATACCACCCTGCTCCACATCAATCAAAAAGGGGAGAGGTTGTCAACCAGTTGTGGTGGGATGGTCCACTAAGGCAGGACTGTACAGATCAATGGTAAGAGAAGAGCCCTGTACATTCTTTACCCCAGAAGCCCACTCAGTACACACAGAGGAGAGTTATGGATGAAAAGTGCAGGGAAGGAGATTGGCTGAGAGTCATAAATGCTTATTAAAATCCAGGTGGAGGAAGGGCTGAGGCTGGAATGACTAACAGAAGATAAAAGGACCCATCAGAAGGGAAGAAAACTGGAATCTTAGACTCTCAGACTCTGGAGGCTACTGCTCAACACTGCTACCTATCAGGATCAACGGGTAAAGCTTTAAAAATACAAATTCCCACACCTGTCCCACATCTATCTACTCTAAGTTTCTTGGACTTGAGTCTCTGTCCCTCTCCCTTTCTTACCATCTCTCTTTCCTTCGCCTCTTCTCTACATCCCTTCTCCCTCTTATTCTTTCTACCTTTTTTTTTTTTGAGACAGTCTCACTATGTAGCTCAGGCTGCCCTTTGACTCAGAGAGACCCACTTGTCTCTGTCTCTCAAGTGCTGTGATTAAAGGCGTGCGCACTATCACACTCAAGTTGTTTTTTAATTTCTTTAAAGGTATCGTTTTACTATGTAGCCTGGCTGACCTTGAACTTTCTCCGATCCTCCTGCCTCAACCTCCTGACTGCTTGGCTTACAGATGATGGATTGGTGATTATTTGTTTTATTTATTTAGGAGATGGACCTTTTGCTCTGGATTTTGGGAATAGTCTCTGAGTGTACCTCACAAGCTTCTGGTATTCAGGATGTATGCAGTCTTTCATCATTCCCATTTCCAAATCCTGGGATAAGTGACATCCCTAGTATTATTTTGCATATAAAGGAACTGAGAATGATTTAGCAAATCAACAAAGCCATGAGCTAGGAAGCAACCAAGCATAGATTAGAGCCATAGACTGATCACCAAACCTCCACCGTGGAACCCACAGTGGCTTGGAACTCCTTATCCCCCAAACTCAGTCTCTTGAGTGCTGGCTGGCTAACAGGCTCCCAGTGCCATGCTCACAAGCCTCTGTTTATTTTCAGCTACTAGTTATTTCTTCTGTATAATGGGCTCAACAGCATCCACTCGCTCAAATGCCAATCCTTGTGACCCAGACTTGACAGCAGCCCTGAGGAGCACCCTTCTGTCACTAAAGACAGTACCCTTGACCTTTTCTATACTCTCTGTCTGCTCCAGGGATCCATCCCAGGGAAGACCTAAATACTGTATACATCACAATAAAAATAGTGTGTATATGGATGTACATATATGCTCCATTGTGTTATATAATATGTATATTGCACATGTACACTCACTTGCCACCGTACATCTTACTTCAGTGACTGGATTCCATAGCCCTTTCTGCTCAGCTTTGCTCCTAGCAAACCTTCTGTAATATTTTGTTGAGGATGGAGGCACAGACTGCCCTGGTCCCTGGAATCTGTTCTTCCCATCTCTTTTCACTAAAGGAACTTCCAAGCATCAGCCAGGCACATTGACACTCAGGTAGAGACACTGCCCAGTGTCCCTGACAGCAGATGGTAGATCAAGGTCAAGTTTGTGCTAATGGTATGTGAATGGAAGAAAGCCACACAGTATCAGGGTCACACTCTTCTGAATGGAAACTCCTCCAGAGGGATTTTATCTCTTCCCTTTTACACAGGGGGTTAAAAAGAGGATTCAGTGCACCAGAGGGGATTTCTATGGTAGCTAGTGGTCAGAGGTCAAGGCCACTGCTACAAGCCATACAAAGCAAAGTATGGCCCTCCCAACAAAGAATTACCTAGCCCCAAATGTCAGTAGTGCCAAGGTTGAACAGGGTTATGGATGAGGACAGAAGTCTAGAAATCAGAGGTCAAAAGAGCCATCCTAGAAGACTTCACGAGCCAGAAACAAGAGCCCCTAACTAACCTTGGACCAGCTACTATTTCAGGATGAAATAAACACTTGTATTTTTTCTCCTTGGATGCTTAGTTTGTGTGCCATCTGATATGCGGCCATATCAGAAGATCAGCCCCAGATCACCGGCTATGTTCGACAGCAGAACAGAAAGGCTATTTTGTTATTGGGAAGCATGTTCTAGAAGACTCTTTAATCTTGATAAGGTTTGCTTCGCAAGCATGAAACCAACTGACTACTACTCTTAAGATATAATTTACAAGGAGGCCAATGGGTGGAGAGTTTGGAGATGGACAGGGTAGCTTTGGAGACCGGAAGTGGAAAGCCTGGAGGGATGGTCCGTAGACAGCTTCTGACTAACAATATACTTCGTCTGCTTCTTTGACCCCGGGTCATATGGTGCACAGTTAATAACCTGAGCAGAAGCAGCTATCTGGATATATGCAGGTCTTGGTTGTATGCCCACATTCTGGCTAGGCACGTGTACTTGGAAGGTTATAAGCAATGACTCTTTTTTTTTTTTGGCTTCTGCTACCCCACCAGGACATAAATGGGATGAGAAGACTCTCTGAGAAATTCCAGGTCTGATTTTGGGCTGGCTACCATTAGCCAGTGATCAAGATTATGGCCATGCTACTTGCTATGCATGTGACTGAGAGAGATCCTTAAAACTTTGAAGACCTGATGATCAAAACTGGACTCTGTGCATGCACTGGGGAGACCAAAGGTCAAAGACTGGGCATCTTCTTCCATTGTTTTCCACCTTTAATTTATTTTTTTGTTGAGACAGGATCTCACACTGGGCCTGGAGCTCATTGATGCATCAGCTAGCCCCATGGGTCTTTCACTCCTCACCTCTCTAGGCATGGGATTATAAGTATTCACTCCTCACCTCTCTAGGCATGGGATTATAAGTATGCACTGCTGTGTCCGGCTTTTTAAAGTAGATGCTGGGGAACACTTGTTCTTATGCTTGTCCACAAGCACTTTATTGTCTGAGTTATCTCCCAAGCCTCAAAAATAGATTCTATAATGATTCATCCCCTCCCTTGGAAAGTGACTTTGACACAGATATACTCAAGCAGATTCATAATTTGATCAACGCTGCCAGGAACGTTACCCTTTTCTTCCAAGATCTATATGGACACGTGGCTCTTTGTCTATCCAATTTCATTTCAACAAGTGGAGATTATTAATTGATTTTAGCTTTGTCTCAGTTATTTAAGAGAAAGGGGTTGATTGCAAACTTTTTCATATATTTTGAAATATCTCAAAAGTTGGGAAGAAGTCTAGTGAGATGGCTCAGCAGGCAGAGGTGCCTGCTACCAAGCCTGACAATCTGAGTTTGATCTCCAGAACACACATGGTAGGAAGAGAGAACTGATGTCCCCCTGACCTCCACATTAATACTGAGATCCATGGACACACACACACACACACACACACAAATAAATGAGATTTAAAATAGTTGTGAGAAAGCAAACAGAACAGAACCTACCAAGTCATTATAACCCGTTTCACCAGGAAGGTGCTGCTTATAGGAATCTCACAGTGTGGTCCAGCTCACCCCACATCTCCTGATTTTCACTGTGAAAAACAGCTCATTGGTCTGATACCTACATAACAGTGCCAAGAGGGCAGGACTGACTCACCTCAGCTCATCTCTGCCGGATCTCAAGTGTAACTCCAGGGAGCCCTGCAGCCAAACAACTTTGCAGGCTTTTCCCCAGCTGACTTTTTCCTCCCTCTGGCACCAAGGAAGTTTCTGGAGTCTGTCTGGTGTTTTTCTTTCCCTCCCCCCCCCCCCCACGCGTTCTATTGAAACAGGAAAGTCTAGACCCCTTAGGGGGAGTGCCTTCTCCTAACCTCAACTTATGTGAGGTGAGGATTTTACCCTGTGCTAGAGAAGTGATCAGCAGAACACTTGCTGAGGGCACAGCCAATGGAATCCGGTGTGTTCCCATCCTGGAACACTAGGGTCCGATTTCTTGATTACAGAGCTATTGTGTTTACTAGTTCAATGAGCTCTTTGATATAAACCTATCATCAGGAGAGGAACATTTTTGCGGATACTCAGAGAGTCATGGCATTCACACCCAGAATGGTTCCTGTCATCTCCTCACTTTCAGGGTCTTCTATGGTCCCCACCCCCCACAGTGATTGCGATTAGTCTGTGTAAACAATAAAATATAGTGAAAATTATAATGTGTGAGTTCTGTAGTTGGATACTAGAGACGTGGCAGCATGCTCCTTGCTCCTTCTTTGGTTCCTCATGCTGGGAGAAGCTGACAGGCAGGTCAGGAGAGCATGCCATGCCAGGAGACCTCACTGAGATGCAGATGGCAAGGTTTCCTTTGAACAAGTGAGGCACACGTTTTCGTTTTAATTAAAACTCTCAGATGATCATAGCCTCGGCTGGAATCTCTAAGACCACATCCCCATGGGATGCTCTGAGTGGAAACTGACCAGCTGAGTCACTCCCAGGTTCTAAAGAAGTCTGGCAGGAAATAGCTGCATCAATACCTAGTGAGCAGATTTGCCCATATAGCAGAGGGTTACATGGGAATCACATGGGCTTAAAACATTGACCTGAACTCCTAAGCTCCAGCCATTAGGTTCTCCTCTGAAGAGTCCTGCTTGGCTGGGTCTCTTCTCTGGGTGGGGGGGAGAGGAAGAGAGAAAGGGAGACAGGGAGAGAGGGGGAGAGAGGGGGAGAGAGGGGGAGAGAGGGAGAGAGAGAGAGAGAGAGAGAGAGAGAGAGAGAGAGAGAGAGAGAGAGAGAGAGAGAGGGAGGGAGGGAGGGAGGGAGGGAGGGAGGGAGGGAGGGAGGGAGAGAGAGAGAGAGAGAGAGAGAGAGAGAGAGAGAGAGAGAGAGAGAGAGGAGAGAGAGAGAGAGAGAGAGAGAGAGAGAGAAACTTGCTCCTTGGATCTGCTCCAGAGTCTGTGACTATCTTCCTTGTGGAAAATCAGAGGTGATTGTCTAGGCTAACAGAAACTACTGTTGAAAACATAGAAAAGCAACCACAAGAAAAAGCCTCTTTATAGTGTCTGAAAAGAGACTACTGGTAGGACATATGGAGAAGGTAGATGGGAAGCTGCCAGCTTGTCCCAAGGATCTGAGGAAAACTTCTTTTTGACTGGTTCTTGGTGGAATTGGGAACTTTGAATCACAGAGTCACTCAATGGGTTTATCCAATGACAGTGTTCTTGGGTTTCTTCTTAGAAGATGGGAGCGAAGAATAGATGGTGATGTTTATTCTGGGGCTTCTATCTGTTAGCGGGCCAAAGAAAAGACTGTGTTTGCCTCGTGGCTCACTCTCTCCTGGGGTGTAATGGTTACCACCCTTTTTATTTAAGGCTGAGAGACCATTTATAGCAGGGGTGTTGAGGTTCAAACTGGCTCCCGGCTAGAGGCCATGAGTCTCTCTAGAGTCTTTTTTGAACTAAAGAGGCCTTGGCTGTGCTCAGACCAGGAAGAGGCTCTGCCTAGTGACTGTGCCCTGTGTGGTCACCAGTCGCCTCTGTGAGGGAGCCTGCTCTATAGGTTCACCCGAACTCTTAATTTTAGACATACTGAAACAGAGGTACAGATTCAAATCTGGGGCTTAGCTGAAGTCAAGGAGGAGGAGGGAAGAGAATAAAAAGGGAGAGGGAGCAGGGAGGAGGGAGAAGGAAGAGGGAGGAGCAGGAGGAGGGAGGAGCAAGGAAGAGGAACAGGGAGCAGGGAAGAGGAACAGGGAGCAGGGAAGAGGGAGAAGGAGCAGGGAGGAGGGAGAAGGAGCAGGGAGGGGGGAGAAGGAGCAGGGAGGGGGGAGAAGGAGCAGGGAGGGGGGAGAAGGAGCAGGGAGGGGGAGGGAGCAGGGAGGAGGAGCAGGGAGGAGGGAGAAGGAGCAGGGAGGAGGGAGAAGGAGCAGGGAGGGGGGGAGAAGGAGCAGGGAGGAGGGAGAAGGAACAGGGAGAGGGAGGGAGCAGGGAGGAGGAGCAGGGAGGAGGAGCAGGGGGGGAGCAGGGAGGGGGAGGAGCAGGGAGGAGGAGCAGGGAGGAGGGAGAGGGAGCAGGGAGGAGGGAGAAGGAGTAGGGAGGGGGAGGGAGCAGGGAGGAGGAGCAGGGAGGAGGGGGAGGGAGCAGGGAGGAGGAGCAGGAAGCAGGGAGGAGGGGGAGGGAGCAGGGAGGAGGAGCAGGGAGGAGGGAGAATTAGAGAGGAGCAGAGAAGAAAGGAGAGAGGAGGAGTGAGGACACCTGGACATACAGATGAGTAAAGAGTGTACTAACGAGCAGAAGGAACTGCCAACCAACATGTAGATGTGGGGTCCAGGGAGAACCTTTCAGCAGAGCACCGTTAGCCTGCCAAAAAACGTGGTATACGCTGGCCATTTCCTATTCACAGATCTGTTCTGAGGCCTGCTCAGGCCAAGAGAGACCCTTATATTACAAGCTGCAAACTTACAACTTAGTAGGAGTCAGTGGCTTGTGCTGATTTCCCCAGCGTGACTGAAGAATCAGGTCTGGGCACTGGAAAGCATTTCAGCGGAGCAGGAGAGCTCACCACAGCTCTTCTCTGAGCAGCTGAAGCCCCTCAAGCCTGGAGTGCTGCCCAGCTCTGCAACTCTGAGATGGCGTTTGCACTGAGGCATTCAGCCCTGCTGTTTCCAGACTTTAAGCTGTGTGGAAGGTCTAAAGTGGCTGGGGTAGGTGCAGAGAGGCTCCTGTTTCTCTAGAGCTAAGAAGCTCCCCATCATGGCCAAAACACATGCTCCAAAGAGCAGGTGGGGATTGAAGGCCACCGGGGAGCTGGAGAAACTAGGCAGCCAAAGGTCTTTGGGGAGAAAAGCTAGGCTCTTGGGCAGCGCTGGCACATACAGCCAGGTCCCAGCTGGCTAATGAGCCCTCTCGAGCCAAGAGAGAAGGACAGTCAAGTCTCATTATTCCTCATAATAAGAATCACAATTAAGCCTCTGGGGATCTCTTCACTCTCAAGACCGTCTGCGTGTTCGGCTCCTTCAGGCCAGGCTGCATTGGCAGCTGGGTCAGGCCAATCCTTAAAGGGAAAAATAATAGATTGTGGCATGAATCTGGCCCCTGGCTGCACACCTAAGTTCCCACTCTGACTCAAGGTTTTGCTTTGGGGAATCCAACTGCATAATGAGCCAGTGGCTTGGGATCAATAACTATGGTAATTGGGCACCAGTGGTGAGCAAGAGCCACTGAGCAGAGGCCTATGGGAGGTTCTATAGAGACAAGCCTTCTCTGTATTGTGACTCAGGGATCCATGTGTCAACACCCACATAGACGCTCCCCCAACTTGACTGTTCTCACAGGAAGTGGCACCTATCACCACTGTCCACAGCTGTTGCCCGGAACTAGTTAGGATGTAAGGGTGATTTAAAAGGCCAAAGAAAAACAATATTTATATGTTATATATGTAAGCATGTGTCTATCATAAATAATTTAAGTTATTCCACTAGGGTATACCATTTGCTTTTGCAAAGGACCAGAGTTCAGTTTCCTAGCACCATGTTGAGCCGCTTATAACTGCCTGGAGCTCCATTTCCTAGAGGATCTTAAGCCTCTGCAGGCACCTGCATCGGGCACATTCCCAGGGAGCATCTTTAACCTCTGACCTATGTCTTCAGTTCCTATAGATTGTTTTAAATCACTGGTGTTAGAAGTATTCTGTTTTGTCTTGGTCTGAGACAGGGTCTCCCTTGGTAACCCTGACTGTCACCATGTAGACCAGGCTGTCTTGAACTCACAGAGAACCCCCCCCCCCCTCCACAATTCCTACCTCTCAAGTGCTAAGATTAGTGACTTGTGCCATGATGCCTTGTGGAAAGATTAAAAATCCCCACCAATAAAGGTGTTCTTCCTCCCCAGAGGCCTCTTTCTCTATGGGGTGGATAGAATTGTGTCTTCCTCAGGAACCATAGAAACCCCAACTCTCAGGGCCTGTGGAGACAGAGCTTTTACAGATGTAATGCAGGTAAGATGAAGTAATACTGGAGTGGGGACAGATCTGCATCCTTATGAGAAGATATAGCATATCCAAACACAGAAGGCCATGAGGAACCTGGAGATGCCCTCATTTCAGACTCCAGCACTGACAGGGAATATATTCCTGTTGTTCTAGGTCAGGAGGATAGTGGTGATTTGGTACAACAGCCCTGAAGGTATGTACCCCACCACACTCCCAGAAATGTACCCCTCCCCCACTCCATGCACACCAAAGTGTAAGCCTTTCACTTTTCACAGCATTCTGCAAAGTCTCACATTTTCCACACAGACATGTGACAACTGGGCCCAACAAAGTCTTCTCAAGGGACTCCATGGAACCAAGTCAATCTTGTATCTGGATCTCTGGTCAGCAACCTTACTCTTTCCCATTACCCAGAATGCTCCTTTGATGTCAAGTGGCCACTAGCCTGGAGGATAGGCCTCTCCTGGGACAGCATCTCTGGTACACACACTCCTCACACTGAATGTCTTACTACTTCAAAGGCAGGAGCAAAGTGAAAAGGAACTGATTTCTGTTTCTGAGAGTTCTTTGGGAGGTGTCAAATGGGTGGCGAGCTCACAGTTCAGAGATTTCCCAGAGGGAAACACATGCATATTTAGCGGTTCACACTCCCAGGGTGCCCCAGCACAGCCTAATTTGTAAAGTGGGTGTGAAATGAAGAAATAAGAGCTAAGAGAGGGGATGGGGGCTGAGACATTCCTAGAAATCCCTATAGACTACCAGAGCCCCAAACCTGATCCAGTCCTACTAATAGACCAAAAGGTTGGTGACATGGGCTGAACTACAAATTTCATGAGAAAGGCCTAATCCCAGTGTTAGGATGTAACCTTAATTTTTACAAAGCAAAATGTGTGCACATATACTCAGGTAAGCTGAGGACACATAGTAGGTTAAGATCCATTCGTATAACTAAGTTTCTTTATGGGGACCTTTGGCAACACTGAGAGAGGACAGTGAAGATATAGACAGATAGAAGGTGTCATTTAGGAGGGGGGTTCTGGGGATCAAATTCAGGGCCTTGAACATGCTAGGCAAGTGTTCTACCACTGAGTCACACTCCAGACCCATGGCACTGTTTCTGAGAGCAAGGGACATCAAAGACCCCCAGCAAACTGCAGAAGTCAGGGAATAGCTCCTGCCTTAAAACTCTCAGTTGGAGTGGGCTCCAACATCACTTTGACCTCAGAACTCCACCCTCCAGGGATGAGAGGCAGTTGGAGTGTTCAAGGCTCCTGATTTACACAATCCTTAGGGCTGAGAGGCAAAGGGCTGGCCCACCCTTCCGGATGTGCTACTGAGGAGATGGTAATGACATCTTCAGGGATGATATTCCCAACATGTAGGGAGCTCTTTGCTCCCAGGCACACGTGGGTCATATAAGGTCAGGTATGAGAGCGAAGCATGGCTTTCTTAATACTTGAAAGACACTTTTAGGGATTTTGTTGTTCATTCAGACGTGGGGTTGTTGTTCAAACTTGAGGCACATATAACATGTCAGAATGTGTATCTTAAAGTGTTTTTTGTGGAGGTGTGCTTGTATGGGTGCACGTTTGTTTAGATGCGTGCATGTATGTGAGGAGGTCAGAGTTCAACTTTGAATGTTCTTACCCTCATGCCATTCACCTTGTTACTTTTTATTATTTATTTTGTTATCAGTCTGAGTATTTTGTCTGCCCTTATGTTGCAGCATGTCCATGCCCTGTAGGTACAGAGACCAGAAGAGGGTATTAGATCTCCTTAACCTTGAGTCGCCTTCTGGGTACTAGGAATAAAACTTGGATCCTTTGCTAGAACAGCAAATACTCTTAACCACTGAGCCATTGCTCTAGCTTTGACTTCATAATAAGTTTTATTTATTATTGCTATCATCCTCATTATTAGTGTGTGTGTGTGTGTGTGTGTGTGTGTATGGAGGTCAGAGAACAATTTCATGAAGTCTGGTCTCTCCTTCCACCTTTATGCACTGCCAAGATGGAACTTAGGTCACCAGGCTTTTGCACCAAGCTCCTCTAGATGCTGAGCCACCTTTCCAGCCCACATTCTGTTTTTTTGAAACAGAGTCCATCCCTGCAACTTGCGGGCTCACTGAGTAGGTCAGGCTAGCCAGCCAATGAGTCTCAGAGATCTGTCTAGCTCAATCTCTCAGCACAAGGATCCATGGCAAGCTTTCTGATGTGGGTGTCAAGGATCAAATTCAGGCCCCCTTTCTTCTGTGGCAAGTACTTTACCACTGGGCTATGATCTTCTCAGGCCTTAAACTGTGTTCTTTTAGGTACTCTGTGTTTGCCTTGGAGATTCAGAAAAGAACGGTCTTCCTCACAGTAACATAGCCTCTACTGATTGTCATCAAAACACAGTTTGTCTGTTGTGTTTCTCATCTAGGGCAGAGATGGCTTCGAGAATCATTTCTCTTGTAGGAAGATGTGGGCAGGTGGAATTGATGCTCTGTTTCAAGTACATCCTGGGAGCCAAGGGTTTCCATTCTTTCTGTTCCTCTATCCGTATGGACTACGCCCCTTCCCATGGCGTATGCATTTTTAAGGAACAGTAGAACCTGGATATTTTCAGGCAAAGGAGCCTTGTCTTGAAATATTGTTGAATCTTCTACTACTTTTTTTTTTTGTATTGCTTTTTGTGAAACTTATGGCTATCCCTGTCCCCAAGTATAAGTAAGGTCTGTGAAAGTAGCATATGTCTCTCCAGTGCCAGCCGTCTGGCAGAGTAGTTGCTCCGTAAACGGTTAAATGACCATCACTCATCAGTGTATATGTATCTCAGAGCTTTACCGTTTTTTCTCTATGAAGTCTGAATCTCAAAGTCAGCGTGTACGTGTCCTCCTGTATTGGAAGCATTGTTTATCACTCTGACTTGCTCTCCAGATTTGTTTTTGGGACAGGGTCTCTCAGTGAACCTGGGATTCACAGATTCAGCTAGGCTGGCCCGCCAGTGAATTCCAGGGATTCCCCTGGGTTTACAGACACGCCACTGTGTTTAGCTTTTTAATGTGAGTTCTGGAGATCTGAACCACCTCTGTCAAGGTTAATTTTTGAATACAGCTGTGTTTAAATATCTAGGAGACCCAAGGAGAGGACAGAGCGCTCTCATTGCTTCACGCACAGGGAGGCTGAGCCAAGTGCCTGCCTCTGAGGCTCCCATCTACCATCTGTCAGCAGGCTTTTAGGAGAGAATTACATGTGTGATTTATTTTCAAATCCTTTCAGGTCCTGAAGGAGAGACACTCAGCACACGGTACACTCTGTCATCGTGTGTCAACATCCCCTCGATGCCGGGAGCAGCATCACAGGATGTCAGGGTGTAATTGGATTGCACTGGATCCTTAATCTACATTTTCATTTACCAAAAGCCATAGCATTGGGAGAGCCATTTGAAACTGATGCTGGGGCCCTGGGATCGGGGGTTGGTGAGGGTCAGCATATAGAAAGACAAAGGCCAGCCATAAAGCCACAGAGTGCATGTTTTATATTTACAGTCCATAAGTTTATAAATATATATTACATTCTTACAATCTACAATACATTCTACACGCGGAGGGATTTGAGAACAGGCATCTGCCGCAGTATTCAAGGAAAACGCCACACGGGTAGGAATGGGAAGAAACCAGAAAGGAGGTAACCGAAAGCAAGGTGGTAAAGAGGCAAGAGTTTCATCACCCACCCAAACAAGGGGAGTATACTGGGAGACAGGAGCTGGGTGGCTTGCTGGCTGTCAGAACAAAAGGATTAGCACCACAATCAGAGGGGGAAGGGAGGCAGGACTCATGGTCCTCCAGAGAGATTCCCTTACATGGTGGGGATAAGGAGGAAGAAGAGGGTGGTAAAGAAAGAGGCAAGGTGGTAAAGACAGAAAGTAATGGGAAAGAAAATTGAGAAATAGGTTCAGGGCAGACAGAAAGACCCAGAGAGAGGATAAAGAAGTTGGAGAGAGCTCTGAAGAGCAGAAGGGACATGATGCCAGTGGAAACGCACAGAGACCAGCCTCCTTTACCCTGCAAGGTCATGGCTGCTTTTCAGCCCTCCATCCTCACTTCACAGTGAGACCCGGATTTGGGGTAGGGATCCCTTGATCGTGCCCCCTCTCCACTCCATCTTCAGAGGCTCAGCATCTGAGGGATCTTAGAGACATTGACTAATCATTTTGCTTTTCACCAATGGCAAACCTTTCCCGGCTGATTTGGGGTCCAAGTGCTTGCAACAGTATGTATCTACACATGTGTCCACAGACAGGTGCATACCCTCAACATACACACGTGTACCTCCTATGAGTATGCGCATGTACAGAGGTAGACACACACACACACACACACACACACACACACACACACACACACACCCCTATGCATAACCCTCATCTCTCTCATGGTGTCCAAGCATTCATAAGCCCACTTTCCTTACACTCACCTCGTACAGCTCAGAACAGTCCCCCCATTCTGAACAGATGAATTCATCTTAATACCCTGATGGCAAATTCTTAAACAGGGGACCCAACATGGGTGGAAGCAGACTTACTCCCCCAACAGCCCCCTGATTTTCTAGGAAAGCAGGGGGAGGATGGGGAATGCACCCTGAGTCCTGCTTACACTCTAGAGACCAGCCTCTTCAGAGGGATGCATGTCCCTGGGACCTTTTCTATGGAATGTCACCTGAAGCTGACACAATGCCCAGGCTAAAGAGGGGCAGGGAGAAAATTCTGGAAACTTTACTCTCCCCTCTTAACTCAGGAATAACTAATGGCTGCAGTGAGTATGCCAGCAGAGCGGAGAGACCAAGTTCAAATGTGTTGAATTTGCTACAGGAGCCATGTGATTTATGCCAATGTCCTATAGGCAGGAGGCTTCTCTGAGTTACTTTAACAATTGTGTGTGTGTGTTTCTTGGCATGTAGTTACAAAGAGATTCATGGGCTACCCATCTACCCACTTCCTTTTTGCCTTACTAGTCTCTGCCTGGGCCTGTCAATAATCCCTGGTCAACTTTAACCCCATCTTTGGGGAATATCAGTTTACTACCCTGCTTCCTGCAGGCAGCTTCAGCACTAGGCTCTGCCTGTGAGCACAATCATAGGCAGCCCCAACCCCGCTGATCCACCCAGGTGACACGCCTCTTCTCCCAGATCCATGCATAACCAGACTAAGCCTGGCTTTTTAAAAAAATTTTCGTGGTCTGAAATATTGACTCAGTGTGGATCTCACCAGAAACCAAATTGTTTAACCTGAGAGGGTTCCTCCTTGAGAACCCTCAGACACTCCTCTTTGTTCCAGGTTTGAAACATTTTGCCATGCACAATAAACCTCTTAAGTTGGACCAAAACGTTGTGCACAATGGCATATGCCCAGGTACTGACTCTGGGCCTCCCCAGCTAAGAGGAAATCATTTCCCAAGGCTCCACGGACAATGGCATCCTTACGGTGTCCTCTTGTCTCATTTATCCCTTGACTGCATGTCTCCTTCCCATACCCAGGTGGGTTAAAGGCTGAAAGGTAAGAACAACATTGGTGTCTGTGTTACACATGCTCATGTAACCTCTCCATGCAACCATGAGATTCCGGGCACTCCCCAGGGCCCGGGGCCTGGCAGACCCACTTAATGTGATCCTCATTACTCAACACCATGGTGTTCCCGGCAGAACACCCATCATCTGAGGAGATGGCAGAGAATGTAGAAAATGTCACTCTTTTCCTTTTGGAGGTAGGGGATGTGGGGGGTTCACTTTTCTGTTCTTTCTCGTCTGTGAGCATGGCTCCTGCAGACCTGAACAGCTGTCCGTTGATGCTGCTCTGGGAATTTGAGCTGAGAAGAAGTTTGCTCTCCTCAAAGTCTAGACCCCTGTCAATGGCAGTGATCTGTTCTTCTTGGGAGGAGGCGAAGTTCAGGTGGTTCCCCAACAGCTCTGTCCGGTTGCTCAGCCCGACCCAGTCATGAGAATGACTCAGGCCTTCTTGCTCCTCAAAGGGAACCTGTTTGTGCCTGTACTTCAGGGCAAAGGTCACACAATTAATCAAGAACACCAAGATAGCCAGGCAGAAGACGCCCAGCAGAGCGTACATCCCAATTTCCAGGTCACTCAAGCCCTTGGCTGCCTGATCAGGGTCATGTTCCTCAGTGCCTGCGTTGCTCCTGGGGAAGTCCACCTGGTCTGGGAAGCTGGTAAGGTCTGTGGCCATGGTCTGTGAGAGGATGATGTCATCCAACAGACTTTCCTGGCCTTGCTTCTTCTGGAAGGTTGGCCTCTTGGTTGTACTGCCCCATCCCTCCATGAGCCCCATGGATGAGCTGCTGTAGTATGGCCCTTCGGGGCTCTCCCAATCCTGCAAAGGTTTTTTGGACCTCCTACCATTAATATTCTCCACATGAAGCCCAGCTCCAAGGTGTCCACTCTCACTGCTGTTGGGGTTCCCATCATTTTGTCCAAATTTAACCTTGATGTTGGCTGTTCCCACAGCCAGCACGCTCTTCCGCTTAGATTTCTGACAAGATTCACTGATCAACATCTCCACCTTCACCAGAGCCCCCTGTCCTTCATTTTCTGCAGCAATGATAGGCCACTTGAACTTGGGGTCCTGGAGAATGGAGACAACCTTCTCATCTAAGGATGTGGCCAATAGGGAGAAATCCTTTTCGTCATAGATGTCCAATGGTGTGACAGAACCATCGCTGAACTGCACCCAGCAGCTGATGGCCGCTTCCTGTGGAGCAAGAGAAGTGCTCATGTGTCAAGAGGCTCAGCAAACAGGCACATAGGGTGAAATTTTCCTGTGGCTTCCAGGAAAAACCATGTAGAAAAAATCCCTGAGAAAACTCTATTACAGAACATGGAGGGATGTGAATTCCTATTAAGAACCAAAAGGAGTGGGAGGGGCAAATGGGACCAGATTATGCTTTCCAAAATAAGATTGGCATTCGAGGTTGGGGGGTGCAGCTCTGTTCGTGGGTGCTTGCCTAGAAAGTGTGAAGCCTTGGGTTCCATCCCTAGTACCTCATTAACCCAGGTATAGTGACATACAGCTCTTATCTCAGCATTCAGGAAATCGAGGTGTGGAATAGAAGTTCAAGGTCATCCTGACTATGTAATGAGTTCTGAGGTATCTTGGTCTCAAAAGAAAAAAAAAAAAAAAGATGGACTTATTTATTTACTGATCTGTTAGAAGACGAACTGGCTCAGAGACTCCCCAGGATCTCCTTCTGCACAATTTTAAATGGCTTGTCAAACAATATGGTTCTGTCATAGGAGTCACAGGTGTAAATTAAATTAAATGTAGTACCATGCCATCTGACACCATCTTAGCACGCAGTCACATTATCACACATAACACAGATTGAGGGCAGGAAGAGAAACTGCCCAGGGCTACTGAAGAGCATGGTTTCATTGGCCCTACCTTCTCTGGGATACAACTGGCTTTTGCTCACCTAGAGACAAAGCCTTGGCTTAAGGTAGGTGTGAATCCAGCTAGAGATAGTGGGAGATTTTGCCTCTATTTCCCCCATATTTCATTTCAACCACTGGAAAGAAACTTGGGTACACAAAGGCAACCTGCAGCCAAGGTTTGCCTCCATCTCCTGTCTTCTGTACTTTGTGTTTAGACATCATCATTTATTCATAGTGTGAGCCGGTGGCTTCACTGGTGCCTTCATTTTAAGTAAAGTCTTTGACCCTAGCTATGTCAGTGGATGGGTACCCCCAACGTTTTCTTCCTCCTCCAGTTCCCTGGAAACTCCACCCCAAGCCCTGTCTCTATCTCTCAGGACCTGCAAGTTCAAGCCCAGCCTGGGGAACGGTCCCTAGAGTCCCATGCATTACCTGCTGGTCTCAGCTAGTTAGAAAGGAGACTGCCGTAACAACCTTTAAGCTGAGCATTGCTGAGTGAGGGCATGCCCCCCTTGCCTCAAAAAGAAAGATATACCCAGATATTAGCACAAAAGACCAACAGTAGGAATTTAAAACCTAATTAAGGCTCCCTTTTGGGGTCACCATGACAGCTTATAAATAATAAAGATATGAGTGTGGTGATTATGCTCAGTAAGATTTTTAAAATGGCAAGATCTCAAGGAAGGGAACGTGAGAACAAGATGACCTGGGTCTCCCAGCCAGGATCTGAGAGTTCTCTAGTTCTTTGCCCCCTTTCTTACTATTGGTTGGAACTCTTTCTTTGCCCCATCCTAACAGCCTAAGTAGTGACTAAAGTTAATGTTTTGTGGGTGGGGTTAAGCCTGGAAGAAACAAAGCAAGATCCTCAAAAGTGTTTAGGGGCTTCTATACCTTCTTTCTGTTAGATGCTGCCTTAAACCACTGCCTGGGAAATAACCAGAATGCAGAGCAAAAGTCACAAGCCCCAGCACTGATCTGCCAGCTTGCTCTGTTATGCAGGAAATCTCAGCAGGAAATGCATACAGCCAATTGGCGTTTTGAAGTTGTCAGGTCAGCGCCAAGGTACACAAGGGGACTCAGTGCCATGCATCCCATCCCAGAGGTATCCTTAGGGGAGCAGGTGACACTCTGCATGTCAGGAATGGATTAGCTCTATTCTGGCTGTGTCTTATCACTTTTTAATTCTTAACTGGCTGTGGTCTGATTTTATCATCCACTGAGCAAAGAGGCAAGCCCATCTCTCGCCCTTCGTATCTGTGCTTTGCAGGCTGCTGTCAGTCCTTCTAGACAAAAGGAGGCTTGGTTTTTGCCAAGACTTCATAGCTGTTACTAGGAACATCAACGCTCCAATGTTTTTAATCCCAAATCCCCCACAAAAGATTGTGCTATTAGGGCTCAATGATTGGCTAGCCTCTGAAAGGGGAAACTTGAGGTGTAGGTCCAGCTGAATGATAACAGGCTGGAGGTGGTGAGTTGGGCTCTGTGTTCTTCCTGCTGTGAGCATGGTCAGGCTCTGTTGATGACTGGTGCTGTGAGGGAGGCTGAGTCTGGCAGCTTCCTTGCTGTGATGGAAAACGGGTTTCTGATGGGGAGGGAAGTCTCTCTGTGGGTTGAATGAATATGATCCCATGAGAGAGACTTGATTGCTATCGTTCACTGTAAAGTTCATCTCATTCTTCGAGTTCCAACTAAGAGATAATGTCCGTCCACCTCTGGAGAAGACAGTAAACATATATTCTATCTGCAGATCTGCTGTGCACAAACCACCAAGTCTGTCTCTCTATCTCTATCTCTGTCTGTCTCTCTCTCACACACACACAGCATGCAACTGCATACACCAGAGTATATTCACACGCACAATGCCCATACAACACAAACAATACACAATGCATACACATACCTACACAAAGCACATAGTACACACATAGACACACACACAAAAGTGCATACAACACAGGGGACATAAACACGATCCACATATAACTATACCCAGCACACAGTATACTCACACAGGCATATGGACCTACAGATAGGCACATGCGCAACCCAAACAGGTACATAATAGACAATACAATACATATACCTACATGTAGGGCACTTATAAGATTCACAGGTTGGCATATCTGCCAACTTATGTCCTATGTTGGTTGAACTTTTGCCAACCGGACGCAAGCTAGAGTCTCCTGGGAAGAGGGAACTTCAATTCAGAAAATGCCTCTATCAGATACACTTGTAGCCAAGTCTAAGGGGCATTTTTTTGATTAATGGTTAATGTGGGATAGCCTAGCTCACTGTGGGCCGTGCCACCTCGAGGAAGGTGAGAAAGCTGTGAAAAGCAATAAACTGAATTCCTCCACTGCCTCTGCATTAGTTCCTTCCTTGAATGCTTGCCCTGACTTTCCTCAATGATGGACCGTGAGCTATCAACCAAATGAACTCTTCCCTCTGCAAGTTGCTTTCAGACATAGTGTTTATCACAGCAAAAGAGACCTAAGACACAGCCATAGGCATAACATATGCATAATGCAGCCTGTTAGTACACTGGCTTATAAGAAGAAAAGGGCAAAGTGACCTCATGCCAGTATCTTTTTTCTGCCTGGGCAATAACGAGAGAGAGGCAGGCTACATTCTACATCAGCTTCCAAACCTGCTGGGACCTAGCTGCAAGCTGTGTTAATCCTCAGTCTGCCTATGCCTCCCACCCATCTCCTACTGCTGATTGAGGCCAGCATGCCAGTCATGGAGGGCTATTTGGATAGGAGGAGAGTGTGACCCGCCCAGGTCCCCACCCCAGCATGTGGAAGATGGGTGACTGTTGGTCACCTGCTGCAGTGTTCGCCTATTTCAGGGAACTAGGAGGCAAGAGGCTTTGCAATCACGTGTTAGCAGCTTCTTGGTAGGTAAGAAACATGGGTTACGTGATGTCTGTTTGGAATATGTGAACCTCCTGGCAAGAGGCGCCATTTGCCATCTCCCAATGGGACACTCACCTAGTGTGAAGTCTATTGAATTTGTGACCACTCTGATGTATGCCAACCTCGCTTAGTGCATGCTGACCTCAGATGGCGTATGGTGGTGACCTTACCTAGTGTGTGTCGACCTCATCTGAGGTAAGACTCGGTTGATGTGTGTCTTGAGCTCCTTACCTGTTTGGGCCTCTGCAGAAGTTCCTGAGCCACCGCAGTGGCAAAAATGGCTCTGTTGCTCCCAGGGCTGAGCTGCAGAGACAGTGAAAGCCCTGTTACCAGCTGGACCCCAAGGTCTGTGATGGTCACCTTCTCATCCAGCACAGTGATGGTCTTTTCGGCAAGGATGGCATCTGACAGAGGGGACAGGATCTGAAGGGCAGAACCAACATGGTAAGAGGAGGCTCCCTCTGGTTAAAATACTTTATCCATCAAATGTCATGCATGAGTGTATACAGGGACAATGGTAGAAGAGCCTATTGGAGAAGAAGCATGCTTCCTCTAAAACTAAGCCTTCATCATGGAAATGCAATAATGCAATGCGATTCTACGCAACAGCATGGAGCAGATACTAGGGCCGTGCAGAGGGATACCCGTAGATCAACTCTGGTTGTCACTGTGACCCACTCTTATCCTTAGCAAGATGAATTGATATCATTGTTCTTTTGAATGGGGTGATTATTGTACACACCATGGGTCATTTCTGCTATTACCGGTGCACCTTTATGAAAAGTCATTCAACTTCCCGAAAGCTTTCACATCCCCCAGAGAACCATGACTTGACACTCTAACCATATATTTATTTCTGCCTCACTTAGGAAAGCCAGACCATAACTATAAAGTAGGGTTTCTTGGAGCTGGAGAGATGGTTCAGTGGTTAAGAGCACTGGTTGCTCTTCCAGAGGACTTGGGTTCAATTCTCAGCAACCACGTGGTTTATGACAGTCATCTATGACTCTAGTTCCATGGGATATGATACTCCTTCTGGCACCCATGGTCACCAGGCATGTTTTTGGTGCCAAGACATAAATACAGGAAAAATACTCATACACATAAAAACAAACAAACAACTAATATTTTTAAAAAGTAAGGCTTCCTGATTCAAACCCCATCTAATTTATCTCCTGCCCTGAGATCTTCAGTTCCATAATTTGAAATCTTTTTTCAGCATGATTTCACTATTTAACTCTTAGCTGGACCAGAACTTGCTGTATAGATCTCACAGAGATCTGCCTCTATTTCCCTAGTGCTGGGGTAAAAGCTTTCACTAGCATATGGGGCTTTGCCTCCACACTTTGAGAAACTCTGAACCGTGAGATGCAGTGAGTATCTTGAAGTCTCATCTTGCCTTATACGATACCCACACACACCCATACTGACTCCCCTTCTGAGTTCAGCCTGGTGTTGCTATTCTGGGATTGATTTTTTTTCTGCCTACCTCTGAGAATCAGGGAACACGATTCTCTCCAGCCCCAGCCCAGCCTTTGAAGGACAAAGAGCTGGCTTCCTCCATTTTCAATGTATCCTCAGCACCCTGGGTGAGTTAGGACTGTTCCCCTGTCCGCCTGCTTTTTCGACCTTTGAGTTTCTGGGTAGCACTTCAACAAACCAATTTCACAGGGTTCCCAGAGCTCAAGTTTCATTCCAACATCACCTTTGGCTCGTCTGTCTGCTGCCATTCAAATGGCTGTGGGCATGAGATGAACATCCCCAGAAGAAAGTGAATACACAAGTTTATCACTCAAGAACTCAGCATATCTGAGGGAAATGGTCTTAGGACTGGATACCCTGCTGTGACAGCTTATGCTTTTTGCCTAGGAAGGCAGTCCTCCTTGCTAACATACAATTCCTTTTTGGACTTGAATTGTCTTTCAAAGTGAAGTTTAAAGCCAAACCTTTATCTAGGTCCAGGCTCCCAGGTGTTGACATTGTCAACTTTCTTCCCAGTTGCTTGATACAAGCAACATTAAATTTAAAATTTGTCTTTATTATTACTATATTATTAATTATCATTATTATTCCTGTGTACATATAGGTCAGGGGATAACTCTTAGGAGTAGTGATGACTCTGTTATTAATTGTTTTAAACTTATTTTTCATTTTAGACATTTTTTTGAGATTATAATATAATTACGTCATTTCTCCCTTCTCTTTCCTTCCTTTAAAGTCTTCTGTGTTGCCTCCCCTGCCTTACTAAGATGGAAGGTTCAGGTGACCATGGTCACTAGGAAGGAGTTGGCCAGGCCTATGACCCTGGCACGGTAAACTTTTCTCTAGGGCTTTCCTTCTCAAGCTGCTAAGACCTGCCATGGTTTAAGGGACATGACCAAGAAGACATGGAGCCTTGTGTCTCCCATGTATTGTGTTAAGGTTTTGCTTCCCAAGATGATAAAACCTGTCATTGCTTAGAAGACATGACCCAAAAGAAGTAGAACCCTCTATCTCCCATGTATTGTGAGAGAGGGTCTAAGGGTCCTTGCTGTAATATATATATATGACACTCAAACTGTATACATTGTGATTTCACTGAAGCAAGCCTTAGATGACTATGTTCTGAGCAATGGCAGACATATGGGTGTTCACCCCACAGAGCAGTGGACTACGAAGCCCCGCCCAACTCTGCAGATGCCTCACCTGGATGGTGGTCATGCCCAACTCCTGACCAGTCAGAACCTGCCCTCCTTGCAGCTTGGCAATCTTGGGCTCCTCCACCTGCATGAAGTCAGTTATCAGCTCTGTGATGTCCACCTGCCAGTCAGAGCCCAGAAGGTAAGCCAGGTGTCCCCCTGGATCAGGTGCCTCAGCCACAAACTGGGTCAAGACTCGCACCATGGCATGCTGGTACTGGAGGGAGCAGCCTCGGCTTCTCTTCTCATCATCATCTTCCTCCTCACTGTCTCGAGCTGGCCTATGGAAAGATATTTATTTGTTGGGGCTACTGTCAGGGACTCTATAGGTCTATTCCAAATTGTCCAGCTTGCTTAAGGCTCAGGCACACAGGAGATTCAGGGTGTTTGTTTAATCAATGGTATGACAAGAGTTCTAATTGAACAGAATTTGAATGAGGGGTATGACAGGTGGTTAAGATCTTCCCAAAGACCCCCCACTTCCTGGGATTTACTCTGTACCACCCTCTCTCATCAAGAACAGATTGTATTTTGTAACTGTTCAAAAGCAATTGGATAGTGCCTCCCATCATTAACATTTTTATTAACCTATATTAATGGTGTATAACAGGTTTCATTATGACATTTCCATATATGTACATGATGTATTTTGACCATATTCATCCCCATCATTTTCCTCTCTCACCCCCTCCCACTCTCACTGATGCCCGTTCTTCTACTAAACAATCCTTATACTTTGTATCTTTTGTTATTTTGGGGGTGAATCAAGGAGTTCTAACAGTTCTCCTGCCTCAGCCTCCCAAGTTCTGGAATTGCACATGTACACCATAATGCCTGGCTACCTGACTTGGTTTAGAGATAGTGACATCAGTGTAGCTTGTATTCTTGTATGTCTTCTGTCACTGGCTCTCTCTGATGAAGCAAGAAGCTGTGTTCTGAGCTTCCCTATGGAGACATCCACCTGGCAGGTATCTTGTCTACTGAGAAGCAGCCAGTGAGGTCCTGAGCCCTATGGACAATGCCTGAGTGAGCCTGCTCTAAAAGAGCCTCCAGATGGGGCAGCAGCCTCATTGGTAGACCTCAGCTTTTAGGACTACGTCAAGCCATACCTGGCTGCTCCTGTATGAAATCCGAGAGACTGTGCACGTGGTTCTTCAAGCCACAATGTGGTTTAGATTAAGGCCCTGCAACATCGGTGTTCTGATTTCCTCTTTGTTGCTTTGACAAAATCCACTGACTGAAAGCAGCTTGGGGAGAAGAGGGGTTATTTGGCTCACACTTCCAGCTCGGAACCCATTACTGAGGGAAGTTGGGGCAGGAGCTCAAACAAGAATGTGAAGATAAGACCTATGGAGGATGCTGTTTGCCAGCTTTATCAGTGATGCTCATCTAGCTTTCTTATACAGCCTATGACCACTTGCGTAGGAAATGGTGCTACCCAGAGTGAACTGGGCCCTCCTGCTTCAATGAATAATTAAGACAACTCTCTACAAACATTCACATAGACCCATCCCATCTAGAAAATTCTTCAGTACAGGTTTTCCACTCAGATGACTCATGGCCAGGTCAAGTTAATAATTTAGGCCAGCCAGGACACACAGTAAAATGTAGTTAATGTGACAGGGTTATGATGACTGGTAAAGTCCTCTAAGCCAGCACCTGGATGAGGTGAGTTTTACCTTGACCTTAGTGAGATGCAATAATCAAGGCAGACAAGGACAGATGACTTTAAACAGATGTTAGCTGTTCCTTCCTCTGATACCTTGTATACACTGGTGTGTACCCACCATCGTCTCAACCTCCACTCACATATCAGCTGCCCATTTCTCAGAGAGCTCATAGCCCTGTGTGAGTCCATCACTATGGTAGCATTGAGATGAGCATGCCCCAGACCTGTCTAACTCTATACCCACAGCAGCAGCAGCAGCAGCAGCAGCAGCAGCAGCAACAACATCCACTCCACATCTATCTCATCTCCTGGAAACCCAGTTCTCCAAAGAAGCATCTCCAGGAATCATCTTCCCTCTGTCCATGGTACCAACAACCTCCTCAAGCTATACCCTCTTCCGGATGTCACAGGACTAGAGGTGTGGACCTTAAAGGTGAAGACTATCAAGGCCCTCCCAGTGACAATGAATTCCCCACCTTCCACTACATCATGGCCCACAGAAGTCTTCCTTGTGTGATGGCCCATGCTTACTTACTCAGACATTTGCAGTGTCTCCAGTGCATGGATGTGTCTGCATAGAGTGATGGTCATAAAAAGAGGTTGAACTTCTGATACTTTATCTCTCTGGTCCTCTTCTGGATTTCTGATGGATCACAGGAACCTTACCTCTCTACCAAATTCCATGCAAGTGTGCAACAGGTACACTGTGGCAGATAAGCTTCAGACTTTTCACTAGAGCCAAGTGTTCGGGGCTTCTGCCCTGGAGTGTGGTATGGCATCTGCTGCTTGTTTCTTCCTAAATTCTCTTCTTATCCCAATCCTCATCCATGTGACTCCTTCCTTAGGCTCATCTATCTCTAGCTGGAGGCTTGTGGCTGGAGTCCAGTTGCCCATGAGGCAGGTTCTAGGCACTCGGTTCCAGTAAATCACCAAGTGAAACTTTGCATCTACTTTTCCTCTTTAGTAGATCAGCCTAAACCCAACAGACATGACATTCTGCTATGGATGCCCAATGCACAAAACTAACTATCTCACTCTCTCTCTTTCTCTCATAGATATATACACACTGATACACACCTACCTTTTGTTGGAGACAACAGGGACCCTCCAGCCCTTGATCTGGTTCAGCTCCATGTCTGAAACCTCAATCTGCAGGGGTAGCCGTGGCACCCACACTGTCATCTCCAGGGGGCTGCTCAAGTGCTGGTAGGTGAAGCTGACTGCCACATTCACCTTGCCCTTCATTTCCTTCCCATTGACAAAGACATAGTCACATCTGTCAGAAACCTGGTTGGGAGGAGGGAGAGATGCAGGGAGGGGGAGGTGAGCTTCATCACACTTTGTAGTGGGATTGTGTTCTGTTCCACTGTAAATAATTGTCCTTCCTACTGGTTTAATTAAAAATGTTGATTGGCTGAAGGCAGACAGGAAGTGTGGGCGGGGCTACCAGCCTAAGAAGACTCTGGGAAAAGAAAGAGCAGAGCAGAGACACCAGAGAGAGCAGCAGAGAAGCCAGCAGATACAGGGGACAACAATGCTGTTCTAAGAAAATGTACCGAGCCTCATGGCTGAACAAGATAAGAATCATGGGTTAATTTAGAGTAAAGAGTTAGAAAGTTATATGCCTGGGCTCCAGGTCAATAAGCAAGCAGAGTGTAATTAATATAAGCATCTGTATGATTCTGTGGGACAGTGGGTCAGAATCTCAGGGCTAGGCCAGAAAGGCCTCAACTACATATACTACAACACTTCACACACAAGGCAAAGGGCAATGGAATGTCTTGGACTCATTGTGAAATAGAGTAGGCACAGGTAGTTGCTTTGAATAAAAAATACCAGAGCAGATCCTGCTGGGTACACTGCAGATGGGATTTAGGGTCTTTGATATACTGTCTTGGTAAGTAAAGTTGTATACAATGATTTCTTTGTTTTTCTATTGTGTTTGTGGCATGCTTTCGTGTTTGAATGCTCGTGTGTGTGTGTGTGTGTGTGTGTGTGTGTGTGTGTGTGTGTGTGTACATACATGTGTATGTGGAATACCAAGGCTGATGTTAGGAATTAGCTTTGTCCATTTCTCACCATATTCATCATGGCAGGGTCTCTTGATCAAATCCAGAGCTTACCTATATGGCTATTCTTGCTAGGCAGATTCTCTGGGTGTGCCTTGTGTCTTCTGGGATCACAGAGAGGCTACTATGCCTACTTGGTATTTATATGGCTTCTGGAGATCCAAACTCAGGTTCTCAGCCTCTCGGGGCAAACACTTTTAACTTCTGAATCATCTCTCCAGCCACAAAGTGGAGGATCTTGATTGATGGAGATTAGCCTAAATTATTTGGGTTGGTCCTGGATATGTTCCAACTGTCCTTTTAAGATGGGCACTGGCAATTTAGGGGATGGAAGCAGATGCTGCGACCATTGAGGCAGGAGGCTGTACTTTCAGCACGTAGCTCAAGAAGTGTTGGGATGTGGAAAATCAGATTGGAAGCTGAAGAATCCCAGACTGGCTCCTGATTCCAGACCCTTGACCTTCAGAACGACAAGGGAATAAACACTTTCTTCCAAAGGTCAGCTGGCTTGTGGGTAATTGGTTCCAACAGAGAGTAGACCCAGAATGACACTAGGAGATGGACTCTGGGACAAGGATGAGTCCTCTTACCTGTCCTCTGCTGGCCAGCACAGGGAGAGGAAGGCAACTGTGAGGAACCTCTATTCACTGACCACTGGATAGAATACAGGTCAGGGATGTCTGCTGAGCTCACCCAAACTATCATCTTAGCCTCAGGACCACACCATGGGAGGCAGGCATCATTATCAGCATCATTTCACATATGGCAAACCCAACACCGAGAGACACTGATGACTCCCACACTCCAGGGCCATGTTGAAGAGCATGGGACAGTGCACGGTCCTCCTTATCTGCCCTGCTTCCTCACAGGGGGCATTCAGCCCCAGGGCTCTTACTTCCACCACAAAGGATGGAGAGCCAGCTTTTAACACTTAAAGGGGCGTGAATGAAAGCAGACAACAAATGAGTAGGTCCTGCAAAGATCAGAAAGAGCTTTTCCAGTGAAAGCATTTTTGTCTGCTTTAGAGACAGCGTGGGTGCTGGATGCATGGGGCAGGCTATTGTGAGGCTCAGCCTGGGTGGGTAGGTCGATCGATACGTGCGAAGAGAAATGGACACCCAGCTCCACTGAAGAGGACTTTGCCATCTTCAATGTCTGCCAATAGCGAAAGTCCTTAAATCTGATTGTATTGTGTAGTGGAAGTAGCTGTGGCTTGTTTATTATAATTTGTGGCCTGGCCAGAGCTTGCCTCGCTCCGGGGCTCAGGGAGTCTTTAATTTAAGACCTTTTTCTCTTTCAGAATTTCCACTTATAAGCAGGTGGAGCATTCTCAGAGGTTCAGACGGGGGTAGGGGGGGTGGGGGGGTGGGGATGAGGATGGAGGAGGGAGGAAGTGGGAAGGAAGAAAGGAGAAGAAGAAAACCAAAGGATATCGTGACAAATTGCTGGTAGGAGTCATTTTTAGAGCAACTGAATCCTTCATGATCTTAACTTTCAGGGCCTTCCTGCCAAGCAGGTGACCCATTTAAAAGAGCTTGGACTCATCCCAGGCAAGAGAGCCATACAACCAGCCTTTGGAGTGAACATGGTATGCGCTGAGGTTTACCGATCATGGCTTTGGGTACAAGACTATTTTCATCGTGGTTCTTTATTTATTTAGGAAAAATTTTTATTCATTTTTACACACCAACCACAGAGCCTCTTATTATCCCTCCTTCCAGGCCCCCCACCAGACCAGCCTCCCCATTTGACCCTCCCCTGATCCTCATCTTCAAAAAGGTAAAGCTTCCCTTGGGGAGTCAGCCAAGCCTGGTTCACTAAATTGAAACAGGACCAAGCTCTTCCCCCTGCACCAAGGCTGAGCAAGGCATCCCATCATAGATAATAGGCTCCAGAAAGCACCAGGGATAGATCTAGATCCCACTGCCAGGAGCCCCTCAACCAGGCCAAGCTATATAACTGCCTATGCAGAGGGCCTATCTGATCCCATGGAGGCTCCACAGCTCTCAGTTCAAGCTCATGAGTTCCCATGAGCTTGGGTCAGCTGTCTCTGTGGGTTCTCCATTATGATCTTGACCCCTCTTGATCATATAACCCCTCTCTTGAACTGGACTCACAGAACTCAGTCTGTGAATCTCTGCATCTACTTTCCATCAATTGCTGAGTGAAGGGTCCATGATGACAGTTAGGGTGTTCACCAGTCTGGTTACCGGGGTAGGCCAGCTCAGGCGCCCTCTCCACTATTGCTAGTCTAAGCTGGGGCCATACTTGTGGATTCCAGTTCTTTAGTTCAGTGTTTATCCCTTGAGGTGACACAATTTGAAATGATGTAGACGAGAAGGCTTCAGAGGGTTGTACACTCTAGGACTGGGGCTGTGAGGCAGGGATATACAAACAAGGTCAGGGGGCGTTGGAACAGGGCTGCGCACAGGACCAATGTCCCGTGTCCATAGGGCAAGAGCTGCGCACAGGACGTCTTGTGTCCATAGATCAGGGCTGAAGTCACATGTGGGTGTGTGAAGTATTATTTAAGTTAAGGGTAAAGACAGGCCACCAAGAGTGGGATTGGAGTCTTGAGAATCTGCCTCTGTGGTTCTCTGAAGACACTCTCATGGTATAGCCTGAGGCAGTCAAATGAGTTGCTTGACAGCAATCTCTGGTTCTTCAGGACACCAGGGCTTGCCTTTTGCCTTACTTCTGTTGAGTGAGGATGTGACCATCACAGACTATGAGCTGTGAATACTAGTGACAGGTGTCTCTTGCTGGGACAAATGTGCAACCAAGTCCACCTGCTGCCCTAGAGTTGCTGCCTGGCTGTTGGTGAGATGGTAGCTGATGCCAGGCCAAGATCTCATTGGTGTGGTCACCATAGCCATCACGCTGATGGTTTGTAACTCAAAGGTGCCATGCCCCAAAGGCTATCCTCATAAATCAGAGCCTGCCAAATCTATTGCATCAGTACATTAATCCTGGCTGAGTGAGACAGATGAAGACAGGCAAGTGTATACAGCTCTAATTATCAAAAACTCAAAATGAGCCAAGAATGTAATTGGGGTCTCCAGAGAGCAGGGTTCTTTGTCTTAAGTGACCTCACATACATCATGTCCAACCTCCAGGTTGCATGAAAGGCTCTCTTAATACAAAGGGCGGTCAATAAGGGGAAGTTGAGGCAAACAGGAAATATCAGTCACAGGGGAGAGATATGGCCAGACAGCATCCCATCAAGGGGATGGGGGCAAGGAGGAAGTGTTTGGGCAGCCCACACAGATGGTGGTCTAGCCTCGAGGGGAGAGTTTGGTTCCTGAACACAGTTCTAAGCCTGTGTTTTGGATACATCCCAGAGACATCAGCAGCTATGAATCAAGCTTGTTATTCACTTAGAAAATGTTTATGTGTGTGTGTACACACACATATATATGCACATGTGTGTAGAGGCCAGGGGTCAATTTTAGCCACCATTCTCAGGAATAAAGTGCACATCCTTTGAGATAGTATCTTTCATTGCTCTGGAGTTTACCAACTAGGCACAGCTTGCTGTCCGGCAAGTCCTGGATCCTCCTGTCTCTTCGCCCCCATCACTGTACCTGCTTGGGGGCTGGAGAGATGGCTCAGCAGCTAAGAGCACTGGTTGCTCTTCCAGAGGACGTGTGTTCAATTCCCAGCACCCATATGATAGCTACACCTGTCTGTAACTCCATTTCCAGGGCTCGACACCTCTCACAGACATACATGCCAGCAAAATACGAGTAAACATAAAATAAAAACAAATTTTTAAAAATGTGGAATTGGGGGATTGGATTGGGGTTTTATGCTTTCCAACTACCAAGTACCAACTGAGCCAACTTCCAGGATTGATTCTCTTAAATTAACTGTTTTACAAGTATATTTCATTCTGTTTATTTAAGCTTTATAATATGACACTTTGGGGTTAACATGGATACTGGAGGATGTGAAGGAAATTAATGTATCCCTGTCTTGCATAGCAACCAACATTTGCTTCTGAGCAGGAACAGCTGGAATCTCATTCACCAGGACTTTAGAGTCAAATCTTAACATCTGTGGGAACCTCCTGAGAAGTGTGACTTCCCAGAGAACACATATCTTGTATCTGAGGTCACCAAGCTCATGGTCATTACTTACAGTGGCTATGGGTAACTCAAATCTCCTTCTGTTTCATCTCCTGCCTGCTTCCTTCTCGTTCTTTCCCTGCCTTAGAGTCTCCCAAGTGCCCCTCCCCTCACCTAGGAGGGTACAAACACATGATTGTTCTTCATCAGCTCTGTCCCAAGTAGCATCCCCTATTCTCTCTCAGCTCTGGAAGACCTGCTGTACCTGGGGTGGCCTTCAGCTGGGAAAACATGAGTCTCAGTTTCTAAGTAGACAGAGCTCCCCACACATGGAGCATGGGAGGCAAATGCTGGGTTTGTTCTTAGGGAATCCACCTGAGCAGGTCCCCTCTCTCCTTCCATCCAATGTCAGGTACTTAAACCTCAGATTCCCCCTTCTGGGAGATGAACCAGAGAGATTCGACCATCTAGGTGAACTGTCTGACTTCATCACTTCTCCTTCAAGTGTGACTAATGATACATGTCAAATAATTTATTAACTAGCACTTTACAATGTTGGTGGCTTCAAGGAATGATCAAGTCCCCTCCATAATCCATTTCCAGCCAATCTCCCCTGCTTCGAGATGGAGACAAAGCTAATATTTCTGACTCTTGTGTGCATGATCCTGGCACTTATGTGAATTTAATGCCAGCTCTAGCTCTCTTAGTTAAACGCTGGCTGGATTTAAATTTTATCTAAATCACATCTGTGGCAAAATTTATGTTCTCTGGATGCTTTTCTCTTCCCCTTTTGCTACAACGAAGGACAGTGAACACCCTTATCTTCCCCCCCTCAAACTGAGCAAGCAGTGTCGTTCCAAAGGAGGCTGGCATCTGGGTCTCAGGCTGTGGTACCCTCTTGTAGTCGGTCTTAATCTTGGGTGAAAAAAACAACACAGCGGTCGTGATGGTGGCAGAGGTAAATACTGCAGCTAACATTTAAAGTTTGCTAATGCGATACACTGTGTGTAGCACTGAAGCCTTACTCCATCTGTTCTTCATGGTGAATACACTAAATAATGCAAATAATGCGATTTGGATGTGAGAGCCCCACTCCCACCTCAGAGGCTCATGTGTTTTAACACTTGATTACCAGCTGGTGGTGCTGTTTAAGGGGGCTGTGGAGCTTTTAGGACTGTGGCCCCGCTAGCTGTCTATTGAGAGTAGTGGGCCTTGAAGGTGGAATCCATTTTATGTTGTGGCCTGAGCTTTCTACTTCTGTCTGTCTGTCTCTCTGTCTATTTCCCATCTGCCTATTATCTGTCTAACTCTATTATCTTTCTATCTCTATCTACCTATCTGTCTATCTGTCTGTCTATCTGTTTACCTACCTACCTATCTATCATCTATTTGGACTGGGGAAACAGCTCAGTGTGTAAAGCACTTGCCTTGAAGGTATTAGGACCTGAGTTCAGATTCTCAGAATCCATGGAAATTCGGACACAGCAGCACAAACATGCAGTGAGGTTGAAGGTGGAGACAGGAGAATCTCAGAAATCTGGGCGCCAACTAGGCTGGAATGTACAGCAGAGAACGAGTCCTCATTTCAGAGTGGAAGGTGTGGACCAACACCTGAGGTTGTCCTTCAATCCCTTCCTGTATGCTGTGGTGTACACTTGTCGTATACTCACACATAAGAACAGATCACACACACACACACACACACACACACACACACACTCTAAAAACATGAGAATGAATTAAATTAAAATGATGACTAGGCTATGTTTAATTTAACAATCTTTATAAGAAGGAAGATGTGTATACAATGGGAAGGCCAGATGAGGATATTGAACAGATGGTCCCATACACCGTGGATGGAGGGGAGGAGACAGAAGAGAAACCAATCTTGCCATTACCTTGATGTTGCATACACACACACACACACACACACACACACACACACATATATACCTACATATACACACACATATATGTGTGTGTGTGTATGAAATGAAGTTTCTGTCCTGGACTTTCCAGCCTATTTCCAAGGTTCAGACTCTCACAGCCCCACTGCCACTTAACCCCAAATAATCACTCATAGGCTTATATTAATTTCATGCTGATTGACCTACGGCTCAGACATATTGCTAGCTAGCTCTTTCATCTTAACTCAATCTATTTCCATTAATCTGTTTAGCCATGTGTCTTGTACCTTTTCTCAGAGCAGCATGGCTGTCTTCTTTCCTCTGGGTCTGCTGGCCTCTCTGCTGGCTTCTCTCTGGTATCCCTGTGATCTCTGCTCCACTCTTCCTGTTTCCAGAATTTTCTTAGGCTGGTAGCCCTGCCCTCACTTCCTGCCTGTCTTCTGGACAATCAGCTTTTTATTAAACCAGCAGGAGGGACAAATATTAACAATGTACCAGAATATACTCCCACAGCATATGAGGAAATAGGTTTCTTCTGTTTAAGCCATTCACTCCATCCACCCTGTGGCATTTTATTATAAATAGCCCCAGAAAACCATACAGTTGACAGTACAGGTGAATTCAGTCATCTAAGCGGTCCCTAGAGACCATTTTCCTATCTCAGTTACCAGCTTGAATGAAGTAGAGGCCATGAGGGACTCAGGGAAACTGGCCTCTTGAGTGAGCTCCATGCATCAGTGCGAACAAAAGCTGGATTCAGGGATGGCTGTCTTTCTGTAACCTTCTCAAGGTCTCACCTGTGTTGGCTTATTCTTACGGCATTCCAGAAGGTGGCAGGAAGACCAGTTCACCTGGTGTTTGGGTTCCTTTGAAAAGGTGACCTGCCACAATGTGAGAAGGGGGACTTAATTGAGGAATTGTCTAGATCAGGTTAGCCTGTGGGTTTATCACTCTGTGTGTGTGTGTGTGTGTGTGTGTGTGTGTGTGTGTGTGTGTGTGTGTGTGTGTGTGTGTGTGTGTGTGTGAGTGGATGTAGTACCCTGAATATGAATGACACCATTCCCTAGGCTGGGCTCTGACCTCTCTAACTGTGAAGGAAGCTAGCTGGATATGAGCATCAATAAGCAGGCAGCAAGGCTGCATTTTTCTCTCTGCTCTTGACTATGGATGTGATGCAATTAGCTTCTTTCAAAAGAGAAGAGAGAAAACGAACTAGAATATATGGCTGGGGGTGTTTTAGAATTGAGCTTTGTACCCAGGCTGGTTTCCCCAGTGAGTGAGACCATAGAGCTCCTCTGAGAAGCAGAAGTTGAGTAAGAAAGTTGGGTAGAAATATTAATACAAGAAAAAGTGGGGCCTGGGAATAAAGACCTGGCAGACGAGATATTACTAGAGGACATTCTCTCTTCTAGAAATAAACCAAACCCTATCCCACTATCTTAGTTACCAGCTATAGTCATCCTAAAGACAGCCTAGAGCAGTGCGGCCCCCAGAGTCACATACTGGAGTCCATCTTTCCCCAACACTCCCCAGGACCAAGTGAGAACCTTCTTGAGGAAGCATGGCAGCTTCATCTTTGTGTGCCACATCATGCCTCTGGGATTATAACATGCCTGGCTTTTATGAGGGTGCTGGGAATCAAACTCAGGTCCTGACGATTGTGAGGCAAGCCCTGCACTGGTTCATCTCCCAAGCTCTATAAATCTTTGATTTACACTGAGTTCTCATTCTTGAAAAAGTTCAGTGTTTGGCATAAATATACCAATAACTACTGCTCTCTTCTGGTCTGGTGGGACTTGCAAAGGCTATGAAGGACAGGGACTGCTCCTCATATGTCCATGTGTTACACTGCTCATCAATACTCAGTCATTATGAAGGATCTCACTCCTGTGGTAGCCATGTCCCCACTCAGGTCTGTGGCTCTGAGCAGAAAGAACCCCCTCTCCCCAGATTTCCTCATACCACACACACACACTCTCTCTGAGCTCACAGAGGGCACATGGTGGTGACGGTATGACCTTTGCTCTGTCCCTGTCCTCATAATAACCATGGGAAGACAGAGGAAGAAGCAACAGCTTCCATGACCCATTGAGGTGTGCTCATCGCTCAGCCTGCCAGCATAAGGTGAGGAGGCAGGGTATTACTGTGCTCCTCCAGCCAGGTGACTGGAAAAGGAGGAAGCTCATCCTCCCCAAGAATGGAAAGGATAAATTCATTTTCCCTTCATTTGGGTGGCGATGGGTCAAAGCCTTTCTATCAACAACTCACCCCTCTCATCCATCATCATGCTGACCTCTCTCTGGTTCGGCACAAAGCAACTTCACAGCAGTCCATTCTTTAAAGAGGTCATCAGTGTCCTTCTTTAGCTGGATGCATCCTTTGTAATAGGAAGTGTCCACGTTGGTCCTGTATCTGCAGGACCTCTGGGTAGAGGATACCCAAGTCTTGACCATACAGATGTTTTTGATCTTTCCTTGAAAGAGGGATAGGAGATTTTCCTCTAGACTGAATATCCTGTGTGAACGGCCTCTGTGATGCTTTGAATAAGACTGGCCCTCAGAGGCTCGTATATCTGAATTCTTGGTTCCCAGTTAGCAAAAGGATGAGGAGTTATGACCTTGTTGGAGAAGGTGTGTCACTGGGGGCCTCGTACTTGCAGATCAAGATGTAAAGCTCTTCGATGTTTCCATTTCTATACATTTGTTCAGCCATTATGAACTCTGACCCTCCCAAACCATAAGCCCCAAATTAAAAGCTTTCTTTTATAAAGGCCTTGGTCATTTTTTTTTAAAATCACAGTATCAGGAAATAACTAGGACAGTCTCTTTCCACTAGAGCTCAGCAGTGGTCACAATGCTCAACCACACACAACAATCTCGGAAGACAGTTCTTGTTAACATTGGAAAGCATTAAGTCATCCCACATGGTTCCCTCCTTGATTAATGCATCAGGGGCTCCTCTTTGCTGTTACAGCAGTCTGGCAGACTGTACATGGTGCATTTCTATAAGCTCTTCTCTGCATCTTCTGACAAACTGCCTATCTACCTCACTTTCCTACCTGGTTCCTTATTGCATGACTCCTAATTGGTATTAATAATAAAAACACGGAGCCAGATATTGGGGCAAATGCTAAAAGGTCAAAGAGACAGAGGGATAAGCCGCAGCCACTTCCAACTCCTCAGCCAACAGAGGAAAACAGTGTTTCCTCCAGCTTTATATTTCTTTGCCTGCCCAGGCAGATCACTTCCTGTTTCAAACTTCTTACTGCTGAGATTAAGGGTGTGTGTGTGCTTCCAAGTACTGGGAGCAGAGGCATGGGATCCTAAATACTAGGATTAAAGGTGTGTGCCACCACTGCCTGGCTCTGTTTCTCTCCTGCACTGGATCAATCCCATGTAGCCCACTATGGCCTTGAACCCATAGAGATCCAGACAGATCTCTGCCTCCTGAGTCATGGGAGATGACTCAGATCCTGCAGGCTCAGAGGACGCTGTCCTGGTTCTGGTGTGGCAGCAGGGACATCCAGCAGTAAGGTGGGAGGCTAAGTAGCTCCGGGTGATTTCTCTCTGGGTACCCAAGATTGTGTAGATTCCCAGGAGTCCTGAGTTATCCCGTTTCCTCTGCTGAGTTTAGGAATTCATATCTTCATGTGTGGTGCTTCCTGAATACCGGACACGCTCATCCTGCAGAATGAGCCATGTGCCGGTCCTGACTGTCCCTGTTCACTTTCAGATTAGTTCACTCGACCTGTTTCTACCAACATTTTATTATGAAAAGCACTAATCAGAGGAAAATTAAAATTGTTCTGTCAGCATGCACGCCCACTGCCTAACTTCTATAATTAACATCTTGCAGTATTTGCTTGATCACAGATCTGTCCACATCAGAGCCCTCTATCCATCTGCTTTTTATGCTCCATCTCAAAGGAAGCCACCAACACCCACTTCCCATGCCCCCAAAGGCTTCAGACCACATGCTATTAACTGGAGTTCAACTATCATTTTAAAAAAATGTAACCAAACAAACCACTTTGTACTGATATTGGGGGCAGTACACTGTTATCACCGGGCATCAGTAGAGTTAACTCCCTTCAAACAGATACAAAAGAATGCACTCTCCGGAGAAACAGGACATTGGGTATACATTGCACGAGACCCTCCATCTTGGCTGGGTCCCACTGGGTAGGTGTTCTTGGGGCTCCTGTGAAGAAAATTGCTGTGGTGGGGGGAAAAGAAAGACTGTTTTTGTACGTGTATAAAACTTCTGGAAGGACCCACAGAAAAAGCTATGGTACCCACAGGGAGCCGGGAAGAAAAGACATGGGCCTTAAGTCATGGAGCCCCAGGACCCAGAAGAGGCAGGAAGGCTCCACCAAGTGAGTGCTGTGGATGCCTGGATGTCAATTTCCATCCATCATAATAGTGGGAGAATGGATGTTGGTTTTAGAAGATGACCCAGTTTGTGGCAGGTAAAGAAAGCTAAATACCTGCTACATTGGCCTTCTTTACCAGGATTTAAAGTCTGTCTGTGACACACCACTTGTTTGAACTGTCACTGGGTGCTGTGAGAGGCTGTATCCTAAGCCTGGGAAGCTATTTCTTTATCCTTGCTGTTTACAAAGGGTATCTGTAAGGAAGAGCCTCATACAAAGTGAAATCACCCATGGCTTCTGAGAGCTTCAGCTCAGTCTCATCTTCTGAGGTAGATGAGAGCTGCTTCTGGAAGTTTCCTTCCTCTCAATCTCTCCAAAAAAAAAAAAAAAAAAAAAAAAAAAAAAAAAAAAAAAAGCCTGGCTTCCTCAGTGGTTGTGAGCTAGCAGATTCTCTGTCAGTGCTGAGTGACTCAAGAGACAGCCAGCCTTCCTGGGATGAAGGGAAGTAAACACCACCTACAGTGGCACTTGCTTGCCAGGTCAGTGTTACCTGTGAATAGCGTGGTTGCTACAGGGATTCCCAGAGCAGTGTCCTTGCTACCTCCACAGAAACCCCTAAGGTTTGGCATAGGTTGGAGAGGGCCATGACCGAGAGACACTTGCTTTATCCCTAACACACTGGCTGCTGCCTCTCCAGTAACCAAGTTATTCATTATCCTTTTTAATAAATTGAATAACTTAGCATCTCTATAAGCCCAGATTGTATTCTATTATCTGCAAATAAAAATTCTGGGAAGTTGGAGCAATGGCTCAGCCGTTAAAAACAACGATCATAAGTTCCAGGAGACATGATACCTTGGTCTCTTCGGCCATTGCACACACGATGCATAGACATACATAGATGGAACATGCATGCACATAAAATATGAACAAATAAATCTTTAAAAATGTTTCCGGGATTATCACATTTGTAAAATAAAATTAAAAAGGTGTGGATTGTTATCAGCATGATTACTATGGCTTCTGTCCTGTTTAATTGAGACGTTAATGACTTTCGTAGATTTAAAATGGTCTTGCCCTGGGACTCATTATGTAGCCCAGACTGACTTTGAACTTGGGCAATCCATCTGCTTTGGTACACTCAGTTTACTGGGTTGGAACATAGATCAACCTTGGCAGGACAATATAAGGCAGCCACTGTCTGGACCAGGAAGTTCCTCTGGAGACAGAGTTCAAAGGGCAACCCTGTAATTTACCTAGTAAGACAGGAGTTCTGTGGGGGAATGTCCCTGAGTTCCAGTTTAATGTGCCTAAGTCAAGGTCACTCCAGGTATTTTTGTTTGACAGTCTCATGTAGCCTGAGTTGGCTTTAAACTGGCTATGTAGGCAAAGATGACTTGGACAACTCCACTTCCATCACTTCACCTGGTTTATACAGTGTGTGGAGCAAATCCAGGGCATCATGTGTGCGAGGCAGTCACTTTATCAACGGAGGCACAACCTGGCCTTCGAGGCACATCTTTAAAATTAGCCCAGGTAAAACAGAGGGACGTAAACCGCCCCCCCCATATTAATATCTATACTCTTATACATTTTCAGATTTATAGCTCATCTGGCTCTTAGGTTGGTGGCATCTTCAGACAATTAAAATGTCTCAGTGGCTACACGACATTCAGGATTACATCAGGCCTTTTGTTTCAGTTTCTTTTTTTTTGGCATGTCTTACCTCCTGGGACATCCCCCTGCCACTCCCCAGCACTGACTCCATAGAAGGATCAATAAATGTTGCAGGCACGGGGGGAGAAGCTATTTGGGATTTTGTCTGCTTTTATTTAATTAGTGCAGATAGCACATCTTGCATGCGAAGCCATTCAAGGCAGCAATATCCCATCCACAGCTGAAGAGTTTGGCTTAACTGGAGAACAGAACCATGGCAGCACTGTGGTGGGAAGGTTCCAGTGTGGGATAACGGCATTACGGTGTGTGTGTGCACTTGGCAGGGATTAGTGCTAGGTATCGACTACCCAGGATTAGCACAGGGGTCTTCTTTTGAACAGATTTCAAGGGTCTGAGAGAAGGCATCAGTAACGGATGACTCTGTCCATCCTGGTAGCATGAAGTTCTTACACTCACAAAGGGCTTGTCGGCTCATGATTAGCATCAGGCATTTACAAACAAGTAGCTGGTTTTACATGATGGAAGGGATACCCCATGAATGCTAACAGACCTGTCGCTGGGACAAGGAAACACTTGGGCTAGAAGGAGAAAGTCACATCTCCAGGAACGCTGGTCATATGACAGCCCAGAGCCTAGGGCCAATGTGAAGAAGAGTATGCAGCCCCGTGACGTGTTCACTTCAGAGCAACTGTTAAAGGCCAGTGAGCAGTGAACCTATTCATCATCTGGATTTTGCGAGAGACAGAAAATAGTGGAATAAACAAGTACATCTGCTCTGGGGCCTCCCCTGTCATGGACACTAGAGAATGCATTTCCTCAATTTGTGGTATCTCTGTCATCCACACCAGCAAGCCCTTTTCTAGTCTGCTTTGCTGTCTTTTTGAGGAAATTTAGTACATCCTGCAGGATGCTGAACCTACCAAGCTTCCATTTTCCTGTGTTCCCGACATCTCCTTGCCTCCTAATCTGAGCAAGCCCAGAATGACCAATGCTGATATTATTGTAGCACCAAGACTTCATAACACAGTTTCCTACAGGTCCTCAAGGTATCTCTAGGGTCACATTTCCAACCACATAATGTGCTAACAATAGCAAACCGGCCAGGTACACTGGGAAAAATCGGCCATGGGAAGGTCATAGAATAAAGCACCTTATAGCATTTGTTAAATGTTGGGGATTTTAAAAGACACCTCCAGCTCTCCCTCAGGTTTCTGACAGGATAAAAGGAAAGGACCACACAAACGCACAGCTAAGAACTGAGGAATAAATTGGGCAAAGTTATAGTGGGTATTAGACCCGATAGAGGATCCTAAGTGACCTCTGAATATGGCTGACCAAGTTGCTGACAGACTGACATGTGTCTCTTAATTTCTCCATTCATCTTCTAACTGCACTGGTAATCAACAGAACCAGACACAAACAGATGAAACATTTAGACCCCAGTACTGTCCCATGGCTTCAGGACATCAGTCACCTGGGCATCTGAGGGAGGTGCTTGGGTCATGACTATTGTCCCGGCTGACCTGGACCTGCAGGGTTGCCCGGGCAGTGGAACTTTCAGTGTTAGAATCAGCTCAGTCCTGGATGAATTATGACAGCTGGCCACCTCCTGCTCAGCCATCTGAATGCATATGCACAGTGGAGGAGGGAGGGGTAACAACCCTGAGAAGTTTGTAACCATCAGAAACAGGTGCTATCAGGCTGATCTACCCTGGATCAAGTGTGTCTTCAGGAAATTCTACGGTGCATTCTGGTTGCATCCCTAGAGGCTCTTGGCAAGTGTTAGAATCACATTTGCTTCCCTCATGCCTCCTTTGGTTATCCTAACTCCCAAGCTTGTCCCTTGCTGTCACTTTCCAAAACAAAGAAGGATCAGCTTGCAAGCTGCCGAGTCAAAGCTCTATTTCTTTTGGGGATAGAAACCAAGAGGCAAGCTGTCAGAATCTACCCTCTGAACAAAACTGCAGTCACATTCTTGAGATCTGCTGTGCTGACTTGCTTGAGTCCATTGTGAGGAGACCTGTGGACTGTTGGCATCCCTCATTGATGGAGGGGTGAGGAGGGGCATTGGACCTTTACCTGAGTATCCAGACCCCCTCCCTGCCATTTGTATGCAAATCTACTCTAATTAATTTGGTCTCTGTCTAGGGAAGGGGCTAGAACCCATAGGCTAAGGAAGACAGAGAAAAGAAATTTATCTATATAGCTATAAGGAAGCCATCATCCATGATGGATGAAGACTTTCCAGTGTGGCTGCTTTGGGGTCACCCATACCCTAGTTGTAGACCCTCACTCATGGTCTGGAAGTGAGTCTAACAAACCCATTGGTTCACCAGGGTGACATACTTAAGTATGACAGAATCATACTGAAGTTTGTACTTTGGATCTTGTAAGGAGGGGTAGATATTGTTCGTACCCACCCTCTGACTGGAGAGAAATTTCAGTGACAGATAGGCTTGCTGAGATTTTATTGTGTGCTGTATTAGTCACTAGCGATATCTCCAGCTTGTGGTCTCTGGCGTGGGGGAGGGGGGAGGGGTAGCATGCTTTAGTCATAAGAAATGGTGCTGAGAGACATCCCTTCCTCAGTGACAGCCTTCTTCAGCAACCTCAGCTGAAGATCATTATATCGTGGGGCACTTTGTCTTCAGGGATCCTACATCTAGTAGGTGATCAGAATAGGAGTGTGGGGGGGTTAGTTCCATCATCCTGCTCAGGAAACCTCTGAGGAGATGCCTATGGATCTTAAGTGTTGCCCTTAATGGCCGTCCTGCATACTGACCCTCAGCTCAGGCTGCCTCCTGAAGAGTCTACCCAGCACAGACACATTTCTAAAACCCTTTCATGCACACAAGGCATACCAGTTTAGAAGAAACTTGCATTCTAGGAAGGGAGATAAACACACACACACACACACACACACACACACACACACACACACAGAACACAACTCTTTAAAATGTGATGTTGACAGAAGAGGTGACATGGGAATGGGAGGTGGAGGGAGGGGCTGCTCCCTCACTGGAGGACCAGGGTGCCTTCTGAGGATGCCATACCTGTGAGAATCAACACCAGGTAAATATCATCCCTAAACAAACTCTGTTTTCTAGAAAGGAACACAGCAGCTCCTGCATGCTACATGAAGTACAGAACCAGTCCACAGTCTAGCTGAAAAGGAGATTGTCTAATAGTGGAGTTCATAACATGTGGCTTTCTGCCCAGCAAAATCACCCAGGGAGGCGTCAACTGCCAGAGCCCACTCAGAGACCTCTTTTTTGGTCTTATGCTTTATTTATTTTGTGTGTGAGGGTACTGTGACAATGCATAGGGAGGCCAGAGGATGAAAGACTAGGGCTAGTTCTCTTCCTTCCCCTATGTGGGTCTCAGGGACTAAACTCAATTTGTCAAGCTTGGCAGCAAGTGTCTTTCCCCAGGGAGTTATCTCTTTGGTTCTCAGGCAGAGATTTTGATTCAGTTGGGCAACAGTGGCAGGCAGGGGCCGTGCAACAGATATGTTGAGTGAAAAAAAAAAAAAACCCTTAAAAATCAAATTGTAAGCACTAAGAGTAGCCAGCCTCTCATCTCACACTGAGTATGACCTCTCTGGCTTCAGGGTTTCAGTGGAAGCCATTAGACCCTGAGAAATAATTCTAATAATTAAATTCCCAACAAAGATACTCTCAGCTCTTGGAAGCATTAAATTAAAACCCAAATTAAAAGGAAATATTTTCTTAATATCATCCTGAATTTTTCAGAACATACATGATTGTGTACACACACACACACACACACACACACACACACACACACACACACACACACACACACAAACACATGTACACAAATGCATGCCAGACTTTGAGCTAGGCTTTTTCTGAGTGATCTTAAAAATCTATTCATCCTAAATTGTTGACACCGAGTCTGCAGAAACACGTTGGGACTAAGCAATTATCTTCTGTTGACAAAGGAGTTGAGTTCAAAGCTTTATCTTACTCCTTACTGTCATGTTTTATTCATAATAAATAATTTAAAAATCATTTTAAAGGAAGAGACACTGCAGTCAACTGACATAATGAGAAAAAGGAAGTTTTCTGAAATGACTTTAAAGGTCAGTAGCTTTTATTTAACAACAACCGACCATTACCACCGTCAGCATCATGGCCATCATCATATTCAGTATCCCAACCACCATCATCACCTTTAACATAGAAGATACCACTACTGACCACTGCATTTACCAAGTAAGAAATTCAGGTCAAGGAGGCCCAAGGTCCCACTGGTAACTTCAGTTAAGACAGAACCTAGTCTTACTGACTATAGATCCCACAGTTGCCCATCCTTCTTTGAATGCTCAGTGCAAGGGTGGCTCTACAACTGCATACCCCTATAAGGGGGTTGGATCCATTATGACACGTTGAGAAATAAGCTTGTGATTTCTGGGAATATTTTGCTTTCCTGATATATTCTCTGTCCCTTCTTGATTCATTCCTCCAGTTTATAATACGCACATGTTGCGGGAGCCACGGTGGCTGTCTTGTACCCATAGAGCCAGTGTTGACAGTACGAAAAGATAGCGGAAAAACGGTGCTTTACAGTAAAAGGGAAAAGCCGTCTCTGTGTGAGCATCACCGAGCAGCCACAGCAGCTCTGTGCTCTATGTCCCATGTTACAAATAAGTTCCCCTTGTTCTATTTATGTTTAAGTTGCTATTGCCAGATATTACAACCATCCACCTATTTGCAGCCCTGTGAAATCTTTTCTAAAAATTACTTTTATCTCGTGTGTATGTGAGTGTGAGCATATGCATGGGTATACATATGTTTGCAGAGGCCAAATGAACACACTACATTTCTTCCCCTATTGCTCTCTTCCTTATGCAATTGAGACAGGTTCTCCTACTGTGCCATTGGGGTAGGCTGGCTAGCCAGCAAGAGCTCCTTACTGTCCTGTGTCTGATCTCTATTGATAGACTTACAGGCATGCACAGGCATGCACAGGCATGCACAGCCTTTTCATGGTTGCTGAGGGATTTGAACTCAGATCTTTATGCTTGTCCACAGAGGCATGCATACACCTCATGTGCGGTCTTAGTTGAGTTCCAAACATAGAAAAAACCCTTTTCTACTTAAGATGAGGTTTTCTTATTTCTGAAGTATTTTTTTTTTAACATTTAAGTTTTAAGAAGTCACAGCAGGCAAAGCCAGAATAAATGATTCATGTGAACCAGATGAACCAGAACAGACCCTCTGTAGCTGTGGGAGAGCACTGATAGGTGACCTGGCTGTGACCTCACAGTGAAGGGTTCAGTCCTGCTAGACAAGTCAATTTCCAAAGAGAAGCTACACATTCAATTTTAAGAAGGATTTTAATATAACCATCTTCGATTTCTAAATACTGGTCACTACTCAAGGCCTTTAAAGCCAAATACATTGTGCATAGGCCAGATGTGACCAAAAGACCTATAAGACTTAGGAGAAAAAAACAAAACAAAACCCTAATCTCATGATATTTATTTATTGGGGGATACAGGAGAAGGAGCAGGTTACAAAAAAGCAAACCAGGGGCTGTTTTTGATCTTTGAACTGGCAATCAAAAACCAACAACAAAACGAGCTGAGAAATGGGGTCTCCTCACACTACCATTGATCACCAACACAGAGACAGGGAGCCATGAAATATGATGACGGGAGCCTGCCACACAGCATCTCTAATTTTGTCCCATGCCAACAATCCCTCCCAATGCTGCTAAAGGATGGTAAGTCCAGATTCCAACCTTGACCTCTGCCTAATCATGGAAGTCTTTCCCAGCTTTCCACTTCTAACTTTGAAATCCATTTTTCAGGGAGTGGGGGCTAGGAATACCATTATACAGATAGAAAGTGGAGAGGCATCTAGCTCCCGAGCCTATAGGAAGAAGTCTGACTGACTGCCTAGTGTGTTCTTTCTCCTGATAGAGAGTGCCCAAGTTTAGAGACAGGAGAGATGGCTCAGTGGGTAAGAGCGCCTGCTGTGTAAGTGCTAGGACCCGAGTTCAAATCCCCAGGAAGCATGCAAAGCTGGATATGGTCGTGCACTTGCTCCTCCTACTAGTGAGATGAGAGGAAGAGGTGAGAGAATTCATGGACATCCCATGGTCCAGCTAGACAAGACTATGCAGTAGTCAGTGACAAAAGAGACATCTCTCACAAGATGCAAGGCAAGCGCTGACTCCCAAGGTTGTCTCTTGAATTCCGGGTACAAGGCAAAGCACACATGCACCCACATCCACACACATGAGAGCACACACACACAGTAACAACAACAATAAATAAGATAAATGGTATTTGAGGTTGATTTTACACACACACACACACACACACACCATACACACACGAATGCAAAGTTGGTGTGGTCAAAGAAAGAGTGTGTGTGCATGTTTGTGATGTGTGTGTAGGCAAGTTGGGTGTGGGGTTGTGTATGTATTCATGTGAGAACATGCGAGTGTGTGTTTGGGCAGGACTGACTCTCTCACCCAGAAAGCAGAAGCAAGCCTCACCTTTCGCCTCTGTGGCCTTTATACAACTCCCATATTTAATTTTTCTTCTTTTTATTTCCCAAAGGAGGCTTGTATATGACATCCATTTTGGGGGTACAGTGTGATGTTCTCCTGTGTCCTGACACTGTGCTGCAGTTAAATCACACAGGTTTGTGACTCCATTATTTCACATGCTTATCATTTTCTTGTGGAGACATCTGAAATCTGTTCCATTAGTACTTTTGGAGTCTGTGGTAATTGCACTTAGTTATAGGGTCTGATGTGATGTTTTGATATGTGTGCGCATTATGGAAAGATTAAATCAAGATAATTAACATATCTATTACTTCACACCCTTGTTTGGCATGTATGATGGGAATATTTAAAATCTAATGTTATAATTTTGAGACACGCATTGCTACTAACTACAATTGGCACTCGTATTTCATCATCTCTTTTATGGCATATATATGTGTGGTACGCACACAAGTGTATGTGGGCCCACGGATGTGCAAATGAATGGATGGCGGAAGTCAATGCTGTGTGTCTTTCTTAATTGCCCTCCACCTTATTGCTTGAGACAGGGTCCCTTGCTGAACTCTGATCTCTCCGTTCCAGCCAGTTAAGCTCACAAGCTTGCTCTGGGAAAGGCAGCTCTGCCTCCCTGTTTGGTGCTAACCTTCCGAGAGGCTGCCACACTAGTCCACTTTTTATATGGGTGTTGGGGATATGACCTAGGCTCCTCACCTGTGTGCTTTACCCATGGAGCCGTCTCCCATAGATTTGAGTAATTGCATCTATGGAAAAAGTGCTACCTGGATGTTACTAGTTGTGGCTTGATTGTCTGTGCGTCTACACACACACACACACACACACACACACACACACACACACACACACCCCACAAAATGAAATGATTGGTACTATCCGTAAAAACTCATATCTATCAATCATCACCCAGAGTTTCTAGGTGTTTGTGTGTCTGTCTGTCTGTCATCTGTGTGTGTGTGAAAATACCCTGTTGTTTCCCCCTACACAGAACCCAGACAGATCTGTGATCTTATTCCCTTTCCAAAATTTCCCTCATATTAAAATAGATATATGATGCCGGGGGGAGGGGAGAATGAAGAGAAGGGAGAGAGAGAGTAGACTAGGGAGTGTGTATGAAAGAGCCATATGGAAATTACCAGAATGTGGCCTTATTAAAAATATAATTAGGGGAGCAGTAGACTTCATGTAATAGGGAAGAAGAGGTGGGAATATGAGGGGTTCAAACAGTAAGCAGGAATGAGAGCCAGGGTGAGGGAGAGGGTGGGTCAACCAAAACTAAAAATGTATAAAATAGTCTTGAGTCTGAAGGCTGATTTTAGAATAAAATTTAAAAGAGTTCAAACCGTGGTACCCTGCATGGGTGGACAATGCTGCTCCCAGATGACAGGAGCTATTAAAAGCATATCTGCAGAAAATGTCAGCAGGGGTACAATCCACTACAGACTCTCTCTCTCTTCCTGACTTGTCTAGCCTCGGGCACTGAGAGTCATTCCCAACACTGAGAGTCCCCACAGCTTTTCATTTTGGGTGGAGGAGGAGGATTCTTTTACCTGACTCTACCTAGGTCTGACTCTTTATCCAGCAGTTATGAGACATTCAGGGTTCTCTTTTGGTTTTGCAAATAATATGTATCTGTGCACCGCCTGCTTGCAGTACCCTCAGAGGCCAGAAGGGGGAATCGTAGCCCATGAAACTGTGAGTTACAGATGGTTGTGAAGAGCCACCTGGGTGGTAGGATTGAAACCCAGGGCCTCTGCAAGAGCCATAAGTGATCCTCACACTGAGCCATCTCTTTAGCTCCAGACTTTGCTTTTTTTCTTTAAGTTTTAGGGCTATGCACCATTTAGATGACTTTAAAGATCTTTGCAATATACAGAAGTTAGAAAAGTAACTACCGGCTTGGCCGGCGGGGAACAGGCAGCAGCCACGAGCAAGCTGTACCTTCATTTCTAAGATCCTTCTCAAACGCCAAGTCAGCATGGGCAGCTCGACAAACTGTCCTGCAGATAAGCATTTCCTTATCCTTTCATCCAGTCAATAGAAATCAGATGGTCATTTTTTTTTTTTTAAAACTGTTTCGGAATTTCACATCATGCCCTTGGCCCCAATCACCTCCCAGTCCCTCTGTATTTTCTCCTTCCTCTTGCAGTGTTCCCCAAAGGAAACCTTAAAAAAAAAAAAAAAAAAAAAAAAAAAAAAAAAAAAAAAAAAAAAATAAAAAAAAAAAATAAAAATAAACAATAATAAAAAAGAAAAAAAAAAAACCACTTCACCCCTGTCTGTCCCTTCTCTCCACTACCTCTTCAGCCATTTAGTGCCACTGGGACTTGCAGTGTGTCATACAGTAGACCCTTCTGTCCAGGACAGCTTTATTTGCGAATTTTCATTGTGTAATGAGTTGTTGATCAGGTTCGGGCCTCTGGCTCTGGTACAGCATCAATACTGGACCCCCACTGGCATTCTTCTTTGACATTCTGCTGTTGGTCTGTGGCTATGGTTCTGCAGAACCAGTTCCTGCACACACTCCAGTGGGTCACAGAGGGGGTAGATGTCGGGGTGCACCTACTTCAAGCACAGGTTGTGTGCCTGGAGAGAGGCTGAGTTGGTAGGTTCAGGCAGCTAGGAACAACTCCTTTTAGCTAAGGGGCGGAGCCACGGTGGGGTGGGCTTTCTCAAGTGTGTGTGTGGGGGGGCAACTCTCCTATTAGGTAGGTGGGCCTGGCTTTCCTGTGCCAGGATCATCAGGATCCCTTATTCCAGAGTAGAGGAGGTTCAGGGTCAGCTTTTCTGTAGAGATGGGAGGGGGGCAGGTCACTCCAGACCAGTGAGGGGTTGCAGCTCAGCAGGATCCTTGTACTTCAGTATATGGTTCTACACATAATTGCATGGGCTCCTGTGGCAATGCAGGCAATGGACATCTACACAGACCTCAGAAGCTGTAGGACCACAGACCCAGATATGGTCACTGGCAGAAGTTTGGGGCTGGTTGTCACCATGGCCTTGGGTGGCATTGCAGGCCTCTCAGATCCAAATGGGTCCTTGTGGTGGTTCAGATTCTGGGCAGTCACGTGGTTCCCGATGGCAACAGGAGGCATAGAACTCAACACAGACTCTGGCTGAGGCAGGGCTCACCCAGAAATGGCGCCCACCCAAAGCTCAGGCCCAATGTCAATATGGCCCTGGATGTCAGCGCTGGCCATCCCAGTCTGCATGGTCCCAGTGACAGTGGGCACCTGCATTGCCTTTGGTGGTAACTGGAGCCTCAGACATCAACATGGACTCTGACTATGGTAGGGCTACAGGCCCAGACATAGCCCTTGGTAGCAGCCAGGACCTGATGACACCATGTCCCTGGGTGGCAAGCAATAACCCCACCCACATCAGCCTGTTCTTAAGTCTTCACCTCCTCAGATCCACCTCTCTTCACAGGAAATGAACCTCTCTCTTCCTCCCACAACCTCCATACGTTTGTTCACCATAATGGTGCTCGACCACCCTGTGCCTCAAGGCACCAGGTGGGTCGATGGCTCCTTCTTGCCCGCCCAGAGAAAACTGCTCTAGGTGGGCATACCCATGTTCATCTCTGGCTGCTTGATTTTGAATGGCGTTGAACAGTCCTGTGGTTTTTCTTTTTTAATGTGCGTGGATCTAGAATTGGGGGGCATGGTTGTGAATTAGCTGACAAGACCTTTTTCTAGTTTGCAAATGAAAATGAGGGGGATAGCAGTGAGAGAGAAAGTGAGAATACCGTGATCCAAGTAGATAAGGGGTGGGTGTATATAAACGTGCATGTGTGTGCTCACTCTGAGTGCACACATATATGTGGGTGTGCATGTGTGTAAGAGCCAGACAGCAACCTCAGATGTCTTTCTTAAATACTGCCCTTCTTGTAATTAATTCGTTATTAACTTGGTGGGCCACAATGTATTTGTGGAAGGCAGAGGATGGCTTGAAGGGATCAGTTTTCAGCTTACACTATTGGTGAGTCCTGGGGATCCATCTCAGGTCATCAGGCTTGGTGCCAAGCACATTTACCCACCGTAGTATCTTGGTGGCCCCACCTTATCTTTTGAGACAGAATTTCTCATCAGTTCAGAAAACATCAGTTAAGCTAGACAGAGTGGCCAGTGCACACAGTAATCCTTCTGCTTCAGCTTCCCCAGTGCCGGGATTCCACATGTGCACTATCATACTTGCAATTTTCACATAGGCTCAGGGGATCAAACTCAGGTTCTTGGGCTTACAAGACAGATACTTTTTTTTCCCCTGGGGAGCTATCTCCCGAGACTGGAAAGCTGTCAAGATTTTTAGGCTAAAATTAGAACAAGCTTTATCCAGAACAAGTGATTGAAAATTAGACTTATGTTGTCCTACATGTAACAACTTTCAAAACATGAACCATTTTGATGGAAAACACAAGGTTATTAGAAGAGTTTAAAAGGCTTTGCCGGGAGCAGTGAATTTTACATTCTCTCATAGTGTTCAGAATGTAACTGTCTTAGCTTCTTTTCCCAATTCTGTGATTAAAAACACCTTGATAAAAGAAACTTAAGGAAAGAGGGTTTGGTTTGTTTGTTTTCTGCTTGTTTGGCTCACTGTTAAAGAGTACAGTCTATCATAGCAAGGAAATCAAGGTAACAGGGGCTTGAAGCAGTTGGTAACATCGAATGCTTCATCAGGAACAAGAGAGGGATGAATGTATGCTGCTGCTCAGTGCCCTTTCTCCACGTACAGGGTCCAAGGTGCCAGCCAGGGGATGGTGCTGCCCACAGTGGGCAGGGATTCCTACCACATCCCGAGGTCCATGTCTCAATGATACTGTAATCTGTCAAATGGACAGCATCATCCATCACAATAACTACACAACAAATCTTATCTAACCAGTGGTAGATTTGTTTGGGATCCTTGTGAATCACACCTGGATCTTCTGCTATCACTATTTCTACAGTCCATGTTAGCCTACCGAGTGTTTTCAAACTCCTGATGGCAAGTGGGGACAATGTCACATCTCTCAGAGGAGACATAAGGAGTCCTAGGAATGATTTAGACATTTCGCTCCAGAACAGGATTCATGTTGTTTGCTGGAGTTCATGGACTGGTTTAAATCTCTTTCCTTAATGCGTGCTTTTCCTGCTCCTTAAAGCATTTAGAGTCTTTATAAAGACAGATGAGGCTGGTGTTTTGAATTTCAGGCTTAGAAAATTATGATTAAGTTTGTAGTCAACATTTAAATCTAACCAATTGAACTTAAATCTGTGAAACGTGTTAAATTGAAAAGTTCTCGGTCCTGTGAGCAGTGCACATTGGTTTAAGGGAATAGAAGCTGCTTGAGAGCCAGGACACTGGACGGTGGTCTCAATGTTTGATGGTGAAGATACTGCTTCTGAGTCTGGGGACTGCCATTTCCTGACTTCATTTTTAGAAGCTGGGGATGGCTTGCTAGGTTGGGGGTGGGCCACTAAGACTCAAGGGGTATCTTATGGAGGCAGCTTGAGGAGAGAATAAACAAGGTCCATGTATGGCACGATGGTTCTGTGAGACAGTGAGTGACGAGTCAGGGACCAGATAGAGCAGGGCGGTAGCCCCAGGGTGGCACATGCCGCTCACACCGAGGCAGGCAGCTCAGATTCACTTTCAGGGACTGTGAAGCTACACACAAGCTTCCCAGAGCTTGAAAATTATAGTAGAGAGCTCGGTGTGATGACACTGACTTATTCATTACATCCACAAATATTGACTCTTGTGCACCCGGCATGATAATAAGATGTACAGGATCGTACGGAAGATGCGCTTTCCTCTGGGGTCCTGTTGCCTTGACATTCAGCAGCCTCGTATCCTTTAATAGGTTTTTGGTGATTGGATAGAAGTTTGTGCATTTATAAATAAAACATAATAGTTTAGAACTTACTCTAATGATTCTTTTTTCCCCCCAAAGGATCATACTGTTGTGATATGTTCCATGGTGTCTATATCTGGCTTGAGAACAGATGGTAGGTACGATAAGCCATTTTTCTCATCTACTTGTTCTTTCTCTCTCCCTCCCTCCCTCCATCCATCCATTCTCTCCATCTCTCCTCTTCCTTGCCCCCCTCTCTTTCCTCCTGTTCCTCTAATTCTTTCTTTCCTTTCTCTTTTTTAATCAGAACTTTCTGATGCTCTAGAGACAACATCTGGAATTCGTTGGTATTGAGTTCTGGGTGTGTGGAGTGTCCACAGGTGGAAGGCATCTGGGATGCATTTCAGATGCTGTGTTAGATGCTTTTCTCATCACCGTGGGGACGGATCCCTGGTAAGAAGTAGTTTAAAGGAGGAATTGTTTGTCGTGGCTCACAGTTTGAGGATGTACAGCCCATCCCATCTAGTCAGGAGGCAGAGAGAGACACACACAGAGAGACAGAGCCAGGGAGGCATAGAGAGATCGAGAGACAGGCACAGAGGGACAGAGATAGACACAGGGAGACAGAGAGAGACAGAGAAATATACACATGGAGAGAGAGAGACAGACAGAAACAGAGAGAAGAGACAGAGATAAAAGAGATAGAGATAAAGAGACAGAGAGATAGAGAGAAACAAAGACAGCAAGACAGAGAGACACAGAAAAAGAGACAGACGCCGTGAGACAGAGAAATAGAGAGATAGAGACAAGGAGATAGAGAGAGACAAAGGAGAGGAATAGAGAGAGAGAGAGAGAGAGAGAGAAAGAGAGAGAGAGAGAGAGAGAGAGAGAGAAATTGATAGAGAAGGAAGTGAGACCTGACTTATAAAATCTCAAAGCCTCGCCTCAGTAGTGCACTCTTTCAAGGCAAGGCTTCACCTCTTGAAGTTCCCACAATCTTCCCAAACATTGCCACTATCCGGGGACCAAAGGTTCAAACACATGAGCCTGTGGGGGACATTTCACACTCAAAACGTAAGTACCAACCCATTTCTGAGATTTCTGTGATGGCTACACATTTCTCTGTGTGCACCCCACTGAAATGACTTGGACTCAGTTCAGTTTGGATCACATTTTTCTCATCTCCAGCTTTTCAGAACCAAAGGCAGGAAGCAAATTGCTAACCACAAATGAACAAGCAGACCATGAGTTTACGTAGACTCTCCTCCTCAGACACATGCAGCTTGTACCGAGTGCCATTCTTACAAAACACACACAGCCATGGTTCCTTGAAACTGCTAACATAAAATATTTGAAACACAAAGATTCAAGGGTTTAGAGAGTTCATTCAGTGGGAAAGTGTTTGCTGTGCAAGAATTAGGACCTGAGCTCAGATCCTCAGCATCCATGTTAAAATCTGGCCATGGCAGCTTGTGTTTGTGATATTAGCATTGGAGGATGGAGGAAGGTAGAGGGAGGAGGATCCCTAGTGCTCACTAGCCAATCAGATTAGCCATTTGGTGAGCTCCAGGTTCAGTGAGAGACCCTGTCTCAAAAAATAAGTTGGAGACCTGTAGTAGGAGGTTTCAAGGTCTAGGCCCACAGACCCACAGACCCGCAGACCCGCAGACCCCACACAGAGACATACAGATGCTTTCAATAGTTTTTAGCTGATTGGCCTAAGGCCCAGGCATATAACTTGCTAACTCTGTACCCTTAATCTAACCCATGTCTCTTATCTTGTTCAGCCATGGGGCTTGGTACCTTTTCTTAGAGCAGCATGGTTGTCCTCCTTCCTCTGGCTTCTCTCTAGTGGTCTCTCTGGCATTCTGCTCTGTGCTTCCTGTTCTCGGAGTTTTTAGTCTGGTAGCCCCGCCCACACTTCCTGCCTGCCTTTGGCCCATCAGCGCTTTTTATTAAACTAGTGGGTGGGACAATTATTTACCATGAAACAACACAATACCCCTACAGAGACCCATCAAGGATGTCAACTTCTGGCTTTTACACTCACCCCCCCACCCACCCACACACACAGAGGAGAGAGAGAGAGAGAGAGAGAGAGAGAGAGAGAGAGAGAGAGAGAGAGAGAGAGAGAGAGAGAGAGAGAGAGAGAAAGAGAGAGAATAGCATATACAGAATACATGAATGCAAGTATTTGCTTTTCTACACCAAAGGCTAAGGTTTCATGATAACATAGCTTACCAGTACCACATCCCACCTCTTTCTTACACATGTGCCACATGCTCCATTCACTCTGCACCTAATTGCAAGATGCTTGGGGTCTGGTCATTTGTCCTCATTTTGGGGGATATGAAGAAACAAAACACTTTCAATAGAGATGATGTAAAGTTAGTTTTCCTGCCTTTAACCACATGATTCCCCGGTATAAAAAACAGCATCGTGTGCTTTGGCTTTACCAGTGATACTCCCTTGGAATGTTGCAAAGGTTTCCTTGGCTTCGTGGAAACCTGATAACACCCAATTTTCAGAACATGACTGACAGTCTACCTGGATTCCCATGTCCCATCCTCAGCTTTATAGATTTACTTTCCAAGGTGCAGCTTCATGCTTCAATTGTGTCCATTTATATTAATATCACCGTTACAGATAATGCTGAGGTGGTTGTCATAATCACCAATTTTACACATCAATTAATTTGCACCAGGCCATTGATTTATTTTTATGAATTGCGGCTGTGATGTCAAACACAAGGCAAATAACAGCGATCGCAAAACTAATAAATGCAAGCAAAAACATGTAGATTTCATCAAGATGCATTAGCTATTATCAATTCTTCTCTGGTAACTGAATGCTAGCTCTAAATAAAACCCCAAACCATCTGCTCTCTGTAATGCCTACATAATTTTAAGATTGTAATGATTATTAAGAACATAATGTGGCTTCTCAGACGATCATAATTAATCGCTGTTTTCCTTGCATGATGTCTAGAATTTCATTGCTTTCCCTCCAGCAGCTGTCACATTACTTATTAGACTATCTAGTGGAGAATAAGGGTCCAGTGAGCAGGGTCAGAACCTTGGCCCAGCAGTGCTGTGGGTCTAAAGTCCATGTAGCTGGGCAAAGAGAATTAGAGGGAGCAGGGAAGATGTAGGAGAGGAGGTAGAAAGGAAGTAGAGTCACTCATAAAGTTCTTTTTTAAAATAATTATTCATTCATTTACTTTTGTGCATATGCCTGTTTGTGTCTGCACATATATGTATTATAGAATATCTGTAGTATATATAATATGTCTATATGTGTGTATATACATACATACACACATACACACACACACACACACACACATATATATACATTTAGAGAGAGAGAGAAGTGAACCCACAGAGGGAGAGTGTCAGGTTTCCTGAATCCTTGAAGTTACAGGCAATTGTGAGCTGCCATGTGGGTGCTGAGAACCGAACTTGGGTCCTTGAAAAGAGCAGCCAGTGCTCTTAACTACTGAGATACCTCTCTAGCTCATTATCACAAAATCCTTGAAGGCTAGGAGAGGGAGCAGTAAGGAATATGCTTGGGAAGGTTACTGAGTGGAGGATGACCATTCAAGAGGTATGGAATTCAAGTGGGAAAAGATGATGGTCTAGAATAGTTACAAGAAAGAGAAGGTATGAAGGAATTTCAGCTGGGAGTGTAATTCAGTGGGTACAGTTCATACCCATAACAGGAAGGAAGCCCTAGGTTCATCCTCCAGTATTAAATAAACTAGGCAAATTGGCTCACGCTGTGATCCCAGTGCTCAGGAGAGTCAGAAGTTCAAGGTTATCTTGGGCTATGCTGTGAATTTAAACCAAGCCTTGGGCTATGTGAGACCCAGAGCTATAAAAAAAGACATTAGGGATGAGCTCTGTGGTAAACCATATGCCCAGTGTTGCAGGATATTTGATCACACTATGAACCCCCAAGTCTGCATTTGCATTAATTAAATAAAATCAACCTTGGTTCTTGGGGCAGAGTTAGCAACTAGTTGACAGAAAGTAGTCCTAGAGAATCAGAGAGTGTCTGGATGACAGAAAGAGGGTGGGGGCATGGACATAGCAGGGAGAGGAGCTTTGAATAGTGTGGGCTTCTTGGGTTTTTTTTTTTTTTTCTTTTTTGGTTTGGTGGAGTAGAAGGATACTCTCCTTCGGAGATGTCGACAAAGAGATAGGGTCAGCTAGTTGCTACTGAACCTCTCTGAGATAGCAGGTTTTCACCCCAGCCTCTGACTCCTGAGTCTTATCGATAAACAGAATGACAGAGATTTAATTAAAAGCTATATTTGGTGATAGCAACAGAGCTGGTGCCAGCAGAAAAAGAATTCTCACCAGGCTAGGGCAAAGTGGCCAGGTCACTGCCAGAGACGCAGGCCAGTAACCATGGAGCCACAAATACAGGCTGAAACATCAGTAGATTAAAGTGAAGCCTCTTTGATGATAGAAAAACAAAAATCTAGCCTGTGCAAAACCCTGGGTTCAACTTCTAGTTTTTAAAAGACATAAAAATGGAGAGAGAATGAGTGAGAAAGAGAGAGACACACACACAGAGAGAGAGAGAGAGAGAGAGAGAGAGAGAGAGAGAGAGAGATCTGCAAAAAGAGGGAGGAGAGATACACACTAAGAAACTATCTGTAGAGACTTATTTATTAATTCCATTTTGATGCCCACATATGTGTAGGAGGCAAAATTTAAAAGAGCGAGGAACTAAAAATGGCTCCTGTTTCTGAATAAAACAAGGTAAGTAAACGGGATCTCCCCTTCCCTTCTTCCTTAATGACACAAGCACTTTACATATCCGGAATTGAAGCTATCCACTTGTTACCAGGCTGGTAGACAGTGTGGACAATGAAAGCTCAGAACATACATGGCTTAGGGAGTTCTCAGTTGGCTTGGAGTTGCATGCACTGGCTCCATGCAAATGTGTAAATTCCTGCAGAATGAGCACTGTAATGAGAAGAACTTGGAACTGGAAGTCTTGAGCATCTGTCAGCTGAGCTGGGTCAGTGGAGGGAGAGCCTCTCAATGGAAAAGTGAAGGGGAAAGAAGCTGGGAGTGTTGGGAAGCCACAGGGAAGGGACACTTCAAGAGGAGAGGGCAATGAGACTTGTGGAAGCCAATGAGGGTTGAAGTGAGAGGTAGGTGGAAAACACTTCTGCTGAAAGTCACAGAGACTATGTGGCTTTGCTACCCAGTGTGAGTCCAACAAGTAGTAAAATTGACCCCTTTGGTCTGAGGTTGTCTGTAAACATAGTACAGGAAGCACTTCCAGGAGCATAGAATATTCAAGAGTTTGAGTTTCGATGATTTAAAAAATTTTCTAAATTGTGTGTGTGCGTGTGTGTGGTGTGTGTGTGTGTAAGTGAGAGAGAACATAATGCCCACAGAGGCCAGGAGAAGATGTCAGATCCCCTGAAGCTGGATTGCACCCAGTTGTGAACTCCTTGATGTGGGTGCTGAGAATTGAACTCAGATTCTCTTCAAGAATGAGTGTTCTTAAGTACCAAGAGAGCCCTCTAGCCCCAAGACTGAGCTTTGAAAAAACCTGAACTTCGGGAATAGTTGAAATAATAGTTTGCATAGGCCTTTCTTTCATTTGAAGGAATTTAACATAATTTTACCTGGAAGAGAAATTTATGAAGGGAATGAATGACACATACTGAATAAATAAATGATAAGACAATGGGAGCTGAGACTCAAAAAAGACATATGTAGCTATGGTTCTAAGATATGAGGAGAGACCTCATGAGAGGTGAGATGGTTGTGGACTGATGGTGGGTAGCCATTATGTTGCTCAGCTTGATTGTCACTCTGATCAAATACCCGGTAGAAACAAATTACAGAAAATGTTTATTTGGCTCATGGTTTCAGGGGTTCTAGTCCATTTTGGTGGGGAGAGTGTGGAAATGCAGCTCATGCCATAATAATCCAAAAGTGGAAGACAGCAGGAACAAGAAGGAGCCAGGGACAGATATAAATCTCGAGGAAACACGCCCCATGGTGGTTTGAAAGAAAAAAAAAAACCGTCCCCCAGGAGCTCAGGTGCTTGAACATGTGATTCCCAGTAGGTGGTGCTGTTTGGGACGATTATGGAACCTTTAGGTATAGAGCCTCCTCGTCAGAAGTACATCACTGGGGCAGGATTTGAGGGTTTGTAGCTTCAGTCGGCCTCCTGTCTCCTCTATTCCCTGGATGCTAATGAAAACGGTGATCTCTCTGCTTCCTGCTTCTGCTTGCATACCTTTTCCACCATGATGGTACCTCTGTCATTCTAAGCTCAATAAACACTTTCTTCAAGTTCCTTTTTGGTCATTGCATTTTTAAAAAAATTATAGCAACCAAATGTAACTAATACATCCATAATGATCCACCCCCTCTAACTAAACCCTACCTTCCATGATTTCATAGCCATCCAGTGATCTTTTCACATTTTGCTTCTATCAGAGGATTAAATTGATTTTTACGTCAGAGACCTCATGATCTACGTGCATCTGGAAACAGCTCAGAGACACTCAACAGTGGGTTTTCCTCATCTCCTAGGCATTTTTCAGTCCCATCAAGTTAACAGTCAACAATTCACCAATACAACCTAGAATCTGTTTTTCCCCAACAGTGTCAGACTTCTCTATGTAGGAAGAGCTGAGGCAGGACAATGGATTAAATACACATGGAGAAAAAGAAAACATTTACGTGGAGCCACTGGCAAAGAAAACCCTGAAGGGAAGAACTCCAGATAATAGCATGGGACCTTTATAAATTAAATAATGGACAACGAGGTGTTGTGTTGTAAGGAATCATCCTTTGCTATGGCATGTGTCTATTGGGTTGAATGACTGCTCCATACATGGTATAGGTTGGAGAGACCATATATGCCTTGAGGAAGATTATCTTTATTCGGCTGTCAAGCCATGTGGCTCTAATAACTGGCTTAAGGGGTGGCATGTGGATCAAGCCTAGCCAATCAGTATATCCCCCGCTATCTGTTTATATCACTTAGTTCATAGACTGATTCAGTTAGATGGATCTCCAGGACTGTACCTTAGTATTATTGCCTATAAGGCCTCTTTCTTTTTTGCTTTACATCTACTCCTACTTTTAAAATTATGCTTCTATGTGTCTCTTTGTGGTTTTATGCACGTGTGTGCAGGTTCTCAGAGAGCTCAGAAGAGGGTATGGGATCTCCCAGAGCCAGAGTTAAATGTGGTTCTGAACTCTCCGAAGTGGGTGCATGGGCACTGAACTTGGGTCCTCTACAAGAGCTGTTAGTGATGTTGAATGTTGAGTTATTTCTCCAACCCCAGCATCTTTCTCTAGTACTGGGACAGAGTTAAATCTACGGACATGCACTCTGAGAAAGGAGCTGCCTTGATGAAGAGAAAATGGCAGCAGGGTGGTGCCTTTGTGCCAGAAGTCAGATGTAGCTTTGAACTTAGCTAACACCTTCTCTTTGTATTTATATTTACTGCATAATGGAGGTATGCCTACTGGCATTTGAATTACATAGCTTCTAGCATTCTCTCTCTCTTCCAGTTATTAATCTCTAGCTTTCAAATTACTGTTACTGCCTCAAATATGATTTAGTTACTGTCTCATTACTGCGATAAGATAGTTGACAAACATAACTAAGGGAGGCAGGGTGTGGTGTTTGAATAAAAATGGCCCCCAGAGGCTCATGGGGAGTGGCACTATTAGAGGTAAGACCCTTTTGTTAGAGTAGGTGTGGCCTTGTTGGAGGAAGTATGTCACCATGGGGGCGGGCTTTGAGATTTCAGAAGCGTAAGCCAGGCCCAGTGTCAATCTCTCTTCCTGCTGCCTGCAGATCAGATGTACACTCTCAGCTCTTTCTCCAGCACCATGTCTGCTTATATGCCACCATTCTTCCTGCCATGATACTAATGGGGTTAGATCTCTGAACTGTAAGCCAACCCCAATTAAATGTTTTCTTTATAAGAATTGCCATGGTCATGGCATCTCTTCACAACAGTAGAAACCCCAACTAAGATAGAGGATTATTTGGGTTCTCACTTGGAGGGTGCAGAACATCTTGGAGAGGAAGCTATATGAGGCTAGTTGCACTGAGTCCATGGTCAGGAAGCAGGCAGATGCAGCTGCTGTTGAGCCCTGTTCTGTCCAGGACCTCACTTCATAGCTCCAGTTCACAGTTAAGGTGATGCTTCTTCCCTCATTGAAGCTGACTTAAAAACATCCTAACAGACATGCCCAAAGTCTCATCTCATCCCACCAGGCTGGCAATCAATGTTAGCCATCACACTGAGTGTGGTACAGGGTTAGTTAATATTTTTTCTCTTCTTCCAGGCCCTGCTTCTCATTAGGGTTGATGATATCAACAGTGGCATAGAGTTGAGGGGTGGAATGGGGCATGGGTTTGCTGTTGGTACTCAGAACAACAATCAAAACCTTTAAAAATAAATTTAGTCATGCATTTTTCCTGAACCTGTCTCCTCTGATATGGCTTTTGCCTTTCTCTGGGCTCCTCTGCTAGCCAGTGATTAAATTGATGAACCATTTAAATGGGTCACAGTGGTATGCCAGCCTCTCCCAAATCCAGTAGCAGCCTCCCCCCAAAATTGACCTATTTTGCCATGTCAGAATCACATAAGCTTAAAAATGTTGTGATGTGGGAATGCATTTGTGTGTGCTGTATCTTTAAATAAAGTAGCTGTTATGGGTCATGGCAGGCACCATAGAGGAAGTGGGAGGAGAGTCAGAGCTTAGGTGGGAGAAGCAGGGTGGAGTCAGGCAGACCAAGCTGAAGCCACCGAAGGAACATCATGTAAGGAGGCACGGGTGAGCCACACGGGCCACGTGGCCCGCGGATTAATAGAAATGGGTTGATTTAAGATATAAGAGCTAGCTAGCAATGTGCCTGAGCCATAGGCCAAACAGCATGAAGTTAATATGAGCGTCTGAGTCGTTTCTGGGGACCAGGGCGGCGGGCGGATAAGCAGTCCCGGCGGCAGGTCTGTGGGTCCGGGACCTCATGCCACCGGGACCCAAGAGAACCCACTACTACAATGTTGCACAAGCAAGTGTCTGCTGTCCAGAGGGAAATGAGCAATCAGAGCTTTATGATCTCCTGACACCAAGTTCTCAAGGACTGAGATATCATTCATGAGCAGGACACTTGCTAAACGCACAAGGCACAAGACCTTTTGGTCAGCTCCCAATTGTAAGAGAAAAAAAACAAACAGACTCCTCACAAAACATCATTGTTGCTGGGGAAGGGGAAGTTTTTGACTGCATGAAAGTATTGAGTGTCCCACAGAAGGGGACTCATTGCATATCTATGGTGGGGACTAAGTCTTAGCACAAAGGTCCCAGGAGTTTGCTGGGGAGTGAAAAGTTTGGTCTTTGGAGAAACTGGCTGGCTGTCACAGACTGAATTAGGCTCATTCTGTGATGATTCATCCTCTCTGGCAACAGGGATAGAGTTAGAATCACCGAGAGACTCAGCAGCGGGCAGCTGTGAGGACATCTCCAGAGATGATCACCTGAGGAAGGAAGACAGACCCTGAGTGTGGATGGCACTGTCCCATGAGCTGAGGACTCAGACTGAATACAACGAAAAAAGGAGAAAGCCACCTGAGCATCAGTACTGCTCTGTGCTTCCTGATATACTCAGATAGAGCAAGGAGCTTTACAACCTTGCCATTATGGCCAAGAATGGTTCCGCCGCCATGATGGACTGTCCCCCTCAAACTGTGAGCCCGAGTAACTTCCTTCAAGTTTTTTCTTGTCATGCGGTTTGTTACACTAACAGAACAGCAACCGACAGACACATTTCCCCCTTTCTGTACTGATGCTCTGGGCCAGTGCAACTTATTTAGAGACTTTATCTATGAATGGAAGTCATGGGGTTCTTGGAGAGACAGAGTTGCCAGAGGCTTGTCCCTAGACATAGAGGAAAGGTCATGTGAGGAGGCAGTGGCAAGGTGGCTGTATGTAAGCCAGGAAGGGAGGACCTCCCTAAATCGAGCCAATTTGGGACCTGCAGAGTCCAGAGCTGCTAGACAATAGATAGCATTATGTCACTTAGCCCGGGAGATCTTGTCAAGGTAGTCAGAGCTGATAGGCAGTAAACATTCTACAGAGTGAGTGTTCCTGTCAACTCTCAGGACAAGTTGTCACTGAGCCAATATCAACCAAGTGGTCACTGGGCTGCAAAGGGTCACTCAACAGTGCCCCTATGTGTCTACAATTTGCACCAGCAGCAAGGGATTTTTGTCATATACCTTCTATGACTGGCCTGCTAACCTCACTTGCACAGTGCATCAAGTACCTGGCATTTTGGGACATTGTAGAGAGTCAGGTGAAAGACTGGAAGGTTCTAGATGTTCTGATATCACATAAAGTTTTTTTTTTTTTGAGATGAGTTTGAAATAATAGAAGATATGGTTGTATTTGTTCCCAAGCCTAGGAGACAGTCACTGGGACCAAGTCAGAGCCTCTGTAACAGTTAAATGCTTTGAATTGTGTATTTTACTTCTTCACTATACATTCAAAAGCAGCTATGATGAGATAGATGGGCTTTGACATGGCTGCTTGCCCCTCTTCTGTCCCTCTACACTCAGGCTCTGCGCTCTCATGCCCACCCCATCCTAACAAAGCTAATCTGAATTAATGACAGCAACCAATCTTCTCTTTTCACTGGGTCCAGTGGGGCTCGGCTAATGGGTGGTCTTAGCAGGAAGTCACACCAGGACAAGGGAGAGACCCTGGTGGCGGCCGTTTCATGCTTATTATTTTATTTTAATTTTTCATAGCCACCAATCCAAATGGCTGCTATTTTAATAGCTGTTTCACGGGCCACAAAACGAAGTCCCTGGAGGACGCAGAACAAATCCCCAAGAGGGAGTGAGCCTGTGGCATCTGGTCTGTGATTTGAAAATCAGGCATCCTAAAGTCAGAGGCCCACAGCACATTGTTGGGGAACCATATGTAATATAACATGAGCTTTATGCAAAAGGGTTTGCCTAATGGCTGCCTTACCTTTCATTCATTTATGTAGGACTTTAGAGAGTAAATAAAGATGGGAAAACTCTCGGGCCAGGTGGAGACCCTTGTTTGTTTAAAGAGCTAGATGTATGTGGATTTTAGATGATAATTTCTGCACATAAATAGGGGTTGAGCTACAAGCTCAACAGTGTCTCAAGTCAAGGTCAAACAAACTATTTAGCTACTGGAAGTTGTGGACTAAAGCACTGTGCTTGGCCGATTTTATGGGATTATTAAAATGGAAACAAACCAAGAATGATACTCTGAAATATTCTGAGGCTTGGAACAGAACTGTGCAAGCTTCTGGGCTAGTCTAGAAACCCTGCTAAGCCCCCACAACCCTTGTGTCCCAGGGTTGCTCAGTATCCTGTAACTCATTCCAGTGCCTACATGGGAAGCAAGCTTGTTTCAGGAGCAGCAAGGGTCGGGGGGGGGGGATAAATATTAAAATTCTGGATATCAGGCTTGTTGAGACTAATAGGGTCACAGGAGGGATTACCCTGGAGCTCAAATCTCATTGGGTTATTGCTTTGCTCCCCCTCACAGTAGGGACAGCAATATTCTATTTATCTGACATCCCCAGCCAATGGGAATTAACTTTCTCAAGCAAGTCCTAATATTTGTCATCTAAAGTCCGACTGTGGGTACATGCACAGTCACCTGTCCATCAGCAGACAGGATCCAGTTCCTGTCTGTAGTCATTGGCTGGTGCTAGCACATCTCTTATTCATAGCTCTTCATGAATGATTGTAGGGTTTGATCTAAGCTACTTCATGTAGTGGGAAGCAGTGGAAATTAATTACGTAGTCCAATCTAGACAAACAATAATCACACCCTACTTCCAAAAAGGTCTGTCAGATATCCTAGGCCTATAGCCAATAAATAAATACATGAATGAATGAATGAATGAATGAATGAATGAATGAATGAATGAATAAATAAATAAATAAATAAATAAATAAATAAATAAATAAATAAATAAATAAATGCATGCTCCAACTTTACAGAAAAGCTGTAGGTGACTGTCCAGACAGCTAATTGTCATGGTCTTCTCCTACTTAATTTTAAAAGTTACTTGCTTATGCTTCTAGCTTACTAAGATAATATATTTTCCTTTTCAGGCCTTTAATACAATTGAAGACTAGATAGCTAGGGTTATTACCATCTCATATCTTAGCTAAGAGCATTTAAGTACTAGATTCATATTATCCAAGATAAAAAGCTTTAAAATAATTTCTATATATTGCCACTTACCAATATTCTAGACATTTAATACATACTTCTTGTTTGTTGCTTATTACTTGTAGTCTGATCTTGTTTATTATTTGCCTTTCCCCCTCCTAGACATTACTTTATAATTGTTTCTATTATATATAGTTGTATATTTAGGTTTAAAACTTTCTCAATTAGCGGGAGATGTAGTGAGAATTAGTCATTGTTCACCTTGACCTAGAGGTGTGGCCTTTGGGTCTTGAGGACCCATGTATGGGGCATGGCCAGGCCAGTCTACAACTGAGTGCATGCTGTCTCTCCTTCCTTTTTTCTACCTTGAGCTCTTGGGGAAAGGGCCAGACCCATCGCCAAAGCCACGTGGACCAGTCCAACTTTTCAAGAATTGCCCTATGGTTCAATCTCTTGTATTAGTGAGTGTTTCATATAAACCTCTTAATAAACATTAATCTTTTTACACAATCAGTTGCTAGTGATTAATAACCACTATATCTTCAACCAACACCAAGACATGATAGGTCTACAGGCTGCTGTCCCTTTAATGCTCACACAGTCTAATTTTGGGTACAGAAGAGAGCTACCCAAGCCCAGTATGAGCCACCTCCTTACCCAGACTGAAGAGAGGATGCTGAGGAACTTGATAGTAAACATGTCTGTGGATTAATGCAGTGCATCTCTGGAAGAACTGGAGATGCACCTTGCTCCTCTGGCTTTCTCTGATGGTCCCAGGACAATCTCAATCATGATTTTTGTGAAGGGTGAAGATTTTAAAATATTTACAAGAATGGTTCTCTCTTGCCTTAGGGTATAAAAGCAATGTGAGGAATTATTTATTTTTTGTTTATCTCTTTATTTCCACCATCTGGAGATAGTTGATATAAGTGGGGATTTAATAAACAATAAATTAATGAATGAGTAAATGAACGACTGAGTGAATGAATGACTAGACAAATAAATTAATGAAGTTTTTGTCTTAGGCTTTTTCTAGATTAGCTCATGAACCATGCTTTGTCACATTTCTAAATATCACTTTTACCAACAATTACTTTTTAAAAAAATTCAAATGCTCTTAATATTCTAAGCAAAAATATTTGCAACCCTAGTTTTGTCCTGTTACATTTTTAACCCCTCCAATAGAATGCTTACATATTTCATTTCAAACAGGGTAGTCACATGCAGGTGGACCACAGCCAGTTCTTAATCAAGTTCATGGTGTTCTGGATTTTTATGAATAATCATGAATCCATCCTTTAGACCTCTGTCTCCTTTAAAGCTGTTCCTTGAATGTCAGAGGTGAGACACAGGATGGGGACTGATCCCTAGTGCAATGGCCAATGCACACCACAGATTAATAAAACATGATGGGACCTGAGGCTGGGAGTAGCATCTAATTCTCCCCCACACTTGTGTGTGTTGAAGTGCCCAGAAAACCAAGAAGGCCCTGCAAGGGTTTATGGGTATAAAATCAATAAGGCTTGGTGCCTCTGAGAGTCTTCCAAATGGAGTGTTTTTAAGAAAAACTCCTTTAGAGATGAAGGGCGTGATCTTCCAAGCTCCCAGTCAATGTTTCTTTTATTGCCCCTAAAATTTATAAACCAGGATGCTCCCTAATGGTAGGCAATTTCTCATATTAGCTCAGCCAGCTTTCAGCTAGCTAGCTGCATTCTTTTTTTCTAAATACAGAGCCTAGCCTCCCTCCCCCTATCAAAGATTTCTAGCCCCGGGAGCTCTCCTCTGAGGTGTAGAGCATCTTTCAATGTCTGTTTCGGACTCCTGCACCTTGTTAAGCCAATCTCCCTTAGTGATCTGTGTTTATGCCCAAATTCAATTCTACCAGCTTCTCCCTCTTCTCTGATCCCTTTATCTTGGTAAGATTGGTTTGTAGCTAAATCCCAGGCCGTTGCCTCCCATTTATAAAGTATCTCACAAAGCGTTCGGCTGTCTCTGTGACTGTCCACAATAGTTAATGCTTTGATTGGCTCTTTTGGGAGAAACCCTGTCCCTAAAGGACATCCCATCTTTTCCCTCATGCTCCCCTGTATATGCTGAAGAAGAGATGAAAATCAGCAATTCCCCCTCTGTACCCTCTGCACACACCCATTCTTTCAGGAAGGCAAGACCAGCTTAGAACTGCTTGAATTATGGGGGTATTTTAAGATATGGTTTAGAAAAAGAAAGAACGCATAGCATACATATTTTTAAAAAGTTCTATCGGGCCATCCTTAGCTACCCATAGGTTTTTGTCTGCAGTAATCATTGGACCACTGGGGAAACTGATGCTGTCTTTGTGGGAGGAAAATAGCCTGGTGTTCTGATGTCACCATGTAATTATATTTGATTTTTGATAATGGCATTTGGTGTCTTACGCCTCAACTCCTTCATCTGTCTACAAGTACCTTTATTTTAATCAATATATCTCTTTAAAGTACAGGGGATTGAACCTAGACCCTCGCACAGGTAGATGGGCAACCCTACCAGTGAACAATACCTTCAGTCCCCCATTTTGTATTTTAAACATTTTGAGATGGGGGGGGGTCCTGTTAAGTTGATAGGGTAGCCTTGAACTTACTGAAGGTAAACCTTGAACATGTCCTTTACCTGCCTGTTAGTTTGAATGAGAATAACCCCCACAAACTCATATATCTGAATGTTTGGTTTCTACTTAGTAGAACTGTTTAAGAAGGATTAGGAAGTATGGCCTTGTTGGAAGAGGTGTGCCATTGTGGGTGAGCTTTGAACTTTCAAAAGCCCATGCCACTCCCAGTTAGCTCTTTCTGCCTCCTGCCTGTGGATCTAGATGTGAGCTTTTAGTTACTATTCCAGTTCTACGAATGTTTGCTTTCACAGTAACAAGCCCCCAGCTAAATGCTTCTTTTATAAGAGTTGCTTTGGTCTTGGTGGTGTCTCTTCACAGCAATAGAACAGTATCTGAGACAATGCCTTAGCCTCATGAGTGGCTGGGATTATAGCTCTCTCTCTCTCTCTCTTTATGTGTGTGTGTGCGCGTATGCATGCAAGCCTACTTTTATGTGCCTACACACATGCATGCATATGGGAGCTAGAAGTTAACATTGTGTGTTTTCCTCAGTAACTCTCCAATGTAGATTTTGAGACAAGGTCTCTCACTGTATAAGAGCCTCACCAATGCGGACAGACTGTCTGGCCAGCAAGCACTAGGGATCTGCCTGTGTCTACTTCCCTGACTCTGAGGTTGCAGGTGAATGTTGTCACCCTCAGCTTTTCACATGGGTGCAGGGTACCTGGTTCTCTCACATGTGTGGCAAGCACTTTACTGACTGAGCCATGGCCTCAGCCACATTAATCTGGCTTTGAACAAGTATTTTTAAATGAAAAGAATCTAGGAGAAGATTCTTCAGAAATATGCACCATGCTGTGCCAATGACACCAGGACAGCAGGGCAAGGCTACCCACTGCTGAGCCAATTTGGCATCCCACTGGGCACCAAGCATTCTTGTTGTAACAGCAATGGTCTCTGTGCTACCAAACTTCTTATAATTAGCATCCATCGCTTCCTTCTTAAGGCTTCTTTTTAAAATTAATTATTTTTTGAATTGAAGCAAGTTGTGTGTATTTATCACACACAACATGATGTCTTGCTATGCATATAGGCATATATATTATGATTATGTATATATTGTGGAATGGCTAAAGAAAACTGACTGTTTTGTATATTACCTTATCAGTTTTTCCAGTACATTTAAAATGAACAATTTCCAAGAAGCTCTGCCTTAACACAGACCCATACCAAGCTTCCTCCCAGCTTCTATGACAACATACCTTGACCACAACCCAAGGGAGGAAAGCAGCCATCTCTGCTCATGAGTCATAGTTCATCAATGAGAGAAATCAAATCAAGAGCTCAGACAGGGACTTGGAGCAGAAATTATGGAGGAATACTCCTTACTGACTCTCTCTCTCACTCTATTACATACACACACACACACACACACACACACACACACACACACACACATAAACACATGTTCAGCTAGCTTTGTTACACAACTTAGGCTCACTTGCTTAGGGAATGGTGCCACCCACAGTGGTCTGGGCCCTCCTTCCTCAGCTGTCAATCAGAATATCTTCCACAGACACATCCATAGACCAGTCTAATCTAGGCAATCCCTAAATTGAGATTTCCTTCTCAGATGACTATAGATATAGGATACCACATAAACCTTTCTTCCAGAAATCTGCTAAGCCTTCTATTTTTTCATGGCACCAGAAAGTTGACTATATAAAGTGTCAGATCAATCTCCTGCAAAGTTATTCATGGATCTTGCCAATTCTTCTGAGCAACATGATATGATAACTGGGGATAGAGTCAGTAAACTCCCTCCCAATTGTCATGATACTTCCTAGAAAGGTAGTTCCTGGTCCTGGCTCCTCCAGTTGAACAATGGATTTATTCAGAGAGCTTAGGAAGGAGACATCTTTGAAAGGCCATTGCAGTGAGATGTTCCTACTCCAAAAAGCACCTGGGAAGGAAGACTGGTAAGAGAACAGATTTTGGTACCTTCCACATCTTTGCCACTGTAACTCTTAGTGTATGAATTGGGCCAAACCCTACCATTTAAAGGCTGCTTCTCTGTCTACATTTATATTTTATCTCTAGGCATAGGCAAAGTGACAGGATTCCTACAAAAAGGTCACATGCTATGTGACTCCATAGAAAACTCAGGAGAGGGTATGACTGTTTTAAAGAGTAAAGAGGGGCAGCTACCACCTGTCCCCACTGCCTGCCCTTGGTATCCTTCTCATTGGCTCCTGGAAGCTAAGGGAATCTCCCTTCCGTGTTACCATAGCCATTAAAGGAGTCATGTGTCCAGGATTGGCAACCAGAACACACAGATCACACATAGTCTTGCCTCTCTGCCTCAGAATGGGGATTTACTTCATAAGATGAGTGACAGTCTGTCCAGCCTATCTGCTGACTTCCCGTCCTACAATGCTGCAAAGGCCACAGGCCTTTTAATTACATTGAGTTAGATGCATCTCCAAGCTTTTGATGTGGCTTCCAGATAACAGGAGGTACTCCACTGCATGTTGTTATCTTCATCGAAGGGTAGCCAACTTCTGAGGTCCATCATAGCTGGATGCAAAGACCAAGCAAGTTTGGTGACTATGTATAAGAAATAGGACTATTTCCCTTGGTATATGTCCTGGGCATGCCTAGCCATGGCTGTTAGGAGGTACTGATGTGTGTTTAGTCTAAGTCTTATTAAGAACAACAGAAGGAAACAGCTTTCAGTTGCTTTTTTTTATTAAGCTTGGTATATAGAATCTCCCCACTAATGTAGCATAGCTTAGGGATTTCTTCCCTACAGAGGCTTTTGTGTTCTTGAAAGCCACTAGTTTGGCCAAATTAGAACTAGAGAGCTCAAAGTTTCAGGAAATGAGGAATTAATGGGACAGAAGAAAAATGACATTAAATACTTCAAGCTGGGTTATAAGTAAGAGTGTCTTGTTCTGACTCATAAGTTTCTAAGTTAGTGCACTTATTCATTAAAATCACCCAAGTATTTGTTATGGGCCTGATGAGTTCTTACTAAGATGGATTCCTATTTGAGCCCTACCAGTCGATAAAATAAACAGCACTGCTGTTCTCATGAGACATGTACTCTCTAAGATGTATGAGAGATGGTAAACCAACAGAATAATAAATAATTTACATCATAGGATAGAAGACAGAAACGGAATGAGGGATTAGATGAGGCAAATGGGGTTGATAGCGTTCCATGTAAAAACAATTAAGATTTTTAAGTAAGATGAATGATACAGGATGCTTTGAGGTGATGTTTAAGAAAAACTTGAATAATGGGTGTGGTCAAATGATAAATTATAGAATATGTGATTTGGTCCACGATGAAGACAGCTATGGGTTCCTGCCACGTTGTGCACAGATTGATTGCTAGTACTGGGTGAAGGGGTGGGTCTCTGAGGATTATCTTGACAAAGGGAAGATGGTGGATGTCTCAACTTTGAACATGGGCCTTACCCAGAGGGCCATGAGCAAATGCAATACCTATGGATGGGGCTTTTTCCTCTTTCTTGGAATGTTGAGCCCATCTTTGAAAAGTGTGAGTTAAGCCTTCCTGATGATAAAAGATACATCTGTGCCTGCATGGTCTTGGCTGATGTTAAGCCAAACATTAAATGTGTTGGGTGGGCAAGGAGGGTACCTCCTACCGGAGAGTAAACAGGAGACAGGAGATGAGCAAACTCCCCAAACATCTCCTAGTCCATCAGGAATTGACATGGAGTAGACACAGGCACAGAAAGATTCGGAGATCTGGATGGTGGTAAGAGAAGGAACGTGAAAGGAACCAGGCAAGAAATGGGCAGATGCCAGAAGACTGGGAGAGAAATCCAGACCTTTAGTGGGCAGGATAGAGCTTCAGTGGAGGGACCACATGGTGTGATGGGGAATATGGGGCGAGAGAGAAGAGGCAGGAAAGCTGGACAGGAGGGCGTGGTGGTGGTTTGTCACAGAGGTCCGAATGTGGACAGACACAGGCTTTACCACAAATAGGTGCTGTCTACTCAGGTACAATCTGACTAAATTCTGCTTTTCCTTCAGAACTACCCTTTTCTTACTACATTCTGTGTTCTTGCTATTTTTCATTATCTCCTCCAAACCAGAATCCTGGATTGCTTCTGCAATGCCCCCCCCTTCATTTCCAACGCCCAAACACACCCTCTTTTGTACACCACTGTTTACACTAACAGGTTAGTCTACAGCCTCTTGGAGAGGAGGGTCATCTACTTGGCTGAAGATATGTTGACATAAAATTATGTTTAAAGAGAGACCACCCTAGAAAACTCTAGAACAATGTCTAGCTCTCTGGGGACTGTGACCCAGGCAAGATGACTCATAAAATTAGTCATGACTCAAGAGAATTAGATTGTTCAATGGGTTGTTGAGACAAATCTCATCAAAGTTTAGGGATTCCTAAAGGAATTCTCTTGCTCTTTAAACCAAAATTACAACTAGATTTATTTATTTTATGAGTGTTTTGCCTGCACGTTTGTATGTGTACCATGGGCATGCATGGTACCCTCAGAGGTCAAAAGAGAGCATTGGATTCCTTGTATGGAAGTTACAGATGGTTGTGAGCCATCATGCAAATGCTGGGTACAGAACATAGATCCTCTGTAAGAACAAGTGCTCTTAACGACTATGCCATCTCTTTAGCTTAATAATCCTATTCTTTCTCTTGACTTGTGTGGTGGTCTGTGACTTCTGCTTATGGCATTGGCAGAGAAGAAGGAATCAGGGGATACTTTCTCTCTCCTCTTAGAGCTAAACCAGCCTTCTTGATTTGTTAGGTGGGTTCAAAGAGAAGATGCTACAAAGAACAACCCCAGGCATCCACTTATCAAGCGTCCTGTGAGCATGCTGTAATATAAAATAATGTATATTGTGAATATGCCAATGTCCAGCTTAACCAGGGCTCCTGCCATCTAAGGGGCTTGTTATAGGCAAACATTGAGGAATGTCTTTTTCCTGCCTAAAAGGGACCTCTTGTCTGTCATTGCCTTTTCTCCAAAGTTAGTACTTGCTCTAAATGCCATTTCCAAATGACCTTTTTATCAGGTGTATGTGATGTGTGTATGTGTGCATGTATGTGCTCATGCAAGTGTGTATTTATATGTTCAGGCATGCGTATGTGTATGTGTGTGTGTGTGTGTGTTTGTGTGTGTGTATGTGTGTGTGTGTAAGCCTGGGGTTGGTGTCATGTACTTTTCTTACACATTCTCCACATTATTCACTGAGGCAGGGTCTCTCAGTTGAGCCCAGAGCTCATCAATACTATTAATTTGGCCAGCTGAGGACCTCCTGTCTCTGCCTTCTGGTCATGGCAATTCCCATTGACTGACACGCCCACCTAGAATTTATGTGGGCTCTAGAGATCCTAATCTCAGCCCTCACATCCGTATGGTGAGTGTTTTAACAAGTGAACCATCTCCACAGCTCCAAGGTTTCCTTCCTCTTCCTCCCTCACCTCTCTAGTTTTTACACTGTCCTATCTGGAAGGGCTCCCCTCCCTCTAAGCCGTACCCCGAATATAATCTAGTCTCCTGAGCATCTGCATTCACAAGCTGTAGGATTTTGAGCAGAGCTCCTGATGTACTCCTTAAGCTTGAGGGTGACCGCTGACAGCCTGAGTCAAGCATGCACATGTGGCTTGCTCTGACATGCAGCAGAGGGGCAGAGACTAGACGCTAGGAAGATTCCTGAAGTTGAGTGGCAGGGCTATTCCCTTGGGTGGCAACCTTCTCTTAAGGCAATGAGGAGTCAGCTGTTTCTGTGCCTTTCTGAGAAGAAGGCAGGTGTCCCAGCCAATGGGATCATCCCATGACTCCTCCCCCCCCCCCCCCCCCCCAGTAGAGACAAAAGTTTCCCCTTGATGACATTTTAACATAAGAGAGAAAACAAAGACAGGCTTGGAGAACAGCCCTTCTGTGCACACCCTGCTGAGTTCACTGATGCTCCCCGCTTGCTCCTGTTGCTAGGCTCTGCCCCACCCCCACGACAGACTCTTAATGAGGTCAGAAAACTGTGGGTCATGGCCATTAAAAATGAGTGCCAGGAAGCTGGGATTCCCCCCCCCCCCCCCACGGATCACCCTTATCTCACCCCTCCTGCTCAATTGCAGAATTCTCTGCCATCCATGAACTACCAATATCAAGCCTCGAAAGCAGTTGTCTTTCCGGAGTGCCTGTCCCTGTGTGTGGATGAACAGGAGATGGCGGGCAGTGCCTGTGCACTGCCAGGTGACAAGCAGGGGAGAGGAACACTTGATTACAGGGCCTTTGCTAGTTTGGAGGTTCTGTCATGGCTGGGCGGTTTCACTGTCTCTCCATAACACCAGCACAGGGCTGTGCACAAAGGCTTTTAGGGCAAGTGCCATTTTGCACCCGTTCCATGTAGAAGCTGCAAATCCCTCTGTCTCATGCCTGGCCATTCAAGGAGCTCCTGCCAACTACTGTTACTCTCTTTTTAGTTCAATGTTCTTGAATCTCTGGCTCCCCGAAGTTCAGGGACAGTTAATCTAGTCGAGGCTTTGAGTTCATGTCACACCTAGCATGTTCATCGGAAATGTGATATGGAAGATACTGGGGTAGGGGGTAGGAAGATGAGTATTTGGGGTGTAGATGGGGGTGGGTCTGTATCTTTCTGCCTCAAGATTCAGGCTTGAGAATCCAAGAGATTTGAGCTAGTCCGCAAGAGAGGAGCTGGAACTGGTTGGGGAATCCACCCAAAGGACATCCGTGGGAACGTTGCATAGTGGGAACAGTGATTCTAATGCCAGTTAATGTGAACCAGGTTAAACTCAGGCTGAACCTATTTATTTCTTAAATTATAGAATATTGTCTGAGTTGAACTCAAAGCTGAACTTTGCAGATTCCACTCTCCAGGGAGAACAGACCAGGCGCCCATCTGCTTCACACAAAGGCAGGGATGTGAGGGTGAACAGGTTGTCTGGGCCCAGTGGAAAAGGTGTTTCTGCACTTTCAGACAGATGGAGGATTCTATCTTCTGTGCAGTGCTGGGTGGGAGGAGCCTCACCTTCTCGGTTCAGAAGTAGAAGACAAAACCACAGCCGAATGGAGCAAGCAGAGACCTGTTAAATGTCTGGTGCATTGTAAGTCCAAATGGAAATATTTTCTTCCAGCTGTCCTCACAGCTGTTGGTGACAGATAATGGGCAGTGTTCACAATGGTGCAGCTTTGTAGTCATTAGTCTGACTTCTGTCTATCATTTGTCTATCTATCATCTGTCTATATATCTGTTTGTATATCTATCTACTATCTATCTATCATCTGTATATCTATTCTTTCTATCTATCTATCTATCTATCTATCTATCTATCTATCTATCTATCTATCTATCTATCTATCTATCTTATCTATCTACCTACCTGCTACCTTCCAATCACTTATATATGTATCTACCCATCCTCTAGCAATCATCTATCCATCCCCACCCTCCCACGCACCCACCCACCCACGCACGCACCCACCCACCCACCCACCCATCCATCCATCCATCCATCCATCCATCCATCCATCCATCTATCTATCTATCTATCTATCTATCTATCTATCTATCTATCTATCTATCTATCATCTCTTCCTCTGTCTCTTATCTGCCCATTCATCACCATTATCTGTCTCTCTGTCATCTGCTTATGAAACCATCTATCTGTGCTCTATGTAGGTGTCTATGGCACACATATCTTTTCATCCTTCATCATCCTTTCTTCTCATGCCAACATTTAGGCAGCTTTGAGTATATGGATCTCCTGACAGGATCTGGAGACCCTGGACAGAGTCTTGTTTCCATGAAGCTTTTCCACCTTGACAACATTCTGGGAACGCTCTAAACTTAGCTGGCACCCTACAGTTCTGCAGACCTGCCAGAGGGCTTTACCGAAAGAGCAGAACACAGCCCTGAGCTGCATTCTTCTTGCTGACTGTAGACCTCAGTGAGGTCTGAAATGTGCAGGACCCTGTTAGGTGCCCAAGGCTATTCATGGTGGGGGGTAGTAGGTGTCTATCCACCGTCACCTATGGAGCATGCAGAAACCTTGCATAGTAACAATTTAAGTGGGCAACACAACCTGCCGGGTGCCTCCACAACATTGCTGCTGCCTCTGCAAATGACAGCCATCAGACTGTCTGCTACTCTCCTTTGCCTGCCCTCTGAAGGACAGGGACTGTGGCCCTCAGGGCTCGAGGTGCACTGAGCCCTTGAGCTCCAGTGCAAAGGAGCCCAGATGCTCTCCACACAGCCAGTTAGGCTTTCCTCTTTGGCACTTTTAGTCACAGAGCATCCTTTCTGTCTCTGCAAACAGGCTAACTTCAAATGGCTCTGCTTTGCGCTCTCTGTCCTCTTCTCCAGGTTCATTGAGGGAGGGAGGGAAGGAGGGAGAGAAGGTGGGAGGGTTGAAGGGGGGAAGGAGAGACGAAGGGAGGGGGAGAGAGAGAGGGAGAGAGAGAGGAGAGTTGTGTTTACCTGTGGCGAACAGGCTGTGTCAGATTGCTTGGATGCACACTATGGCTCCTATTCAACCTCTTCATGTGCCCACTTCTGCAATATGAACCACGGAGGGACAGAAGGATCTCCATAGGAGCTAGTATTCTTGTCTTTACTTGCTAAATCATCATAGTGACCGCAAATCCAATACTAAAAGGAGGATTTCCTTTTCTCTGAATTTATTTTGTGCAATACTAATATTTTATGAACATTCAGAATACATTAAAATTCATGACTGAAAATAAATTTGTAACACGCTCTAGACACAGTCTTTTCAAGTACTCTAGACACGTGAGCAAAAAACTAAAGGTGCTGAAACCTATGTAGGGTGCTTTTGCCAACACCCTCTCCTCTCTGAGGCTCAAAAATCAGCCCTCACCACCATGGTAGACTGTACCCTTGAACTTGGAGCTGGAATAAATTCAATTAAGTCAATTACACTGTTTTATATCAAGCATTTTGTCACAACAAGGACAAGTGGGGGTTTCATTTGGATTCTGTAACATGATCTATCTTGAACTTGGTGTCTACAGTCCTAATGTGGCTCAAAAGGGAAAGCATCTTTCAGAAAGTTTGGGTATCTCTGCCCTTCTCTTTTCCAGGCTTTGTATCTTACTTTGGACAGGAGCCTGCTGCTCCCTAGTGACACTTGCTGAGTTAGCTCCTTGGGCCCACCTTCCTGGCTTATTGGTAGTATTCTAGTTTTTTTTTTCATTGTTGTAACAAAACACTCTGACCAAAGGCAACTTAGGGGAGAAAAAAGATTTATTTGTCTTAGAATCCTAGTGTGTCATGAAAAGAACAAAGGCAGAAACTTCAGTAGTTAACAGTAAAGACCAGGGAGAAATGAATGCATCTTTTCTTGCTTGGTCTCATTTAGCTCTATCTTGTATACAGCCCAGGACTCGCTGCCTAGGGAATGGTGCTGCCCACAGTGGGCTGGGTCAACTAACAATCATTCCACAGTTTCTGTCTAGGTTAACCTGATCTAGAGAACATCTCAACTGAGATTCTTCTCTGGTGACTCTAGGTTGTGGTAACTTGCCAGTTAAAACCAATTAGCACTGGCTGTGATCAATGATACCTAGGATTACAGGGCTCCATGAAGGAGTCTTACCTAGGATTTAGAGTATATGATTTTCCATGGTCTAAAATCCAGTGCAGAATCTATCCTCTCTGCATTTACTTGTGGGGACTTGAGAAAGTATTTCCTTTCTGTTACCATGATAAAATATTCTGACCAAGAGCAACTTGGAGAGGAGAATGTTTGTTTGGTTTATCCTTCCACGCCACACTCCATCCATCACTGAGGGAAGTCAGAGCAGGAACTGGGAGCAGAAACCATGGAGGACTGATGCTTGCCAGCTAGCTCACTGTCTCATGCTTGGCTAATTCTCTTACACAGCGTTGGCCCACCTATCTAGGGAACGTTGCTACCATGATGGGCTGGGACCTTATGCATCAATCATTAGTCAGGACAATCTCTTAAAGACAATACCCACAAGCCAGCCTGATCCAGACAATTCTTAAACTGAGGTTTTCTCTTCCCAGGTGACTGTAGGTTGTATCAAGTTGATGATAAAAATAAAATAAAATAAATAAATCCAACCCGCACAGCAGGGTGCCCATTTCATTCTCAAATACTCATTAAGCCTCCTGGTACCTTTCTCTGTCTCTGGATCAAAGACCTTCCCCTGGGGGAAGATGGCAGATGTTTCTCTATGTCACCCTAAAATTAAAGTCATGATTCTGCAGCCATTCTATAAGAACAGACCTGAATGACCAACAATGCAAAATGCCCCCATTGCAATAGCAAAGCCTCTAATTCAGAGTCACACACACACACACACACACACACACACACACACACACACACTTGTCATTTCCCTGATTAATTTTAGCTCCTCTGTATCAGAGGAGGGAAACACGCTTCTGGCTGCGTACCAATTATCCACCACTGTCTAATTAATAAGATGTTCTGCTGTACTCAGGGGCTTGAGTCACAGCAGGAATGACACACATAGACATACTAAGTGTGATGTGCAAGGCGGTCTCCAGGCCTCACCTCAGTACCAATGGGGACCCACTCTTAGGTCACCAATGCAAAAAGCTTCTTTTTCTAACAATGGATTTCCAAAGAAGAAACACGTGGCAGCTCTGACCACAAGATCTCTATCTCCAGCACACAGGATTTCCTCTCATGAACATTAAATTGATACATTTCAGATGATGTATGGTGTACAACACCTACTCTAGTGCAGATCAGGTGCGTGAGTTTTTGTTTTCTTCTACATTACCAGCTTTGCTTATAGTCGATGGAGTATGAAGTCCAATCCAATAGAGACTTTCTGTCCCAGAGGAAAGTTTCAGTCTCAAGCCATTGGAAGCCCAGGAGACATTACACCTGACTCTGGGATGTCAGCAGGGGGTACTCATCAATAAACACTTATCCCATCAGCTCTATCTTTCTCACTGTGCCTCCAAACATTTGGCAAATGACAAATATGAGATAGAGTCTTATGAAAACAACCTGTAAACATCAGACACATGTGTGAGCCATGAGACTATTACCAGATACACCATGGAACGAAGTTAACTTTATGATCCTCAAGCTTTAATATTTTACTTTTCATTTTTGTGTGTGCATATGGAGAGAGAGAGAGAGAGAGAGAGAGAGAGAGAGAGAGAGAGAGAGAGAGAGAGAGAGAGAGAGAGAGAGAGAGAGAGAGAATAAGTGAAGTAATATGCCACAAAGCGACTGTGTGGAGGTCAGAGGCCAACCTTGGGTATTGGTTCTTGCCCTCTACATCATTTGAGTACAATGCTGAGTACTGCAGACTGGCCGGACTCGTTTATCTCTGTCTCCCATCTTGCCACAGGAGCACTGGGATTCATGTAGCCTTACATGAATGTTGGTTGGGCTAAATACTCTCTGAGCCATCTTCCCAGTCCACTAAGTTTAAGCTTTATTCAAACCTGGGCTTAGTCATTCATCACTTTTATTCATTCAAAATAAATTATTATCATGCAGCTGCCATGTCTCAGGTTGTGTGTTAGTGAGGTTAGATGAGTGAGTACAGAATTCCTCCAAGTCATGCAGATGAATCCATGCCTGATCCACTGAGGACCAGGACATTCTATGCACAGCAAAGGTATAGCCCACCTGATACCTAAGTCTGAGGAAAGGTTTATTCTCTGAAAAATCTCAACGGAAGTGCTTGACAATGTCTATGGTTTGATCATTCACCTCCAACTTTGATTAACAGGACTTTGCAGGCCCTGGAGGCAGGTTTGCCCTAGCTTGGCCTTCTTTACTACCCAAGACCCATTTTTGCTCCACCTAAGCTGCCCAAGACCCTAATTCACTTGTCCTGTAGTTTTGTTTTTGTGGAGAAGACATAGATAGAATAAGGGTCACTTCTGCCTCTTTGAGAGAGCCCAGTTCTATTGCTTTTACGAGTAGGGAGACGCCTCTTCAGCCTTCCTCTTCCTACTGACTGGGATAATCAAGAAGATGTAGCACAGCTTTAAACATCGCCGATCGATTCAGCCCTTGAACCTCTTATGTAATTTCCCACTGGCCACCTCTGGAATAACTCTCCTCTTTATGTGGAGGCTTGGGGGGAAAAAAATCTACTACCTAGGAAGTGTATAGGTGTTTCCTCACCTAAATAAGGCGAAGGAGGCATGATCTGTGAAAAGCAGAGTTTCCCTCCATATAATCCGGATTCCCTGCATGATAGTCATCAGGGTTTGCCCTCAGTGGTCTTTTTTCCTTGTGATTTCTTAGATAAGGCTCTTTTCCTAAAAAATGCTGAAAGGCAGTACACATAGCAGGAGGCCCAGGGGAATCTGTAAAGAAAGGCTCTGGGAAGCCTAGAGGCAGGAACATTGCCATGGAGGCTCCAGATCTATCAGGAAGGGCAGTGAGGGTGCAAAGAAGGCACAGGAAGTGATGTCAGAGAGGTACAGGGCCAAGAAGGTGTATGGGAGACAGGGTGAGCCCCAGAAGCAATTGCAAGCCATTTGTCTTCACTTATTAATACTAAAATTTACCTTGAGGGAATTGGGAAGCCATGGAAGAATCCGTATGACCCATACTTTGATAAATTAATTATTTTAAATTCTCTATTACATATGTGTGCATATGTGTATGTATGCGTCTACATGTACAAATGAATGCTGGTCAGAGGACAGCTTGCAGAGGACAGTCTCTCATTCCACCATAGAGGATCCAGGAATCAAACCCAAATCATCAGCCTTGGCACTTTTATCCATTTATAGCCATCTCATCATCTTTGACCTATGTTTTAAAAGGATCCCACTGAGTCCTGGGTTAGGAAGAGGTTTTGGAGCAGAGCGCAAAGTCAAAAGTCACTACGCCAGAGAGGAAGCTCATGGAACATTTATGTGTCCATCTAACCTTGACCACGTATATCCTAGTTCTAAATAATTAAACCTAGGAAGAATTTGTGCAGACATTCTTGTAATTAAGAACACTGCTAAAGGCATGTTCCCACCTAGGAGTGAATTTACAAATGATCGAAGTAACTCATGGATTCATTTCCTAGCATGAGGCAAAAATAGAAATTGGTTATGATAGTCGTACCCATACTAAAATGTAAGAAATGAGTTTAGGTATCATACACTGGTTACTGTTGCTTATATTGTTGGTTATAAAGTGTTTCTTTTATTTGTGTGCGTGTGCGTGTGTGTGTGTGTGTGTGTGTGTGTGTGTGTGTGTACATGTTTGTGTTGGGATGAGGGGCAGAGGTAGATGCTCAGTGTCTTCCTTAGTTGCTCTCCATCTAATATTTTTGAGACAGGATCTCTCACTGAGCCTGGACTTAACAGTTCAGTTAGTCTGGCTGGCCAGTAAGATCTGAAGATCCCCTTGTCTCCATTCCCCCAGTTCTGGGATTACAGTCTTGTTCTTCCAGGGCAGGTTTTCCATAAAGGTACTAGGGAGATTGAACTCTGGTCCTTGTGTTTGCAAAGCAAGCATTTTACTCACTCAGTCATCTTCCTAGCCCCAGAGCTAGGATTTCAATGCAGGCTATTTAACTAAAAGACTTCCCATCTATTATTATTATTATTATTATTAAAATTTTTATTTATTCTACATACCAACTACAGCTTCCCCTCTCCCCTCTCCTCCCATTCTCTTCCCCACCTCCTTTCTACCCATTCCCCCCTTCACAGAAAGAGTAAAGCCTCCCATGAAAGTCAACCAAGCACGGCATATCAAGTTAAGTGAGGACCGAGCTTCCCCCACCCCCACCTGCATCAAGGCTGAGGGAGGCATCCCACCAAAGAGAATAGGCTCCACAAAGCCAGCTCATGCACCGGGCAGGGACAGATCCGCATCTTACTACTAGGGGCTCCACAGACAGACCGAGCTACACAACTATCACCCACAAGCAGGGGTCTAGCTGTCAGACCAGAGTCCCTGAACTCCCAGGAGCTCCTGTCAGCTGTCTCTGTGGGTATCCCTGTCATGATCTTGACCGTCCCCCCTTCCCTTATATAATCCCTCCTCCCTCTCCTCAGCGGGATTCCTGGAGCTCAGTTTAAAGCTTGGCTGTGGGTCTGTCTAGGGCCCCCGGTCTTAAGCACTCTGTGTCTCCCTCACCTTGCATGATCCCATAAGATACAGCAGGATCGTATTTCATCCAAGGACACTCTCTGCAACTTACCACAGTCTCTACCGCTCCCTTTCATTACTCTAGTTCACTTGCTTATAGTGTTCTTTGAGTCTGATATTCTCGGCCTTACTAGTCTCTGCAACTCCCGTGATGAATTCTGTAGGTGAGGGGGTGCGAGGAGGGGATGTGGTGTCTCTCTAGACCCCAAGTGACAGGTTGTCTCTCAGGCTCATGGCTCATAAAGTCAAATCTGTGACTAAATATTATATCTTAAGGTGTTCCCGTGTCCGTTCGGCTGTGATGTCTGCCACGAGTGTGGAATTGGGAAGCATGCTTCGAGTGAAGTTTGTCTCTGTAGATGATGGTCTAGGCTAATTTAGAATGTAAGGAAAGGTTAGGCCATTTATGACGCACTTAATTCCATTTTCTATGCTTTCGTATTTCCTAAGAAGGTGAAATCTCTGCTTATCTCGATTTTGATTAAGGAGAAAAACATATTCCTAGGAATTGATACACTCCGTCTTTCATCGGAACAAACTCACTTCAACAAAGAAGGAGAGATAAATACTTTAATCCATCACCTTCTTTCTTTCTTTCTTTCTTTCTTTCTTTCTTTCTTTCTTTCTTTCTTTCTTTCTTTCTTTCTTTCTTTCTTTCTTTCTTCCTTTCAAGTTGACAAGAGCTAGGTCATCTTGGAAGAGAGAGAATCTTACTTGAGAAACTGGCATCATCAGATTGCCTGTGGGGGCATTCTATTGCTGTGGGAGGGCCCAGTTTATTATGGACAGTGCCAGCCCTGGGCAGGTGGTCCTGGGTTATATAGAAAAGCAGGTTGAGCAAGCCATGGGGAGTAAGCCATTAAGAAACATTTCTCCATGGTCTCTGGTTCTGTTCCTGCCCTGGCTTCCCTCAATGGACTATGTGGGCCAAATAAGCCCTTTCCTCCCTAAGGTGCTTTTGGTCAGAGCTTTTTATCACAGCAGTCGAAGCCTAACTGGGACATCCACGGGTCTGAGGTCTTACTGAGTGGCCTGAAGCATCTGTGGCAAAGCTGTTTGGTGAGGAGTGGAGCATCATTGTGATGTGGAAATGAGCTACCCCCTCCCCGGAGACAAGGTCCGGTCAGATTCCTTGAGTAGGGAATTGCCATGGAGAACTGGGTCAAAATGTAGCTGATGAGATATAGTTTCTATTGCAGCTCCCCAACTTTCCCTGGTATTGGTTGTGATCCAGGACAAACTTTTTAAGGCTAGTAAAGTTTGACTTCAAGTATGTCTCCTATCTATCTACTCTGCCATCCCAGCACTGAATGGGATGGAGACAAGCATAGTGAACTGGCTCAGCGGGTGGTCCTCTCCACTCTGTAGCTACAGGTTTACACATGCTGGAGGTGTATTTAAAAATGACCACCCTTTGTGGCTGGGGAGATAGCTCAGCAGGGAAAGGATTTGCCTTACAAGCATGAGGACCTGCATTCACTTCCCAGCATCTATGTAAACAGCTATGTATGGTGGCATACACTTGTCAATGTATTACCGAGGAAATGGTAGGTGAGTCCCTGGGGCTCACTTGCCAGCCTACCTACCAATTTTGTAATCTCCGGGTCCTAGTGAAAGTCTCTGACTCAAGAGACAAGGGATGATATGTGAAGTTGACCTCTGACCTCCACATAAATGTGTACACAGATACATGTGCAACTGCAAACACAAATACACACCCACACATACTAAGCAATTAGACGTAAGTGTACATAGTATCAAAGTGTCTCTAAATTCATATCTTTTACATATAGATTAGTGCAAGTTCTCAGATCTCAGAGATGTTTCTTTGCACATTGGGCGGTAGTTAAGGCAGAAACTCCCAACTGGTCAAACGACAGAGCTTAAGTCTCAGTAGTGACATAAATGGGACATTTGCATCAACCTGCCACTCTCCAAGGTACGGATCAGATGTACGAGCCAGAAGTCAGGAGGGCCACGGCTAACTAGTGTCTTCTAAACGTGACAGGACCACTACACTCATGAACCACAGCAGCTGTGACTGCCCACACAAGATCAAGCCAGTAAACATACCAAGGAAGGAAAAGGGGTCGTGATCCCTCCCCCTAAAACTAAGGAGCCTTTTATTGCTGGTGAATCCTAGGAGAGGGAGAGTCAGTTTTCTTTAAGGGTGTGGTCCTGGATAGGTCAGCCAGGCTTTAGTAGATGGCCACAGACCCATGAGTATATTAACATCACAAACTGAGGTTGAAAAACTGTTAACAGAAAAAGAAAGAAGACAGGAAGTTGGATGTAGGGGGGTAAATGTGGATCTGGGAGGAGCTAAGTAAAGGAGTTAGGAAGCAAATACGATCAAAATATATTGTATGAAGTTCTCCAGGACTTAATAAACACCATTTTCCTAGAAGGATGGAAGACTGCATGATATCAGACAAATTTATCACTACTGCCAGATGAAAGGCTTCTTGAACCACTCATCTGCATCGATGTGTCGAGCATCGCATTCGAATGTAAAGGATTAGCCATCCTTCTAACCTGTTTCCCTGTGTTCCTTGCCACTGATGACAGAGGAGGTCTTCAAAGGAGGGAACAGCCATTCTCAGGGAGACACAAAAACCTACACTGTCCCATCCCTGCTTGGATCGTTAAGGAGGGGCTGCTGAGGGGACAGCGGAGGACAGAGCCTTCCAACTGAGGAGAGACTAATGAGCTCTGTCCCTCCTGGTGGCATCTCTGTGGCTGTTCAGATGATTGGAAGTCCAGTTGGATGTTGAGAGAGAGAGAGAGCTGCTCAGCAGGCTTGTGCCCTCTGTTCTTCTCACCAGGAACAAGCCTACTGAGCAGACAAGCTGGCTCTTTGAGCCCCAACTCTAAAGCACCCAGGGAGGGTACTGAGCACTCTGCTGAAAGCCCCACCCCTTTCTGTTTCTCACAGGTACTCGGTTGGCTTGTCAAGTGCCCCACTCCAGTCCCTGGCACCACACTTCTCCTAGCAGCTTGTCCTTCTCATAGGAAAAGACGTGCCTTGGGAGAGAGTCACAGCTTCATTCCGCAGTCTCCCATGGTGAACGGCGCTGGGGAGGAGCCAGGGTGGGGCCTGAAAATGCTGAGCTGTCCTGACATGACTGAGTGTGGTCTGTGCCCAGTGGTTGGAGCCCCTTTGATACCAGGAGACATTGGTGAGCCAGGTGGGCCATGCTGGAAATGAATAATCAAACCTGTGAGCAGTGCAGGGTCTCAAAGGAGGTGATAAACTCTCATCAGCTGGCTTCCCACACAGGGTTGCCTTCCTCTGCTGTTTCCCAGATTCTGCCCAGAGTCCCCCAGTCCCCAAATCTGTCCCCCACTGAGCAACCACAGGGGACGTTTTGATTATACTGCTTTACTTTGGGGGCTTCAGCTCAGAGATCTGCCCAGGGGACCCTATTCCAAATGCATCTTTGAGATGATGGGGATTAGAACAGCCTTGGGAGGGACCCCTGGGATGTACTGATTTACTTAAGAATACAAGAGGCGACCTGAATGCTCATGATCAGAACATACTCTAGGCTTTATATAGGAATGTTCTGGAAGGCACACTTCTTTCTGTTGGCTATGGGATGGCTCAGAGGTACCCACAAGGGTGGGCAGCTTTTGTAAAAACACAAGTCAGAGCCTGCAAGGTGGATCAGCCAGACTCTTTTCGCTAACCCTGGCAGTTAAACTTTAATCCCTGGAACCCCGAATGTAGAACGAGGAAACTGACACCCTCGAGTTGCCTCTGACTACCCCAGCATGTTCCACGACATAGGCACACCTTCATACAAAACAACGGATATACATGTAATAAAATGTTTAAAAGAATGAAAACCATACAGATGAAAACATAGAGTAGAAAGAATAAAAATGAATGGGAGGGGAAGGAAGATAGGGAGGGGAAAACTGTGGAGTGGAAGGGTATCGCAATAAATCTCACTTGGGGTATATTAGATATAGGATTAATATTTATTGGAAAATAATTTAACACTCAAGATAACAGGTTACCCTTAGGAGGATACTTGAGCGATCGGATGGTCTAAGCGATGGATTTTGATCCAGTCTCTCAAGAAGGCAGAAACAAAACTGGGCGCTCAAGATCCCAGCAGCCCCTTTAGAATGGGGCTGGCCACACCCCCTTCAGTCGCCTGGGACTCGAGATATATGCCTTCCAATCTTATCAGCTAACACCTAAATTCCACCACAGAAGGGAGTCAGGGGGAATGCATATCTAGTAATATATCATTACACTCTATAAAATCCACATCAGTAGTCCTAACTCTGAACCTTTCTATCATCTACATTGACATTGTGTGTATGTGTGTATGTGTGTGTGTGTTGGGGGGGGGGGGAAGAGAGGGGAGGGGGAAGAAGAGAGACACTAAGTTTTACTGTGGGAAGGATTTTCTGTGATTTCTAACCCCTGAGAGTCACACTGGATGTTATTGCTAAATCAGAGATACTTCTGGGAAATCCAGAATGCTTTCTAAGACAATAAGCCCCAGGCATCCTTAAAGGCCATGGCTGGGGAGATAATGGGCCCTTGTGTGATTTGAAAAATGCTCTGAGTGAGATTTCCCAAAAGGAGGCTCAGATGAGTTTGGGGGAGACACTGGAGCTTATTGGTCTCTGGCTGAGGCTGTGAGGGAACTAATGAAGGTCTCAGGCATTGAAGGAAGAAGGTGTGTTTATCCAGCAGTTTCCAAGAGCCTGAACAGGTGGGTTGATGCTTCTCTAAGGATCCCAAATGACACTGAAACACCGCATGTTCCAGGTGACTGTCACCATCTGTGATGTAGAGAGTGGCACAGTGGCAGCTGGGGAGGTCAGGGGACTGGAACATTGTGCTGTGTGTCAGCCACTAAGACTGTTGATGGATGTGCACAATAGAATTCAGAGTTTGCCTTGCGTCCTCCGCATCTCTGAGAGTGAATCAGGAGTCTTTCCCAAGAGCAAAGGCATAGAAACCCCTTCCTTTTCTAGGCTCATCCCAGAATATCTCAGCTGCTCTGATTGGGTACTCTACCTCTGAGCCAATGGCTGACCAAGATGACCCTGTTCTGGCTGGCCATCTGGATTCACTGATGACTGTTGCAGGCTGCAGATGTGACCAGTTTGCCCTGAGCATTTTAATGCTGTATTTTTCTCTGCAATGTCCTTTTGTATACCTTGTCTGTTTGGAAGACTGGTTAATACTGATTGTCAGGTTGAGATGGCTCAGCAGGTAAAGATGTTTGTCCTGAAGCCTGCCGACCTGAGTTCCGTCTTACTGACTCAAATCATGGAAGGAGAGAGCTAACTCCTGTGAGTTGCTTTCTGACCTCTACACATATACACAGACAACATATGCATACATAATACACCATACATACATATATACAAATGATAAATAAATATAATACAAAATTTAAAATATTGTTAGCTTGATGGGATCTAGAAGTCAAGCCTTTGGGCTTGTTCATGAATAAGCATCTAGATTGGGTTAATTACTGTAAGAAAACCCTCTCTGGATGTGTGTATCACCCTCCCATGGTGTTGAACACCAGTATTCAGCTCACCCTGTCCTGACTGAGCATGCGATGTGACCAGCTGTCCTCAATGTTTCTCCATCATCATAGACCGTCCTCTTACGTTGTAGCCAAAATAAGCACCTTTTTTTCTGGGTCACAGTAACCAACACACCATCTTTTCTGTATCAGTTCAAGCCCCTCCTCTGAGGACTGTTTGTAGCTTTGTTAACCATTTCTTGTTTATTATTACAGACAGTCGAACTGAGAGATGTTCTGTCTTGGGATTTTATGACTGTATGAGATCAGGGACGTGATGCATACTCAATAGAACTGTTACTTTAAATGTTAATTTTGATTTTTATTTTTTAGGCTGGCAGCTTGTGACATAGTACTCAACTGATGCTTTGTAGTTTTATGTTCAGCCATCACAGAGTGTATGTATATATTATATATAAAACTCATTTTCCCACAGGACACTGGTTTGTGCATTTACTTTATAAGGTAGCCAATATGAAATATTGAACATGTTTTATAAGACAGATAGAGTTTATGTTCCAAAGTTCTGCTTAACCATGGATTGATGTGAATGCTCAAGGGAGGCAGGGACAGGGTACGTTGTTCAGATAAAAGGTATTAAATATGTTTTAACTCAAGATGTTCTTTGCCTAATGATGGTAAGACAAATAAAATGAAGCCACTTCCTCAAGGAGTCTTAGCTAAGAGTAGTGTGTTGTTGACTATTGTCAAAGCCTTGGTAATGTCAACTGCCCTCATGTTAATGCCCCCCCCCCCCCTTTAAATGCAGGATAAGAGTTGGAGGCTATGGTAATTAGGATTCCTGATTGACAGGTGTCAGACCCTTTCTTGGAGTCCTGAATGGCTGCTTTAGCAGAGGACTATCAGCTGAGAGGCAAGCCTTCATCACAGCCTGGCTTTTTTTGAACACTGGAAGATGTTCTTGAGGAAGCTCCATAGTAACTACAGCAGCTTGCTGCCTATGCACAAATCCATCCCAAGGGGGCGCTGTCCCAGGCGCAATTGTTTAGACGGTGTGGGCAAGAGCTTTCTGCTGTTATAAACTTCAGTTAACCTCGGTAGCCATACTCAACCAGGCCAGAGGAGTACAGAGGGAGCACTCTCTGTGACTATGTAAGAAGGTTGGATTCACTCTTCCAGTCATCCGGGAGCCCTATTCTTGTGTTGTCCCCTGGTGTTGCAATATTAGGCTCAACCAAAGGTTTTTTTGTAAGTGGTGTTTTCTCGTCTATTTTTAGTCTTTAGTAGGGCAAAATGAGCTGGTCATACAAAGTGGAGACGGTAGGATGGACAGGGAGGAGGAGGGGAAAGGCGGTGATGGCAGTGGATGTGGCTGCAGCAGTAACAGAGTGATTTCAGAGTTCCAGGGAGTGTCTGGGGTAGAAACAGTGGGAAGCAGGGGTGGGGCAGGCAATGAGGAATGGCGGAAGAAGAGGGGAGAAAGCCAAAGGAGGGAGAAAGGCTGTAAAGAGTCACAGAAGAGAAACAGTAGGTTCTGGCTGCCATGAAGATCCTGGGGAACTGGCGAGCCTTATGGTCCAGAGCTTACAGATACCCCAGGTCCAAGAGCCATCACACTACCTTTGCAGAAGCGGAACCTCCAGCTCTTCAGGAATTGTAACATGAGCAGGCAGTGCCTGCTGCTGCAAGCCAAGGGTCACATCAGCTGCCAAGCATTGGTGCTTAAAGCCCGGAGTAATAATACTTCAAATCGAGCCCTCACAGTCTGAGTATCTGGCTCCTAAAGCCTAAAGGAACAGGTCTGTAATCTTGGGGCTTGGAGATACGAGTCTCTTGGGTGTTTCTTGGGCACTTAAGAGCCTAGGACAGCCAGCCCCAATCCATTATGACCTACCCATGATTTCCGTCTGAGAGAACTCTCTCAGCTGGCTGTTTGGAAGCAATGGGTGTCAGGAGGTAACTCCATCACCACTGCGGGAGGAGCCGTGTCAGTCACTCGTCTACCTTGCAAGTATTTGTTGGTTATTCATGATGTGTCAAGTATTACCAATGGTGGGACTATAACAATGAATAGAGGGAACCAGAACATCCTCCCCTCATGGAGCAGATATTTTGAAGAGGTGATTAGGGAAATCAATGAGCAGTTATGTGTTTGTGTGTGCGTTATGCTTACATGCATATGTATGACTAACTAAGCATAACATGCATTTTATAGGTATGCATTTTATTACATATTTATATATGAATAAAATATAAGTAGGTGGGGAAGGCCATGCTGGCGTCCATGACAGCTTCACAAATGCTGGAAAGCAAAGGACTCTGTGGGAAGCTAAGAGAAGGCACTGGTCACACAGGCATCGAGGAGAGAGATAAATGTAGAGGTGGAAAGGGGTTCTTGGCCTCAAAAAACCCCACAAAGACTCTGGGTGGCTAGAGTGGTACCCAAAGGTACATGATAAGACTGAGGCTGGTGTGAGATGTACAGTCTGGGCACTGTGAGCTAGAAGGGAAATCAGTGAATAGTACTCAGTTCACCAGGGATGGATGCTTTTGGGTTGTCACGGACCATCCTGGCTGCTACATTGAAGCAGAGGTGAGGAAAGCAAATGGGTGTGGTTGAGTGTGGGAGTGACAGGTGAGGGCCATTCCTTCATCTATTATCCACAATGTCCTGGACCAGGATGGACCCATCCCAGAGAAGAACTGCTGAATGTAAATGCCTGGGAAGGGAACCCCAGAAAAGATTGTAGAAAACTGGGTGTGAAAGACCAATAGAGAGGAATCAAGATGAGCTGAGACACTGGCCAAAGACATGGAAGGATTGGCTGTATGCCATAAAGAAGATTCTGGACGAAGAAGGTTGGAATGGCATGTTATGTAAAGTACCACACTACCGTGCCATTCTCCTGCACATCTGCCTTCTCTCAGGTCTGGTTAAGTGTGCCTCTTGGTTTTGGTGCTCCTGGTATCCTGGGAAGAAACTAGCACCAGATAAAGATTCCATTTGCGCTTAGTGACTGCCTCCCAACTTGCTAGAGATGGCCATTCATTGGAGGCTCTCTTCTGAGAGGACAGGCTACAACTGATTCCTGTCTAGAAGCCCTGGGGCTCTGTGTGATATTCTTTCTGGATATCAAGGAGGTGCCTTGGGCACTTAAGAGCCTAGGACAGCCAGCCCCAATCCATTTTAACCCACCCATGATTTCTGTCTGAGAGAACTCTCTCAGCTCGCTGTTTGGAAGCAATGGGTGTCAGGAGGTAACTCCATCACCACTGCGGGAGGAGCCGTGTCAGTCACTCGTCTACCTTGCAAGTATTTGTTGGTTATTCATGATGTGTCAAGTATTACCAATGGTGGGACTATAACAATGAATAGAGGGAACCAGAACATCCTCCCCTCATGGAGCAGATATTTTGAAGAGGTGATTAGGGAAATCAATGAGCAGTTATGTGTTTGTGTGTGCGTTATGCTTACATGCATATGTATGACTAACTAAGCATAACATGCATTTTATAGGTATGCATTTTATTACATATTTATATATGAATAAAATATAAGTAGGTGGGGAAGGCCATGCTGGCGTCCATGACAGCTTCACAAATGCTGGAAAGCAAAGGACTCTGTGGGAAGCTAAGAGAAGGCACTGGTCACACAGGCATCGAGGAGAGAGATAAATGTAGAGGTGGAAAGGGGTTCTTGGCCTCAAAAAACCCCACAAAGACTCTGGGTGGCTAGAGTGGTACCCAAAGGTACATGATAAGACTGAGGCTGGTGTGAGATGTACAGTCTGGGCACTGTGAACTAGAAGGGAAATCAGTGAATAGTACTCAGTTCACCAGGGATGGATGCTTTTGGGTTGTCACGGACCATCCTGGCTGCTACATTGAAGCAGAGGTGAGGAAAGCAAATGGGTGTGGTTGAGTGTGGGAGTGACAGGTGAGGGCCATTCCTTCATCTATTATCCACAATGTCCTGGACCAGGATGGACCCATCCCAGAGAAGAACTGCTGAATGTAAATGCCTGGGAAGGGAACCCCAGAAAAGATTGTAGAAAACTGGGTGTGAAAGACCAATAGAGAGGAATCAAGATGAGCTGAGACACTGGCCAAAGACATGGAAGGATTGGCTATATGCCATAAAGAAGATTCTGGACGAAGAAGGTTGGAATGGCATGTTATGTAAAGTACCACACTACCGTGCCATTCTCCTGCACATCTGCCTTCTCTCAGGTCTGGTTAAGTGTGCCTCTTGGTTTTGGTGCTCCTGGTATCCTGGGAAGAAACTAGCACCAGATAAAGATTCCATTTGCGCTTAGTGACTGCCTCCCAACTTGCTAGAGATGGCCATTCATTGGAGGCTCTCTTCTGAGAGGACAGGCTACAACTGATTCCTGTCTAGAAGCCCTGGGGCTCTGTGTGATATTCTTTCTGGATATCAAGGAGGTGCCTTGGGCACTTAAGAGCCTAGGACAGCCAGCCCCAATCCATTTTAACCCACCCATGATTTCTGTCTGAGAGAACTCTCTCAGCTCGCTGTTTGGAAGCAATGGGTGTCAGGAGGTAACTCCATCACCACTGCGGGAGGAGCCGTGTCAGTCACTCGTCTACCTTGCAAGTATTTGTTGGTTATTCATGATGTGTCAAGTATTACCAATGGTGGGACTATAACAATGAATAGAGGGAACCAGAACATCCTCCCCTCATGGAGCAGATATTTTGAAGAGGTGATTAGGGAAATCAATGAGCAGTTATGTGTTTGTGTGTGCGTTATGCTTACATGCATATGTATGACTAACTAAGCATAACATGCATTTTATAGGTATGCATTTTATTACATATTTATATATGAATAAAATATAAGTAGGTGGGGAAGGCCATGCTGGCGTCCATGACAGCTTCACAAATGCTGGAAAGCAAAGGACTCTGTGGGAAGCTAAGAGAAGGCACTGGTCACACAGGCATCGAGGAGAGAGATAAATGTAGAGGTGGAAAGGGGTTCTTGGCCTCAAAAAACCCCACAAAGACTCTGGGTGGCTAGAGTGGTACCCAAAGGTACATGATAAGACTGAGGCTGGTGTGAGATGTACAGTCTGGGCACTGTGAGCTAGAAGGGAAATCAGTGAATAGTACTCAGTTCACCAGGGATGGATGCTTTTGGGTTGTCACGGACCATCCTGGCTGCTACATTGAAGCAGAGGTGAGGAAAGCAAATGGGTGTGGTTGAGTGTGGGAGTGACAGGTGAGGGCCATTCCTTCATCTATTATCCACAATGTCCTGGACCAGGATGGACCCATCCCAGAGAAGAACTGCTGAATGTAAATGCCTGGGAAGGGAACCCCAGAAAAGATTGTAGAAAACTGGGTGTGAAAGACCAATAGAGAGGAATCAAGATGAGCTGAGACACTGGCCAAAGACATGGAAGGATTGGCTATATGCCATAAAGAAGATTCTGGACGAAGAAGGTTGGAATGGCATGTTATGTAAAGTACCACACTACCGTGCCATTCTCCTGCACATCTGCCTTCTCTCAGGTCTGGTTAAGTGTGCCTCTTGGTTTTGGTGCTCCTGGTATCCTGGGAAGAAACTAGCACCAGATAAAGATTCCATTTGCGCTTAGTGACTGCCTCCCAACTTGCTAGAGATGGCCATTCATTGGAGGCTCTCTTCTGAGAGGACAGGCTACAACTGATTCCTGTCTAGAAGCCCTGGGGCTCTGTGTGATATTCTTTCTGGATATCAAGGAGGTGCCTTGGGCACTTAAGAGCCTAGGACAGCCAGCCCCAATCCATTATAACCCACCCATGATTTCTGTCTGAGAGAACTCTCTCAGCTCGCTGTTTGGAAGCAATGGGTGTCAGGAGGTAACTCCATCACCACTGCGGGAGGAGCCGTGTCAGTCACTCGTCTACCTTGCAAGTATTTGTTGGTTATTCATGATGTGTCAAGTATTACCAATGGAGGAGGAAGCCCCAACAATGTCTAGAGACCTTCCTCACCATCCTTGTGCACCCCGAGAATGTGGTGAGACATCTGTCACCATGGCTCTGACTGTGGAGTGGGTCATGACAGCTATAAATATCCACTTCCTCCTTGCTATCTGGAATCTTGGTGAGAGATTCCTGGTGCGGCCAGACTGGAGTCCTTGGCCCCAGGCTTCTCTTCGCATGCCTTTGCTTTGAATCATTTTTGTTTTCAATTTAAAAAAAGAAAGAAGAGCTTGGGAGGAAAGATAGAGTCAGGGAACAGAACGGAGGGATGAGAATAGTGTGTGGTGTCCTCACTCATGCAGAACTGTGTGGGAGGGCCAGCGGTCAGGAGACAACTCCTCTCTCAAGTGGCTGATTTTATAAATCAAAGTCAGTTATAAGCATAAGCTTTATGACTTTATTGATCTCACACAAGACTGTAAATGCATCATGGAGCATGGCTGCGTACATCAGTCTGGGTCCTGATCCACTTTCCCACTCTGTTACAGTCCAAGTGGGCAGAAAGAAACCTTCGTTGTCAATCTTTGGTGTGGGCGTGGGTGTGGGGGAGTCCCTGCATCCCGCTGCCATCTCCCAGGGTCTGGGAAAAGATCAATGTCAGGGTGACAAAGGCACAGAAGAAAAGCCTCACAGCCCATGCATGGACTAGATCACTATTTGTGCTATTTTGATTTGGGGCTGGGAGATACTCCCAGCAAAACCAGAAAGGGAGGAAGCCTGCAGATCCAGCTGTGCATAAACACCCACACCCATGTAACTACAGGTTTCTGCAGCAGAGAGGAACTGTCCACTTGCCTTAACCACGTCTTCATCTGCTGACCTGCACTCCACTGAGTCCGACAGACCTTGCACTGTGCCGTCTTCCTCTACAGAGATCACCTTCACAGGGACAGCCACTGTCTTTCCAGTGAGGATGGCTGTGTTCAGTATCTCTGCCTCCTGGAAGAACAAACACATTGTTCATTATCTAATCCCCAAATGAGCAATCCCTTGAATGTGGGGATGCTTCTTCCTGCCTCCCTGAAAGCAGCTCAGCCTTTCACCTGGGCACAGGAAGCCAAGTTCTTGATGCTAGCCAGATGCCAAGAGGTCATTTCTGTAAATACCTGTATTTTGGAGGGACAGGATGGGGGTGGTGATGGAGTAAATTCAGAACTAATACTGAGTCTGCAAACACATATAAATCTCACTATGTATTCAGTACTTTCTTCAGAGCCCCGAAAGTACTAACCCAGCAGTCTTCACATCACCAGATGAGACAGGCACCATGCCTGTTTCTTAGATAGCACCATGGTTACAAGGCTAAGGGAAAATGAAGGAGAGACTTCAATTAGGAGTTTCAGCTTCTGAGTCCTTGCGTTGGTGACCTAAATCATTCTAACCTTAAATACAACGAAGCCAATGCAAAGGAGCTTACATTGATCGGTGATGCTACCAAGAAGACAGGAGTGACCTTGCTTGTTTCTCTCTGTTCTCCATTCCCTCCCTTGCAGGTTCACAGGATTTTCCTAGTTATTAGCTTCTGACTGCTATTTGGCTAAAACCACACAGCCCCAGCCCCTCCCATGCCAAGCATGAACGAAGTAAACTAACTCCGTCACTCCTACAAACTTACAGACATACATATTTTGCTACCAAACTCTTCCTTTAGAGATCAGACAAGAGATTTGTCTGTGGTTCACCACATGGTCTAGTTGCAGAGTTCAGTGCAATCAGGCTGGAACTGGGCTAAAAACTAGTCTGGCTGTCCCTGTTAATGTTGGGAGGTGCTAGGCAGGCCACATGGCTTCAGGGATTGATCTGAGAGAGGTAGAGAGGGAATGAAGGAAAGACACACAGACACGCAGTGAAGCTGGGATCCTGTGGACTGGGCTCTCTGATGGACAAGCTGCAACTCCCATTTATTATATAGACAATATACCTGTTTATATACAGGTGAACGGGGGGGGTGGTTATTACATATTGGAAAACAAGGAGACAGGTTTATTATATACATCTGAGCAGAGAGGCAGATTCAGCTAATCTTGGTAGGATGAATCTCTGTAGGAGAGCAGTCTTGAGGCCATAAATATTGGTGGGGGGCTATGGTGGCCATTTCTGCATACACAGTAACTATCTGAAGATGGACCGGAAGGATTTTCAATTCCCTTGAGCCTCATCCCTGGAAGTCTTTGGCATTTTCTCTTGAGTCCAAGACTGAGGTCCTTGCCCCAGCCATGCCTATGTCAACAAGACACATGTACTCAAGACTTCACTTGCTTCCTACACATAACACACATGCCTCAGATTCTGCAGGCCACAGCCTCCAAGCCCTAGCTCCTGGCATGTCAATGTCACTGCAGCCTGACATTCTCTAACAGTGTCCCCACGAGTCCTTTGGGCAACAAGCCCCATTGCATTCTGTAAAGTCGGAGCTTGCCTGGTTCTTCTTGATAGAATAACAGGGGGAAGTTGGATAAGTGCAGGGTTCGCTCAGCCACCATCATACTTCGACTTGTAGCTACTGGGTCAGGATGTCCCTGTTCTAAACCCAAACTCTAGAGGGCCGAGGCACCTTCTTCCTTGGGGACGATGTTTGTAAACAGTCTAGCAGTTTGTAAACAGAGTAGCAGTTATCCACATCACTACTGCCCTCCTGGTAAGCCTGCTTCTAATGGGATACACTTCTTCCCTCCCTTGGGAGGATCCCCGCATTTCAGCTCCTTTGGTTGACATGTGACCTCTGCTGATGCAATGCTATTTTCATCCTAAAAGACAAGACTCCACTTTGGAACATTCCTGAACTCAATACCCAGGTCTCTCAACACCCCACTCAATACATTTTAATTTTGAACGTACATTTATTTATTTAAGTGCACACACACACACACGTGTGTGTGTGTGTGTGTGTGTGTGTGTGTGTGTGTGTGGTGGGCACATATGCCATGGTGCGCATGTGTAGGTCAGAGGACAACTTCTTTAAAATGATTTTTATCTAATTTTTTTTTTTAAATATTCTCCATACCAACCACAGTTCCTCTTCCCGTCTCTCCTCCCCACCCCCCCCACCCCCCCAGCTTCTCCCTACCTGTCTCCTCCATCCACTCCTCAGAGAGGTTAAGGCCTTCCATAGAGAGTCAATAGTCTGGCAGGTATATCAAGTCGACAGAATCAACACCCCCTCCCCAGAATCAAGGTTGAGCAAGGTATCCCTCTACAGGAAATGGGCTCCAAAAAGCCACTTCATGCACTAGGGAATAAATTCTGGTCCTACTGACGGAGGCTCCACAAAGCTGTCATCCACATTCAGAGGGCCTAGTTCAGTCCCATGCAGGTTCCCCAGCTGTCAGTCCAGAACCAGTGAGCTCTCAGAACAACCTTTGAGAATCACTTCTCTCACTTCTAGTATGTGATACGCAAGAATCAAACTCAAATTGTCAGACTCGGCCACAAGCCCTGTCTGCAGAGTCATCTTGCCAGATCTACTCTACAGATATTTTTCTTGGGGCCAAGTGCATTATTATCAATTGTGAGAAGTGATTGGTGTCTGTATTTTGTGGGAGGGACAACCAGGCTGCTCTCAGCCTTGGATAAGGAGGCTTCTTTCTGCAGTGGGCAACAGTCAACCCAGAAATGTTTAACTGCTCAGAGTGATAATAATGAAAGGCTGTGAATGTCCAGCCCTAAATGGGACAGCAATATCAACCCCTCCACGGCTCGGGGAATATTAAAAAGAGAGGAAGGAAGAACGTAAGAGCCAGATGATGGAGAAGAATTCTGAAATTCTATCCTCTGGACAAAACATGTCTAAGGAACACATCAACTCCCAGAAGCTATGGTAGTTTTGCACAAGACCTGTACAAAATCAAGCCAGATGACATTCCAGGGTGAATAGGGGAGGAGACTATGAGGTCCCCACTCCTCTCGGAGGAACTATTGGTTATTGATGACTCCCGGAGAAGAGTTCTTTTTCTTCAGGTGCATGGCCATTGGTAGAGTGCTCCACACTCATGAACATGTAGACCACCTTCACTGAACACAGAGGGTTATTATTTTTTTTTGAAAGGTGGATAGGGACATTTGGGGGGAGAGGGACTGGTGTCAGGGTGGATATGATTAAGATAAATTTTATACAAGTATGAAATTATCAAAATGTTTATTGTGGCAGATCTACAAGGTAGAAGGATTGAGTTCCAGATGACCCCCTAAGATCACCTGAATCATTGTGGGGGAGAGGACACTTCTGCTGACCTCAGTTGGCAAGAGGTGTCCTGTTGCAGTCTGATTTGGAAGTGACTTGTTACTGCCATATAACCTGATCTCTTCTGACTGATAGAATACTTGGCCTCTGAATGCACTCCATGCAGTGGCTTATGACCCTACTGCCATGGTTTCTTGGGTAGACCCAGCCTAAGTCATTTTGGTGGCCCCGTGTTCCCTGCTCTTCCTAGGTGTGGTTGATTTCTTGAAGCCTTTTCACTTCCTATCAAAGATTGATAACCTAACAAACCAGAGGCCTCGAACCAGACCAATGACTCTGCACCAAACACTTGTAAATAAAGATGTATGAATAAAATTGTTTACTGCATGAGTCATTGTGTAACACTATGGCTTTTAGGACGAGACTGATATTTTCCCTTCTCTTCCTCTTTCTCTTTTCTCTTAAATTTTATTTCTTTTTGGGTGGGATGAGGGAGAGTTTGCAAGGTCAGAGGGTGAATATGAAGAGATGGAGAAATGAATGAGATGGAGATTCATGATAGGAAAGACGAAGAATAAATACTAAGAGGGAAAAAAAATTAACCTAACTAAGCAGAGCAATATATCACCACCTTGTTCTTGTCTTTTGTTTGTTTTCTGAAGCTCTTGCCACCCTGGACACACACACCCTCAATAAACTGTGGGGATATAATAGCAGAAGAAGCCATGGCTCACACTGTTAGTCCCAGTACTTGGGAACCAGAGGCAAGAGAATCTCTGTAAGTTCAAAGCCAGCTTGGTCTTCAAAGCAAGTTCCATGACAGGACTGTTGCATAGAAAACTCTGTCTGAGTAAAACAAAGCAGGAGGAGGTGGATCTGTCCTCTGATATCTCCGAATGTTTTATTATATCCCCACAATAAACAGCAAACGATGTCAAGATGATGAGTCGGGAGGTTTTCGTGGATACCACATTAAACACGGAGAGTTATTAGATGACCACAGAGATAGTAGATCTAATTAGCAATAAGACTGCAGGGCCATAAATAAGCCCCGTGACTCTTCCCGCCAGCAGGAAACATCACTCAGTCTGATGCCCGAGACACATACAGATTTACAAAGCATTCTCTCTTTCATCAAATGCATGGGGTGTCTGGGTTTAGTGGCAGTAACATAGGACAGAGAATTCTGCATTTTAGCAGTCACCCTGAAATCAGACCATTCCTCTACCTAAGTGGGGAGCTAGAGAAGTCGGAACAGTAGAGCAGCCTGCTCATCAGCCTCCCACTCAGGCTTGCTTCTCTGTATCAGCAGGACACACCTAACTATATACTCTTTTTTCCTTTGTACAAATGTGAATATAACTTTTTAAAATCAAAGCCACACATGTTCACTGTTAAAAAAAATCACACTTGCTTAATAGTTCATGAAAAGACACTTTACAAGCATCCCATTCCTCATGCCCATCTCCACCTTGTCAATCCCAACTCTCCTACCCAGACTAAAAACGTTCTCTTATAGGATGAAATAATGCACAGTATGACTTAGTCTCAATGGAACAATTTTAGATCTAATCTTTTGTCCTACTTTCATTGATGTTGCTGTAATAAAATTTTCCTTGAAAAGAAACCTAGGGATGGAAGGGTTTATTGTAGCTTGCAATTTCTGGTTATTGTCCATTGTAGAGGCAAGATCTTAAGATGGATGATTAATGACATCACACTCACAGTCAACAGCAGGGAGAGAATGCACATGTGCATGCTAAGTGTTCAGCTTACTTTTTCTACTCTTACAAAGCCCAAGATTCAAACCTAGGGAGTGGTACTGCCCATAGTGGGCTGGGTCTTCTAACCTCCTTCAATTCCATTAAGAAAAATCAGTCCTTCACAGACACACACAGACCAACCTCATTAAGCTAGACCCTTATTCAGACTTTCAAGGTGATTATAGATTGTGCCAAATTGGTATTTAGAATTCATCATCACATACATGCCAATTGATGGTATGATAGATGAGATGCTGGCTCTACTGCATTTGGCTCTCTCCCTTAGTCACCTTGGTTGGGTCTCTTTATGGACTACACCATTATTTCAAGGGAACTGTTCTATTATATATTAGGTAGATCAGAAAGTGGAGGCTTCAAATTTCAGTCTGGAGATGGTTATGCTCTGGAGATCTGATGTGCAGCAGGGTGAATTTGATTGGTTAGAATGTTCAAGATGCTTAAGCCAAAGGAGTCAGGTTTAACACCCGTACACCAATAACCATCCATACCAAATGAACTATGTGAGCTGATGACTCTAATATCTACGCTGATGATGGCAAACATTTCAAAATGTAACTAGAACACCATCCTACACACTTAGAGCATCTTCTTGTCAATTAAAACTCAATAAAGCTAGGAGGAAATGAGATAAACGTATTGACCCCAATAAGTGTTTGGCATTGCTATAGACAGGTTGAATGTGGCTTCTCTCCTTCAATGAGACCTGATTAGGAACATATGACTAGAGTCTGGGAAGCTGTGTGACTCCTGAGGTGAGGCCATACAAGGAAATGAAGGTCCCACCTGGCTTTTCCCCAGGGGGACATGCTCTTTGGACTTAGCTGCTGTGCCAGGGAGAATCCTGAGTGACAAACAGAGGGATCTGGTTGGCAGTCTCAGTGGAAGTCCAATAATAATTTACCAGTTATGGGACTAATGAGGTCTCTGTAAGGACTCCAATCCATCATCTCATTGTATTAGCCAAGGGACCCTGAGCAGGAGCTACCTACCCAGAACTAGGGCAGAAATGAATGACTAGTGTTTCATGTGAGCATGCATAATGGTTCTTGAGGTTCTGCCCACCTTGAGAGATGAGAGGGGCTTGGTCATCCTCCAGCCTGTCACATACTGATTCCCCAGCTTGTGGGAGTCAAATTTCCTGCTCCTGCTTCCTCTTGTGACTCTTGGCAAATGAGTGGCAGCTTTGGCCTCCATTTCTTCATCTGCAGAATGAAGCTTATCAGTGTTTCTAGTCACCCAGTTGAATTGAGGATTGTGCATGTGAAGGACCTTAGGATATTACGGTTGGTGATGGCCTAAAGCATGCTGGTCTTTATTGCTTTCACCTACTCTACCTGACTTCTAGACTTTCAGCCATGCCTGGCTTCTGGGATTTGAAATGGGGGAAGAAATTCAGGCTTGGAGGTTCATGAATAAAGTGCTAGCCTAACAACCTTGGCTGAGGTAATGTGAACTCTTGGGAGCTAAGTTGCCTTTTCCTGAAAGTCAAGGACAGTCCAGCAGAGTTTGCTCATGTGTCAGTGTGCAGCCTCTGGGTCCATTTCCTGTATTATATAGCCCCTCCTCTGCCCTTTTCTGAATGTCTCTGAATCTCTCTGCACCTTGCCCTCATCATCCCGGGCATCAGGTTTCCAGACTGCATCCATTGGAACGGGGAGAGTTAATGAGCTCAGCCCTTAAGAGTGATTGATGTTGTTAAGTTTTCAATAAAGTTCGGTGTTATTAACTGTATCATAATGTATGCAATGACTTATATGGAGCCAGTATGTTCTTGGCAAAAGAAAAGGGCTAGAGAGATGAGGGAGGGAAGGAGGAAGAAAAGAAGGGAGGCAGAAGCCACAGGAGAGATATAATCTATTGCATCATCTGGGGGACTCACGCTACATTAGAAGTTAGATCAGGATGGGAAGGGGACTTTTCTGTCCCCTTGGTGGGCTCTCAGCATCCATGGCCACTGCTCAGATAGATGCCAACTTTAGAATTAAAAACAAACATTTCCTATTCACAGTCCCCATCCCCCGAAAGCCATGGACTTGGTACTCAACCCAGGACAAACAGTATCTCATCAGCAATGAACAGCTGGAGGCTTTGAGCCCTGCAGGATGCATTGCATGGGCGGCCTGGGATCTCTGAAAGTCATCTTAGTTGTGTGTTACTATGGCATCATGTGCTCAAGTTGGGAATCTGAATCTAGGCTTTCTAGCCACGAATTTAGTACTACTTTGGTGTCCCCAGCATTGGTGGTTCTCAGCGAAGATGGGTAAATGAAACACTAAGACATCACCTCCTAGCCTCTTCAATGCCCATCAAATCCACACTAGACTTTTCTCAGGAGGGCACAGATATCTTCCTCAGCTGCTTCCATTCCTGGCCTCTCCGTGGGGGTACTCAGAGCCTGAGCATCTCAAAGGACTAGGACATTCTTATACAGTTTGTCTTTGAGGGATCCAACTCAGGCTGTACCTGGAGATGGAGGTGATCATGTCACTTGGTAAGGAAAAACTCACCTAATTTCAAGGTGACAGTTTTTGTTTTGCTGAGATAGGGTATTTCTGTATAGTTAGTCCTTGCTGTCCTGGAACTCACACTATAGGCTAAGCTGGTCTTCAAACACATAGAAATTCACCTGCCTCTGCCTCCTGAGTTTGGGGATTAAAGGCACACGGCACTACTTGGCTTCAAGGGGACAGTTTAAGCTCCAACCAATGGTGACCTTTTGGATATGAGGACAGTTTGATCACATCTGGATTTCTGCAGAGGAGCTAGCTGAGAGTTAATGTTTTTATGTGAAACCCTGACTTGGCTGTTTGGTCCATATGTGGAAACTGGAACAAAACAGATGGTCTGTGAACTGCAGGTGCCACTGTGAGGCTCTCTATGCAAGACTGTGCTCATGTCTGACAAGGTTGGAGGTGCTACAAATCCTTACCTACCTGCCTAACCTCAGCAGAGGGAAGCAGGCATTTTCCCTAGGACCCTCTGGGTCCTCCAGCATCCTCTGCTCTCAGGGACTCAGGCTCCCTTTATCCCAGCCTGCCTGATGACTTTTCCAGCATCACTACAGCAAGTCTTGGTTTTGCATAACTAATTTAAAATCTTACTTAGTATCTAGTTTTGGAAGTAAGAAGTGGAGTGGCAGCTGTTTAATTAACTGGTTAAGATGCTTAGACAATACTGTTGAATATCTCCAGAAGGGCACTAGGTCACTGTCGTGGGCTGGGCTGAGTTTAGAAAGCTGTTAAACTTCCAGATTGTGCATTTCTGGGGTCCTCAAGGGTGTGGTCAGGGATGTGTTTTTATTTATTGTATTAGTTGTTACAAGAGATGCTAAATGAGGATAATACAAAGAACCTCAGCTCTGTCAAGAAAGAACAATCTGAATAAAGCACCAAGCTGGGTTTTCTCCCTAACCCCGGGCTTGTTAGTATGCTGTCTGAACATGCGTCCTTGCTGGTACTGGTCAGAGTTACCTTCCTTTCTACAAAATGGCCGTGCACATTTCTTTCTATGAGTAAGACAAAATCAAGCTAATGTGCTTAAACTTTTAAGTCAGTTTTATCCTCAAGATCGCAGTTGCACAAAGAGGAATCAGCGAGGAATGGGGCAAAGCCACTTATGTGTGAGGCTGAGGTGGGTTATGGTGACCCAGGACATTCCACGGGCAGCCGATTTCCTTCCTTTTTAAGTTTTAGGAGGCACCATGGTGCACGGTCCCCAAACCTGGTGGGAGGGATGAACAGGATGTCCAAGATGAACATGGTAGTCAGGCACATTGGTGCAAGCTTGTAACCCCAGCATTTGGGAAGATGAGGAGCCCAGGGCAACTTTCGGCTACCAAGGCATTCAAGGGCTACACAAAATCCTGTCTTACAAACAAAACAGCATTAAAAGCAGCACAAACCCAATCCAGTCAAACAAGCGAATAAAAACATTGCCCATCTTCCTGGAAGCTCTTAGGAGGTGGACATGAATTTGCTTTTGAATTGTGCTTTGACAAGGTATTTTTCTGATATTTGGAGGATATACTGAATTTGGAGCCATCTGATTTCAGCTCCACACTGATAATGTGGGGACAGTAAGTTGATGTAGAATGCATACTTCACACAGTTCACTCATTTAAAGTGAACAGTTTATTGGCTTTTAACCACACACCTTCTCAACATTGCTACAATTTTAAAATAATTTTATCATATCAAAAAGAGAAACTATGTATCTGTCATTACACATCCCCACTCCAGCTTCAACCAGTCACCTAATTTCTGTCCATGGATTTCTCTTTCATGACTATCTCCTATGAACTGAATCACACTGTGGGTGGTCTTATGTGTTTGGGTGGGTCCCTGTAGCCTGATGCCACCAGGCTCCTCCCCTGCCGTGACATGTGGGAATTTGTTGCCTGTCTTGCCTCTGTGTGTTTTCAAATGTACAACAGAATGGCTTCTGATGAATGAACCTCTGCTGTTTTTTTTTTTTTCCACCGATGCTAGCAAACTTATTTATAAATAAGCTATATTCTGTTTACCGAAGGTAGCCCTTAGATGTGATTCCTTAACCCTTCAGACTGAATTCCTTTTCAGTGGACCACTGTCCTAGTTAGCTCTCTGTTTCTGTGATAAGACATCATGAATGAAGGCAACATGAAGAGGAAAGGGTTTATTTCAGTTTATAGTGGACGGTCCATCATGAAGAAGTCAGAGCAAGAACTGATGCAGAGGTCACGGAGAAACGCTGCTCACTCGCTTTTCCCCATGGTTTAAGCTTGTTCAGTCTGATTTCATATACAACCCAAGACCACCTGCCTAAGGGATGCACTGCCCACAGTGGGCTGGGCCCTCCCATATCATCTTCTCTCAAGAAAATACCTTACAGACTTGCCCACAGGCCAACCTGATGATCAGGAGGCAATTCCTGAACCTGAATCATCTTCTGACCAGATGATTGTAACTTGTATTAAGTTTACAAAACCTAGCCAGCAAAACCACACACTTAAAAATCTGAGAATTGGGCAAAAATTGAAACACCTATGTAGATGTGCTGGGATTCAGAAGTCCAGGCTTTGATTCAGGAGGGGAAGCAGCTACTCTCCATGAGCCCATGCTTTTTAGAATGGGAAGATTCAAAATTATCTAGGATGTTTTGAGTCTTAGATCTTGGTTTAGAATAGTACCATATAAGTGATGCATCAGGAAGCAAACCATACCCAAACCCAACAGCTAAAGCTGACATTTGTAAGAAACACAGAGTATAAGAGAATAAGAACTCAATTTTCTTTATCTTTCCCTTTAAACTCTTTGTGTGTGTGTGTGTGTGTGTGTGTGTGTGTGTGTGTGTGTGTGTGTGTGTGTGTATGCTCATAACACCTGTGTCACACCTGTGACTGTGGCACCCTTAAAGGCTGGAAGATGGTGCTGCATCCCCTGTAGCTGGAGTTACAGGGGGCTGTGAGCTACCTGCCATGTGGGTGCTGGGAACCGAACTCTGGCCTTCTGTAAAACAAGCGCTCTTACCTGCTGAACCATCTCTCCATCCAATCTCACCTTTTAAGAAAGCTCTGCTCTTTGTGTCAGAAACACTGAATGCAGTGATTCATAAGGAAACTAATGATATGACTAACGGCTGTTAAGCATGCTGATACAGATCACAGGCGGACAGCTGTGGATGTTGACAATGGTTCTTAAAGGAAGTTTCTACTTCCCTCACAACCTGCAAACAGCAAGCAAGCATGGCTTGAGTACTTAATCTGTGTTGATAGGTCCTTCCTGATGGCGTGAAGTCTTACTCTTTGAAGCCAGGGGGAAGCTCTGCCCGCAGCTGCCTTTAACCAAGTGGGGCTCTCATCCACTTTTCAATTGCTACAGAAAAATGCATGTCAAATTGTCAAAGGCGACAGAATTTTCCGAACGCCTGGAGAAGCGTATCAGTTTTATGGTTCATGAGACTAAGGAATTAATTCAATTGGTTTGGGAAGGGCAGACAGAATTAATAAACATCAAAGGGTCGCTCCGAGGCTGTGCTTTGCAAAGGGGGCCGTTTGGAAAGTGGGCCTTGCTGAGAGCCGCAGCCTTTTTGGGACCTGCCAGCCTCAATGATTTCAGCAAGTCCCGTGTTGGGGCCAGAACCAGGACCTGATCATCTATGCTAATGAAGGTGCCGAGGCGTGGCTAATCCCCAACAGTACCAAGTGCAAAAGCCATTTTCAGTTTGGCCCCCGAAGACATTATGTTCTCCTTTCCTCCTCTTCAGCAGACAACTTCTTAATTATGTTTTTCTTAGGCTAATGCAAAAATGAATTTGCATGTCTGCAGCCCACACTAATTGAGGGAGGGTGAATGCCACAGCGATCACTCGGGGAGATTCAGCTAAATCAGTCCAGGGCTGAGTCAGCCATGTGGCTCCCTGGGCCACTGACCAAGGGAATGTGCTGTCAGCCCTGTTTCTCTTCCTTGAGCTGGGACTGTGGTAGAGGGTGAAGTCAACCTTCTCTGCTACTTCCTGAGCCTGAACTCCCACTGCCCTCGCACCAGAGAAAGTCAAAGTCAAATGAAGGTCCTGGGCCTTGAAGAAAAAGAAACCAATCCTTAAACCCTCTTCCCCTAATCAAGGTTTTGGGACAGGCAATCTATGGCAGTTTATTCAGGCTCATGTATTCTAACACTTGGCCACCAGAAGGTGGCGCTGTTTGGGGGCCCATTATGGAATCTCTAAGAGGCAGAGCCTGACTAGAGGAAATACATCACTGGGGGGTGGGCTTTGAGGGTTTATTGCCCCACCTCCTTCTACTTTGCTCTTTCTGCTTCCAGTTCAGGGTTGAAGATGTGAGCTTCCAGTTTCTTGCTGCAGCTGTTCAATACCAGGTTTCTCTCACGGATATGGACTCTCCCTCTGATACCATAAGCTCTAACAAACTCATGTATAAGTTCCCTTGGTCATGGTGCTTTATTACAGCAGCAAAAAGTAACAAATATGAAACACAGGCAAAGCTTAGCAACACAAGACTGCTCCATTTGAGCTAAGCTTACAACTTTCCTACAAATGGATGATGTATCAACCTGGGACTCCCCCACCTGTATCACATTCCAGGCCCATCCCACTCTAAGTCATGCAGAAAGTGGCTCTACTCTTCAGGAAGTCATGGTTTAGATACAAACATATCTGGGAATTAGACACAGTGGGCCAATCCAGCCTGACCCAGTTTTGGATGCTTTCACAGCAAGATTGTGTATACTTTTAGGGAAAGTCCTGTATTTACAGAATTTTGACCATGAATGATAGTGTGTGCCTATAATTACAAACAGATGCATCACGGGAAGGAACATATTCAGTTAATAGAGGTTTATGTAACCAAGACCTGCCAATCAAAATCAAAGCATCACCTATGTCCCACCACTAGCAATTGACTTCTCTTGGTCCTGTAAAAAGACTCTGGGAGTTATACCAGGGACTCTGGAATACCGTGGCTCTCTTGCAGTGATTTCAACCAATATTATCATTTTGCTTGTGAATAAAGTTCCTTACTAGTTTGATATCTGTGTGAGCTTCTTGAGCTCTTTGAACAAAATGCTAATAAGGCAGAGCACCTAGTTCAGAGAACCCTGTTTGAACTAGACCTTAGCAATGGTGGAAGCTGGCTTTGCTCTCAACTGTCCTAATTACAGATATGCATGATATGGCAAGGCGATTGCATGCTTCTCAATTGTTTGTGAGATGGATAGGTGATCTTGCTGTGGGAGACAAGAGCTGGGAAGACCCTTCCAGCAAACTTAGTGACACTTTATTCTGGCTGGTTCCAGGCTTGTCTAGCTTTTGTAAACTCTGGTGTTATATTCCACTGCTTCAGTTGCATCACTGTTGGGGTGTCTCATACTTTCTGGGTTCAAATGCTTCTCTCAAAACATCTCTCTGTCAACATGCCAAATGAAGAAAGTACCCACAGTTACTTGACTGAGAAAGCTCCAAACATCATGGTCATCATCTATTTTTTCTTGCCTATGCCAGTCTCACACCTATCAGGGTGCCTGCTGCCAACATGCATCACAGATCCAGCCATGTTCCTGCCGTCCATCCTAAGTATTGTCAATCAAACCATCACAAGAGGTATAGCCATGTTACAGAAATGCATTTGAAAAGCCCAGGTCTGGTTGACTTGCACCAAATATTTATTCCTCTTAGGATAGTGATTAAAAACAAAACAAAACAAAAACAATTATTGCATCCATAGCCAAGCCTGAAAGTCAGATAGAAAAACAATAAACATTCAGGGGACATTGGAAGGGAATAGAGTTCCTCACTTCAGAGTCTGGTTGGAGCCTTCCAGAAACAGAGTGTCAACAGTTCCAGTCGGAATTAACATGCTGCAAAGCTCACTGACACAGAAGTGTCCCTTATAGAAAGATATTTTAAATAAGAATTTTAAATGGCATAAATGTTATCATGTTTTAATTAGATTTAAGTCATGCTCCACAAGTTGAAAACAATTCCTGGCACTGTTACTGGAGGCAGGAACCTGTGGCCAGACAGGTCATAGGCTCTTGGGGAGAACCTACCAGTATCATCCTGCTAAATGAACACAGTATTAACCAACTCCTTAAGAAACATTATCAATTAAAACATGTCTCAACCTTCATAACAAAGGCTTCACTTTGCAATAGATGCTGCTTAACACAGAGACCCACAAGTGTTCAGGTTTTAGAGAATAAGAGACTGCAGGATGCTCAGCCCTAAATGGGATAACTATACCGTACCCTTTCCTTTCAAGGATGAGGCATCATTGCAGAAGAGGAAGCAGAAAGACTGTAAGAGCCAGAGGCAGTGAATAGCTACAAAGAAACAGTATTTTCTGGACACAGCAGGGCAGCTGCACATATGAACTCAGCACACACACAATTTTCATAAAAGACTCCAACTCGGTCTCACGCTGGCCCGTCCTCAAGTTATTTTCTTCAGGCAACTCAAGAAGCCCAGTGTCACCTGAATGACGATCCCTGCAAAGAGCCTCCTCCAAGGCTGCTGCAAGAGGCAGCATGATCTATCTCCCCAGATCCTGCTTCACTGCAACTGCCAAGCCCAGGCAGGATGGTCAAGCTTTCCTGGCCTGTCAGACTGAAGGACATGCCATTACTTAACTCATATTTCCTGAATCTACTGTGAAACCACTTCGAATCGAGACCCATTTTCAACCGATAATCTACGCCCTAGCCTTATTCTCAAGGTTCTTTGCTCCATGTTGCAATCCATACCACTGGTAGATCCTTGAAGACAACTCCAGATCCTCACATTTCCTAGCTACATTTAAGAAAAAAAATAATCATCAAATCCCCAAGGCCTGGTGTGTATAATGAGTCATAGATTTACAGTGACCAAACTCCTGTGTTCTTTGGCTCAGTACAGCAGCATCAGCAGCAGGGTCTTCCTTCAGTGGGATGCTCACAACATCACCACTCTCTGTTGCTGCTTTTATTTTATCATTTAATTAAGCTGGACTCTACAGGAGGAATGCAAGCCATATGCAGTCAACAAAGCATCTATGGTGGGTTCTCTCAGTTGGATAGCCCAAGGTCATGGGTTCACTCATACCAGGTTACAGGTTTGCTCTAATTTAGCAGGCAGGAGTGGTGACTCCAGCTCCATCCAAGAGCTTTGTCATTATATGAGACACCACAGGCACATCAGAGCCAAATCACTGTATCTTTCTGAGATCCTGGGACTCCTAAGGTTGGAGACTGTGGGAATAATCTGAAACTCAGGCTGATAACCCATCAACAAGCCATACCCAATTCTTGTCTGAGATAAGAGATACTCCCCTCCCCAGGATGGGGACACAGGCAGCAGTCAGTTTTCATGTATTTGTAGTGGCCCTCAAATACAGTGATGGGTGGAAATCACCTGAAGAGGTTAGACCTTAGCCCCAGGTTTAGATTCCGGATTGTTTATTATAGACTGCAGTTCAGCAGGGTAGGTATCTTCAAAGACAATCCTATTAGGTCCATCTAGGGCTATATATAAACTTATGCACTCACAAATATGGTCCAAGGCATATCAGTCCACAGACAAAGCAAATCATGAAACTCAAACCAGACAAAAAGATTTAATGGTGCTTGGTGCTTAAGGGTGGGGAGAAGTGAGCCCTGTAACTTGTACTTTGACCCTACTTACATTCTATAACACATGCTTAAGCCAATAAAGGCAGAGAGAGAGAGAGAGAGGGAGAGAGAGAGAGAGAGAGAGAGAGAGAGAGAGAGAGAGAGAGAGAGAGAGAGAGAGATGAGACTGGATGCCATAATAACTTAGAAATTCCATGTTCATGACTCAGCTTGTCATGGTCTCTTGAAGTTTCTCTGACCACTGAGCACCTCCAGTTCGTAGCCCCCCAACCAACGACCTCTCCCTTCATTCCAATGCCTTTTCCACCCTCACAGAATATGGAACCAGGTGGTGGTGGTCTTACTTTTATATCCCCTTTGTCATTTTTACACGTATTTATTTTTATGTCTATGGGTGTTTTGCCTGCATTGTGTGTCTGTGCATCATGTTTATGCAGTGCCCACAGAGACTAGCAGAGGGTGCAGATTTCCCCGATCTGGAGTTAGAGGTGTTTACAACCCACTACGCATGTGCTGGAAATCAAACTTGGATTTTCTGGGGAAAAGTCACACACACTTTGATACTATATACACTTAAGTCTAATTATTCGGTATTTGTGTGGGGAGGTATAAAGGGAGGGAGGGAGAGGAGAATTGTGTCTGTGAGAAGAAACTCTGAAACACAGGAAAACAGCACGAGTGGAAAGAGATACTTTGGTTGGATTTCAGTTTTATTCATGTGTGCATATCTCTCTATGTATGCTTATGTGTTATGTATATGTGAAAACAATAAGAGACCAAAGAATGTGGTGGATCCCCGGAAATGGAGTTACAGGCAGTAATGAACTACCCAATGTGGACACCGGGAGCAGAGTTCGGGTCCTCTGTACAAGCGACAAGGGCTCTTAACCACTGAATCATTTCTCCAGCCTGTTAACACTATTTTTATACAATCAAGTTTCTGTTCTGGGGGGATAGGGGACTCAAATAAAAACAGCAAAACCTAGATGATAAGAGCTACAACTTGGCCAACATGAAGAGAGAAGGTTCTAGATAAAACAGAAAAAAAAGAACTGGATGAGAAAAGATGTCACATCTTCCAGACCAACTCTTTTTGTGTGTGAATGAGCTCTATAAAGACCACTTCATTTCCCCACCCACTGGATGAGGTATGTGACCAGAAACAGAACTCCACATTGGCTTGTAGGAAAACATAATTTAAAAGTTAGAATTCATAAGAGCGATTCCAGAAGAAAAGCAGGGGGCCGGGAGTATGCACCACAGCGTCTATGATGCCATGTAGGAAGAACACTAATACAATCAAAGCTTAGAAATTAAAGGAAGAGAGGGGGCAAGCCTGCGCATGTTCAGATCTGGAGAGGTTTGAGAAGGAGGAGCTAGAGGCACTGAGGTGCAGAGACATGACCTGCCTGTCACAATTTCCATAGAAACCAATGGCAAATGTAGGACTTGAGAACTTGCCTGTCAGAGGCTCAGCTTTGACTATAATTTTCTCAGGCTCCTAGCAAGAGAATTTACACTAATGCTCGGTCTACATTACTCGAGAAGATAAATCTCCTTTTGACTAAGGCTTTGCCTCCAGATGGCTACATTTCTGTAAAATCTGTCTTATAATGACCTGCAGGCTTGTTCCTGTCTGCCCCAAACACAAAGCTAGGATTTTTCTCCTTGTTTCTTTTCTAAAATAAAGTAGGCTTCATAGAAATTTCCCATTTTGCCTAAATCTGTTTAAAATATTATAGTCACTTGGAATCACAAAATCCATATGTAATGTCAATAGTAATGACTTACATATGTTAATAGGATAGGTTTTTAATAACTGTTAGAAATAAAAGCACCATTATTGTAGGAGTATCTAATGATTTTTTTTCTTCTCAAAGACAATCTATGTGGGATAAATCCATTATCCTAAGGGTATTTTGATAAGGAAAAATATATGTAAAAAGCTCTATGCATCCATATGCGATTGTTAAATGCCATTAAACTTGCTTAATAATTAGCTGGCCAAAGAATCTCATTAGACATACATTAAGCGTGCACTGAAGTCACATTTGAGTCACTTCATTAAGGGCAACATGGTGGGCTTTCCTGCATAACTTAAATAACTTAAATACAAATTCTAGTCAAATTAAAACTTGGATTTATACCCCTCCTACCTGATCCCTTAGAGAAAAAGCCCTGCTACCACCAGGAACCAGCCTTGGTTGGGCTACATCTCAGCCAGCTAATGGGTCCCTTTAGATATGATTTACACGGACTAAATGTGCCAATTTAAAAATCACAGCTCAGTATCGAAACATATGAAATTTCACAGTAATCACTCCAATCCAGTTTGGGGAGAATCTTTCACGTTAAAGTTGGCTAGTGTTCCTTTGCAGTCAATTCTTTTTTAATGCTTTATGACTTTTTCAATGGGGCTAGGAATTATTGATAATTTCACACACGCGCAATCATAGAACGTATGTCAATAGTTTTCCAACTTGCTACTTTTTCTCTTAGCGTAATGCTTTACATTTTTATTTGTGAACATGTGTCTCTCTCCCTGCACGTGTATGAATGGCAGTAAAGCTGCTCCTGGAGGCCAGAAGAGAGAACTGGATCCCCTGGACCTGGATTTACAGATGACCGTGAGCTACTGTGTTGGTACTTGGAGCTGAATCTAGCTAGGTCTTCTGAAGAGCAGCCAGTGCTCCTAACCACTGAGCCATCTCTCCAGATCCTAACAAGAAGGTTTTAAGGTTGACTCTCATTGGTTCAATTATGTGGATACACACAGTCTAGTTGTATATTCAATCACTTAATGGCATTTGGGCTGCCCCACTGTATTCGTTCTAGGAAGTGCTCATTTGAAAACTCAGGTGTAAATCCTCATGTGAACAGAGGCCTTTGATTCTTTGGAGGGAGAAAACATTAGATCAGATAGAAACGCAGTTTTAAGAATCTACAAATTTCGGGGGGTGGGGTGTGCATGGCCCTTGGTTTTGTTTATATTCAAGCTCTCCTTGGTTACCTAAGGTCCTCTTAGGACCCATATGAATTTTAGGATTGTTGTAAACATTTGGAGAAAACACTTTGAATCTCTGACAGGGTTACTGCAGACTTGTAGATGACTTTGGATGACGTGGCCATTATAACTATAAATTCCCTAACCCATGAGCATGGGATACTTTCCATTTCTTTGTACTACATTAATTTTTTTCATTACTGCCTTAAAATGTTCAGTGCACAGATTTTCATCTCCTTGGTTAAGTTTATCTGAAAATATTTTGCTTTGAATATTACTGTAAATTGGCTTTCCCCCCTAATTTTCCAAGATAACCAACTATTGGTGCTTGTTTTGAGCCTAGCCCTAACCCTAACCCATACTCTAACCCTAATCCTACCCCTAACTCCTACCCTAACCCTAACCCAATCCCTAACCCCTATCCTAACCCTATCCCTAACCCTGGCATCTTTATGTGGTTTTGTCTTGCATTTCATAAATGATTCATGATTTTGAAAATTTTTTCACATATTTGTTGGCTATATTTCATATCTTCTTTGAAGGAATATTGTGTTGGTTTGAATGAAATTAACCTCCATAGATTCATATATGTGCATGCTTACTCCTCAGTTTGCAAGGTGTCTTAGAAGGATTTGGGAAATGTGGCCTTGTCAAAGGATGTGTGGCCTGGGTAGAGGAGGTGCACCACCAGGAGGTGGCTTGGAGGTTTCATAATCATATGCCAGACCCCAGTCAGTCTCTCTCTGCATGTAGATCAGGATGTAATTCTCTCAGCTCCAGAACCATGCCTTCTTGTATGCCACCACCCTCCCAACCATAATGGCAACGAACAAACCCTCTGAAACCATAAGCAAGACCCCAGTTGAATGCTTTCTAAGAGTGGCCTTGGTCATAGTATCCCTTCACAACAATAGAACAGTATTAGTACTAAGACAAACATTTTTGGCTTGTAAACTATTAGTAGAAGAGTGGGTATTTAATTTTCTTGATCTTACAGGACCTTTTATTTAGCCTTTCACCACATGAAATTAGCCACACACACACACACACACTATATATATATATATATATATATATATATATATCATGTGAGTTTACATATATTATGTAATAAACCACTCCTATTTAAAGTATGTGACTTAAGTATTTATGTAAACACAGAAACATCAGCATAACTAATGTAAGTAAGCAAATCAATTAGCTTCATTTTCCTTGTGGCCCTTGGTAAGCGGCATCTCAGAATTCTCTGCTAATCTATTTTATGTCATTAAATTTGCTTGAATTTTTTAGATTCATACTTAACTAGAACAATTTTAGAAAGCACCATTTTCATTGCTTTTTCGGTGATAAGAACTATTTCAAAGTTTATTTTAGGACAGGCAGTGGTGGTGCATGGCTTTAATCCCAGCCCTCAAGAGGCAGAGGCAGGTGGATCTGTGTTCAAGGTTAGCTTGGTCTACAGTCAGGGATATACAGAGAAACTCTATCTTGAGAAACAAAAGAAAAAAAATCCATCTTAGTCCCGTGTATATCAACACTTCTTTCTTTTTTTATTTCTCAGTACTATTCCATTTTGTGAACCAACCTTCCTTGCATTCCTGGGATAAATCCCAGTTGGTCATGGTGAATAATATTTTCCATTATTATGAGATTTGGCTTGCTAGTATTTTTCTAAGAACTTTTGCAACTGTATTCATCAGGGATATTGACTAAAATTTTAATTCCCATAAAATATACACAACCAAAACTTATTTTCAAATGTATATTATGAAGTACTCTTATACTGTGGTGAACCAATCATTAGAAAACATTTGTCTTTTAAGACTAAAATTCTATATCCATTAATCAACAACTTGGATTTTCCCCTGCTGACCTTGGCTGTATGTTTTCTTCCCTTGACTAGTGTAGGCATCCCGTAAAGTTAGAATGATGTAATATATGTGTTCTGTATAACTAGTTCATTCATTTCACTTAGTATAAGATTCTCAAGGTTCATCTGTATTGCGTCAGGGACTCAAACTCCCTTCCTCTGAAGACTGTATAATATCCCATTGTATGGAGGACACATCACATTTTGTTCATCATCCACTGATGCCCCGACCTCTCTTTATGAATAAGCTCCAAAGAATAGGAGGGCATAAATATTTCTTGGAGACAATGTTTTCAACTACTCCAACTGTATATCCAGGATATATGGTGGTAGTTCTACTTTTAATCTTTTGATGAATGATTGCATATTACACAGAGGCTTCACAGTTGGATAGTCTCACATTGTACAAGTGTTCATTATCTTCCAATCTTATTTTCTGTCTTTTCCCACAATGCAATTGATAAGAAGTGAGATCTCAGTGTGTGTGTTTTAATTATATTTTTTTGCTTGTTTGTCTCTTGAGACAAGGTCTCGCTATGTAGCCCTGGCTGTCTGTGAACTGTTATATAGACAAGATGGTTTTGGGCATACAGAGATCAACCCACTTCTTCCTATTGAGTAATAAGATCGCAGGCATGCCCCAACTCTCCCAACTTCATTATGGTTTTGTTGCATCTAATGATGTTGGACATCTTTACATGTTGGTTGGCCATCATTTATATTTTCAAAATAATATGTTTTCAATTCCTTTACACTGAATTGTTTACTTTTGTGTTAGAATTCTGGATACAGTTGTTTTTATATTCTAGATAATGATCCTGGGATGGTTAATTATGTAAAAATTTCTTTCTGGATCTAATGCCACAAGGCATTTCCTTGTTCCCATCTCTGTCCTGTGTAGTCTTAGCTCTCACGCTTAGCTGTTTAGTGTATATTGATTTGAATTTGTGTGTGACAAGAGGTGAAAGCCTAGATACATTATTTTGCATGTAAATATCTGGTTTTCTCAATTTTTTGTTAAATTTTCTCCATTTCATATTTATTTTCCCAAATAAACTGTCCTTCTGCCACCCTTCACCCAAATTCTAGAACTTTCCATTGACTTTCTCTCTGAAAAGTTCTTTCCTCAACTATTTCCAAGTCTAGTGATCCTAAAGGGCTAATTTTTGACAGATACTGTTAAATGTATTAATACAAAGCACGAAATTCAAAGCAAGAAGTTACCAGTTATCCAATGCACAATACTTTAGGGTTTTTGGCATTTTAAAAATTATTTATCTTTGCCATCTTCAGAATATTGCCTAGTTTCTAATACCTCATGGTGGCAAGATGGTGACCTAAGCCCCAGACACATCTTCATAGAACTACAAACACTTGAAAATCAAGGGTGGTGTATTTCCTACCTGAATCTGCCCTCGTTGAGAGAAAGTTATTCAATGATAGCAATTTATATGTGTGACACTTTTGTATAAAATAGGAAAGTTCTCCTAAGTAGACAAATCTTACATGGAGCCACTAGTGTGTGGTATGAAATGAGCATCACTGTGTACATGAAGGAAGAATAATATCATATCCCTTCCTAAACCATGAAGCTCATGTAAGACTCTTCGCAGATATACACAACCATACGTGGCTACCTGGAACAACATCACATGCCCAAACTCACACCTATCACCTATCAAATACAGAGAGATGACCTAGACCACAGGTTCTCAAATATGGCCAATCTTAACCAGAGTCACTACCTGTCCTTTGCTGAGGAAGACTTGAGTAAGAGAAAACCTGAGCCTGGGGGAGAGTCCCAGAGAGAGTGGTTCTATAGAGTTCCCACTGACCCACATAAACAGTAGGGTCTCTCAGGATAACTCGCTCTCTGATTCAAGAAGCTGCTGGTACTCAGATCTGGCTTCATGTCAGAGTCACCAGGTAGATGAATTAGGTTTCATTTCTCATCTATAGGTCCCCCCCCCCATTTCTCTGATGTATAGTGTGGTCTTGAATTTGCCTAAAAGCCCTTGTGATGGTTGGAACACGAGCAACTTTGGTGACCTGCGTGGCCCTACTTTGTGTCCCCAAAGATATGCGAAGCTTATTCTCCAGTGTCTGTGAAAATGGCCTACTTTGAAATATAGTCTCTCCAGAAGTAATCAAGGCCCTATCCCAGTGACAGCTCTTACGTTAGGAAGACAGAGAATAGAAAACGTCTGGGTGATCAGAAAGACAAAAATTTCAGAGTGACACATCTATGCCAAGGAATCCTGCAGAGGGTGAGAAACCTGAAGCCAAGTGTAGTGGTTTGAACAGAAATGGACCCTATAAGGCTCTTGGGGGGTGACATTACTGAAGGACAGAGACACGTGGCCTTGTTGGAATATTTGGAGGAAGTGTGTCACTGGAGGTGAGCTTTGAGGTTTCGGAAGCTCAATCCAGGCCCAGTGGATCAGTTTCTTTTGCTGACTATGGACCAGATGAAGAACTCTCAGCTCCTTTCCCAGCATGTCTACCTGCAAGCCGCCATGCTTTCTACCATGATAACAATGGACTAAATGCAAGCTCCAGTTAAATGTTTTCCATGATAAGAAATGGTGTCTCTTCATAGCAATGGAAACCCTAACTAAGACAACAGACAAGCAAGGAGACATCAGCCACTGGCCTTCAGAGAGGGAACATTGTCCTGCTGATATGCCAACTTGGACTGCAGAACAGCAAAAGCAAAATGTGTTCTGGAGCCATTTCAGCTTGTAGACATTTGCTCTAATAGATAGAGATTCCAAGGGCTGTGATTATGGTCCCCTAGTCAGCCTCCAGATTTCCTGAAGACATTTCCTTCCAATGTTAGGATAAAACTATGTCTCTCTCTCTCTCTCTCTCTCTCTCTCTCTCTCTCTCTCTCTCTCTCTCTCTCTCTCTCTCTCTCTCCTCCTCTCTCTTTCTCCCTTCAGTTCCTCCTCTCTCACCAATTTATCAGAAGTGCTCGTGAAAGATGAAGGCCAAACCTGAGACCTGAATGTTGTCCTCAGGTACCCCCTTTCCTTGTTTTTGAGCAGGAACAGGGTCCTTTACCAGTCTGGAACTTGCCAAGTAGGCTAGTCTGCCTAGCCAGAGAGCCCTAGGGATCTTCTCATCTTTTCTCCCCTCTGCTGAGATTACAAGCATGTACCACCATGCATGACTTTTTGCATAGGTTCTGGGGATCAAACTCAGGTCCTCCTGCTTGCATAGCAAGCACTTTGCTATATCTGCTAAGCCCATTTCCCCAGCTTCAAAGTCGTTTCCTTTTAGCAAAGAAGAGGGAGATGTGGCTGTTAGCTTGGTAAGTGATGATGCTTCCTTCCCAGTCCAAATAAACGAGCAGCTATTTTCTTACATTAGGGATAAAAGATGAATTGGGCTTATTGTAGAACATTTAAAGGATTCATGGAAGCACCCAGAAGTAGGTGGCAACCCTGATACTCAGACAGAAACACTGTTAAAACCATGTTTTCTGCATTCTCGGGCTCTCTCCCAGCATTTAAAAAAAAAATATGAAATGACTCCTTGCTTTCCTTCTATGTCGCCATGGATACCTTCCATTTCTCATTCGGTTGATAATTTAAGTTTGTTCAATGCTAGTCTTGAGCTACAGTAAATTGGTTTGAATTTCCCCTAGGGTAGCAATTGTCATGATACTGATGTAGATGCTGCACCAAAGACAGACCCAGGTAACTGGAATATAGTCAATTCTCAGAAGAACTTTATTGAATGAATTAAGAATCTCAGAATAGTCCTCTAAGACGCATCAAGGCTGTATATTATTCACAAACTACAACACTGGAAAAATGGGGGGGGGGGAAGTTACCGGAATCAGCATGGAGAATCATCTCTTTTTCTGTAATTTAAAAGCTATGAAAGTACTTTGCAATTCCGAATGTAAAATTCACCTGTCATTATCATTTTATCGATGTTTTGCTCTGCCAAATAGAACTCTTTAAAGTTAAGGAAATGGGATGTGTTGATCTGTATATTTAATGTGTAGTTTCTGTTTATTTTAATAATTTTCTGCATGTGTGTATGTGTGTGGCATGGTGGGTGTGTGTGTGTGTTTGTGTGTATGCATGTTTGGATGCATGTGCATCCATGTATGTACATGTGTGAAAGCAGACATTAGGAGTCTTCCTTGTTCACTCTCCACTGTATTCTTTGAGGCAGAGTCTCTCTCTGAAACTCATAGCCTGCCAATATGGCTAGTCCTGCTAGCCATACCAATTCGGTGATTCCCTGCCTCTGCCTTTTGAGCACTGGAATTACGGGTGTGTCACTATGCCCACCTGAGCCAATGGTGGTAGATTACTTCATGAAACAGTGCTTGGACACAGTAAGGCAACTGCACAAATGAACTCACAACCATTGTGACAGCATCCTCAAGACCCGCTCGTGCTCCAGCCAGACAAATCTCAACATGGAGATGGGGAGGTAGGAAAGAAAAAAAAATTCCATCACTAACTGAGGAGCTACTGGGGATAAAAGATGAATTGGTCTTATTGTAGAGCATTTAGAAGATTTGTGGAGGCACCCAGAGTATGGGGCATTCCTGTTGAGGGACAGAGAGTCAGTTTCCATTAATGATGTGTCCTCCTGGTTGGTTGATCACATGTGAGAGCAGACCCCACTCCTGTACTAGGTGGGTAACATATAAGCTGGATTCAGTGGGGGAAAGAAAAACCAAGAAATCTCAAATTTGGGTGGGAAGGATTAGAAAGTTAGTTATGGGGGGAGGTTTTGGAGGGGAGAATATATTCAAAATACACTGATTCAAATTCTCAAAGAATTAATAAAAATATGATTAAAAACTAAAATGGAAGGCTGCTGAGGAATAGCACTTGAGGCTGGCCTCTGTCCACACACATGCCATGTGTGAACATGTATGTCTCCATCCCGGGAGAAGGTTCTTGAGACTTCCTTTAGTGAGCCAACCCTTATCTCCTGTAGCTCTTTGCTCTTGCATGCCACTAGTCACAGAGAGCATTCTACATTCACTTCTGTAATCATTTGGTTACAAGCTGTTTTTCTCACCAGATCCCATGCTCCCAGGGGCTGAGAGCACACATCTTATCTTCAGCCCCCATCAATGTACTTGGGACATATAATCCAGACATATTAACCAAATGGATGGAACATACATGACATCCTTGTGAGTCTGAGCCCAGCTTGGGCTATAGTGAGACACTTAGTTACTAGAAGACAATGCACAAAGGAGTCCAAACCTATTAAGCAGAAATAAAATGCACGAGCCTTTACAGCCTGGCATTTTGAAGACTCTTGCAAGAAGAAAAGAAATGAAGACCCACTCACCGCCCCTAGACTTTTGGCTAAGGGGGTATTTAGTGAGGTGCACTTCAAGTATCTTCTAGGAGTTCAGGCAAGATTCAGGGTCCATCAATCAAGACACTATTCAGAATGGATGTTGAGCTGTCTTTTAGGTTTCATGAGGAGAAGCTCCCATGGCAGCTCTCCCCAGCCAGCTCTGTAGTTTAACTTCCCTCTTTCTGCTTAATGAAGTTATTTTTCAAGGAAAAAGAAGTTTGCGAAGCATATTGCTCTGGTTAAATATTTATGCAACGCCAAGTCTGGAGGATGCTCGTCTGCAGGCAGCCCAGCAGTGGGATGGCGACCTCTTTATCTTGATGTAGACCTTTTGCATTAGAGCCGATTTGGATGGTTGTTTCGCATCCACACCAACTTCCTTTGGGCTAGGGTTTGTTTCTTAGATAATTCTCCAGTCTTTTTTCCCCCATCTTTTGGAGTCCTTACCTTTTAACATCCCGCCCCCGACCCTTGACAACACAGGTCTTTTAAGTGAAGAACTTAATCATCTTTATTGGGTTTTGTGCCTTTTGGTTCATGGCTGTCTTGTTTTATGTGCTGTTGCTTTCTCTCTGCGGAGGATTTCTGAAGTAATTTATTTCTTCCCTTTTAAAAACTCTGAACGAAAACATTTCCCTTCCCCTTCTCTTACAGAAGCGGCATACTTCCCTTTATTTTTCAGCAGCTGACCTCAACATTTTACTTTTAAAGAGGCTTATCCATTAGTTCCTTAGTAATTTGATGATTATTGAATCATCATAAATTGTGGCCATGAGCCTCTGATGACAAAGTGAGGTGACTCCTTCTTCATCCACAGAGAGGAACAGATTTTTAGCCTGGGGTCTGCAAGCTCGGCCTGAGGGCTACCTGTTCCTCTTCTTGTTCCTGGAAGGGTTGGTATTTTTTTTTTTTTTTTTTTTTACCATAACATCTAGACTTTGTAACCCTTAACAAGCAATGGTTGGGAGCCTCGTGTAGCACTTGGAAGGCTGACATAGAAAGCATCCCGAGATTAAGCCTAGCCTTGGCTACACAGCTCACCCAGGGCTACAGAGTGAGATCCTATTTCAAGATACAAAAACTTAATCCATTATCCCACCCCCCCCCCAATAAAACAAAATATAATAGGCAAGGAAGTAGCTCACTTGTCTGATGCTCACAGGTCTTTAAGTTTGAACCTTGGCGCCACAAAAATAAAACCCAACCAAAAAATTAGCTACTCAGCAACAAAACGTTAGCTCTTCACTCAAAGAGAGTGAAGGAAACCATGCATACCTCACACAAGTGCACACATAAGTGCTCACACACAAATGAGCATATATATATATATATATATATATATATATATATATATACACATACACAGATCAAGATAGAGTGACTACATAATACTTGTCTATCCTTCCAGAGCTGATGTTAACAAATGGAGTCATCTATTGTTGGATTAAAGTCCTTTCCCTTTATTGCAACCATCTGCTGCATATCTGACCCCGCTTATAGATGAGAACTCCTATTTATAATTAGAACAGGGATTTGAACCAGCTCAATATTGTCGGTACTACACTACTATTGTAAGGGGAGTGCAATTTGCATGCATTTGCATGCACTGCATATGCAGGAGGATATCGTGTCAAAGTGGGGAGGTATCAGGTGCTCTCGGGTCAGACGCCAGGAGACTGTAGTGCTACACTCTGGATAAGAACGCATCAGCTGAATAAATACATCTTTGCCAAGCAGATGAGAAGACCTGGAGGAGGCTGACCTTTGGCTTCTTGCCTTCTTGACCTACGGCTGCTTCTCTTTCCTTAATTCTCCAGGTTTTGTACTGTTACCTGACAAGATCTGATTTCAATTCTTGTAAAGGTGAGTGTAATGTGAAGCAAATTAGATTCTTTAATGGGGTTTTCTTTAGTATGAACGAGGAATATAAAAGGCCCAATATTAAATAGCAAAATGTTCTTGATTAAAATTTTTTATGGGTTTAGCTAACAGCAGATGGAATGCATCTCTTAGGCAATTGCTTCAATTAATGGCACACCTTGGGATGTTAATTAACCATTAGGATGTCCGAAGAATTTTGATTGGCTTTGTTTTCTTGAATAAACAAAGTGGGATGCTGGCTCAGGTTTCGACTTAGAAGAAGAACACTCTCCCTTTGTGAAGGAAAAGTGACTTTGTCAAGGGTTGGTGGATGAAGAGGAGGAGCCCACATAGGAATGAAGCCAAGAAAAGCGACCCACACGTACCACCCATCAGAGGGGGCTTGTTGCATTGGTACCTGAATTCTGAGGTAAGGATGGAGGAATTCTGAGGTAAGGATGGAGGAAGGAGCTAGAAACAAAGACCGAACTGGAAGAGAAGCAAAGCAAAGAAGCTGCTTCAGCTGGTCTGTTTACCAGGCCCCGAATCAAACTTTAGAAGACCTTAATGGCAGGTGGTTAAGAAGCAGGCCATCCATTCATTTGTTCTGCTTCTATTGGACACATATGAGGCCTCCACCCTGTCCAGAAGGGTCCATCAGTTCAAATGCCAGTAAGAGTGGTCTGTGCTCATAAAATAAAGTGCTGTGCCTTAGTGAGGTTCTGAGCCTCACTGCTTGGATGTGGCATATACTTTGCTCTGATTGGAAGCCAGTGTTAACACCTCATGGATATTCATTAGGATTATCTTCAGATAGATTTATCAAGTGCACACATGCCCATTCATTCCATCCCCTGATCCATTCCTCAGAGAGGGTAAGGACTCCTAGTGTGAGTTAATACCCTCTGGTATATTCAGTTGAGGTAGGACCAAGCCACTTCCCCCCGTATTAAGGCTGAGGAAGGTGTGTTCCTCTGTAGGGAACAAGCTTCAAGAAGCCAGTTCATGCACCAGGAATAAGTTCTGGTCCCACTGCCAAAGGCCCCATAAACTGCCGATATCCTTCAGCTATCATCCACATTCAGAGGACTTTGTTCATTCAGTCCCATGGAGGTTCCCCAGCTGTCAGCATAGAGTCAGTGAGCTCCCAATAGCCTGGGTCAGCTGTCTCTATAGGTTATCTTTTACACAATGTCATGAAGTTTGAGTAACACAGCACGTGGCCTTCACAGACCAGATTCTCTTCCTCAGCACTACGTCTCTCAGGTTTTTCAATGGATTGTCATGGTTAGACAGCTTATCCCTTTTTAGTGCTATATATTATTTCATTGGCTGAATAAACTATGGTTTATGTATTCACCATTAAGAAATATTTTGTATTTTTTTTTTACTTTATGTAAGGCTGCTATAAATGTCTTTATGCAGAGAATATTCTTTTCATTATATTAGACTATTTCCTCATCAGGCCTCATATATCACTCAATAAATGAATAAGTTCCTTTCCCCTTATTTATATGTGGTTATAGTATGATTATAACATTGTGGAGACCCCCAATTCAAAAGGAAGAAAAATTGTGGAAGGAAAATAATAGACACTTTTAACATGAAGGCCGACAGCTGAAACGCCAGGTCTGTTCCACCCATGCTTTGATAGAAAAATAGAATTAGTTAGGAGCCTTCAAAAATCAAGACATTTCTCATTAAATCCACAGGTAAGGTTTTTGTTGAAAAGTTGGAATGGCTGTCACTCTGGGGTAACGTCCTTATGTGATATAATTTGTCTGTGTTAGAAGGCAGTGACCATTTGAATGTCGTGAACTCCCCAGCTTGTGTTCTTCCATAAAACCCACCTTGTTAGATGCAGTGGAACCCACAAGCCCTGCATCTCTCATCTTACACCGAGAGTTTAGAAGTTGTTCTAATGCAAATTTGCAGAGTGGACATTGCTAGTGCCTGGACTCACCACAATAGACCCATCTCTTAGATACCAACATCAGAGATGGACTAGTAATTCATTCTGAGGTAGAAGGGAAATGTAGTTTTCTGTGTAGAGAGAGTAGGTGGGAAGAGGTGCTGGAATAACAGTCCCTAGGACAATGTGATGGTGTAGATGGAAGAGTTTCTGTGTCCCATAGCTGCTTAGCTCCAAAAAACACATAGAGACTTAAATTAATCACAAACTATTTGGTCTACAGCTCAGGCTTCTTGTTAGCTAGCTCTCGAACCTTAACTCAACCCATTTCTATTAATTTATGTTTTGCCATGTGGCTTGTGGCTCACCTGTGTCCCATTACATCTTGCTCGCCTGGGAGCTGGCAGCGTCTGTCCTGACTTTCTCCTCCTGTATCTCTTGGTTTTCCCACCTGGCTTACATCCTGTATTACCGTAGGCTCAAACAGCTTCTTTGTTAACCAATAGTAGGAAAACATACTTACAGCATACAGGAAGACATCCCACATCAGTGGTGACTCTTCCTTTAATATAAATTGGGGTTGGGAAGAACACAGGAGCCAGATGACAAAGCAGCAGCTTTGATATGTTATCTCTTAAGTTTATCATAGCCACTGCAACTGTGACATCTAAGAAGTTGTGCTTTCTGGCACCTGCCAGTCAGCTATGGAGGGGGAATGGGCTCATGCAACTCTACAATTGATTGTTGGTCTACTGATGGTGAGCAGATTATAGAGACAGGGAAGTGGATCCCCTAGTTTCATACTTAGAGGTGAGGCTCCCAGGTTTTGATGGAGCCTTCTAAACTCAAGAGTCACACAGATGGTCCTACTTAAACTCTATATAACACTAAGTCATACAAAAGCTAGTAAATAAAGAGAAGGAATTTGTAAGGCAGGAGGGTAGCTGGGGGGCAGGAGGGAGATAAGGAAACAGGAGTAACCAGCATACACGAATAGATGTATGAATTTATCAGAGGACAAAGTTGATTAAAGAAAGCAGAAAAAAAAAATGAAATTGAGAGGAACAGTGGTCAGTAGGGACTCAAGGAGGTTTCCAATAGAAGGATGCAGAGAGCCCCAAGCCAAACACTCCGCCATCCAGCCCCTCACCAACCCTGTTGATTTGATGGGACTGAAGGTGAAAAAATGTCTTTCTGCTCATTAAGCTGCTATCAAAGACAGAAACCCCATACAAGCTAGAAAACAGTTCTCTCACCCTATCACCCCCTCCTTGATCAAAAAGGTGTATCTGAAGCCTTCTACACAGTAGCTCATTTTATTTTTTTCTAAAAATGCATGTTAGTAAATCACTATGAAGAAGAATCTAGAAGCCATCCTACAGTTTTTTTTTTCTGTTAACTGTTCAATTTGCTGTGGGGATGGTTAACCTCGGACATGGAGTTGGGGTAGTAGTTGTCTACACTTCTGACCTCAAGAGCAGAAATGAGTGGACTTTGTATTTGCAGTGATGTCGGGATCATTTTTTGTTTTTAAAATTCATTTTGTTTTGTTTTTCCCACATATATGTCTGCGAACCATGTACATGTAGTACTGAAAGCAGCCAGAAGAAGGCATGAGATTATCCCCTCAAACTGGAGTTCCAGGCACTTGTGAGTGACCATGTTGGAATGAGAACTGAATCTGAGTCCCCTGAAAGAGCAGCCAGTGCTCTGCACTATGGATCCATCTCTCCAACCCCCAGAGTCTATTTTTAAATGATGACATTTATAAAGGATGTCTAGACCAAATTGCAATCCCATCCCCACCCCACCCCCCCACTCCTGTGTTTGGAATTCTCAATGCATAGTGCTCCACCTGCCTTGAGAATAGCAAAATAATCAAAATAATTCAGGCTCTGAACTTGACAGTAAAGTGACATTTTCTAGCATTTGCAAGACCACAAAAAGCCTGGTCTGCAAGTGCCACCTCTCCTGGGATACTGTGCCCAGGTTCCTTATCCTATCTTCATGGAGAGAGAGAGAGAGAGACAGGAAACCCTATTTTAATGCAAGTCATTCTGATAGAATGTGCACAGGTGGGGAATAGAGAGTAGTTAGTTGGGAACGGGAAGACTATTGTCTCATGCTCAGAAAAAGTCCCACACCCAAAGAACGCTGCATGACACTTCCTCTTGTCCAAGTTGGTGTCTCTCAGTACCATCTGAAGTCAATGTGAAGAGCCATCATAATGATATACCCTATATGTCTTATCTCTGCCTGGCTAACAAACATCCTCAAAGAAAGCTGCTGCCAGACCCAAATAGTGGCTATATTTTGTTGATACAGGGTCTCAGGTAGCTTGGGCTAGCCTTACACTTGCTGCGTAGTGGTTTATGACCTTGAATGTCTGATCCTCCTGCCTCCAGAGGGCTGTGATAACAGCTATATGCCACCATGCTTAGTTTTTCTGAGGAGCTGGATGAAATCCAGGTCTTAGTACATGCTAGGCAAACTCTCTACCAATTAGTCTACATCTCCAAGCCCAAGAGTGGCCCTTACATAGTGAGACACTCAGAGAGTGGACACTTAGAGACTTAGAAGCAACTAAAGTCCAAGTAACTATGTACAATTACGCTGATGCTATTTATATGCCATAAACATACAATCCAAGATAGGTCTAAACTTGTCCCCCATCTCAATGTCATGAAGGTGACTGCTTAAATCTTTTCCTGCCAAAAACGGGGGCAAAGGGCTTCTTCATGAAATTGAAATGTCACATAATTCTAAACACTTTGACCTTGCATTTGGGGCCTGAGAATTATCACAAAGGAATCTGTATATGTTGGAATATGTTTGCTGAAGAAAACCGTATTTGTTCTCATGATGCAAAAGTAGGGTCAGAAGGAGCAGATCTGCCCATCAACTTGGTGATAATGAACTCAGTGTGACCTGTTGCCCCTTCACTAATTAACTCAGCCAACAGGATGGGTCTCTGTGTATTCTCATAATTACAACACGATGTGAACATTCCTTCTTCCAAAACCCATCCTGCAAGTAAAATGGAGGCAGCTGTAATATATTCCTTTTCAGAACCAATGCAGACAGACCCTTTGGGTGCCACAGCATAAAACTTACTTGAAATGCAGGGGGAAGAACCAATAAATTGCTATTTAGTCTCACACAATGAGCCTGGGAATGAATAATATAGAACGGAGGTGGGTTTTCAGTATGAGAATTCTTGTTTTAAGATTGATTTTTGGAGAGTCCTCAAAAATAGAACCGACCTCCATATGGTACCAGGATGCAGGGGCAGAGCTCAGAAACTAAAACTAAGATGAAATCAGCTGTGGGTTTTCTGGTGCCTGGTTACAGGATGTTCCATGATGTTTCAGAATACTGAATGGAAACCACATTAAAGAAAACAAAATCCATGCTTACAATAAGCATTTGCTTACATTTGACACCATTATTCCTGTAGTGTGACTTAGTATGACTTAAAAGCATAGCTATCCACATTTCCCAAGAGTATGAGGGACAATGCATGTGATGGTATAGGGGCATAGCTGACCCTGAACAGTCATCCATGCCCTTAGAAAAGACAAGAATGCAGCCTGACTAGAGTTACAACCTCCTCATGCTATGACCCTGGAATACTTTTCTCACATTCCTTGACTCTTACAGCAAAGAGTCTCTTATTCAGGCATCTTGCAGGCTTTGGAAAAGATCCTGTTGGCTTTACCACTATCCACCATGATCATGTCTGATCCCCATGGGGTCCTAGAGAGGTTCTTTGTGACCAGACAGTGGCCGTGGTTCTTAACTGCCCAGCCTCCTTAGCTGCCTTTTTTGGTCTTCCTTTTGCCATGAAACGTCTCTCACTTGGGATGCTGCTGGTTTGTGTGGACTTGCCTAGACTACAGAGAGCACCTTGACCCATTAGCTTCAAAGTTGGACTCAGATAATGAAAAAAGGCATTGAGGAGAGAGTGCAGAAGAGACCATGTCTGTATGTCTGGCATCTGGTCTGTTTCTTTAGGGTCTTCCCTGGGGGCTCCATGTGGGGTGCTCAGCCTCCTTACTCTACCCCAGAATGCTTTCTCTGGTTGGCTCATTTCTTTGATTAACCATCTCTATCTGCATAAAGCATACTTCTCCGTGTTAAGCCCTTCCCATGAGCATGCCAGTCCACTGCTTCCTTCCCTGACTGACAGGCCCCTGGTCCTGCCAGTACTGTCCTTGTCTTACTTAATCTGAAGATGTCACCCATTTTCTGCTGTCACTTAACTGACCCACTTGGCTTTTTTTTTTTTCAGACACATTTCTCAGATGCTTTCTCTGAAAATCTCCAATTCTGTGAGCCACTCTGTATCTTTTCAAATGGGTTGCTTAACATTACTTAGTTGCATCTCAAGAATGTATGGGACATAAATAGGCTAGAAACAATGACTGTCTCTGAGGAGGATGTTCATGCTCTTAGCAGATAAGAATACAGCTTAACTGGAGGCCAACTCCTAACTTCTGGGGCTTTAATTATGTTCCCTATCATATGAGCCAGGAGAATACAGAAAGACACTAGGTTATGTTATTAGTGTCCTATGTTGGTTAATTTCAACTTGACACTACCTAGAATCGCCTGGGAAGACTCTCTATGAGGAATTACCTAGGTCAAGTTAAGCCTTGAGGATGTCTGGGGGTACTGTTTTGATTGCTGACTGACGTAGGAAGACTCAGCCCATTGTGGGCAGCACCATTCCCTAGGCAGGAGTTTCCAAATGGTATAAGAGATGAGAAGGCTGGCTAAGAGCAAACAATGAAAGATTCATGCTCTTTCCTATTCTCTGCTCTTAACTATGGATGTGACAGTCTAGGTTCTTGCCCTGACTTCCCCACAGTCATGGACTTTTGATTGTCAAGCAAACCTTCTTCCCCAAGTTGCTTTTTCTGAGAGTATTTGCTGCAACAACCAAATTGAAGCTAGAGCATCCCCCCAGTATTTTCTTGTGTGGAGGAGGAATATTTTTACTTAGGAGGCAGTTTATGTCAGCAGGCACTGAATCATGTAAGAATCAAAATGTGTTGGGGAGGTATGCTTAATTGCCTATAAATTTCCCTGTACCTGCTTTACTGTGAACAGTGCTACAGAGAAATCAAATGCTAACATTAGAAATCAGGGAGATTTCAAAGGCTAAAGGAAAGAGAAGACAGGGAGGATCCCACTGATACGCTTGGTCTTCACGATTCTCCAGTTTATGAGCGAGCCATCAAAAGTTTTGCATGGATGACGGCTGGATAAAGAACACTACGATGTTCGGTTAGCCATGAATTATCTCCATTCTATTTTATTGTAAGCCTAGAGCTATTGATCACATTTTTTTTGAAACACCAAACAGGACAGAGGAACAGCACATAGCATAGAATGTAGAGTCTTCACTGTGACAGACTATCCTCCTTACCACAATTTGCCCCCTTGCCCCAAGACAAAGCTAGATGATGTTTCCCAGCTTCCTTTGTTGCTGAGTGCAGCCACATGACCAAAAACAGGCCTCTGTCAGATCTTATGATTTCCTGGAATGATGCTTTGAAGAGAGTGGGTCTAACAGCACTTGGTCTTTTTTCTACCTCTGATGGTTTGACCTTGGACAAAATGTTCTTGGGCCACCCAGACACTTATGGGGTACTGAGCCACAGGTAGAATAAACCCAGGCCTCTTCTTCAAGTAAATAGTGAGTTCTGTTCATGTCCCTGGGTCATCGGGCTTGTTGGGGACATTGAGTTGTTATCAACTTAGGAAACCTATCAGATCCTGAAAACATTCAATGGTTGTGTACAGGGATGGTAGAGCTCAGAGCTCATGTTTGAAATTATGAAACCAACATGGACAGATGCCTTGTCCAGAACAAGGAGTCTGGATGTGGACTTTGGGATAGAGGAGACATCTCCTTGGAGAAGGAAACAGAGGAGGGTGCATTTGTCCTTCTGGTTCCCTGTACACACTTAGGAGAATACAAGACATTTCAAGAAGGAACTGGCAGTGAAGGCAGATAGACAATAGGCTGACTCCCTCACAGGAAAAGCCAGGTCCTTCAGCATCGCCTAGAACCCTAAAAGTGCCTTAGATCAAGCCAGTGACTACCTCTAAAGGGCCAGAGAGAATCACCTCACCCTTCACGGAGTGCTATGAGTTCATACCCAAGATCTTATCTCTGACCTTAGAAACAAACAGAGGGAGACTGATGTTAATTACCCTGTCCACTGGGGTCTAAAGTAATTAGGTTGAGTTACAGAGAAATGAAGAAATACTTATAGATCAAGAATGCCCCATGCCTGAGATTTATGTTTGGCCCATCCAGACTGGAGATTCTTCACTAAAGAGAATTTCAACTGCTTGGCCTTCAGTCTTGTCAAGCCAGAGAGAAGACTTCTAGGAAAGCAGGATTACCTACATCATGTCTACTGTGAGATGGATTCAGGCTTCTGATTTAGTGGTTTGGTTTTCTCTCCCTTTGTTAGAGCCTAGATTTTTTTTGTAATCTCAAATATCCATGTGATCCATCACACTACAGGAGCAGCCAGATACACTTAATATCCCATGATAGCTTTTGCACAGCCATGACAAGATGCCTGACAGAACCAGCCTAAAGGAAGAAGGAGTCATATTTGTTCATGGTTTCTAGTGGTGGGGAAAGTTATGTGAGGCAGCTCAGCTCATGATAAGCCAGGATGTAAAGAGTAATACAGGAAGTGGTCAGACACAGGGCGCTGGACCTGAGCTGTTGCCATTGATCTAATTGTTCCAGGCTAACACTGCCTCCCAATTTTATAGAACATTCCAAAAACAGCATCACCACTGGAACCAAACACCCAAATTAGGAGCTTATGGAAGAAGAGCTAGTATATATTTAGATCTAGCACCTTTTGAAGCCATTTGGATTAAAAGCCTCTTTGAAGGGGGTGGGTATTAGGAGTGGAAGGGGGTAGCAGAAGGGAAGAAAATGGGGGTTCACAGAGAGCTAAGCATGATCATGCACAAGTACACTATATATATCCATGAAGATGCCATGGCAAATTGCATTATTTTGCAAAAGTATTTTATGTTGATAGAAAAAAAGAAGATAAGCGAATGGAAAGTCAATGGGTACCAGAAAACATCGGATGGAGAGGTATGGACTTTTTCCTCTGAAGCTCAAAGAGACAATGTCTTGAGACACAGTTGCTGACATTTCTTATGGGAAGTGGACATTACAGGGTCTTAGCAGTCTGCAGCCAGAGTGTCCATTTCATGGGAAGCTGGAGAGAAGCCATGCATCAGGGGGCTGTGGAAGGAGGAAGGATTTGGTGGTTGGAACCTGTGCATCATGGTGCCCTTCTCTATGCAGAGCACAGAGCTGTTCAGTAGGAGGCTGGAGCTGTACATCTGGGTTTAACCTCCAGCTTGCCACTTACTAGGTCATTGGCAAGTTGTTTCTATCTCCTCTAAGTCCAAGATCCCCCTATAATCAAATAGGGATAAACAAGAATTTCTAAAGTATAGATCTGGGGCAAGGATTGAATGAGATTAAGCCATCAAAGAGCTCACTGCAGATTTTTGACACACAAGGACTCATGGATCTTTGGAACATGAATTGTCATGACAGGACATGTCAGAGATTCAGGCCTCTGTCCACATCTGGAATGAGAACTGACAAGGGAAACTTCCCTTTCTTTCTTTTTTCTTTTCCTTTTTCCTCCCCCTCCCTCCCTTCCTTTGTCTCTCTTCCTCTTTCTCTTCTTCCTTTTATTTTTTTATATATAGCAGAATAGTGGGCTGTACCATGACCATAAGGGGACATGTCCTCAAGGCTCCATATTATTGTTTTCATGACCACGCCATCTCTTTTTGGTTTAGAAAGTGTGTGTGTGTGTGTGTGTGTGTGTGTGTGTGTGTGTGTGTGTGTGTGTGTGTGTGTGTGTTGTGTGAGTGCCTGCAGAGGCTACAGCTGAAGTTACAGATGTTGTAAGCCACACGACACAGGTGATGGAATTTAAACTCACGTTCTCTGGAGCAGTAGAACATACTTTTAACCAGGGATCCATCTCTTCCCAGGCCAACATCGTGGTTTGGGGCAATGGGTTGGTTTTTTTTTATGCTAAAGACATCCAGATTTGCCAATGAGAAAATATCCTTATTTTTTGATTTGGTTTGGGTGCGAGCACGCGATTCATGCCTGGCCAATCAGAATTTTTACATTTTGGGGTTCTGGCCACTAAAATTAATTTATGAATGGAGTGGTGACTAACACACTAACAGGGTTTGTAGGCATTCCAACTGCTATGAATCTCGGTGAAAGTGACCTTGACCTCTAGTGGACATCCTAACACCATAAGGGGAGAGTTAGCATAGGGGAGAGTGGCAGTTTGAGATGAAGATATTAGTAGCATCATTTGGGCTCCTGGATCCAGTCACACCTGAAGTTGGGCATGACTTGAACTGCTATGCATGGTCTCACAAGCCTTTTATTGTCTAAGTCACCTTGGGTAAGGTCACCTTTCTGTTGCCACAGAAGCAATCTTAACTGTCACGTAATTAAAAATGAAAAGTGCAACCTCTCCAACCTCTGTCTAAAGACAACACACCTGTTAATAAAACAAGGCACACAGGTTCGAATCACTAACTCAGTCCTTCTGTCTGGCTAATCTTGGGCAAGCCGTTCAAATTCCCTTTGCCTCTGTGCTCTCATTTGCCTAGCCTGGCTAGATGCCACTTAACTTACAGGGCTGATTTAAGAATTAAACCAGTCTTTGTGAAACAGAGAGCACAGATACAAACCACAGCTAAGATGCTCTAGCAGGGGCATTATTATTCTTTCTAACACTTATGGGAGCACCAAGCACACACACCTCTGTGGTGGCACTAACCAACCTTGATTATTTTCTGCAAAAAAAAAAAAAAAAAGGAGAAGGAGGTGGAGGAGGAGGTGGTGGAGGAGGAGGTGGAGGAGGAGGAGGTGGTGGAGGAGGGGGAGGTGGAGGAGGAGGTGGAGGAGAAGGAGGAGGTGGAGGAGGAGGAGGTGGATAAGGAGGAGGTAGTGGAGGAGGAGGTGGAGGAGGAGGAGGTGGTGGAGGAGGGGGAGGTGGAGGAGGAGGTGGAGGAGAAGGAGGAGGTGGAGGAGGAGGAGGTGGATAAGGAGGAGGTAGTGGAGGAGGAGGTGGAGGAGGAGGAGGAGGTGGTGGAAGAGGAGGAGGTGGTGGAGGAGGAGGTGGAGGAGAAGGAGGAGGTGGAGGAGGAGGAGGTGGAGGAGGAGGAGGTAGTGGAGGAGGAGGTGGAGGAGGAGGAGGAGGTGGTGGAAGAGGAGGTGGAGGAGAAGGAGGAGGTGGAGGAGGAGGAGGAGGTGGAGGAGGAGGTGGTGGAAGAGGAGGAGGTGGTGGAGGAGGAGGTGGAGGAGGAGGAGGCGGTGGTGGCGGCTGGTGAGATGGCTATGGCGCATCAGGGATATTTTCCATGGAAGCCTGACCAACTGGGTTTGATTCTTGGAGCCCACACAGCAGAAGGAAAGATCCAACTCCATTAAGTTGTCCTCTGACATCCACACACGTGCTGTGGCACAAATGTCACATGCATCATTGTCATATCCACACACAAAGATAATAGATTAAGAAAAACCAGAAAGGACCCAGACCTTCCATTTCTAAAACTTTCTCAGTCTCAGTGAATAAATCATCCCCAGTATATACAGGCTTATGGAAACCCATTGAGAGAAATATAATTTACGATTTTTTATTTTATGTGTATGGGTGTTTTTCCTATATGTACAACTGTGCACCATGTGCATGCCTGGTACCCACAGAGGCTAAGAGAGGGCATTGGATCCCCTGGAGCTAGAGTTACAGATGGTTGTAAGCTGCCATGTGGGTGTTAGGCATCAAACCTGGGTCCTCTGAAACAGCAGAAAGTGCTATTAACTGCTGAGCCATCTCTTCAGCTCCAGAGACATATATTTTAATGTTAAACTTATGTAATTATCTTATACTAGGTCAAAGGTGATATCTGTGATGGCAGAGTAACAGCCCAGGCCATGTGTTCAATTTTTCACCAAGGTGTCAGTGAACAGTCATTTCATTCCTTAGTTATAGAAGACATACTGCCTGCACGCAGTTACTCAGTCACTCATTCATTCATTCATTCATTCATTCATTCATTCATTCATTCATTCATTCATTCATTTTCTTGGGTAATAGTTTTGGATTCCCAGCACGGATCCAGTGCTATTCAGAGCCTAAAGGACAGTTTTCCAGAAGAGTGGTTTGAGGGAGGGAGGGACTTGGGTGTACTGGACAAAGTGACCAAAGGTGTGGTACATTTGCTTATTTGCTTAATAATGTTTGCAGGAAATTGGCTTCAGCTAGAAGAAGAGGGATTCCTGAGTAGAAGGTATTGTTTTTATTAGATTTATTTTACTTATGAGACAGACTTGCCATGGTACTGTAGTAGCACATGAAGTCATATACTCCAAGCTGGCTTCATGCATATAATTCTCCTGCCTCTACTGCCTATGTGCTGAGGTTAGAGGTATGTGTTCCAGACCCTGTGAGGCTGAGGCTATTGGTGTGTGTGTGTGTGTGTGTGTGTGTGTGTGTGTGTGTGTGTACATGAATGCAGTGTTTTCAGAGGTCAGAAGAGGATTTCTAGAACTAGAGTTATAGACAGTGGTGAGCCTTCGAATGTGGGTGCTGCGAACTGAGCTCAGATCTTCTGCATGAGCAGCCAGTGCTCTTAACCACTCAGCCTTCCTTCCTTACAGGAGGTTCACACTCGAGCCCATAAGTGGGTACAGGAAATATTTCCTTGATAACAAAGAGAGATGGATGGCGCATGGGAAAACTAGAAATTCTAGGCAGGTGAGAGTCTGGGCTCTGGCACATCCGAAGATGAGCTGGTTTCCCATGGAGCCCCTTACTGAAAAACTTGTTATCTGTGGCATCTGGCTCATGTGACCCAGCCCGTCACAGCTGCTTTTGTACTATTTGCTGAAAGGCAGGATATTGGCGAATTTCTTATGGTAATGCCCTTGATCAAGACAAAAGCCTTTAATTGAATAAGTGATTATCTGAAATTATCAGTACACACAGAGGCATAACAAATGACTGCGGATGGCTCCTAGCTGGAACTGTTGCTGTTTTGGTCTTGCTAGGAAATTGTTACCCTAATAGGTATGTCATTAGCTTCCTAGTCACCTCCTCAATTTTGGTCACTATAAAAGTCTGGGAAGGATCTCAAATTCAAGGGTCTGCTGAGCTGGGAAGGCAGGTGAGTGGGTTCAGAGACAGAGCGTGATGAAAGGAGAGGTGTAGGCTCAGGCCAGTCTGACTGGTCTCTTCAGAGAGTTCCAGATCCTTTTGGGAAAGGCAGCATGGTCAAAACAAAATACACCTGTCTCATGGTGGTGTCTCTGGACTCTCTAATTTGCAGCCTCTGACCAGGGGCTTTCCTGTTCCTTTCTCATGGGTCAGTGTGAATTGCATATGTTGGAAAGATGAGATTTTCCTGGCCTAAGATTTGACTTCTTGTGCTGTCATGCTAGCTTTCTGTTTGCTAAGAAGATACTTGTTCACCAACCCCCTCCTGAGCAATACAGGATGTGCTTCCTCCATTGCTTGGCTGGGACTGCATTCCTGATGTAGCAACCTGGTGAGAACGCATTCCTCATTCCTGATGTAGTTACCTGGGTGGGACCACCCAGGAAAGCCCTACCATCAGAACTGTTAGCTGAAGTAGGAACTTTCTGAATCTTGCACAGTGTGCTCATTGTGACCATTGCTCCAGGAAATGAATGTCTTCAGGTGGTCCTATTGTTTCACAAGAAATACATCTGCCTGCCATTCCTAAACTCCATCCTAAGCTGACCTTTGGCCCCGCCCTGTTATCTGCTGTACCCCCTCCCCTACTCAGAGTGCAGTATAAGAACTTTACTCTGAAAGCATTAGGGGCTCTTGGCTTCCACAGTGTCTCGAGCCCGCACATATGTGTGTACCGGTATATCATTCATTAAACTCTTTTTCTTTAAAGTTAACAGTGGTCATTAGCCATGGTCTTGGGGTGTCTGGGGTGCTAAAGTTATGGGTGCCCGCCTGTTACAATGTGGAGGAGAGTTCAGCCCCAGACCAAAGGTCAGCATCAGCTAATGCTCAAGGGCTGGATATCTTTCTTTGAGGCCATATCACCAGTTCCTCCTACTCTGTGACAGAAGATGGAGCATCACAGAGTGTCCTTGTCACCTCTGTCACGTCTCTTTATCTGGGTTTTATAGTAAGTAGTTCCTGGCCTGGCCTAGCCCTGAGATCTGGACCAGCAGTCCCAAATAAACTGCCCTCAGCTGCTTGGTCCTAAATAATCACACAAAGGCTTATATTAATTACTCGCTGCTGCTTGACCTATGGCTCAGGCATATTGCTAGTTAGCTCCTGTATCTTAACTCATTCATTTTCATTAATCTATCTTGCCACGTGGCCCGTGGCTCACCTGTGTTCTTTACATTTTGTTCTTCCTGCTGCAGATCACAATGTCTCTGTCTTACAATGCCCTCCATCCCTTTTATGTCTGCTTGGAATTCCTACTTCCAAACTGCCTTGCCATAGGCCAAAACAGCTTTAATAACCAAGAATAATTCGCAGCATACAGAAAGACATCCCCTATCAGGGTTTGGCCAATGGGAGACTCTAGCAATAGTTACGAGAGGTAAAAATAGAATAAGGCATGAAGAAACTCTCTATAGTGTCACTGTAGGTGGAGGCATCCTTTATCCACAGGGCGCTGATGCTGACCCCCCACTGAATGCCTGTCTTTCTGAACAGCATTTCATCTCTTCAGAACTGACAGTGGAAAGGTCTCCTTATTAGATCCTCATGTCTACAATGGGCTTGGTGAGTTCCCATACCTATTTATCATAATCCATTTGAGAGACCCAACTCAGATATTTATTTACGTTTTTTTTTTTTTTTTTTTTTTTTTTTTTTTTTTTTTTTTTTTTTTTTTTTCTGGGACCTGGAAATCACAACTGGTCTAAGGAGTTCAACTTCCCTTCCCTATAGCATCTCATCTCTGTCCTTCTGTTTCCTTCTGTCTTCTTCTTTCCATGAAGGGCTCCATCTATATTAAAGCTGTGATGTGAGCATTTGCCCAAACGAGTCTAAATCAATCCCACCGCCCCTGTTTCAGCTCCTAGAATTCTCTGGATTACAGCCCTCCCCACGTCCAGATCACCCACTGGACATCAAGATGGACCAAGAGCACCTGAGTTCCACCACATCCCAAGTGCACAAACCACCTCCGAGCTCAGCTTGGTCTTTCCTTCCAGGACGCCTCGTTCCTCTCAATGCTTAACCAGCATCAGAAAGGTCTTCAAATGATCCCTGCTTCCTGGGTGACACCTTCCAGGAGGTGGCCACACTATAGAAGGCCTGAGATCTGTCCCCGAGTCTTTGATCTCATATTGTCCCTGCTCTCTCGCCATTTATACTCAATGACTCATCAACCTCAATTACTTCAACTTCAATTACTTACACCAAAAAACAGTGGTGGTTTCAGCCCATTCCTTGTTCCCTCCTCCCCAAGAGCTCATGTATCCCAGGCTGGTCTCCAATTCAATATATACCCAAAGATGACCTTGAATTTTGTGCTTCTGCTTTTACCTTTCCAGGGCTGGAATTCCACCAAATACTACCACACCCAACTTCATGCAGTGCAAGGGAACTACCCGGGATTTGTGCATGCTGGGCAAGCACTCTGCCAACAGAGCTATAGCCACAGTCCTTTCTTTATTAAGTTGCCCTCTGACCTCTGCGTCACTGTCTTTCTCCTTCACTCAACTCTTGGCGTACATGCTTTCTCTTTAGAGAACTTTCAGACCACCTAGTCTAAATTGGTTCTTGTTACTGTCACAGTCCTGTGAGTTCCTGTATTTAGTATGACACCGTATCCACTTTTCTCCCTCACAGTATTTCTTTCTCCAGGGATCCATTCTTCCTTACTTCTTCTCCTTTATTGCTCCAGTTAGGCTATCACTCACATGAGAGTGGGGCTCTGGCTCTGTTTTTCTCGGGCTTAGAATCACGCTTGTAGGTAATTACTATTGCATGTCTGGATAGATAGGCTATGGAGTGGATGAATGACTGGATTGTTGAATTAATGAATGAATCCATCTCTTGGCCCTCATGAGGCACAGCTAGAGGATGCAGAAGTGAAAATATGAACTGAGCAGTGGGCTTTGAATATAGGGAAAAAAGAGCAGAGAAAGGTCAGCCTAGAGACTTCTAGATTTAATATGAAATATTAAGCTTCTCTAGCCCCTGTTGCCTTCCCTAGGGTCTATTCTGCTGCAGCCCTCCCCTCTCAGACCCACTGTCTTGGGGATTCCCATGTCTCATTATTTCATCTGAGTTAGTTGTCGCATTCCTAGGAGCAGAAGCTGGTCTAATTGTGCATGCTGTATGCAGGGCTAGCATCTTATTAGTAAAGATGCTGTGATAACTGGGTTCTGGGTACTGCCCCTTAGTGACAGATGGAGATACAACTGAGGGCCCTGGAGGAAAGGCAGTGTTGTGAGCTGAAGGGTAGGGGCTGTGTCTGGTGAAGCAGTAACATTGACAGGCAACTCCAACTGGAAAAATCCATCAAGCCACTTGGGAAAAGACCCTGGGCTAAAAAGAATGGTCTCCTAGAAATATAATAAGCCCTGGATTTTCTGAGTCACAGTCTGTTGAGTGTAGAGTCCATCTATGACTCCAGAATCTTGTATGCAGATAAGGCAGCTAAGCATCTTTTCTGCCTCCGCTTCACCAGCAATGATTTATCCTCAGCGCCTCTGCTAGGAAGGTAAGTATTGTCAGGAGCAGTCTCTTCTAACCAAAGCTAAATAGATGTATCCCAAACCAGACACCCAGGCCCATAGGCTAGTCTGGTTGTCATGGAAACCCCTCATCACATTGGGTACCACTTGAGTTTTCACCATCAGAACTCAGGAGTCAAAAAGGACTCCTGAAAAATGAAACTACTTAGCTTATCCAGGAACCACCTGCATCATTAAGCAGATTGTGAAGATCTTATCACACATTCCTTTGAAAATTCACACTCCAATGTGCTATCTCAGATGCCATCACCTTCACAAGCTCCAACAAGTGCCAGGTGGAATACAGCTGTGTGTTTTCAGGGTCTCACACTGGCCTTTGGGAGGGTGTATTATTATTACATACTTCATGGTCAAATCCCATACTTCGTGAGGATGCAAGCATGTGGGTGTGTGTAGCACACAACTCAAGTTACAATGTGATAACAGACATTTCTGACTCCCACCACACCTGGCCTCCTGAAATTTTCCATCAACAAAAGGCTGAGATGCTTTCAAACTATTGTTCATCTTCAGATGCGGTCACATGTCAAAATATTATTATCCCTCTGGGATTCATCACAGATAATTACAGCCATGACAAAATTGAAGTCAGATTTGTTAAAAAAAATGACTGTTGCTGGGTATCTTGCAGAGGCGCCCACAGGCTCTGATTTTTTTTTTTTTTTGTTAGGCAGAGACATATTTAACATTGCTGGTGGCTCTCTGTGACTGTTGCCTCAAAGTTTTCACTTCTGAGTGCAGAGTCAAAAAACAGTGTTTTCTAATGTAGCAAACACTCGCATAGAGATTTTTATCTTTTGGAGTGCATTCCCCTTGAAGAACTCAGCTTTTAAGTAATGTGTGTGGATAAGTGATTTGAAAGGAGAGATCAGGCAGTTATTTTCCTGAGGTTGGGTAAGGTTAGGGGCAAAGGAAGACTCTTAGACAAGTGGCCATGGGGAGACAGGGAGACTAGTTTCCTTCAGCGAGCTTCACAGAAGAGTCTAACGTCCAATTTTGTATCCTTTACCCTAGCTCCTATGAAAGACACACCCTAGCAGGTTATGCTTTGGTAAAATGGGGAAGGCGGCTGCATACAATTCTCTGAACAAGGCATGGCTGTTGCCATTATATGTGATTACATGCATGAGACCCTCAAGAGACCAGGCTTACTAATGTTCCTTTGCAGAAGGGAGCATGCATGAGGCTAATAAGTCTCTGTGCCTTCCCTGGGATACATAAACTGTTAACAAGTGGAGGGATTGGAGGAGACTCCTTAGTTATATAGTTACCCATAAATTGCTCATGCTCCTATAAGTAAACCATGCTCCTGTAAGTCACACTAAGAAGTTCATTGCTTTACTAAGCTACATATCATTTTATTGGCTGATCAGTGCCCTCTCTATATGAACAGAACAGAAATAGACACTACAGAAAAAGTCACAAAGCAGGGGTGGATGAATGCCAGGGTGTAACACATCACATAAATGATGACACAAGGAAGGAATATACCCAGGTCACATGACACTTTGCTACATCACACATGGCTCTGGATCATGCAGGGACCACTTCCCTGGGGTGCAGCATCCAGGCTGACCCTTGACCTATTCAGTGGAAACTGTTTCAGTCCATCTCCAGGAAGCTCACATGTATGCTGGGTCCAAGATTTCCTCCTGGGGCTAACCAGCACATCAGTAAGTCCTAACTGCAATTCCAGAGGACCTCATGCAAGCCTCATTAGATGAATTCACTGGAAACATGATTAATGAAGGTCATACTCTGAAACTACAGATTTTATAATGTGTTCCCATGAGATGCTTAACAAATCAGATTTCCTTTATTCTGAAGACACAGCTTGCTTTTATTCTGCAGGTTGTTATTATGTAAAAAGCATCCTGAATTTAAACCTGTCCTGCCTTTCCCACAACAGAGAATACCTCCTCCCTCTGGCATGAGTCCCATGGCTGTGGAGGATGGACAGTGCACTGGGAATGGTTAAATGCTACCAAAACAAGAGAAGGTTTGTGGGGAACCGGTGATTTAAAGCAGCTGGGAGAATCTCTGCCTCTGTAACCAACATAGACTCCCCTCTCTCAAAGCTGCTGGCTCTGCTAGGACGTAGCTAAGTGAAACCATGTTTGCCCATCATGTGCAGGGTTCTGGGTCCCATCCCTAGCACTGCAAAGAAGCATGATGCTGCTGGCCTTGCAAACTGATGGAGGGATAGGCAGTGCTCGAACCTCTGAGTGATGTCTCTGCACCCAGATTCTAGGGTCTGGCGTGTCACAGGTGAGGTTCGAAATAGGTATGGGTTAGTGAAGTGGTTCTTAGCCTGTGGATCGCAACTCCTCTGGGGGTTTAAATGACCCTTTCACAGCAGTTGCCCAAGACCATCAGAAAACACAGATATTTACATTTTAATTGATTGATCACAGTAGCAAATTTAGTTATCTAGTAGCAATGAAACAAATTGTATGGTTGGGGGTCACTACAGCATGAGGAACTGTACGAAAGGTTTGCCGCATCAGGAAGGTTGAGAACCACTGGGATAGTGCATGGATAAGACTTTAAATTGACACAGAATGGCATTGGCAGCTTTCTCCTTCAAGAGGGTACTCTGAGATTGTGTGTACTTACAGTCCTAGTACCTATGAAGCTGAGGCAGGAGGACTGTTCTGACTTCAAGACAAGTCTGGGCTACATGCTGCGAATCTATTTAAAAAGTTAAAAAGAGGAGACGATGGTCGGAAAGCTGGCTCAGTGGTTAAGATCATGTACTGCTCTTGTAGAAGACCTCCATTTCATTCCCAGGACCCACAGGACAGGTGATAACCACTTGTAACTCTAGTTCTGGGGGATCGGATCCCTCTTTTGACCTCTGAAGATAACTGAATATACATGGTTCATATAAACTCAGGCAGGCATAAACACACACACACACACACACTCAAACATACACACAAATCTTTTTTTTTTTAAAAAAGGGTACCCTGAAATTGTTTATTTGTTTGCTCATTTTCTGGTATCTTGCTTTTCCTGAGCAATAGTAGTAGTAAAGACAGTGTAAAGTCTATTTATAAATTTATTTATTGAGCAGGCTAAGTCCACTTCAACAAGACCATTAAGTTTATTACAGAAACAGTAATAGAACATCAAAAAATGAGACGGCTTTACTTAAAAATATAAATTTGGGCCAGGTCACAGTGATAAAGCAGTAATATATTCCTTACTGTCCAGTGTTGGCATAATTCTGTGTCGCCTTCTAACCCTGAAAGGGGACTTGGAACAAAATTTATATGCTCAGAGAACTCCAGTTCTCCTTTGGACCTGAGATATACAAAATAAATTGCTCTATGTAGAGAGAGGGCAGCTCAAATGCTCCATGTCAGGAGTGGAAGACCATGGAGTCAAGTCCGTGTATATAAATGCTATTTACTGGTCCGGCGTCTAGTTTCTGGCCTCTCCCAGGTGAGATGCAAATGCATGGCTTGAAGGTGAATGTCCTGGCTAGTTTTACATCAATTTGACACAAGCTGAAGTTATCTGGAAAGAGGGACTCCTGACTGAGAAAGTTTACCTATAAAATCTGCCTGTGGACAAGTCTGTAGTGCATTTTTCTCAATTAGTGATTGATGTCTAGGTTGCATATATAAAAAAGCTGAATAAGCCAGGAGGGCCACATTAGTGGGCAATACCCCCCTACAGCCTCTGATTTAGTTCCTGCCTCTAGGTTCCTACTTTGTGTTTCCTCCTGTTGCATAACCTATAAGATGAAATAAACCCTTTCCTGCCCAAGTTGCTTTAGGTCGTGGCATTTCATTATAGTGGCAAAAACCCTAGTAATACATTGAGGAGCTTACATAGTCTGGAAGATCAGCCATTAGAAATGGTGAAAGCAAGTTCCACAAAGACTTGAGAAAAGGTCCACTTAACTTGGGGGCATCGCTCAGCTGGAACACCTTTATGATCATCCTGTTAGAGAACCAGGTGGGCTATATGACGGTCGACATGATTTGAAAGTTGGTGTGGGTTGTGGATGGCTTGTCCCTAGCTGAGCTGGCCTTGTTTATCAGGAAGCCAGGCTCTTACTGCACACCCTGCTCCCTCTCTTGAGATACACAATTTTCTTTATGAAATAGGACTTGTCTTCTGATAATACCAGCTATCAATGGCTAGATTCCCATCTTCAGCCTAGATGATGCCTGAACCTCCCTCCCCAGCCCCTAAAAGAAAATTCCAAAGAATGTGTCCACTCAAGAGAATGATATTGATGCAACCCATTGGCCATTTTTCTATGTGGATTTTTTTCCTCAATATTGTTAGCCCAAAGATAAACTATTTGCTATCCAAAGCACAATTTTGTTGAATACAAGCCCTGTCTGGAGGGGTGGGGGTGGGAAGGATTCATAACAGAGATTCTAAACACTATACTATCAAACACACTTGCAGAACCATTTTTTTTAAAAAAAAGATAGATTTCAAGGGCGCTTATGATAAATCTATGAAAAGAGAGCTACTTACAAGCCAGGGATTTGTGGAATTTGCTGGTTATTTGTGTCCTTTTTGTCAATAGCATTAAGATCTGATGTTTGTGTGGGATTATCCACTGACCTGGATCTCGGGGAGCTATCAAAACCTGCTTCTCAGATAAATTTGTGCAGGCATGTGATACATTTATCAGTTCCAGGCAAGCGGCCACTCTATTGAGGGGGCTTTTAAAAAAATTTCCCCTGAATACCACAGAAAAGGAGGGAGTAAATACAATCCACAGCCCATTTGTTTGCTGCGAGTTTTCAACAATTCCCAAGCGATTATTCCCTAAAAGAGCACAGTAGCAAAGTCTCAGTTTTTTTTTTTTGTTTTTGTTTTTTTTGTTTTTTGTTTTTTTTACAAACTTTGAAAGCAAAATGGCATGCCATTGGTTTACCTAATGCACTTCCCTGAGGTTTAACTATGAGGCCCAAATGATGGATTGCTCTCCATTGGACAACACACTCTGGAGGGACCGTGCTTCATTATGCAAAATCAAAAGCATCGCTATTCACTTGAATGCTTCTCCGTGGGTTAGCGCCAGGTGCCCTCCATGACTGGCTGCAGGGCTGTCAGTGTCCCACTGTCTGAGACTTCAAAGCACCAAAATGACCCAAGTAAGTGCCAAGTCTCACAGGAAGAGATGCTAATTTAGTCTAGAGGGTAGCGATTCCAAAGCCAGCAGCAGGCAAACTCTGAGAGGGGTCTGCAAGGAAAACAAGGCATGGCTGGATGGAAAAGGTGGGCTTTGGCAACAAGTCTGAAATCCTTTATTTAATTTTATTTTGGCCACAGCAGCTTGTTTGTGAATGCCCATATGTCTTTTTAAAAAGATTTTGTTTTTATTTTTGATTATGTGCATGCATGCCATGTGTGCATGAGTGCAGTTGCCCATGGAGGTCAGAAGAAAGCATCAGACATCCTGGAGCTGGTTGTTGGACACTCATATGGATGCTGAGGACTAAGCGTGGGTGCTCTGCAAAAAGCGATAATGTTCTTAACCACTGAGCCACCTCTCTAGTCACCCATGTGTCCATTTAAGATTTACCTTCCTTCACAAGATCCATACTTAAAATACTTGCACCCATTTAAACTTTGTACTATTATTTTGAAATGTGAGATATGGAGCATTTCTCTTTTATTACAAATCCTGCCTATTATCACATGAAATTTCAACACTACATTTGTCAAGGACAGAAAAGGACACAGCACTAACGGTTATGGTTTTGAATGCTTATAAAAATGATTTTAAAAACCCTTCCTCAGCCTATTTATTGATGCCATCAAGAATTTGAAAAGAACATTTATAAAGATTTGATGCAGACATTTCAGGCTCACAACTAGATATCTCAAAGTCGTGTTCAGGCATGTGAGCTCAGTCAGTCCTCATTAAGAACTTTCCCTTTAAAATAGATTGAACTTGGAAGTTATAAACAAATTTAGTATCTAATATATCTTTGCATTGCCTGTACTCTGTGTTTTCTTATTGTGATCACATAATATTAAGAAATATGGCTGGACCTCGTGGTGCAGGCCAATAATCCCAGATACTCAGAGGCAGGTGAATGGCAAGTTCAAGGTCGGCCTAGATTACAGAATGAGTTAAAAGCCAGCCTCAGTAACTTAGTAAAATCCTATTTTAACTAAGAGAAAGAGAGAGAGGAAAATTCTGTTGGTATAAGTATTTAGAATACAGTTCATATATATATGAACACACACACACACACACACACACACACACACACACACACACACACACACACACACACACACACACACACACACACACACACACACACACACACACACACACACACACACACACGGTAATAGTAGCTTTTTTCTCTTCAAGAGTCTATGATCTCACCAGCTGTGAGTAGTTGGCTCTGTTTATTGTACCAGGAAAGGATTCCCTATGACGGAGCAGGTCTTAAGTCCAACTAGACAGCTGTTGGTTATCCCCAAGATAAAAGTGCCATGTTGTACCAATCGGGATAGTTTTCTAGGCTGGTCATGTTGCTTTATAGGTTTTACAGCTGGAGGGGATTATTCATTGCTTTCCTCCTTGGTAGCTTTTCTGCCAAGGCTTCTTCCAGTGGTTGCCTAAACTAGACCAGCACAATGACAACACTAGTTCACATGCCATCGCTCCTAGATGAAGAGCTTCAGGCCATCAACAGGCACTTAGAGAGGGAGAATCCGTTTTCTCCAAGGACGTTATCTAATAGGTTGATAGGTTATCTAATTCCAAGAGGTCATCCTAAACACACAGGCAAATGAGCAACACCAAATGGACTCAGCAGGTTATGCATATATACAGTTCTCTCTGTGTGCGTGCGTGTGCGTGTGCACTCGTGTGTGTGCATTCAACAATAATAAAGAAAAAATAGTGAGTTTGAGAAGGAGGAGAGACTTAAGGATTCACATGAGTTAAGGGAGACAGGTACAAACGATGTAAATACAATACTCCTATGTGGAAATCTTAAAAATAAAAATTTAAATATGAAAAAAATGGAAAGGAGGCTTGGGATGTAGTTCAGTAGTAGAGTTCTTGCATGCATACATGAAGTCCTGGGCTGAATTTTCACGAATCTCTCACAGATGCTCGGCAATCCCATCTCTCGAAAAAACCACTCATGTTCTGACACTTGATAAAGTTTGTGAAGTATTGACCCAGCATAAAGAACTGCTCTTGTTCACAGATCATCATCATTGAAAACTAATCTCCCTGTGGGAAAAGCATGCACAGGCTCCACGGACCATTAGTGTTCTCCATTCATACCAGCCGTGTGCAAGGACTCAGATGACAGGCCAGTGACCACAGGAAAGAGGCAGGTGAGGAGAAAAAAGCGTCTCCTGAACATACACCTGGTCTTTGGTCAGGTTGGGTTGGGTCTCAGCATCTCCCCTTCCTCCCAAAGCTCCTCAACCCAGAGAAAACTGCTGCAGGGCATTTTTGTGGGTTCTCTATGTCTTAGTGATGGGCTTATAAAAGCAGAAGAGCCATAGGATGGTGGCCTCTTGGTCTGAGACTAATGCATGAATGTGCCCCTGCAAGGCCTTCCTAGGCCATGCTGAGTTTTCCTTGCTGGTTTATCACAAGGTCAATGGATACTCCTGAAGAGTGATAACTAATGAGGGGTTACTTCAGAGTACGGGGCGATGACCTTGCATTCTCTCCAGCCCTGTCTTGACCAGAATTTCTTCTGAGCCACTGTACTTGACTTCAAAAGAGGCCACAGCTCTTGACTGCCCAGGGTCAAGTGGCCACTCTACAGCCTCGGCTTCCTCTTTAGGAAGCAGGCACCCACACTCTTTCAAGAGGCCCCTCCATCGTGAAGAGCTACGAAGGACTTTGCCTCCAGGACAAATTAAGAGAATTTGGCTGTAGGGGGGGGGGGAGAAAGACATGTAGATTTTATAATGAGATTTTAAAATATGTCATGAGACAGTGACTTTATAAGTGGCAATTAGAATTTAATACTTCGAATTAGCCATTGTGATTCATGTATAGCTCATTAATTAAAATGTCTCCATATTCTTTCCTCTTCTTGTCCCCACTGCGTCTTTTATGAATATGAACAATGGAGCAAAGAAGTAAACACTTGCTCTTTGGGAAACTAAGAAAAATATGTTTCTATTAGAAAAACAAAAACCCGAGTAACATAAGTAGTGATAGCAGCTCCAAACTGTCAAATGATGGGATTTTTATAAAGGTACCAGCCTAGTGAGGAGGCTCAGTAGGTAGGACCTGAGTCCTGAGTTTGATCATCCGGCATCCTTGCCAAAAGCCAGGCCTGGTGTGTACTTATACTTGTAGCACTGAGAAGGCAGAGACAGAAGGATCCCAGGCCTCATTGGTCAGCCTGCTTAGCCCACTCAATGAATTCCACGTCAGTAAGAGATTCTGCCTCCAACAAAGGTGGAAGGTGTGACAACCTGTGCTCCCTCCTCCACGTGCATATGGGGATAGGCACACAGAGATGCATAAACACGCACACATGCATGCACATGTGCATTAAGGAGTTACCAGAAAACAGGATATGCACCTTGCACATGAATCTGTGGAATCTGCGGTTGAATATTTGGCTGCATGGATGAGTTGTCCCTTTCTTGGTGCTGTTAACATTGGAGGCCACACGCGTACATCAGGGTAGGGTTAGGTGAAGACATTCCATCTACGTAGGAGGAGGGAATCTGCAAACATGCCCTGAAGCTTCGGCCATCTGTTGCCAAGCAGCATCTAACCTGTGCAGCAATTTCCAGTTTGACAAGAGAGCCTGGAAAGCCAGAACTTTATTAAATACTCAAATGTTAAACCTAGCAGTGAAATTTAATTAAAAACTAAACACAACACCCCATGGAACCTAAACACAACCTGTGCCTTTTATTTAACAGGAGGTGTCTCCATCACCTAGGAGTGTTTAAGAAGGATACTGGTCTGTCCCCAGCAACCCTTGGAGCCCTGGCACAGCAAGTCTAGCTCACGGGGACCTGACAAAGCAATAGGCTGGGATAAAGAATAAGTGTCCCACTTCCCTAGAAGCTTTAGAAAGAAGGGCTCATAATCAGAAGGTGGGAAGCCAGCTCCTGGGGATGCCTGATAAGCCATTGCTGGCATATAAGCTTAGACTAGAAAGAGACAGAGAGTTGGCTCAGTTGTTAAGAGCTCTGGCTGTTCTTGCAGAAGACATGGGTTCAGTTTCCAGAACCCACACGGAAGCTCACAACTGTCTGTAACTTCAGTTCCAGGGAATCTGGTGCCCTCTTCCGGCTTCTGTGGGCACTTTACAAACATGGTACACAGACATACTGGTGTGCAGAACACCAATATGCTTAAAATAAATGTTTGTCTAGAAAGGATCTCTGACAATCCCCCAATAACTAAACTCCCCCGCCCCCGTGTGTGTGTGTGTGTGTGTGTGTGTGTGTGTGTGTGTGTGTGTGTGTGTGTGTGTGTGTGTGTGTGTGTGTGTGTAGTGGAGACAGGATTATTTTGCTGTCATTCTTTAGATACCATTCTCCTTCCTGTTTGGCAGGGTCTCTCATTGACCTGGAACACTGAGTGGTCTGGGAACCCACGATGCTGTCCCCCAGTGCTGGGATTAGAAGCATACAACACCAGACCCAAATATTTATGGCTTCTGGAACTCAGGTCCTCAAACTTGTAAGACACTTTACCACCTCAACTGTCTCCCTGAACCCCAGCTCTATGTCATGAAATGTAACATTTGTATTATGTTTATTTATGTGTATGCATGCCTCGTGTGTGTGTGTGTGTGTGTGTGTGTGTGTGTGTGTGTGTGTGTGTGTGCATATACCATGATGTGGACATCAGATGACAACTTGCAGTTATAACTTCTCTCTATTCTTTCTCTACTCCCTTGGTCCGGGGGATTAAACGTAGGTTTTTCAGACTTAACAGCAAGAACCTTTAACATCTCATTGGCCCTAACTTCATTTGGGTAGTAATGAAAATCCAAAGCTTATAACATTCTTTAATAGGAGTTTTTTCAAACTATAAGTGTTATTTACTTATATGTATTCATATATGAGGGCATGTGCTCAAGTAGAGGCAGAGGACAATTTGTAGGAGTTAATTCTCTCCTTCCGCCATGTGGGTTCTGGGGATCGAACTCAGGTCATTGAGGCCTAGCAGCAAGCATCCTTACCTACTGAGCCAGCTTGGTGGCTCTAACGAAAGTCCTAAAGAGGACATTCGTAAGGAATCCGTTCTCAAAAGGCATCCACTCATGGGGACCTCGCCATTCCCTTAACACAGACCATTTTGTCTCTACAGAAACCACGAGAACACATTCTGGTTCCTTTTCCTCAGAACTGCCTCATGATGACTTAGACCGACAATGGCCAAGCGTCCAGTGACAATCCTGTTTTCATGCGGTCATGTGTGATTTGCTTCTAAACGACATGACTTCATCAAAGACCGTCAGACAGGTCCATCTTATCTGAAGTTAAGTCCGTTAATGTGGCTTGAATTAATTTTCCCCGTGTTAAAGTGCAAACGAGGCTAATAAAAAACGACACATTGACTTTTTGCCGAGAATGATGTTCGCCTTATGAGGGATGGCAGCAGAAATGAAAATTAGCCTGGAGACAATGTTAATTACACTCTATCAATTAGGAGGAGGTAATTGAATCACTCATTTCACAGCAAAGAAAACCCTGCTGGCTTCATAAAGAAAACTATAGTATTTAACGCTCTAATTAAGGCCTCTGACGAAAGCTGAGTTTAGAAGGTACAGCAGAGACACAAGTGACGAGTGTTTTCTCAACGATTCCTTCCTCAGCTTTCGACTGTCTGGTTTGCACATAGATACAGGATAAGAGGCACGACAGTTGAACGGGCTGTCGTCACGTAAAAGCTCCGATCTATACACGCATCTACCCTGGAAGCACACAGAGTCAGCTTACAACTGTAGATGCACTTTAAAATTGTGTTTACAGTATATCGCTGATGTAGGATTAATTCAGTTCACCCACAGGAAACAAATAAGGCCGCGTGCTCTGTAGAAAGCATGTCCTCCACTGCTAAAATTGGGGAGCCAGATGAGAGCGTGCTGTGTATATGGATACCCACTTCCCAGGGTTCTGAATGTTGGTTATCCTTTGCCCAGATCTCTTTGGGATTATGTGGGTGATCTAGAATCTGCCCTGAGGACAGACAGCCTTCTTAACACCCATGTGGTAGACAATGGATTTGTTCAAAACCAGGCATCATTCCAAATAGGTTGAACAAGGCTCTGATAGCCTTTCCACCCAGTCTGCACACACGGAGAAGTCTTGTATTATAAATATTTCTTCCTGAGTCATGTGGTCACCTGTGATGGTGAACATCGGCTGTGAACTTGACAGGATCAAGAACTACCTAAAATAGACACCTCTGGCCCTGTCCACGATAGAACTTCTGTGTTAGGTTAACCGTAGGCCCACTCCAAATGTAAATGACATAATTCCATGGACTTGAGTCCTGGACTGTATTAAAAAAAGGAGGTGAGCTAAGCACCAGCATCCATCTTTCTCTGCTTCCGATTACAGATGCAGAGTGTCCAGTTGCCTCACATTTCTATTACTGTGCATCCTCCACCATGATAGACTGTTCCCTTAAAAACTGTGAGGTAAACTAAACCTTTCTTTCCTTATTTTTTGTCAGGAATTTTGTCACAGAATTAAGAAGAGTAAATAATAGACTATTCATCACCATCATAGAGCCAGAGAAAACTATGGCCCCATGATCGTGTCAAGAAATAAACTGAAGCATTTGGTAACCACCACGTTTACTGCAACTGTAAAGGGGCTCTCAATACTCCCTATGAGAACAGTGGGGAGGATTTCAGGATCTTCACTTGGGATTCCAGCCATTATTTTCTCCTGCTTCTAGCTGCATGTGGCCTTGGGAGGTGCCGAAATATATAAAAAGTGAAGAGTAATTGAGGACGCGTCTCTATGATGCAGTTCCCACAAGGTCATCATAATGAAGTGGGACTTTCCAATGATGCTGCCTTTGGCTCACATTTGTACGCCAACAAAGTCACTGGTTTTCCAACCTGACCTCCGTGAGACTTCATTATTGGTGTCCTGTCTGGGGTGTGTGTGCGAGATGTTTGTCAATGTCTCCCCAAAGAAAGGAAGACAAAAGAAATGTGGAAGCTCACACATCACCCATCTCTCAAGAACTGCCACTGATCATTAGAGGTGGCTCTGTTGGTATCATCAGGATGGTGTGTGGCCCTGAACTACCCTCACCAGTGTCTGGTATGTAAGGAGGTCGGAAAGTTAATGTCCATACCTTGGGGATTCAACTCAGAAATGACATCCCGAGCATTAAGGGTTCAGCTGAACCTAGATGCCCCCTGGCCCTCTCTCTTTGCAGCGTTCGAACACCAACCCCTGAAGCAACCATCTACACAGGAAGCATAGCTTCTTCTACAAGACCCAGCCTAGGACACAGTTGGGGTTACCGGACCCATGGAGCAGGGGTCAGGCAACTGAGCCAAATGCTGGGGACCATGGAAAGGCAGCTATAGAAGGAATTCATCATAGGCAGAATGTGGAGGGGAGGGGGAGTGGGGTGGGGAGAACCTGTAGGTGAGGCAGGGAGTAGGGGATAGACTTCTCCTTGGGCATCTACTTCTATTCACTCCAGAGAGAGACAGCAGTGACAGGCCAATGAAATAGTTCTGTGAAAATCCAGGTAGATGAGCCCACGGAGTTGCTTACAGGGACATGGGGACTCAGAGACAGCTGCATCATGGAATCTCCACACACCCTCCAGCATGGGTGACCAAAAGCTACACTAGTGGAATTTCCTGGGCATGTTAAAGGCAGCTCCATCAAAGAGTCTCTGCCTCCTTTAGAAATTGCTCACTGCTTGGTTAACTCAGGAAAGGGCAATGTGTGTGTTTCCCAATCCTGTCTGTCTATTAAGTTTCTAGTGAGTTCCATGAGCCTCCTGTACCTCCCATCTTCTCCCATCATGGAAGGTTTGTTTTTGGAGAAAATAGTTACATAGCACATGGAGTATCTCCCTCCCCAGTTCCATCCCAGGTAAGAGCTTTGAATTGGTAAGGTCTCAAAGGATCCCTGAGGTCAGCAGCTGAAGTATCTGCATAGAAATAGGTTTGAAGCACAGCCAGGATTTCCTGTGAAGCCAAGAGTGACATTTGTTGTAGGAAGGGCACATATGCATGTGTTCCACAGAGAAGCATCTGTAGATGCCAATGACCTGGGTGGACAGAGGCTCAGCTGGGGAACTTGTAACCAGTGGCCAGGAACAAAGAACTATATACCACAAGGGTTGGTGACCCTCCTCTGAACCTAGTGCAAGACTCGGTACTAAGAAAAGAATTTACGCAACCCTGGGGGACATGTGCGGCACTAAGAAAAGAATTTATGCACATGTGAGTTCAGACTTGAGATCATCAGAGGGAAATGTAGGTGGGATACAGGTGAAAGTGGAAATTGGGGTGAAAATCAGTAAAATAGAGAAGTTGACATTTCTGGCGTATATGAGTTACTGAGGTGGTAGACGCTACTTGGGAGATCTCAGAAGCATTACAGAATATCATGTGTTGGATAGATGGGCCCAAACCCACAGGTGATGTATGAGAGGCTACAGTTGATGGTGGCCCTTCCTGCTTTGCGAGGCCAGTGACGGTACAGGTTCTGTTAAGACCTTTAGCTGTCTCCTCTGCATTTACAGATGTTAGTTCAGACTTTCAGGATGCAAGAGCAAAAATGCTTTGTTTATAGAAAGTCCCTACTAGACAGGAACTACACTAATTCATTTAGGAACCTGACAATTCGAGAAACAAACACACACTTCTCTATTACGTACATGCATATGTATGTACATTCCTGTGTATAGGTGTGTGTGTGTGTGTGTGTGTGTGTGTGTGTGTGTGTGTGTGTGTGTGCGCGCGTGTATTCATGTGGAGACCAGGAGGTCAGGGGCCAATCTTCCGTGTTGCTCTTGAGCAACCAGTCACCATTTAAAAGACTCTATGTTTTAAATTATGTACATGGGTGAGGAGGTATGCGCACATGAGTGCAGTGCCCACAGAGTCCAGAAGAGGACATCAGATCTCCTGGAACTGGAATTATAAATGATTGTGAGCCATTGATATGCATGTTGGGAACTGAACCTGAGTCCTAAGCAATGAGGGCTCTTAACCATTGAGCTAAACTCTCTAGTCCCAACCTGTTTTCTTCTGTTTTAAAGACACTTGTCCCACTCCAAAGTGTCCCCTCCTTCCTCCACTTCTTTCATCCATATCATATCATATCATATCAGCAAGGAGGCTTCCATGCTAGATCTTCCTTAGCCATATTTGTAGAAGTGACACCACTTCACTGGACCTTCTCTCAACCTTCCGTTTCCAGACATCCATGTACGATGCTATTAAAAATGTTATTAAGGCCCATGATTTTCTTCTTCCTACCAAGAAAGATTTATTTTAAATGAGCAGTGCATAGAAAGATGGCTGTGTCAGCCAACCTCCTCAGAGCCCAGTTCTGGGAAGGAAGTTTCTCTGATATCAGCCTCGGTATGGAGAAAGTGGGACAAAAATGGAGATGGAATCCCAATTTTAGTGACACCAGCTCTCCACAGTGGCTGTTGGTCATTATCCAGGAAAAATAGCTGCCAGCAAATCCAGGAAGAGTGTGGATGTAAGCTACAGGGGGTATCAGAGTTTCAGATGCAACGATGAACACAGTTTGGAAAACATCTCAGTGCCCCGTGACCTGTGGATCTTTGAAATTTCTCTTTAAAATTTTTGAGTGTGTATACATGTATTTGGAGGTTGATGGTCAGTGTCATGACTCTGATACTCCCAAACCTTGTTTTTGAAGATAGGGTCTCGTACTGGCTTGGGGCTTATATTTTCAGCTAGAATGGTTGGATGCTGAGGCCCAGGGATCCACCTCTCTCTGCCTCCCCAGTGCCACACCCAGCTTTGTGTGTGGTGCAGAGGCTTAAACTCAGGTTCTGGTGCTGGTGTAGCAAGCACTTTGTGCATCTGGTATCCTTAGCCTCATCCCAAACAGGTGATAGTTCATTGGACATCACTTGGGACCATGAGCCTGAGTAGTGTGGTGCATATAAGAACAATGGGACAGGTTCAAGGGTATGCACTGAAATGTGACAGATGGATGGTAGAGTTATGGTTGCATACATGGAAAGCGATTCCACTATGTAATCCCTCTGAGCTTGTCCTATGCTTGCCTCTGCCTGAGGGTCTGGGAGATGGGCTTTCTCAGCCTCCCTCAATCTCATGTTGGGAGCCTGTGTCATATGTAGACAACTGGGAACACCAGGATTTGAGGAAGGGCTTACTGTAGTATTTTTGTTTATAAGTGGAGAAGAGGGCCCCGAGACTCAGTAAGTCAGAGAATGTTTTCGCCAAAGACCCAAATTTGGATCCTAGCACCATATCAGGTAGCTCACAACCACTTGTAACTCCAGTTCTGGGTGTGGGGAGCAATGTTTCTGTCCTTGAGCACGTGTACTCCTGTGCACGAACCTACAAGCAGACACACCGACACAGAATTAAAAATAATACAGAAATAAGTTTTAAGTACCTAAGAGCCAGTATGTTCCCCAAGCATGGAGAACTAAGAATCTTAATAACATTCTCCACTGAAAGGTACCATGGGGGCTTGGAGCATCAGTTCACTTCTGCCTGAGACAGACCCTTGATGATGCTCATATGGCAGAAATAAAGGCTCAGTATAGATGTGGGTAAAGCTCAGTGGTTGAATAGTTTCCAAGCAAGTGTGAAGCCCTGGGTATCCGCAATACTACCAAGCAAACAGACAAACAAAAATAGATGGTTGTGGTACACAGCAATCAACTTGAAATCTTACCGCGAGGCAAATCAATAGACCTGGGAGCTTATGCCTATAATGTCAGAACTCCCGAGACTGAGACAGGTGGATCACAATGACTGTGAGGACAACCTGGGCTACATGGTGGGTTCTAAGCCATCCTGAGCTACAGAATGAATCTCTGTCTGAAAACGGTGATATACCAACAAATCTGGAATACTTTGAATAAAGAAACAATAAGCTCTAATATATAAAATAAAATACTTGGAATTCATAGGTAATATGCAGACATAATTGAACATAACAGCCAATCCGAATCAGTGGGCACTGGAGAAATGGTGGCAACAGCAACTGTGGGCAAATGCACTACAATGGTGACTTTTAGGTCAGAGTCATGAACAGACACTTCACTGCCTGGGTTAAGTGTGACAAGCCAGGAGTGGACATCCTCAAGACGCAGGCAAAGCAGAGTTCTGCTGGAGAAATCTGGCCAATTACTCAAAGCTTTGATCACTGGTGACAGGGCATATTCCATGTCCTTCCACAACGTCTTGAAAACACTATCAGAGCTGTCAGGGGACCCACGTTCAAGGGGCACACCTTCTGTGAGAACACCTGGGATTTCTAAGATTTATGTTTTCCTGGTGTGTGTGTTGGGTACCCTTGTGGAAGATAAACGGGATGCCAAAGTAAGAATTTGTTTCCAGACTCCGTTGAAGTGTCTGCTTTTATGGCATGCCTACCCTGTGTGGATTTATGTCACTTTCAGATGCACTACACATCCAGGAAGGGTGCTTTGCTCTTCCTCAAGATGGTTCTGACTATTCACAGCCCTTTGTGGTTCTGTATGGCGTTTTTAAACCTGGATATGCACCTACAGAAAAATAAAATTGAGCTCTTATCTTATACTCCAAAAAAAAAAAATCAGCTCAAAATAGATTAAAGACTTAACCTAATACTGGAAAGCCCTGTAATTATCAGAAGAACACAAAGGGGAAATCCCCATGACAGTGGTCTAGATAGTGATTTTATGAATATGACCCCCAAACTCCAGCCAACGATAGCAAAATGTAGACGAGGGGATTATACCCAAAAGCTCCTGTCCAGCAAGAGAATCAAATCCACAGTGACTGGCAAATCCCAGAAAAGGATGGCGGTGGTGACATTTGTTATTTATGTATCTCACATGAAGTGAATTCACAAAAGGTAAGCAGAATTGCGAATTTTCAATAGGCAAAACAAACAAGAAATAAAAGCTCACTAATTCCCAGTTTGAGAGAAAAAAAAAATCACCTGAATGTGTAAACAGACATTCACCCACAAAAGACATCCAAACAGCCAACAGGTGCATGGAAAGACGCTCATTACTGACAGACAGGGCAATGTCAATCCAAGCATGGAGAGAGGCCACCTGGATCCTGCTGTCAGGATGGGCAAAGTAGAGAGTAAAGAAATTAAAGTGGTGGAGAGGTAGGAAAGGAAAAGAAAGGGAGAGGAGGGGAAGAGAAGAGAAAGGGGAAGAGAAGCAGAAAGGAAGACATGGGAAGGGAAGGAAAAGGGGGTTAGATGGGTGGGAAAGAGTGGAAGGGATGGAAGGGCTAATTAAAGTAAGGATGGAAATGGTTAGAAGGAAAAGAAAAAACAAATTATTGATATCAGGGTGCAAGGAAATTGATTGTAATCTTTCAAACCCTGTGCAGCCCCTATTCAAAACAGAATGGAAACGCCTCAAAATTTGAAAACTATAACTCTTGGGAATTTATTTAAGATCACCGACATCACCAGCTGGGAAAGGAATGACACCCCCACATTCCGTCCGCAATGGTCATAGTAGTCAAGCTGAGACATCATGGAACACCACCAGTGGATGAGGGGATAAGTAAGTGTGGTAGATCTATGCAATGGAATATTATTTAACCATTAAAGGAAAGAAAGTCTGCCACATGTTGGGCCATTGATGAACTCTGAGACACTGAGGTATGTGAAATGTTAACCACAGGAGAACAAGAACTCTCTGAGTACTTAGAGGAAGTGTCTAGAACACACAGGCACAGGGACTTAAATGTTTGGATATGTACAAATAATAATATAATAATGAAATCGAAAAATATAGGAATAAAAGTAGTAATAGCAAAACTAATAAAATAACAAAAACAGAGGGAATTTAGGAGTGTTTGGACATGGACAAATTACAGTCGTGTAAGCTGAGTAAACCTTAGGAACACACGGGGACACTGAGCTCATAGCTATGGAAACACAGGGCGCACAGAGAAGAGGTTAAGGATCAAGGGCACATGCTTAGCTCTTGTCCCAATGAAGAAAAAACAAAGAGCACAATATAGATTCAACCAAAGCCAGAAGTGAGGGGCAATCTTCAAAACAATTGGATGATATTCACTAAGGAAAAAGGGGGGGGTGAGAGATAGCTAAGTGGTTAAAAGTCCTTGCTAATCTTGCATCTCATCATCCACGTGGTGGCTCATGACCTGCAGCACCAAGGGAATCTGAGGCTTTTTCCTAGCTTCTGTGTATATTGTACTCATGTGTCCATATCCCTCACCCCTATAGAAAATTTAAAAATAATAATTCTAAAAATAAGAGAAGAAATGTCCTTGAAAAATGAAGAAGAATGCAAGGTCATTTGGGGGAAACTAGGGACAATGGTGTAGCCTTGAGCTGTATCCTTCACACGAGACAAGTTGTTGGGGTTCAAATAGATACCGACACATGCAAAGGTCAATGTCAATGTATATGTATTTCCTGGTTTGTGGTTATATCAGATGATAACATTAAAATAACATAATAAAATGTTAACATAACATTTCTATTTAGGAAAACTTAGTAAAAAGACTATGGAAGTCTTACTATTATTTTCTGATGTATATACATAATAAGAAGATTTTTTATTTTTATTTTTTGCATACAAGTGTTTTGTCTGCATGCATGTTGATGGATCTCAAGCATGCAGTGCCCACAGAGGCCAGAAGAAGGTATAGGATTCTCCCAGAACTGGAGTTGAAGAAGGTTGAAAGCTGCCATGTTGGTGCTGGGAACTGAACTCAGGTCTTCTGCAAGAGCAGTGTGGCCTCTTCATCACTGAGCCACAGCTCCAGCACTTACGATGTTCATTTAAGCCTAAACTTCTTCAAAATGAAGAGTGAGCAAGCAACACAGTCAGGCTGTCTTCTCCCCATCTCCCTCCCAGGTTGGTCTGGGAAACCAGGTATTGAGGCAAGGGTACCCTGAGACAGGAAAAACCTGAGCCTTTGAGCGGTGACAGCAATTGGTGTCACAGCCAGCCTAGCATAAACTCCACAGGGGTGAGATGCTAAGATCTAGAAGTTCATGTGGCTGTGATACAGCTGGACTGTTCTGATGAGCACACCCCAGGGCAGCTATCAGCAAGAATCTGGCTCTATGTGTTCAGACCTGAGTGGGTTGGGAATCAGTGTTTTAAAGGCACGCTACAAAACAAAATGCTCTAGAAATAATCTCTTTATGGTGAAATAAAAATTACAGAATTTGATAGAGGGTTTGTATGTACATAGAGGTCAGATGACAACTTACATGAGTTGGTTCTCTCCTTCCACTACGGGAGTCCCAGGGACTGAACTCAGGCCATCAGGCTTGGGAGCAGGCACCTTTAATCGCTATTCTATCTCTCTGGGCCTCATGCTGTATTTAGAGAAAGAGTTTCACACTGAGACAGGAACCTGATTCTGCTAGGATGTTTTTCCAGCAAGCCGCTAGGGATCCACCTGTCTCCATCTGCCCAGAGCTGGGATTCCAGGAACATACCATGAAACAGGTGGTTTGTGCACACGGGTGTACATTAAAGGGCTGGAGAAGATGGAAGAGGGTGGAGACTTTAGAGGTGGCATAGGAGCCTCATCTAGATTATGTTAAACACGGTAATGTATTCAGCAGTAATGTGTATAATTAAAATTCACAATAAAAGCAGGCAGTGTATTAAATCACTGACCTCTACTAAATGTTTTGTAAACCCGGGACAAAAAAGACATTTTCGATGCAAACCCCTCCAATTGGGTAAGTCCCCATTTGCTACTCATTATCTAATAAAGTTTCATTTCTCTGTAAATTTGATTCCAGAGTCAGCGCTAAAGGTAGGAACTGAATAAAATTCATAACTCCTAACATTTTCCCTTAAATTGCACACAAAGTGTAATGCAGATGACTTTCTGTGGTCAATGCAAAAAAAAATTGATTTTCACAGACCTAAATGCTAACATGCTATTAGGCTGAGGTAGAAAGAAACCAGACAGATGCAGGTACAAGTTAAACCCTTTGTGATGTCTGCTTGACTGCAAACTCTCTGCTAGTCAGTGTGCGTGGTGGGAGACACGTGCCTACGGAGTTGGCTCTCTTTTATTTGAAAACCATGCACCTCTGATCTTGCTTTGCACTAATGAGGCCATAGGCCTTTAGGATGGGAGGAGGAGGAACATAGAACCTCCAGCTTGAGATTTTATATGGCTCGTTGCCCCCAGCAATAGGCAGTAAGTCTCTGTTTCCATGTGTGTTCTTTGTTATCAGTGGTAAGTTTCTTTTCACTGAAATGTAGCCCATTCTTAGATGCAGTGGGTCTTTATGTGCGTACGTGTTACATTATGGAGAGCTGAGAAGGTTAGGGCACCCGCTCTTACTCCAGACAGTGAACACACCCTGCATTTTCATTCTCGTCGACAGAGGCAGAGACCCAATCAATACCTGCCATAAAAATGTGCATAGGCACCTTTAAATCAGTGGGAAAGAGGACTCACCTGGTAGGACACCCTAAAGCCAAGTGAAAGTCCAGGCTCTTTAGCATCCATGGTTTTCCCAGCTCTAGGGGCCTCTTATCTACCAGGGAGCCTGTAACATTTGCCATTAGATACTTTGACCTTGCCCTGTCCTGTTTTCCCATTGTCTAATTCTTTAGCTGATGGAGGGACAACAACTATCTGGTAAACATAATGGGTATGTTCATTATTGGAGTGTGAGAACAAAGAACCAAATAGCTTCTTCCTAGGGTTCAGTTGTAAAGGCAGCTTGTAGGTTAAACATGATCATGATGCATCTTCCAGCCATCAAGCCTCCTCACAATGAAGTATGTGGGAGACAAATGGCTATCTGTGCCTACTGGCTCCCAGGCTCTCACAGCGTCACAAGCACCAGTTACACATCTCTGGGGTTTTGTGGGCTTCTTGGTCCTTCTTTCTTCTCAACTTCTACAGCTCAAGGGCTTCTCTTTGCCCAGTTCCCACTTCTCCTTATAACCCCGCTATTCCAGCTAGGCTCTCTCGGTCCTCTCCTATTCCCTCACTCTCTCTGTCTTCATTTTTGCTTCCCATCTCCCTTTCTCTCTCTCTTTGCTCCTTCTCTAATGGTCAGATCTAGTCTGCTGGACATCTTACGTCTACTACTTTCTCTGTGCTCTGGACTCTTCCAGATGTCTCTGACTGATCTGTCTACAATAAAAACCTCTCCCTTAACCATACCTTGGAATAATCATGTTTGTATACCACATTTTTCTTAGAGCATTTTTATTTTGCTCTTCCTTGCAACAGCCTCCAGGACCACATTTCTCTATATCCTGTCCTGTCCTGGGTGGCTATGTGTCTCACTCTGAGGTTGCTACTAAAACCCCTCACATTCCATCGTAGATGGGCCAATGTTCAATACAAGCCTGTTGTATAGTAATTTCCACTGAACTGGAGCAGTTCCTCTGATGCCCCAACTATAATTCCAGCCTAGAAAGATGGTAGTGATAAAGATGTCTTCCCAGGAAAAGCCATACACAATGCCCATTCCTTTCACAGTGGCATGGGGACTGTGGAAGTAGATTGCTGGACTCTCTGAAGACATTGACTGTGGAATTTGAGTCCAGAGTAGTAACCAGGACCTCTGGTAGCACATGGTTCAGAGTTTCCTCCAGCCTCTGGGGTCCTCATAGTTCCCTCTGGATTGGAGTAACTTGTTGGTGGGGCTGGGAGTGGGGAAGTTTTCCCAGAACTGGTCTGAGCTGGTCTGAGGGTGACAACCACTCCACAGAAAGTCAGTGAAATAAATCCTTAACCTTGATCTGAGTGGAAGCTGGGAAGATGGGGAAGGGCACAGAAGTCATTAAATGTATAGGAAAGAGACAGGAGGGTTTGCTATGTGGAATAAAAAGACAGAAATGGCTTGGAAGAGAAGCCAGGGTGTTATGGAAGGTGAACCATGAGCTGTTTAAGGTGAATGCAGAGCGCCCCCTATGGTAGAAAGGAGCACTGCAGCTGATGAGACTGGGCAAACCCACCTTGTTAGATGAGGCCCATTATGTCCAGGTGTAAGAGCGTTTAATTAGCTTCTACATTTATATGGACCTGCCTTTTTCATTGCTTCCTGATGACTTAACAAAATAAACTTACTCTCATCTGTAGGTGTGAATTAAATCTTCCTTCCTGCTGTGATGACAGAGAGTTTAGGATCCACGGTGACTTTGACAATACAGCATGAAAGTGGCCTGCAAGGGACAGTGGAAGAACCCTATTACTTCCCTCCCCACCAGACTGCCTGGATTCTGGTATTGGGGTAACCAGAGGCCCACTGAGCTGAGGGAACCAGGCTAGTCCATCTTGCTAAGCAAGGTATTCATGTGAGGCAAACAGATCAAATCTGTCCTTTAAGGGGAATTGTTTAACCACACAGAAAAGGGATCATACTGCATTCACATACTGCATCCACAGCCATGTGTGGCTCATCTCAACCCCACATGAGTGAAGCAGACCGCTGGCTCCTCATACACCTGGCGGCTGTGTGAGTGAGTGATGGGGAGGGGGGGGGAGGTCACATGGGAAGTCTAAGAGATACTGTGAAGATATTTACACACACACACACACACCCCTTACCATATCCTTATTTTTTTAAAGACTTTTCTTTGTATGTGTATATCTGAGTGTGTGACTGTGTACATATGTATGTCTCTCTCTCTCTGTGAGAGAGAGAGAGAGAGAGAGAGAGAGAGAGAGAGAGAGAGAGAGAGAGAGAGAGAGAGAGAGAGAGATGTACAGGTTTCCAAAGAGTCCAGAGAGGGCAAGGGCATCAAATACCCTGGAGCTGGAGATTGAGGGCATTGTGAGTTGCCCTACAGGAGTGCTGGGATCTGAACTCAGGTCCTCCAAGGAGCAGTAAATGGCTCTTAACTGCTGAACCATCTCTCTAGCCCTGAACTAGCCCTCTCTTAAATTAATCCTTTTCTTCCATTTACTTAGTTTGTGTCTAGAGAGGTGTTCATATACCATAGTTAAATATGTGCAGGTCTGAAGACACCTTGCGGGAGTCAGTTCTCTCCGATTATGTAGGCCACAGGGATCAAACTGAAGCCATCTAGTTAAGTGTCATGCCTTTTCCACTGAGCTAACTCTCTGGCCCATCATCCCTTTCCAAAATTTTGCTTTGTTGAGAATGTTACTAAATTTTCCAGGATGGTCTTGAGCATGTGATCAGCCTGTCTCCAAGTAGCTGGGAGCATAGGCATTCACCATCACATAGAGCTAAGAAATAATTAGTATTAATAAATTACGATCCTCAGGAATGCAGACACGCACATAACTTACCATTCCACTCCATGGGGGTTACGTGTGATTATGGAAAGCAAAGGAGAAAAATGGATCTGTTGTGGAATATCCCTTTGACTAGGCAAAGCTCTGTTACATTTGTTTCTGCTCCATGTGTTTAATGATGTAAAGATGTGTTGCATCTGCTTCACCTGCCTGCCTAAGGCATCTGATTGGTCTAACAAAGGGCTGAATAGCCAATAGCTAGGCAGAGGAGGGATAGGTGGGGCTGGTGGGCAGAGAGAATAAATAGGAGGAGGAATCTAGGCTGGAAGTGAGAGGGAACCAGGGAGAAAAAAAGGCAGATGTGCAGGTGATGGGGGTGGGGCTATCAGCCAAGCAGACAGACAGACGAAGACTACAGATAGAAAGAAAGGTAAAAGCCCTGAGATAAAATGTTGACAAAGAGAAACTGGTTAAATTAAGTTATAAAAGCTAGTGGACAAGCCTAAGATATGGCCAAGCATTCATAACTACATGTAAGATCCCATGACATGATTTAGGAGCTGGTTGGTGGCCCAGAAGAAAGCCCGCTACACGGATAATTCCTTGTTTTTTTTTCCCCCAAAGATGGGGACTGTAACGGAAAAGAGAAACAGATCTGAATTGCTGCAGGACCCAGAGAGGATTCAGCAACAGGGGCAAATAACTTGCTCCTTTGGTCCTCAAGCTCCAATGAGATGGAGGATGGGGTTGTGGGTATGGAGGAGAGTGGTCTGTGTCTCAGCACGAGGCCTGCAGAACCAAGATCTGCCAAGAGGACCCTGTTATTTGCTTCTTGAGAAGGTTTCTGGGGATGTGGGAGCAGGGTCTCCTGGGAGAAGAGCTGAGATTGGGTGAGAAGTGAAATACATAAAACATCTTGATCCCCTGCATCCCAGCAAAGTACAGAGGCTGTGGGAAGATGCTTGAGGGCCTCAGGAGTAGCCAAGGAAGCCTGAGCCTAAAAGGAGACTTTTCACACCTAGGCTGAAGGTGTGGAAAAGAGGGGTCCAGCTGGACTCCCACACTGGGATAAGCAGGAATCGGGGAGCATGATGGGACTCTCAGAAGCTGCTCATATGAGCACATTGTCGTTGTCACATGTATCCATCTTCAAAGGCTGTAGGAATGTGTTCTGGAGCTTTCTAGGCCATAAACACACCTCAAAAAGAAATAAGGGAGGGAGAATCTTATAGAACAGGGGCTGGGGGTGGGGCTGTGCCTCAGTTAGTACAGTGCTTGCCAAGCATATCTGAGGCCCTGAGTTCATATTCAGCACTTCATAAATCAGGTCTGATGGCAGATGCCAGTAAATCGTGGCACTGGGGAGGTGGAGGCAGAAGGATCAGAAGTTAAAGGTTATCCTCAGCTACACAGTGAGTTTAAGGCTAGCCTGGGCTATATATAAGAGCTCAAATTTTGTTAAAAAAAATCAAGATACTGGATACTAATAAAAATGCTGTCTTTTGTTTTTATGCTGATGGTGGCTCAGGATATGTATGGATCATGAACAGGAACGAAATTAGAGCAAGTGATGTGTGTGAGTTTTAGGGTCACTGTGAAGACCGGAAGAGACTGGGGTCTGTGTGATGAAGGGCTTTATCCACCAGGAGGTGCAGCAGAATACCCCCTACCCTGAACACACCTGCAGGAATCCCGGGCTCAGATACAGGGGTCCTACGCTACTCCCTCCGATGGCGTCTGCTCATCTCATCTCAAGACAATAAAACTTCGGTCTAATGACTGACTGATGATGATAAAGCCTAAAAGAGAGACTGGGGAATAGATGAGAAAGTTCTTGATGAGTTAAAACCAGCTTCCGGCTTCCCAGACCCACATCACACCCGTGATTTCCAAGAGGCCTGGAAACCTGGGTCCGAGGCATCCCTGTTTTCTATATTTTTGGGTATGTGTGGGAGTGTGCATGTGTAAAGACCAAAGGTCACTCCCTTATGTCATTTCTCTTCAGAGAGTGCCCATGTAGTTGTTTTGAGGCAAAGCCTCTCACTGGGAACTGAAAGCCACCTATTAGGCTGGATAGACTGGCTAGAGAGCCCCAAGGCTCCTCCTGGCTCCTCTTCCCCAGTACTGAATGACTATACATAGGCTTTTATGTGGATGCTGGGGTAGAACTCAGGTCCTCATGCTTATGTGGCGCTTTACTGACTGATTTGTTTTTAAATCACTGGATGACGCCATTTCTCGGCATACTACCAGCTTCCTCTACTGCGTGTATTCAGTCACCCAGTAAAAATCTACTCTTAGTGCTTGTTGAAATCTGTTCTGTAATTATTTACTTATTTCTCTTTCTGTTTGGTGGGATTTGGGGGGGGAAAAATCCACCCCTTATCATAACAATGGTTCACCAAACTGTGTGCTCTAAGATTCCTTGGATACGTTTGTTGAGTGTTCTCAGCTGAGATAGGCACTTAAAATGCGGACTTTTGAATAAAGAACATCCAATTTGTAATGTGGATGTGGGATATCTCTCCTTGGGTCCATTGGGGTCCTAATTAGGAAGGGGAGAAGTGCCTCCAAAGCAGGAGAGGACTCCCTGGCAGACCCTTTCCAGAATTCTTTGCAGCATAGGCTCTTCCTGGTCTTTGGGAGGTGACTTTTGAACTCTGGAACACCTACCTCCAAGTCTGAAGCCTCCCAGCCCTCACTGCAAACCCTGGAGTTGCCCTATCACCTCAGGTCAGTTGAGATCCTAATTAGAAGTGAAAAACTGAACTGTGCCTCCAAAGCTCTGCAGACTCTGGAGTTGCCCACTTGTATTGCTGTGTGAGCCAGCTGTCCCAGCCCTCACCACACGCATTCTCCAATTCCTTCTCTGGAGATCTGACTTCAGATGCAGTTGTTAAGCTCCGTGGCCTTCTTCTCTCCTTAAATGCAACTCTATATCCAATAACAGCAGTGAGAATCCTCTCTGTGGGTGGCTCTCCATGGCTCAGGGGGCCTCAGATACCTCTGTTAACTTACATTTCCCCCATGGTGTTGCAAACACGCCAGGCAGGGTGGAAAGAATTACAAGGGCACAGGCAGGTTGGGCAGCTAGGCACAGATCTGTTTTTATGACAGCTGACTCTCTGTTTGCATCTCTGGTACTTTTGTGTTACACTCAGAACAAAGGTTCTCAGCCTGTGGGTCTGACCACTTTGGGGGAGGGGTGGAATGGTCCTTTCACAGGGGTCACCTAAGACCATCAGGAAACACAGGTATTTACATTGTAATTCATAATAGTAGCAAGTTGCCGTTATGAAATAGCAACAAAAATAATTTTATGCTGGGGGGGGGAGTCACCACAACATGAGGAATTGTATTTAAAAGTTGCAACTTTAGGAAGGTTGAGAACCACTGGTCTAGAAGGAACATGAGGTTTGGGGTATAAGAGACAGGTGTGCTGGCCTTGGCACTAGAAAAATATCCATGGTTTGTTGGGGGGGGGCAGTACATACATGTGTGCCCTGAGGCTCATGTAGAAATCAGAAGACAATCTGTACAAGTTCATTCTCTCCTTCCTATGTCAGTTTTGGGAATTGAACTCAGGACACTGAGTTTTGTAGCAAGCATTGTTACACGCTGAGCTCTCTCACCTGGTCCATCACTTTTATTTTTAAGACCAGTAGCTAATGTACAAACCTCTGATCACAGTTTCTATGTCTCTGTGGCTATCAGTCTGGATAAGGCCAGTTACCTGTCCCTTCCTCAACATGGCCTAGAGGGTTTCTGCATACAAGTTGCTTTTTCTAATGTGATCATTAAAAAGCAGCTCAACCTGTGTCCCCGAAGCAGAGCCTGGTAAAGGAGTAATGTACATATCAATGTGTGGAGAGGTGCTAGCCCTGGAGGAGGAGGGAAGAAAAAGAAATAGGACCTGCAGGGAACCAACAACACATTTACGGGATGCTGGACTCACTACCATGGATGGAGGGTGAAAGATAGACCCAGCTGGTCATGTGTATGCAATGCTGGGCTCACTATCTTAGTGAATCTTTCAAAAACCAGGCTACATAGGCCTGGGTAGGGCTGAGCCTACCTTCCCCAGCTTCAGAGGAGCATATGTGCTTGGCTAGAAAAAGTTTTCTGTTGAGAATCAAAGCCCTTGGGTGGAAAGCATGGACAGAGGGGACACCTGCTTCAGCGTAGTCCCAAGGAAGCCATTAGCATCTACAGGATGTAGTTTCCCTGGCAACAGCTGACGATGGGAGGCTAGCCAAAGGCCCTGAAGCTAAGTGTGGCTGAGAGTATAAGAACGGAGTAAACGGAACATGAATTCCTCAGCTGCTTTTCTCTGAGGCCATTCTGGGTGACTTTAGCCTAGATGACTCACAGCAGGTTCAGGGCAAGGTTCACTGCACGCAGTAAAACGACACTGGGGGTAATTTAGCAGACACAGGGATTTACAGGAAAGGTATGAGGGAGTACACCTGAATCAAAAGAATATCACAGAAAGCAAGTCTCCAAAGGGCATGGGCAGCGCATTAAGAGCAGTCCAGCAGCCTAAGCTCACGCCTCGGCCTTAGCGAGAATTAGCTTCAAAGGGTTCCTGGTGCCACGGCTTTCTTGTCAAGTTAAAAATTCTTGGCAGCCTGAATAGTTCAACTCACATGACAAATTTTTCAGCTGTACAGGACTGTGGGAGGTAGAAGACGTTGCCTTTAACATCCTGCATCGGCATGGGTAAGTGATGCTGGGTCAGGAAACAAACATCCCTGTAGTCTTAGAGCTCCAGCAGAGGCGCATGTCCCTGTACAGTCCAGATTTAATCTACAGCCCGAGACCAAGACTATAGAAACAGCCAGTACAGGGAGCCTCTCTGGATACTCAATGAGAGAGGAAAATTTTACTGCAGGATTTCGCGCAGGCAACCAAATGTTCTTTAGGTAAGAACAAGCCAATTGGCTTTATTTAAACCAGAAAGCAAAAAGCAAAGGGAGTCTCACAAGACCACCACAAATTACCATAATTCATACCCAGGGCAGCGGGTCATTTCCTATGGGATGATAAAGGGACAAGCCAGGAGAAGACAGAGACACACCAGTGTCTATCATAAGCAGTGCTCAACTTGAGAATCAGAATATCTCAGGGTTTGAAATTTAAGTTCACCAATGGCTCACCAAGGGACATTTCTAGAGAATTGTTTGCAGCTTGTTAAGCTTGAGAGTTAAGATGTTTTAAATTTATGTGTATTTGTTTGAACATGCACCATATTGGGTGCCTTCAGAGGCCTATAGAAGATACCAGATTCCTCTGAAGCTAGAGTTACAGGCAGCTGTGAGCTGCCTGACATGGGTGCCAGAAATCAAACCCAAGTCATCTACAAGAGCAGTGCGTGTTCTTAACCTTTCAGACACTGCTCCAGTCTCTACATCTCTCCTGTTAGGAGTCGAACAGTGATGCTCAGGTGGGGACTCGTCATTTTTAGTCAACTTTTTATAGACTCTGAGGGACCCTAATGAGAGATTTCCTTTGCAGGGTGTCACTTTCAAGAGCTCCAGTGACAGGGCAGTCCTCCAGTGTGCCCCCAAATGCCCACACCCCAAACCTAGGACCCTTGGGATGTTACTTCCATAGTAAAGGGACATTGTAATGGTTTGGGGAATGAGGGATGCCATGCTCTTAAAGCTGTGTGTGGAAGAGCCTGTGTGCTCTCCAAGGAGAGAGTCACCATGCTGGCTGCGGGGTGGAGATTAGGATAAGATTGACAAGATGCAAGGAAGGGACCAGAACCAATTGGAGCAGCCTCTATATTTGGAAAAGACAAGAGGATTGTCAGAAGGAGCAAGGCTCAGGCAACATTTCCTACTTCTCATCTCCAAGGTGTATACTGACTTGGTACAGTAGCCTTGGGGCATATGGTGTTCTTGTTTGGGCTCTTCGGCTAGACGGGTGAACACACTTCTGTCCCTGGTGCTGGCCACTGAGATGATATCAAATGTCCTTTTACTAAATGTGTTAATGGCAGCCCTATTTTTATGATTCCCAGGGTTTTTTTTTCTTTTATGGGGTAACTGTTTGACAACTGGTCTTGCTCTCAGGTTAATAGCTTTTCTGCACATGAGCTGGCATTTGGAGTTCCAGGCTTAGGCTGCACACTCCTCATTGATGTCACACAACTGGCTGAAATTCTCAGCATCTTCTCCAGAGGACGTGACCCACCCCCAGCATGTTTTGAAATCTTCCCACCCCCACTGAACAGCTGTCATCTTCCAACTCTTTGTGCCCAAACTCTTAATGTGCAGACACTCACAAAAGATGAGGTGTGAGGTTTTATTTCTTTTTCATTTTGGCACATTTTCTGTAAACCTTTTAAGTACTAAAGATATCTGTGTGTGTGTGTGTGTGTGTGTGTGTGTGTGTGTGTGTGTGTGTGTGTGATTTCACTTTTTGAAAAGTACAAGGAAAGTGTGTGAGGTTTGAAGTTTGCCTATAAAAATGATTAAGCAGACTGGAGAGCAGCTGGGTGAGATGGTTCAGTGAAGATGTAGGCTCAGCTTTATGGAAAAAAAGGCACACAGGAAAGATTCACCTCTGATATTTCAGCATGGTGGTGAGAACATTCTGGAAATGGAATTGTGTCCACTTTCTGCCCCTTTCAGCACTGACCTAAACACAGTGTCAGTAAAGAATTTAAACTAATATTTTATTATTAATGGTATCTGCAGGTTCCAGGAGGTTGGGGGGGGGTGTTTATGAGAAGGGAGGTGGGAATGGTGTGGTAGCCTGTCACATATAAAATAACCTCTGAACTTCCCTAGTTCTCTGTAAACAAGTCCTTAAATTGTTTGGGGACCAAGGTGAACTCTAGAGAAAACAAAACCATCAATCTAATGTAAAACAGTTAAAACTCTCTCTCTCCCCCCCTTTCTCTCATGCACGTGCATGTATGTGTGTGTGTGCTTGCTTGCAGGTACATGTGTACTTGTGTATAAAGGCCAGAGAAGAAAGGACCACGAGGAATAGGGAGATATGATCAAAGTACATTATATGGCTATATGAAAACAGCCTTATTATATAGTACATATATGTATATTTACCTATTATATATGTAGGTATCAGAGAAAAATTTACACAAACTCAGTATTTACTCCAAAAAAATTGAAGAAAGCTGGCCCAAACCTGCAGAATTCTTCTGTAAGAATCAGTGATTCCCAAAAGGCCCAGTCTTAACACTTGCCTCTGATCTGGGGAAAACAGAGGCTGGGCTGAGTTGCAAAGGCCCCTGGGCAGTCTCTCAGAAGGTGTGGCAGAGGAACCTGTGGAATGCTGCAGAGGGAGACCTCAGATCCTTCATCCCCAGGTGACCTGGGGAGGGAAGTGGATGTAAGTGACAGACAAGTACAGGATCACAAGTGGAGACCTGAGTTCAAAGCCGAGAGTCCACATAGAAGGTAGTTGCAATAACACACACAAGCCCAGCAATAGTGAGACTGGAGGCAGAGACCGGAGGATTCCCTGGGCCACACGGTCTACTGCGTGAAGGTCCAGGCCAATGAGAGACCCTGTCTCAAACAAAAAGTGGGAAAAAGATCTGAGGACAACATCAAAGTTTGACCTCTGATACACACACACATACACAGAGAGAGATAGAGATAGAGAGAGGGAGATAGATTAGAGTTTCAAGACTTACTTCCAAACCTTTCTGAACCTCAGTTTCCCCATCTTTAGTATGGAGCCAATAACAGAAAAGCCCTATGGGCTCTTTTGAGGACTCACCAGGTCAGTTTTTGCAAAGCCCTGTGTGGGTGCAATGTATATAGTAAGAGTCCATCTGGCTTTGCTATTATTAGTATAAATAAATATTAATCTGCATCAAATTATAGATATGAGAGAGATCATAATTAGAGCCATAAAAGAAGACGTGTTATAATTTCTCTGGAAAATATAGAGGTTTCTGGAAATAAAGCCTTCTACACATGCAGCTTCAGGAGCATGGAGCTCGGCGGCTCACCCACCCGCCAGCTGTCGGGAATGGGTTTAACTCGGGGAAGTGTTCTGAACAGCCGTTCTCTTTTCTCTGACAATCTTATCCCAGGGCCACCCAGCAGAGATGATGCCCTGCTTATTATAGCTACACTGTAAACAAGGCCTGGGGTTTACATAATACCTTGGCCACTGACAGGGCAAAGGCACCGCTAAGTGCTGTACTTATATCTGTTTGTACAACGTTGGTGCAAAATTGAGAGGCTTCGGCAATAGCCTGTTTACAGACAAAAGGATCAGAAGACAATCAGCGTGGTTCCTTCCTGTATCCCTGGCAGAGAAGTCCTGTTCACAGACGACAGGACAGCCTGCACTATGTTGTTTGGATGAACAAGTTTGGTCTCTTCACTTTAATTCTGTTTATTTAACAGAACAGAGTTAATATCAGGACTCAGTTGGAAAAATGCTTGCTGGATAAGCCAGAAGACCCCAGCACCCAGGTGAAACTTGGGCATGGTATGGCTTGTATCTATTATCTGTACATTGGTGTGGCTGTGGAGACTAACAAACCCCAGGGGTCCTCTGGCCAGCCAGATTAACTCAAAACTGACTATAAAACTAAGCTGGAAAAAATGATTGAAGAAGACATCTGATGTTGGACTTTGGTCTCCATAGGCATGCACAAATATCCATGCACACAGATAGACACCAAAGCAACCGGTGCTACAGTTCACAGGTCAAGTGGCTCGTGCCAAAATGAATACCCCGAAATAATAGCTTTGACATTGGCTTTGAAACTAAGAGCCTCACTGGACACAGGAGTCCACATCAATGAAAGCCTGGGGTACATTCTGTCCCAGTTCCCCTCATGTAGAAAATGAGCATTATTTACAGTTCTGGACATGCCTGGAGCCGACAACCTCTGAGGCTGGTTAACTTGGCATTTCATGTTCTCCAGAAGAACACTGTTTGAACGTAAACTCGTGTTTCTGTAGCTTACCTGCCTGCGAGACGAAAGAAGGATGAGAGCAAGATAGAACAAGTCAGTGAGGGGCTAGCCAGGGCTAAGCTGGCTCCCTGAGGTATGCTGTGGATAAGGCAATAGAGACCCTCGTGCAAGGGGAAGTCTTATGGTAGTAGTTACAGAATCAAGAGTGAGGCAGGGGTGTAGCTTTCGATGATTACACTTCCTTGGTTACTAATATTCGACATAAGGAGGTGATATGGGACAATAATCAAGAGACTTATTCTTAAATATTTTTGGACTAAGCGAATTTAGTAATCCCAAACATAACTAGTGACGTTCTTAGAGGTGCTATCCAAATGGGTTGTAAAATTAGGTTGCTGATTTCTAGAGTCGTGTTTGCTCGTGCAGGGAGATTTTAGGTTCCTGCAAACTAGATTGCTCCGTGGAAAGTGTGGGCCTATGGTCTGCAGAGGTCCTAAAAACATTGAGTTCACACACAAACAGGAGCTTATATAACAACCACTTCCTGTCATGCCTACCACTGTTACTGGCTTTACAGTGCTTTAGAAATGCCACAATATAGAGATCATCAATGCTGTCCCATGCCAGTATTAACCCGGCCTGACCCTGCTTAGCTTCTGAGATGAGACAAGGTCACCTCACGCTCAGGACTGTGTAGTCATAGTCACACTGTTCCCAGTAGCAAATTCAAGCCTAGAGATTTGGGGGAGGGGATCTGTGAAACTTCGATTTGAGGGAAATTTTGCCCTTTGTAGCTACATCATAGTCTACATGATCCAGATATGGAAAGGTAGATCTTGTGTGTTCTCATGGATGGAAGCTACATTATGTAGCACACAGAAGCAGAGCGGAATGGGGTTTGGCTAGGGCGGGTGAATTGGGATATGAAGAAGATGGGCACGGAGAATGAAATAGTTCAGCTTCAGGAAACAGCCCTAAGGAGGCTGAGGCAGGAGGACTGTTGTGAGCTTGAAGCCAGCCTGGACTAGATACACAGTAAGTTCTAGGCTAGCCTAGGTTATGCATGCAGAGCCTGTCTCAAAATATAATTTCACACATCCAAAAAGCAGATGCCTAGTCTCTTCTAGAACAATCTCATCTGTCTAGTGTTAGAGTGAGGTGGTGTCAGTATCCTTAGAGAACCACCCAAGAGCAAGGCTCAGCTGCACATCATTTGCTCTCTTCATTCCCAGTTTCCCTAGTGTCCCACGTGGGTCCTTCAATGTCGCCTGTCTGATCTCTTAATATGATTTTCACTTGCAAAAAACTTCAAACTCATACTTCTTAGTTTCTAGTCGATGCTTCCTATATCCTGACCATCACTGCCAGCACAATAGAATGTTCTCCATGCACCCCCCTCCAAAGCATTTATTTGAGTTACTCATATCCTTCTGGCTCCTTGGGGTCTGTTCTCTTAGAATCTGACAGAAAGTTCACTCCATTCCCTGGATCCTCATTCCAGCCTATCACTCGACTGGCATCTCTGGAGCCTCAATATTTGCTCTTCCAAAACAAGTTTTCCCCCTTTTCTAATACTTAATGCCTTACCAAAAATTTCTTTGGGGTGTCTTCATAATCTGTGGTCAGATACCTGCCCTCTCCGGTTTAATCTTTCACTTGTGTGTTTAACTATATCCCTGCTCCCTATGTGCTTGCCACCTCCATGGGAGGGGTGTGCACAAACGTTTTACTTAACCAAACCCTAAACTTGATTCACTGGGTGTTAGGCAGGATGATTATAGAGAGTATGCATGACTGCATGAGGGAAACTCTACAAAGCAGTCTTCATTAAGAACCAACATGATTTTAATTTAGGATAAATTACATAAGTATTGCACAAAACACCCACAGAACGCCAATTCATTCATTGATTTATTTCCATTTTCTCTGCGACCAAATCCTCTCAGCCAACCTATCACAGTGTAAACAGCGTTTGCTTACAATCCCTCATGTTTAAAATCATCAATGACCCATTACCTTGTTTAGAAATCATAAATTGAATATAGAAAAAGGAAATTAAATGATCCTTCCGGCATGGCAGAACACCCACCCCTTCGTTAATCCTGAAATGAATAACAAGGCATAACAAATAGTGCCTTGTTACGTCAAGCTATGTTTACGTGGATTTATTAACTAGAGTTTGGGAAAAGAAAGAATTGTCTTAATTTGGCCACTCCTTCCAGGCCATTTGGAGACACAGAAGGGGAGATGATGGGGCAGAAGGAAGACGCACTGGAGGCTCATGGCTTTATCTGTCTAGAAGAGGACAGAAGATGCTGTGGGTGGTTATCGACCAGCTCACAATTGTATTTAGATGTTTTGCTGCTAAGAGGTGAGAAGGTAACTTTTAGTAGAAGTCTGTGAGAAGAGCTGCTTATGTGGACGGAAAACATGAACCTTAGTATTCAGGGCACATGGGGTCTCTTCACAGTCTCTATTTATCCATTTACTTACAGGAAATCCAGTACCCCTCCTCCCCATCGTCTGCATATCCACCTGAACACTTTTAAAGGCACTTATCTGGCTAGCTGTCAATAGAGAAACACACCATTATTGACATTATCTTCAGAGAAATAGCTCTCTTGACCCCTGCTGTACAGATTCCCCTATTTCCTTTTGAAGTTTTAACACTATAACACAGATTGCCTGTTTTCTAGTTGACATGTCCAGTGTTCTGACCACCGTGTCATATATGGGTTTTTACCTAGTGCCTGGACACCTTTGCTGTGTGTGGTTCTTGGTGACTTCTAGATATTAAATACAGAGGGAAGAGACTTTCTCATTATTTACCTAATTACTAGTTCAGTAATTACCTTATCACTACTTAGGTGCCAAATTATCTAAATAGTTTCCATTCCGGAATTCTCTTTACAGTCCCCAAGGATGTGTCTCTTTAATACCGTTTTTTCTCACATTAACTCATCAGGGCAGAGGTGCAGGGTGGGTGAAATCCACAGTAATAGAAGTTCCGTAAGATGGCATGAATTCTCTACAGAAGCAGATCTAACTAACCTATAGCGAAATTTCACAAACAACAGCCCCCTCCCCCGACGACACCATTTAGGAGAGAAGCGCCCTCTCTGCTTATCTGTGAGAAGTATCCTTCTTCTTGCCCATCGCTGATGCTAGCTAATCAACCTGCAGACATCAGGAGATGAGCTTGTCTTATGGACAGAGCAATGAAAGCAAGCTCAGTGCAGCTTTGCTGGGAAAAGAAGCAGGAAACATTCTAAACTCACTTAAGGTTAGTAGGTGGTCAAGCCAGATAACAAAGGTATCTTGAAGGGAAAAAAATAGAGAGCTTAAGAAAAAATAAACATAAAGTTGCAGACAATTAACCCTTAGGAGCTATACCAGAGTCACTCTGTCCACTGATAAGTCTGTCCCCCCAACAGTCTTGAGATGGAAGTGGCCATGGGGAAGAGCCATGTGTTACAAAGTGTGCTCGCAGACAGTAGTGGAATTTCTCTAACACCCAGGCCCAGGGATCTATGGGCAGAACAAATTGATGAGGCCTGACAGTCAGAGACACTAAAACTTGGATGCGACATCTACAGTCAGGTGAAGTAGAAACGGTCACCAACAGGATCCACGAAACTGCTGGGGTTGGCTCAGGGAGAGTCCATAGGGTGGTGAGGGCAATGGGAGCCTCTGCAGGACAGCAAAAGAAAGCCAGACTGTCTTAGGGAGGCTGGTGTGGTGGCCTCTTCCCTTCATTTTTTTTTTCGGCTAGGAAAAGACAAAAGTATTTGAGCCGGAACGCAAGTAACGTTAACATGCTAATATTGATATAAACATTAAGTCTATAATCTTACTGTCATCCTCTCCAAAAGTAAGCCATGCTCGCATAGACCTTTTATCTAGTACTGTGGAAGCAGATGCAGGAGGGTTGCTGTGAGTTCTAGGCCAGTCTGGGATAAGAACAGATAAGAGGAGAAAAGACAAAAGGTTCAAGACCACATGGATCCCACCTACGTGCAGACTGTGGCTCAAGCGCCAGGGTAGGGAAGCTGCAGCTTGCTGATGTAGTGAAACCTGGGGCAAAAAAAAATTATTTTGGAGAAGTAAAAAATTGATTTTTAGTATTTTGATACACTCATAACATGACTTGTGCAGTGAAATGTGATATGACTCTGAATGAGGCCATTTTTATTATTTACTCACTTGTGTGTTTATCTGAAGACACCACTCAATATACTTGGCAGAAAGAATTGGTTTAATTGGCTTTTTTTTTGTGGCGTGGACAGCAATGCAGAGATTCAAAATAAGCGGTCAATGTATTTGAGAATATGTGACTGTTGAGTGCTGAGCTCTAGGTGAAACAGCTATGTCAATATTCTCTACTGAGGCTCAAAACATCTTGGAAGAGGGGGTGGAAAGAATGTAAGAGCCAGAGGATGGGGAGGGGAGCTGTGAAATACTGTCTTCTGGATAGGACATGGCTGTTATAACTCTTGAACTCACAGAAGCTGGGGGTACCTGCATGGGATTAAGTGAGCAAGATCAGTAAATGTTTCAGCAGGCAGTACTAACTGGACGCAGTGAGCTACTAACAAAGAGTGAACATGAAAGAGAGGGGAAGATACGGTAGGGTGCCTAAGGGTGGGGCAGATGAATTATGGGTGATTATGATCAAGATGCATTGTTTACATTTACAAAATCATTGATGCGTAATTAGATGTACATTTCCAAAAGAACTGTTTTAGATTTATTTAAAAATAAATATGGAAGTAAAATAGACAAAATTCCACTTTCTATCACTGTGTATGCTAGTCTAGCTCATACATATAATTTCCCTCAACTGAAGAATGGATTACAAATCGTGGTACAGTTCCACAAAGGAGTACTACTCAGCAGTTAAAAAAAATGACACCCTGAAATTTGCAGGCAAATGAGTGGATCTGGAGAGTATCATCTTGAGTGAGGTAACATAAACCCAGAAAGACAGACATGGTATGTACTCACTCATAAGTGAATTTTAGACATAATGCAAAGAATAATCAGGCTACAACCCCGCCCCTCCCCCCTGCAGCAGCTAGGTAACAGGAGAAAGTTAAGAGAGACACCCATAGATTTCCCTAGGGAAGGGAAATAGAGGAATTCTGAGAAAATTGTGATCACATGGGGTCGGGGAGGCAAGGGGAGGTGAGAAGAGAACACGAGAGAACGGGATGATGTGGAGGAGGAACAGAGAAGGAGAGCAAAGAAGTGGATATCCTGACAAAGGGAACCATTGGGAGGTTAGAGAGAAACCTGACACTAGGGACCACCCAAGAATCCACAGAATTAGTCCAGCTAGGACTCCAAGCAATAGTGGAGAGGGAGCCTAAACTGGCCTTTCCCTATTATCATACGGATGACCGCCCTAATTGCCAGTGTAGAACCTTCATCCAGCAGTTTATGGAGGCAGATGCAGAGATCCATAACTAAACACCTGGCTGAGTTACTGGTCCAGCTGAAGAGAGGGAGAAGAGATTACATGAGCAGAGGGATCAGGATCATGATGGGGAGACCCACACAGCAGGCTGCCCTGTGATGTTGGGAGTCTGCAGACTCTGAAATAACAGCCGGTGAACCTTCACGGAACAGATCTGGATCCCTGGATATAGATGACTGTCGAAAGGCATGGGCAGTTTCTGGAACCTCTTGCAATCAGACCAGAGTCTATCCTGGGTCCATGAACTGGCTCTCCAGAGCTCATGCTGAGCAGGAAAACACCTTACTCAGCCTTGATATTTGGATGAGGGGCTCAGTCCTACCTCAACTGGATATGTCAGACCAAACTGACTCACCTTGGGATTCCTTGCCTTCTCTGGGGAGTGAATGGGGAGGGTGAAGGGGGAGGAGAGAGGCTGAGGGAGGACTGGGAGAAGGGGCTGGAGGGGAGCACTAGGGGGTGTGGGAAAAAAATTAAAAAACAAAATAAAAAATATGATAAAAAAGGAAAAAGAAGAAGACGGGTCCCACCAGGGCATGAACATGATGAAGAGGGAGCCATTGAAAGCAAATGAAAAGGGGGATGTGAGGTCTGAACAGACATTGCAGTTTTGGTCTGAGCAACTGGAATGATGGACTATTTTGGCTGAGATGGGGAAGTTACCGGAAGGAACGTGTTTGGAATGTGAAGATCGTGATTTTTGGTTTAAGACTGCTGGTTTGAATTGCCTACTATGTAGCCACAAGGGATGAGTGAGCCTGGAGTTCTGGGAGGAAATCCAGCAGGGAGACACATGTGTAGGGATGAGATTGCCAAAGCAATGAAAGTTAGCAAAAAAGAACCCCGCAGTCACTTCCTTAGAGCAGCACTCTGTCCAAGGGACTGATGGTGGCAGATGAGGAGAGAAGGAGGTGGGAGCTGCCTATAAGCAAGGAAGAGAATTCCAGGTGTGTGTTGTCCCAGAGCCTTGAGTTCCAACAGGATGTCAGGCCCTGTTCCACTCAGAGAGTCAGTCAATGAGTCAACACTGATTGTATGCTAATCTCAAAAACTATCTTCACCATGTCCAGTTAGAGCCTTGGGGTCCTTAGGAATTCATTGGGTTGGCACAGCAATGGAGTCTATACTCAGCTGTAGATGAATCATCTACATCAAAATGCTCCCCATCCAAAGCTAAGGGACCATAGTGGAAGAGTGAGTGGAAAGAATGTAAGAGCTGGCAGGTGGAGAGGAGTTTTGTGAAATTCTGGGTGCGATGGGGATGCTACAAAGCATCAACTCATGGCAGCTGTGGTTGCCTGCTCGTGACAAACTCCATTACAATTCTCTCCTGAGTTGGAGACTGATCTCTGTGTCCCCACCCTTGGCTGAGGAGTTACTGGCAGTTAATAGCTGCCGAGAGTGAAAGAACCATTCTCATTTGGGAATGTGACTACTGGAAGGTAGCCCATGTGTCAGTGGATGACTACATATGCATGGGTATACAGGAAATGATAATGGGATCCAGAGGGTTGTTGTTGTAGTTAGGGTTTCAATTGCTGTAAAGAGATACCATGACCACAACAACTCTTATAAAAGAAAACATTGAATTGGGGCTGGCTCACAGCTCAGAGGTTTAGTCCATTCTTGTTATAATAGGAAGCATGGCGGCAGGTAGGCAGACATAGTGTTGGAGAGGAAGGAGGGAGTTTTACATCCAGATCAGCAGGCAGAAGGAAGAAAGAGAGACACTGGGCCTAGCTTGAACAAATAGTTGAAACCTTAAAGCCCAGCCCTAACATGTGATATCTTTTTGTACACTGTGAATTATCATTGGATAATAAAGGAACTGTTTTGACCTATGGTGAGACATCTTAGAAACAGGCAGGAAATCCAAGCATAGATAAAGGGGAAGGAGGGCAGAGTCCAAGAGAGACAGAAAGATGTAAAGGAACTCGGGTAAGCCATGAGCCATGTGGCAAGACATAAATGAATAGAAATGGGTTAAGTTGTAAGAGCTATCAAGAAATATGCCTGTGCCATAAGCCAAATGGCATATAATTAATATAAACCCCTGTGTTTCTGTGCAACTGTGGGTCTGTAGGTCTGAATCTTGGGCAGGATGGGTCAGAAATTTCTTACTACACACCCCCAATGACACACTTCCTCCAACAAGGCCATGCCTTATAATTGTGCCACTCTCTGGTGAACAAGCATTCAATCTTTAAGCCTAAAGGGGACATTCCTATTAAAGCCATCACAGTCATTAGTAACAAACAATATTGAGGGTGTCATGTTTGGGGGAGTGATGTGAGGGCACTAAGAAAAGTTAGAGAAAGTAATAGTGGATAGATATGCTTAAAATAGTAACAATAATTAATGAAAAGAAAACCATGAACTTGAAAGTCCAAAGAAAAGATATATTGGAGGGTTTGGAGAGAGAAAATGGAAGAGAGATGTTTTAACCTCAAAAATAAAATAAATCATTAAACTATTTTATATAAAGGCACAAAACTTTCAAAGAATAAAGTTGGGTATGGTGGTGCACACGTCTTTAATCCCAGTACATGTGAGATTTAGGCAGGAAGATATCTGTTATTTTAAGGCCAACTTGGTCTACACAGCGAGGTCCAGATCAGCCAAAGGTATATAGTGAAAACGTGCTTCAAAAAAAAAAAAAAGCCCCAAAAGTAATTTTAAAAAATTACAAGAGACTTGTACAATGGACCCATGCATTTGAATTTCCTGTGAAGATTCTCTACAAGCTAGTCGATCTCCATGAAAATATATGTCCAAAAATGAGCTATTCAGGCTCAAAGCAACTCTTTTTTTTCCCCCAGTCAACCCTAACCCACAATAGTTCTGTAGCTATGAATAAAACTTGGGAGACTGACTTTAGACTGAGCATTGAAGAGATGACAGGCCATCACTTCTAAGGGTGTTCAAAACTGGACATTTACACCCAGGAGGCTCCTGGAGTGGCGCAATCCTGTGCTGGAACTTTCTAAGCTGGTAAGCATGTTACCGAGTGTCTTATAGTTAGGGAGGGTTGAAATATGACCTGAGAAGAGGCCAGGGTGAGGAACACACAGGAGGCCTTAAATGTCTTAAGTGTTCCCATGTCTTCTGAAGAGCCACAGGCCACAGGTGTCATGTTTATATAGGGTATATTTATATTCAGAGTAAGTCTAAAAGGTCACCATCTTCATTGTGGAGAAGAGGATGGTGAGGAGGTGGAGGGCAGTGAGACATGAGTGAGTGAGAACATGGTGGAGCAGCTTGGAGTACAAGAGCATTGGGTACAGGGAAAGAAAGATGGTCTGACCATAGATGAGAGGCAAAATCAGCAAGGTGTGCAGCTGGGTTAGAGGTAAAGTCACGGGAAAGAGGATTCAAAGGACAACTTGAGAGGGACAGATGTCAATGACATCTATAAATGACACTATAAATGCTTTCTATCACATATAGATTCATCCATGTATTATCCATTATTTAATCTGTCACTGTCTATTTATATATTACTTCTTTTCTATATATCTTATCTATCATCTTCCTGAAAACTATCTATCTATCTACCTACCTATCAATCATGTATCTCCATACAATTTGGTCTATCTATATGTTATTCAGACTATACCAATATATCTTTCTTGTATTTTCTACCATCTTTATACCATCTCTATACTTACCTATTTACCTTCCTATCATTTGTCTCTTTCATTTTTGGTCTATCTATTCAGTCTGTGACATTTCATCTATCTATCTGTCTGCTTCTCTATTTATCACCTATCTATCTATCTATCTATCTATCTATCTATCTATCTATCTATCTATCTACATATCTATATATTTATCTATCTACCAAGCTACCTACCTACTAATTAATTATTTGTTAATTGCTTGTACTATCTTTTATCTATCAATCATCTATATATTAATCATATATTTATCTGTCCTATCATGTAGTTATTATCTATCTATCCATCTGCCATTTGCCCTAGTCTATCATTGGTCATCTGTCTGTATCTATAGAGAATCTATACCTGTGTCATCTTTCACTTTCTCTGATCTACAAGCACAGCCTTCACAATCCTCTGCTTATCTGCTCTATGTACAGGAAGGCCTGGTTTACCCAACAAACTGCATAATTTTCCCTCCCAAGAGATGAGTAAAAGACCAGGTGATCTCTACTGGAGGTGTCATGGAGGGAATTAAGCCATAATATGGAAAATTCACAGGCTGTTTAAAAACACAGTATGGCTAATATTTCTAGCAAAATGTTAAGAATTCTATTGAACTGGTTGGCATAATGCTTTTTCATAGACAGGAAGAGGCATCACCAAGATAGGAATGTGCCTCAGTTGCCATGCATGGAGATGTCAGAAGCATGGATCACATAGAGTAGGATCTACAGATGGCTGTAAACTGTCTGATATGGATGTTGGGATTCTTCAAGAACAACAAACACGTTTAAATGCTAAACCATCTCTAGTTCACTTCTGTAGCTTAACATTACACTTATTTGTATGTGTTGTGGGGGGATGCACGTGCCACAATACACATGTAGAGCTCAGAGGACAACTTGAAAGAGTTGGTTTTCTCCTTCTACCATGTGGGTTCTGGGGATTAAATTCCAGTTATCCGTATTGACAGCAACTATCTTTATCTGCTGAGCCATCACACTGCCCTCCCCCAAGACAGAAATTTCTAGAAAGACAAAGGCCATCCTTATATCTGAAGTGTAAAAATGTTCAGTACTTTCCATTTCTTCTTACTTTTTTTCGACACTAGGAATGTTAGCTCAGGATATCTCACACAGGAGGTAAGGCTTTTTCCCATGCTTGCTGCTGAAATGTCGAGGATAAATAGATCTGTGAACTATGACTCGGAAAGGTCTCTCAAGGAGCAACTGGGCAACACTCCGCTGTTTTAGAGTCCTGCTGTCCATGGGGCCTGAAGGACCACCCTCTCCCATTCCAGCTCAAGTCTCTCATGGTTTTGCTATTACTAAATGCTTCCTCACTTGTTCTTCACTTTATGAGACAGGGTCTCAAGGGACCTAGAACTCACTGATAAAGCCAGGCTACCTGTCTGTGAGTATCTGCTGTCTCTGCCTCCCCAGCACAGGATTTCAGACATCTCTGCCTTTTTTTTTTTAATGTGGCTCATAGGGATCTCAACTCTAGTCCTCATGAATGTGTCAAGCACTCAGCCCAGACACATTTTTCTACTTTTTTTTTTTTTATGGAGTCATAAGCTGCCCCAACAGTCAGGGTCATTCCATTAAATGCTGGGTATACAGTTATTCACATGGGCACTGGGGATCAACCACCCAGCTCCTTACATGCTTCCAAACAGAAAAACAAATGATGAGAAACATCCTACATCAGAAGAATTAACAAGCTGGAGGAAAGCTAAGTGATGAGCCAAAGAGATGAAATTGATTCTGAAATCTCAGGTAATTGTGGAGGAGGACATGATTAGAAATCATTAGGACTTCGATTTCAAAAGATGTTCAGGTTGCTTTAATAAGGTTTGTTAAATCCTTTCTGATGGAAGGGTCACAGGTTACAAATAAATACATTTCAGAATGTTAACTTCTGTCTTAAGCACATCTAACATTCAACATTTAATATCACCATCCCAGCTCTAATTTAGCTGCCTAAATTGACAGCTGCCTTTACCAGATGACCTGTGGTCACATCCCAGTGGGTGTGAGGGCCAAAGATGGGACCAATGTGTTCCAGCCACATGTGTGTGTATGATTTATTAATGAGGAACAATGGAATGGCTCTTCCTTCACTGTGTCCTTATCATCTTAATTTTCGAAAGCATCTTTTCTGTAGGAAGTTTTGGTTTTCCTTCTATTACTTTTCTACTTATTATTTTTAATATTTTTTATTATCTTCTTTGGAAGGTTTTAGGATTGTTAAGTGCATAAACAGAAAGCAAGTGTCTCCTTCACTGAAAGCTTTGTACAGCCACACTCACCCTTTGCTTTTCTGTGAGGGATTTTCCAGGTCATGTCCAACCCTCTCTGTCAGTAACCCACCTTTCTTCAAGTAGCCGACTGCTCTGACAGGGTGAGCGTTCATGAGATGCTCGCAGCTTCTCATTTTAGCTGACTTGTGGTGATCTCAGACTGTTGGCTAAGATAAGACCAAGGAGACCTGCTCCTGAACTAGTTAGGGGGTCTATGTTTATTAGTAAATTATGGCCACAGCCTGGCTTGTCAGCATGTGATTGAGGGGAAGGATTCCATCCTGCAGCTGGAGAAGGGCTATTTCTTAAGAAATGATGAAATCATCAGTGGTGCTGGAGATGCATCTCAGACAGGGAAGGGGGCATAAGCAGTGGTAGAGTGAGATCCGACCCCACACGGGGCCTGGTGCCTCATGGAGACATCACCTCATCACGTGAGAGTCAGCTTAGTGTGGGAGGGTATTGAGGGACCGCCTGCATACAGAATTCTGAAGGTGCAGCAGCTGACATCTGAGACCTGATGGGTGTAAGGACAAGGTTCTTAGGCTCGAGAGGTAGCCAGCTGGGAGGAGATGGGGGAGTCTGGAAGAGAAAACAGGGGAGCAGAGTAGGAACAAGAGAATGCTTTCAACCATGTAAGGCGAGGAGGAAATGACTCCGCATAAATGCACTGTCTGTACAAAGCTTTGGGCGAAGGAGTCAATTGCTTTCCTTTTATGCATATATACATATATATGTATGCCTATAAATTCATAAAAGGATACAGAATCATTTTCATTCAGGGTAAATTTCACAGATACCTCTGGAAAACTCTCCAGGGGCTCAGAAATTTCAATATATAGTCCCTGGCTTGCTTCTCTACATTGAAGGCTATGGAGTCTTTCAGAGGTGCTCCCTGGGTGGTGCAACTGAGTCCCTATGGGGCGGGTCTTTGAAGGTCATGCCCTACAATAACTCTGTCAGACACTTTCCACTTCCTGGTCCTGTCACCAGGTGAGGGGCTTTCACTTCACACTCTAGCTGCCTGCTGGCCATTCCCACCATGGCGGACTGAAACTCATCAAAACATAAGCCTAAATAAACCCCTCTCTTCTTTTAAATGGCTTCTGTCAGATATTTTCCTACAATAAGAGTAATGAATACAAAATCTTAGCCATTCATTGATTGACCTGTAAAACTTCATGATTATTATTTTCCCATTTTTCCCAAGCTGAAAGGTTATGAGCGCCAACCTCTCATCGAAGGCTAATCAAAGTTTTTCTAATCTCCCTAACTAAACTTTGCTTTTACTAATATACCCAAATTCAGACTTGAGCATCAGTTGAAATTTTCAGTGTTCTTAGCATTTACCAAGGAAAGTATACTTATTGGAAAATGCTATGTGAAAAAAAAATATTAAGACCAACATGAGTAGAGCAGTTGGTAAATATATGAGACTGATATTCTGCCCTCTGTTCTGATGGTGACAGAGTTGGTAAATATATGCATATACTGGTTTCAAAATATTTTGAAAGTGATTATTTCTCTCACTAGGAATCATTTCCAAAATTGCCAATACTTCACTATTTCAAGTTGAACTTGGGTCCTTTGTATTCTGATGTATTTTATAGTCTTTGACTAGGTGAGCAGTGAGTGACACCTAATGAATATCCCCCCCCCCCCAAATCAAAACTAACCATTGTTCTAATTGGGTGATGGTCTTCACGTATTTCATCTTGCCTTTAAAGACCTGATTTTTATTCTTTTTAAGAAATATTTTTAATTTTTAATATGGTGTATAAATTCTGTGTGTCTGAGTGTAGGTTTTCCATAGTTTTGAATGTGAGTTTAGGTTGTATGGTTTGAATGAGAAATGTTCCTCATAGGTTCTAGTATTTGAACAATAGGTGGCACTGTTTGTGGAGGTTATGAAACCTTTACAAAGTGAAATCTGGTTGGGGGATTTGAGGATTTATAGCCACCTCACTTCCTGTTTCCCCTCTACTTCTTGAGTATGGATGCAATGTGACCAGCCAGGCTCCTGTTCTTACCACCAAGCTTTCCCTTCCCACTGCCATGACTTCCATGCCATGGACTCTGTCCCCCTGGAAACAATAAGCTTAAGTAAACCCATTCTCCATTAGGTTTCTTTCTCAGAGTGCCTTACCACTGGGAAAGGAAAATGATGCAGGCAGGTGGTCTCTGTTGCAAAATACAGACTTCATAGAGATGACATGGTGGTGAACTCGGCAGGTGGTGTGAACATCTGAAATATGCACAGGCTCTCCATGCAATATGTCTGTTCTGAAAATGACCTCACCTTTAGGTGTTGGATGCCAAGATGCTGGATAGTGGGAGCAGGTCAGATCTTACATAGGAATTCATAGACTGGATCTGAACAAGTGGAGTCTGGAAATTACAGCTGTCCCCTGGCATCTGTAGGGAGGAGCTGCGGGTACTTATTCCAAGGGGCACAAATCTACAGATACTCAAGTCCCTTTTATAAATGGGTGCAACGTTTGCACCTAGCCTGTGCATACCCTCTGAGAATTTCCTCTCTGCCTACTTATGATACCCAATTGAAACCATGGCACCAAGACACAGAGAAACAGAGAGGAGGAAGAAGATGAATGACCATCTTTCCCTTCCGTACCTTATGTTCCTCTTTAACTATTAAGTTTCACTTTCTTGGTTATAACATCAAAAGGGGTAACACGGCTCCATCCTAGTTAGTGACAAACCCCAACCTATCAACAGCTATTTCTGTTCTCGTAGACAGAAACAGGGCACCCAATCCCAGCACCAGAAGGGTTACTTGGACACATTAGGACCCATAGAGAAGAAGAAGACCATCATAGGAAGAGTTTTTCAAATAAAAAAATAAAAATGCAGATGCCTTAGAGTCAGGGGCTTCCCAGCTCTGAGGACCCTGTGAAAAGTCTATAACATTAGTCAATAAACATTTTTTGTGTTGTGGGGACAATCTTTCCGTACACTGTGAAACTGTGTTTCTGCCTAAGGTGCCTTCTGATTGGTTTAATAGAAGGCTGAATGGCCAATAGGTAGGCAGGAGAGAATGGGGAGGGAGGGAGAGAGGGAGAGGAAGAGGGAGGGAGAGGGAGGGAGAGGGAGAGAGAGAGAGGAAGAATCTAAGCCACACTGGATTTGCCAGACAGACATGGAAAGAGTTAGGTATACATAATAGAGAAGTAAAGAGAAATGTGGTAGAATGTAGATTAATAAAAATGGGTTAATTTAAGTTATGAAAGCTCTTGGGAACAAGCCTAATCTAAGGCTGTGCTTTCATAATTAATAACTTTCCATGTCATTATTTGGGGTTTGGCAATCCAAAGAAAATCTGACAAGAAATTTCAACTATGTTTATGCCTTGGACTGAGATATTTTCCCTTCCTTTAATTTTTTTAAGTGATGGAGACCATGAATCCACCTGGCAGCCAGTATTATGTTGCAGAGCAGGTAGTATGAGAACCATTGTTATACATCAATGCATGGGGGCACAAAAGCATCAAAATCCTGTTTGTATTCCATACACATGCAATGCTTCCCCCACCCCCCATATTTTGAATCTATAGGTAGCTGGCCGTTTCTGCAGATAGAGAGCCTGCAGCCATTCATATTGGCTCTTAAGGCTGTTTTCGGGTCTCTTTTCTCCACCAGTATCGACTCTTTTATAGTAAGCTTCATTCATCCAAGCTGAGCTGTTTTGATGGAGACGATACAAGATAGAAAATATCTACTACCTATTGCTTTACAGAGAACAATCTACAACTGCCCGTAGCAATTTCCTGAAGGCAGGATGTATGCCCCCTTAAAGACTCAGAAAATAAGGGAAACACACAAGGCCCAGGAAGTAAATGAAATAAGATTTACAAGGCAGTGTATCCAAGGTTACACACATAGTTACAGTTGCTAGGGAGAAAAGACAGACTGGTCCAGCTGCCTCCAGGTCAGGCAGAGAAAGCACCAAGGAAAGAGCTTTGATAACGGGGCCATTACTGACTGGCTTTTGGTGATACAGCTATCTTTGAGGCACCCATTCTTGTAGAAGAAACTCCTCGCCCTTACTCTACAAGTAAGACCAATAAACTATGCTTCACTAAGTTGGGCTTGGATGGAATCATTATTTGGTCTGTTATTGGTACCCTCCCAAGAAGTGAGTGGACACTCATTGTCTCCTCAGAAAAGATCACACAACACCAACCCTATTTGAGCTAAACCTTCTTTTACAGAGCATTTTCTTAATATTTTAGTTTTATTTTAAATCATGAGTATGTATGGGTTTTGTGTTGGGATGTATACGTAAATTCAGGTGCTCTCTGAGGCCGGAAGTGCTGGGTCCTCTGGAGCTAGAGTCATGACAGTTGTGAGCCATCTGATGCGGATGCTGAATACTGGACTCTGGTCCTCTCCAAGAACAGTGAGAGAGTTTAACTGCTGAGCCATCTCTCCACTTTCCCCAATAAATATTTATGTAAGGAAATGAAACAGGACTTGCTTAATTGCTCTGAAATAAAAACCATATTAAGAGCTACACCACCATCCACCCTATGTGGATCAATATATGATTTTAACTGAACAGTAAGACAAATAATTTATAGGGAAATTGTACCTATCTGAACGCATACATTAGGGGCAGAAATCATTCCTTTAGATCTCCGCATTGTGAGTGGAATAGGGGATGACTGGGTGCTTGTATGGAAGTCACAAACACCAGAGCTGCTATTTTTCTTGTACTACGCAGTTGATAAGAGTTGCTTGTAGACTTGACAGAGCTCACAGCCATTGTGATAAGCAGTGGTCACCAGCATAAGACATCTTTCTACTCCCGTACTGTGCTGGTTAGTTTCTGTCAACCTGATACCTCAGTTGAGAAAATGCCTCCTTCAGGCTGGCCTGTGGACTAGTCTACCGGGGGCATTTTCTTGACTGATGATGAATGTGCCATGGTCCAGCCCACTGTGGGTGGTGTCACCCCTGAGCAAATGTTCCTCTAAGAAAACAAACTGAGCCAACCAAGAGAAGTAAGACAACAATCAGTGTTTCTCTATGGCCTCTGCTTCAGCCCCTGCCTTGGCTTCCCTCATGGATGGACCACGAATGGAATGTATAGGCCAAGTGAACCTTTTCCTTTCACATTGGTTTTCTGTCATGGTGTTTATCACTTGAAACAGAGAGCAAATTGCAACACTTACCAAGAGCGTCTCTCTTCTGGGATGCTAGTGGACAACAAGATTATCCGTATAAATCATAAAAGAAAGATTCAGGGGTGTGTCCCAGGGCAGGAAAGAACAGTGGTCTCACAGTGGAGAAGGGATCAGTTACTGTCTCTGAATAGCATGGTCTAGCCTTCTGTAGCCCCAACCCAAAACTTCAGTGTGGGAGATTGTGTTGTTTCATTGTAAATAATTGTCCCACCCACTGGTTTAATAAAAAGTGCTGATTGGCCAAAGGCAGGCAGGAAGTGTAGGCGGGGTTAACAGACTAAGAAAAACTCTGAGAACAGGAAGCACAGAGCAGAATGCGAGAGAGAAGCCAGAAGAAGCAGAGGACAACCATGCTGTTGTGAGAAAAGGTACCGAGCCCCATGGCTGAACAGGATAAGAGTCATGGCTTAGATGAAGGTTAAAGAGCTAGCAAGTTACATGCCTGGGCCTTAGGCCGATTAGCCTAAAACAAATTGTAAGCATGTCTGTGTCTCTGTGGGTCTGTGAGTCTATGGGTCTGCGGGTCTAAACCTAGAGGCAAGGCCCAAAAGTCCAGGCCAGAAACCTCATACTACACTTCAGAGCCCTGTCTAATCCACTAGTGACTGACACATCTATTCAAAGTTTACATTGGTCTTTGAAACTCCACTCTTTGATCACTGAGCACTCGATGTCACCAGACACCGCAGTGGCTGCCATATTGGATGGCTTAAGCTTCAGAACACTGATACAATTACATTATGTCCAGTCCAGAATCATGCTTGATCTTTGCTTCAAACACGTCTTGTCCATTCTTTAAGCAAGTCTCAGTGGAGCGAGATGGGAAACATCCCAAGCAATTCCACTTGACTCTAACATCACCATCTTTTTTCTGAACTTGGTCATGTGGTGGTATGTTATATATTTAATAAAACCAGTCTGGAATATCAGAGAAGAGATCCACGCACAGTCATTTCTGGAGGGTCAGAGAGTGGTAACTCACGCCTTTAATCCCAGCAGATCTGAGTTTGAGGCTTGCTTTACAGATGGAGTTTCAAGCTCCCAGGCAGGCAGTGGTGGTGCCAGGCCTTTAATCCCAGAACTCTAGAGACAGAGATCTTTCTGTGTTTCTGTGAGTTCAAGGCCTAACTACCAAATAGCAATAACTCACACCTTTAATCTTAACCAGGATTTGAAACAACTGGGCAAAGAAGGTATTTAAGGCAGGTGTAGAAAGACAGATGAGGCAGCAGAGGTGATGAGGAGTGAGCTTGAGGAGGCTGGAAGACAGCTGGGTGAGATTTGACTGTGGTGTTTCCTCTCTGATATTCCAGCCTTTCCCCAATATCTGGCTCTGAGTTTCTTTTAAGACAACCAGAATTCATGCAGAACTGTCATCTTTTTATAGATGAAGTGGTCTTTATATTTCAACCACTGGCCTCGCCTTTCAAAAATACGTTCTCATCCTGGCCTTCAGATTGATAGGCGGGAGGACCTGAGTTTGTATCACAAGTGCCTACACAAAAAGCCAGGCATGGCTGTGGTCTTTGTAACTTCAGCATTGATCCTGAGAGCTCATAAGCCATCCAGCCTAGAGGAAAGGGTAAGATTGTGGCTCAGTGAGAGACGGTCTCAAAGCAGTCAGGTGGAAAGTGATAGAGGATGAGATTGGTGCACACTCACATACATGCATCACACACTCATACACACACACACACACACACACACACACACACACACACACACACACTACATATACACGTACAAATAGTCGATGAGATAAGATTCAAGCATCCACAACCAGAAACCCTACTCCATGAACCAAAGCTGCTAAGGACAGACATAGAATAGCCAGCTCTTGCCAGCTTGGACTTCAACTTCTGGCATTGTCTTCCCAATTCACGACTCAGATGGCTCGGTTATGCCTTGCAAAACACTCCATCTATAGCTCCTTTTCCTTTTTTGCAGGCACCTAGTGCTCCTCACGTCTTCATGCAGGTATCACTTATACAGGTGCCCACCTCCCTGGGCCTTTTTCCTTCATAGTGAACGGCTGTGTTTCCTCTGCAGCATAAATGTAGTGGTTCTGAGATCACCTTGCTCAGTTATTCTTGACTTACTTGCCACCTGCTTCTGCTGGGTGGAACATGTGCACCGCTGTATCTTTAAGGCCAACAGCAGTGCCTGGCACTCAGTGGGGACTCTGTAGATGTTCTCTGAGCAGTGTGTGCTATTGTGGTGTCTACAAAATGAATCACATCATGAGCAGTTGTTGGTGGAGACCAACCGGTTATACAACAGCTGGGGGACCATAATGACTGCACGGCACTCAGTAATTGCAGTAGCCCTCCCGTGTTCCTTTAGTATTGCGTACCCACAAAGGCACTGTGTGTTCAGCAGCCACCTAACTGTTAGTCACCTCTGGAGAGGACAGTTCATTAAGTAAGGAGCACCAGTGGCAGCTTGGGAGGCTGTGAAGAGAAAGCAGAGGCTCTGTGCATAACAAAGGATTCATTCTCAAGGCGCTTCTCCAAGTTCAGGATAATTTCTCTTTCTCTTATTGTGTGTGTGCTTCTCTGAATTTGCATTTGCCAAGATCACCTTCAGCAGTGCACTTATCAACACCTCCCCAAACTAATCAACACCCTCCCCTTGTACAGATTAACACCTTCCCCTGTGCAAATCAACACCCCTTTGCACTGATCAATATCCACCCTTGCAGCTATCAATACTCTCCTCTTAAGCTGCCCAATATCCCACTGCACCAATCAACATTTTCTTGCACAGATTGATAATCTCACACTGAACAACGCCCTCCTCTTGTACTGATTAACATTCCCCCTTGCACTAGTCAACACCCCCTTCCTTGCACTGTACACACTTCCCTCTGTTCTCACTATGGGTGAAGCATTGTGGGCTGATCCTGAGCCTGGACTCTGGACTCCATCTATCTAGATTCAGACTTGGCTCTGCATCTTAATTATGTGTCTTGAGGGCAGGTTGTAGGCTCTGTACATCCCCTTCCTTCTGGGAAGTGTAAGCAAGAGCAGCGTCCACAGCTCTGAGCCACGATGGAAATCACATGAGCGGAAGTATGTTCTGGAGAACAGAAGGCCTCACCTTGGTACCCAAGCAGCGGTTAAGCACTGCCTCTAATTATCCAGGCGTGTTTGGGGAACGGCAGCACTCAACAAGCATAAAAAGAAATCATGCACCTCAGAGCATTGCGTTTCCTCATGGGCCACGACAGCATCTTAATTTGCACTTGGTTGCAAAAGTATTAAAATGAAAGTGAAGGCGTGCTCTGCATCGTGACTGGGTTTTCAGAAAGTCTGAGTAAAACAACAGAGGGGCACTGGCGTGTTAATTAACAGACTGACATGGGGGAAGAATACCACAGAAAGTCAGACAGAAAGAGCCCAGAATCTGCTTTTATGCCCCCAAATAAAAGAAATCCTCATTATTTGAGCCAGGAAAGAAAGAAAGCTTCCTTCTGTAATCTAGGGCTCTTTCCCAAGTCCTGATCTCAGCAGGTGATGGTTACGGTCTGCTACCTACACTAGTTTCGGAACTCCGGAGAGATGATGATGGACTGTCCACAGATGTATGTGTGCAATGGCTGGTGGGTGGAACTTATTTTACACATGTCTTTTGGATGCTGTGCTTTCTTCGAGTGTATAAATAAGAGAAGACTCTAGGCTGAGGGTCGTGGAGGACCTGAGTTGAGAGACACAGCCAAGTGGATGTGCTAGACAGGATTCTGGTGGTAAAGAGAAAATTGGTTGATGTAAAGTCTGCTTCACTTAAGTACAGAAATGTACTAAATAGAGTAATGTTTTTGAAACGCATTTCCTGAGAAGCTTATAAGCTAAACTTACAAGTTTTGAAAGCTTTGGATGTTTTGTCTGCTTGCTTCATAGAAAAGAATTTCTGAGAAGGTTGAAGGACACACAAGTGTTAGAGAAGATGGTAACTTACTCATAATCCAAGAGTCATTCATAGTTGGGAAACAGTTGGCATTCTGGAGGCTGGAGAGATAGCCCAGAAGTTAAGAGCACTGACTGCTCTTCCAGAGGACCCGAGTTTGATTCCCAGCCCCCACATAGAAGATTGAAAACACCCATAACTCCAGTTCCAGGTGATCTAATGTCCTCTGCTGGTCTCAAGAAAATAGCAGCATCAACTAAGTTCATCTTGAGTATAGACATCAAGGAAAACCTTTGCTATGAGGTGGCATGGCAGGTGGGGTAGGAATCAAGGACTCCTGCAGTTAGCCAACTTGGAAAAGTCAGAATGTATTGTCAAGCTGCACTTCATAAAAGGAGTTTGTCTTAGTTAGGGTTTCTATTACTGTGAAGACAAACCGTGACCACAGCAACTCTTATAAAGGGAAACATTTAATTGAGATGGCTCTCTTACAGTTTTAGAGGTTCATTCCATTATCAGCATGGGGGAGGATGGTGGTATGTAGGCAGATGTAGTGCTGGGAAAGTAGCTGAGAGTCCCACATCTTTCAGGCAATAGGAAATCAACTGAGACACTGGGTGTCTTAAGCTTAGGGAACCTTAAATCCATTCCCACAGTGACACACTTCCTCCAACAAAGCCATAAACACCCCAACAAAGCCACACCTCCTAATATCTAATCTCCTCTGAGATTATGGGGGCCAGTTACATTCAAACTACCACTCTTGATTCTTTGCTCTGAAACTCCCTGGTACAACCCTCTGAACCTTCAAGCCTGGCAGTCACATCTGTATCTTCACGTCTTCATGTCACATGCAAGGTTGTGGGTTCCATTCTAGCATACACACACACACACACACACACACACGCACACGCACACGCACACGCACACGCACACGCACACGCACACGCACACGCACACGCACACGCACACGCACACGCACACGCACGCATGCACGCACGCACGCACGCACGCACACAATCCTCTGCATCTCCAATGCAACTTCTATGAGACATCATCCTACAAATTTTCTTTGGAATTAGAGCCTCTTTCTGATTACTGTCAAGAATGATGCACTGCCTATCCTGACTGTTATCTCTGGGTTGAGCCTTATCTCAAGTCCCAGATCAATAATAATCAGTATTAAAACTTCAGAGATGAATCTGAGACAGAAAGCAAAACAAGAACCTGTTTAGGACATGGATATGAAAGACTTATTTTTTTTCCACTCCCAAGAAAGAGTTGACTAAGGCCCTCCCTCATCCATGTGTTGAGCTGACAGCAGGACTCACCATGACAACCCTCAAAACAACCACTATCCAAAAGAAGTGGAACTAGGGGCTCGTTGAATTCTGAAGAGCATGTATTAGTGAGTTTTTAAGGACTCACTGGCATTGCATTCCCAGCATGGAAGTGCAGGCCAGTGTCTTGGTCTCTGAAGCCTGGAATAAGCTCAGAATTAGTTTTATCCCAAGTTCAGGAGGAAATGATAAGTAGCAGCCACCACTCTGAAACTATGTGTCATGGAAGAGGAGCCTCCCAGCTCTTCCGAATAATGCAAGAAGCATGCCTCATATCAGACTGTGCTGTGTGGTTACCATGCCCTTAATGGAAAGATGCACACTTAATGAGCTTTTCTCTGAGAATTTCCTCCCCTTAGGAGGAGGGGGACACACTTTACCTTCAATATAAGAAAGCATGCTTCCTTGGAGAGCAAAAATTAAGCTTACAGAAATGTATGATTGGATTAAGAGAGCACAAAAACTTTCAAGGCCCTGGACATGGGGGAGACTTTATCTCAGTTTCAAGATTTCCTGGAGGCATGACATTTGCCCTAGACTCATCTCAAAGCTTTCCTGGTGTCACAGTGGCACCTGCCTTCAGCACCATCTTGGTTTTCTTCCTGATTATCTGGTGTGCTGTGTTGGGTGTTGTATTATTCACAGGCTTTGTGAGAACAAATAAAGCAGGTGTGCATTTTCCTCACAGAATTCATTAGGAGAAGATGAGAGATTTTAATTATGGAAAAGATCGATAGATTTGACCACATTAAAAATTAAACAAGGGCTAGAGGTATAGCTCGGCATAAAGAACCTGCTTATGTTCTTTATCTCCCAGTGAGGGGCTAAGGATGTGGCTCAGTGGTAGTGTTCCTGCCTATAACTCCCCCCCCCACACCCAGTGAGAGGCTGGGATGTGGCTCAGTGGTAGAGCACCTGCCTAGAACACCCAATGAGGGGCTGGGGTGTGGCTCAGTGGTAGAGCACCTGCATAGAATCCCCCAGTGAGGGTCTGGGGTGTGGCTCAGTGGTAGAGCACCTGCCTAGAATCCCCCAGTGAGGGGCTGGGGTGTGGCTCAGTGGTAGAGCACCTGCCTAGAATTCCGCAGTGAGGGTCTGGGGTGTGGTTCAGTGGTAGAGCCCCTGCCTAGAATCCCCCAGTGAGGAGCTGGGGTGTGGCTTAGTGGTAGAGCACCTGCCTAGAATCCCCCAGGGAGAGGCTGGGGGTGTGGCTCAGTGGTAGAGCACCTGTCTAGAATCTCCCAGTGAAGGGCTTGGATGTGGCTCAAAGGTAGAGCACCTGCTTAGAACACCCAGTGAGGGGCTGGGATATGGTTCAGTGGTAGAGCAACTGCCTAAAATACCCCAGTGATGGGCTAGGGCATGACTCAGACATTGAATACTTGCTTAGCACAAACAAAACCTTGGGTTCCATCCCATGATATATATAAACAAACGGGCAAATTGTCTGCACCACCCCCTAATATGTCAAATTAGGAGACAAAGAGTACACTGGTAAGAGTCAGCGTGGCAGGATGGATGTCACTAATACACCAGAGAATGTGAATATGGACTCAGTGACCCTGGATTTTCATCATTAAATAAAAATGTAGGAATAGCTAACGACAGCAAACCCTAGTCTTAAAATGTGATTTTTCCACTCTTTATACAAATTTTTAGCTCTAGAAAAAAGTAAGAAGTTGAATTCCTAGTAGGTCAATAAAATGGGCAAAGGACAAATATTTAATAATGAAATAAAACAACATAACCCAAGTAGGGCAAATTAAGGAGACACCAAAAGAAGATGTTTGCTTAATAAATTGTCTATTTGAAAAAAATTAATATTCTCTGCAGGCAAAGTTGCAGAGAAATGGGTATCTTTGCACACAGCAGGTAGAATTGTAAATTAGTTAAAACTTCCCGAAGGCAATTCTACAGACATTACAAAAATGTATTACAAAATTACACATCCTCTGACTCACATCCTTGAATTAAAATTTATTTCTAAAAGTTTCCCTCAAGGGACCGGTGGGAGATACGTGCAAAGATTTCTCTATCAAAACACAAACCATAATATATTTTATAATAGAAAACATCTCTATAGTGTTCCAGAGTTATGAGAGGAATTTTTAGACATGAGGTTTATTGCTGCCTTTCTTACATTCCTATTTTCAATGCAAAGGAATGTCTGAGAACCTATCAGAAATGTGTCTCATAATGGTTTAGCTGTTTACTTTCCCACTACTGGGACAGCTCACTGGGTTAGGGGCAGACAGAACTTCTCAGCTTTACTTGCCCAGTGGCTGAGTTCTTAGCTAAGAAGATGGGTGGAAAGTGTTATACTGAGTAAAAATTCACACACATCTCTTGTCCCTCAGCCTGCTGTATACAAGGTGGACATGGTTTTTATAGAGTTAAAGGTTGTTGAGACCCTGGTGGGTTTGGGGGAACTCAACTCCAGGAGTGGCATGCATGCTTAATGGCTGAGCCATCCCTTTGGTTCCAACATGATTGTTATTAATTTGGGGTCACGGGGATAAAACTAGGTTCAGGGTTACTCAGCTACCAGATGGAACATCCAAGCCACTGAGCCAGCAGACAAGCTCCATTCTGGGCACACAAAGAGAGTTGCCAATCCCAGCAGACCAGTATGGCAAGGTCTTTGTAGAGCAGACAGAGAACAAGTTTTAAGTTTCTGTTTCCCCCTTTGCCTCATAATTCTTTCTATACATGTAGCTAGAATGCTTCTGAGAAACAAGCAAACACAGCTAAGTATAGGAAGCTCCCTATGGCCATCCCTTTAGTGGTTTCCCACAGCATCAATCCCCCCCCCCAATTCTTCAAGCTCCCATCTGGCATGCATGCTTCTAACTTCAAACCCTCACTCTGGTCTACAGATCTTCCTTTCCCTACCCAAAATCCCTCAGTGAGCATACAAATTAGCAGAAGCAAGGCCATCACAAAATGGCAATACTCCCCTATGGGAAGTATTATTTTATCAGTCAACAGATACAAGACAGGGAGAGTCAGAGAGCTCAGATCTCTCTCTTGGGTCCAGAGGTGGCCTCTCGGAGACAGCTAGGAACTTGTTGAGCCCAAAGTATTTGAATCTAGTTAATACAATCCAATTCAAGGATGCCTGCTTGCTACCTGGCTTTCAGACTGTGATGAATAGGGCTGTGAATAAGTGTTTTCCTTAGAGAATGTACAGCCTTATTGTGGAGTATGCTTTGTACCTTGCTGTCAATAACAGAAGAATCATAATAATAGTTAATATTTATTATATGTCTGCAAGAGGCTGGAGTCCTCATAAGGATTCATGGGTTACTTATTTATAGCTTAAGATTTGATGGGTTGGGAATTGAAAGCCATCCTGGAACATACCAGATAAGCATCCCACCACTGAGTTCCAGCCTTGGGCCTTTTATTCTCGCAACTAACTACTGGTTATAATGTCTGTGTACCTTCTAAAGAAAAAGTAGTTGAGGCTCAAGTAATAAATGTTTGTGTGGTGCACTGGTTAGTTTTTTTTTATCAACTTGATGCAAGCTAGAGTCATTGAGAAAAGGGAATCTCAGTTGAGAAAATGCCTCCATTGGATTGGCTTGGTGGGCATGTCTGAGGGGCTTTTTCTTGATCGATGATTGATAAAGAAGGGTCTATCCCAATATCCCAGGGTGGTGCCATCTCTGGGAAAGTGGTCCTGGATGATATAAGAAAGCAGGCTCAGCAAGCCATGAGGAAGAAGAGGATAAGAAACGTTTCTCCCTGGCCTTTGTTTTAGCTCCCGTCTTGAATTCCTATTCTGAATTCCATCAGTGATGGACTGGAGGCTGTAAGTACAATAAACCTTTTCCTCCTCCTCAACTTGCCTTTGGTTCTAGTATTCATCACAGCAACAGAGAGCTAACACCTGACTTGTAAATGGAGCAGAATTAAGCTATGTTTTCTTACTTTACATGAAGGTGGCTACTGCCAGTGGGGTCACCAGACCCTCAGAACCACAATGAATGTTTCCTTCAACCTCATTCTTCTTGCAAGGATATCTACACTACCTTCTCTTTGTTCCTTGTGGCAGTATATACGCCACTGTGATGCTGAATAGAAAGACTAGCCTTCCTTGCACCTCAGTGTGAGCACATGCACAGTTAAACCAAGCACTCTGTAAGTTGTATATGTTTGAAATCCTAAGTCGTCTTCATTATATCATGCATGCTCATCCCATCATCGATAATACTCATATAAAGATAGGCTCATACTACTTACTGAAATACATTTTATAAATGTAATTTAAAGAATATCAGATCGAATATATATATATGGTTGGCTATTGGCAGTGAACTTCATGCCTCCACTTTGTCCCCATCTTGGTCCTTGCTGACTGGCATCCTTGACCCCTAAGCTTGGACCACAGCATGGAACCCTTCCCATTCCCAGTTCCCCAAGTGCTCTCTTACCATTGCCAATGGTATGACCCCAATCAAGTCCTTCTGGCTCACATAGATCTTGGACACCCCCAAGTCAGACGTGATGTCTCCCGGGTATTCAACCTGCCACGTGACAAGCTGTGTGGTGGGTGGGTCACTGGGTCCTTCAATCTCGATGTCAATCTGCATGACTTCGTAGGAGGCATCATCCACCCTATGGAATAGGAACAAAGGAAAACAGAGGTCAGAGGTGAGCGACTGAGACACAGAACTCCCCTGTGTCAGTGTGCATTTCCACCAGCACCTGGGTTTGTATGACCCAAACTTGAGCACTTTAAGGACAAACCATCATCTGCATACTTGCCAGCCCTTGCCAGGGCTCTAACGTCATCATTTAAGGGTAGATTCTTTTTTTCTGAGCTATTCAGCCAGCACCAGGATGGTGACTGCATTCTCTAAACACCCTCTGACCCATTTCCCACCAAGAATGGCTCTTTCCCTGACTTCTACACTGTTTGGCTCCAAGCCGCAGCCTGTTCAGTCAGATGCACAAATTTTAAGGGTACCGTGGTCTTGTGTTCTATTGAGGGTAAGGCAGCTCTGCAGAGAAACAGGCAAGAGTGAGGGAACAGGGATCAATCTGCAGCTGATAAACATGGAGTCCGCAGTTATCACTGGTGTGACAGATGTGAGTTTTGACATCTTAGTTGCTGTAAGCACTTCTCCGGAGATGGATCCAGGCTAGATGACCAGAATTATTTTATCAGTCCTTTCTACTTTCATTAGCTGGCTACTTCTGTCTCTTCCAAGTTTCTTTCTACTCCCCTTCTATGTGACAGGTGAGAAAGAAAATGGTTTCCTGCCAGCCTTTCTTGAGGAGGAGACGGAGAGAATTCAGAGGGATTCTCTGAGAGAGCTCTGCAAGTGACATTAGTCGACAGATAGGTATCTAGTGACTGAAATTTTACATCTTCACAAAAGTGTCTATGAACACGGGTAATTATTATTATATCATCGGTGTTGCTTTTTCAGAGAGGACCAGTTTATGTTGATAACACCACTCAATATGCAATCTCTTACTTGGAAGCTCAGAAAGAGCCACTGTGAGCACACAAGGTAAAGATGGTTGATTGAAGATCATGAGAGTGGATGAGCAAGAAGCCAAGATAAAAGCCATCAATACAGAAACAAGAGACGGACCCACAGAGAGCAGAGACAAGGAAAGCAGAAGGAGTTAGTCTACCCCCACCACATGACCATGCCAAGATGCTCCTACTGGGTTGGTTTCTGCTCAAAGCCTGTATTCAAGAGCAGTGGGTACCAGATATCCCTAGAGCCTGGCAGTTTGGATGCTGGAAACTCAAATCAGAAGCTGAATTCAATGTTGTTGTTGTGGGGAAGGGTGGATAGAGCATAGGAGACTGTGGGCATAGTACCAGAAGACAGATAGATGAGTCTGAAGTAGGAAGATCCAAAGGGCATAGCCCATCTCCACTGCTGCCTGGACAGGAAAGAAACCTGGGTAGAAGTGTAAACAGAACTTGTACCAGAGTCCTGATGGAGGCCATAGTTTCTCAACAGCACACACAGAGGTGACAGCAGCGGGAGGGTTTCCTCTCAACACCTCCACCTCCCTAACACACACCCTCATCCCTGAAGCCTTACAGGAGCATGGGAAGGTTGTGGTGGGATATGCTACAGTTACTCAACAGACTGGAAGGGGCAAGCAAAGTGGGTCTTCTCCATTCCCTGAGAGCCTCAGGTACAGAAAGCCATGCATGGCTCAGATCACTCTCAAAGCACCAGAGATGGATAGAATTTGCGAACTGAGAAAAATCAGACATGGAATTCTGGTCTTTGACTTAATTTGAATCTCTGACACCAGCAGCCCCACCCTTTCAGCAGCAGAGGAAGCACATCTTCCTGGCAGAAAGAGATACAAACTGAGAGTACATTATCTTCTGTTATAGCTCTTTACAGAGGAGATCTTACAGGCTCTCTATGTAGACCTGGCTGGATTCAAACTAAACAAATTTTAGAGAGTCACCAGCCTCTGCCTTCTGAATATTGGAAGTAAAGATTTGTACCACCATGCCTAGCTATCATATTATCCATTTAATTCACATTATTTAATTTTTTTGTTTACTTATTTTAAAATTGTATTTTTCTCTCTCACTGTGTGTGTGTGAATGTGCACGTGTGTGTGTCTGTGTGTTTATATCACCACAAACATGTGGAAGTCAATGGAAGTGCATGGGGTTATCTCTCCCTCCATTACGGAAGTCTTAGGGACAGGACTTAGGTTGTAAACCTTGGCAGCAAGTATTTTATCCACCAACCCCTCTCCCCAGCCTTATTATTCTAATTCAAACTAAATATTTTAGGTTCATAGAATATTCTCTTCTGTCTTTTGGCTATTTGTTGTTTTAGTTTGTATCTTACTGGAAAAGCCTACACTGTTTCCCCTTCCTTCCTCCACATTCAATACACAATATTCTCCCTGCTGCATATTTCATGCCGAACCACACATTCCTCTCTTTCGTTCTGATTATACCCCTGCTTTCTCCCTTCCCCATTCCCTCTTTACTTCACTACTTAAATATTAAAACTATTAGCTCTATAAAATATTATAAACCAAGTGTTGTGGGTCTGTGGTTCTTTTGTTTGCAATAGGAACCCCAGGGATACCGCATCTGAATGTTCTAGAGGATGCAGGCAGAGGTCACATGTGTCTTCCCATGCTGCTATTATTCCTGGGGCCTCTACAAACCAGTGTAAGTGCTACTGCCGTCAGCTCCACCTCCAACTTAAATCCACACAAAGATGAGGCAACCCATCCGGAGACTCACATTTAAAAAAAAAAAGAGAGGCGGTGGAGCCCTTGCCTAGAAAGTGAAGGCTCTGGGTTCAATCTCCAGCACTAGAGAAAACAAAGCAAAACCAACAAATCCAACTAATAAAAGGTAAACTGTGTTTTAAAGTGCACATGCACCTTAACAACTAAGTAAATCACACAATTCAAACTAAAGCCAGGCACCCGCAATGCCTGATGGCCTCTCACAATACTGGAAAATGAAAATAAGATGGTTGAAATTTCAGACAAAGGCATCAGAGTCTTGGGGTGATACACATTTGATAAAATTAGTCTGGCATATCAGAGGAGAGAGAGTCAAGCACAGAGCCCTGCCAGAAAGGTCAGGGAGGGATGACCCACATCTGTAATCCTAACTTTGGGAATGTTGAAAGAGGAAGTTAAGATTGCCGGGCAGAGGGAGAGAAGGGAGGTTTCTCAGTTTTCCTGGGACTTACTTGGTGGGCTGAGGAGCGAGAAGTTGGAGTTGGAGATTTGGTGGAGACTGGCCTGAGGAGTTTGTGGGTGAGAAGTGACTGTGGCTTGTTTCTCTATCTCACCGATCGTCTAGATTTACCCCAATATCTGGCTCCGGGTTTTCATTATACTACTAAATAGAATTTGTGCAATGGAGTCTTACTTTAAAACTAATCAAGGGCCATCAGAAGACTCCAATGAGCTGCTGAATGAAGAAAATCTACTCAGGACTCAGAGAAGATCCAGATCAGTACCTTGGAGTGAGGATTTGAACACGCGGAGAAAAAAGTCAGCACGTAAATCAAGACACTGGAACAGAACCACAAACGTTCTGGAAATCAAAGAATCAATCAATAAAATTAACAGAAAATACAGTGGAAAGCATTATATACAGGCAAGAAGAACGGTTTTTCAGGACTGTTGGACTAGACTGGACAGTATATAGAAACATATATACGGGGAAAAAACCCCACAAAGGACAAAATTGTCTTAGAAACATTCAAGAGACCAAAGTAAGAATTCCTGGGGTAGAGAAAGGCTCTGGAACAAAGTCTAAAGAGCTTAGATAATTAATTTGATGAAATTATAGCTGAGAGTTCCCTGAATTTTGGAGACGGGATGGACATGACAGGAGATATTTGGAAACCAGACAGATAGGATGAGAAGAGCCCCTCCACGACACATCACAAGACAAGACAGAAAATACAAGCAAAACACAAACAACCCTGATAGGTATAGTGCACAAATCACAACTCACATACAGAGGCAAAACCATTAGAATAACACCAGATGTCTTATCGGCAACTCCAAAAGCCAGGAAAGCATGGGATACACAATATATTTAAATCACTAGAATAACCACTGTTAAACAAAGTTGCTACACCTTGTAAAATTGAAGGAGAAATATGAACATTTCAGGACAAACAGCAGTCCAAGAAATAGATGACAATTAAGGAAGCATCGCAGACTATCCATAAAGAGATGCCGGAAGATGACAGGTTCTCTATGAGGACACCGGAAATACTAATATCTCACGGAGGAACAGATGAATGGAGGGCAGCTGGGAAGGGATCAACACAACACAACAAATCCCAAAGAGGGAAAGAAAGAACTGTCAACATCCAGCTGTCCTTGTTTGCTGAGATAAAACACCGTCTAAAAGGAATGCCAGGCCACGGTCCATTACAGGGGGATATCATGGCAGGAGCCTGGAGGCAGGAACTGAAGCAGAGGCCATGGAGGGGTGCTGCTTGTGGGCTTGCTCTCTATGGCTTGCTCAGTCTGCTTTCTTATATAGACCAGGAGTGGTACATCCTAAGTGAGATGGGTCCCTTCTACAACAAACATACACTGATAGAATGCCCCCCACAGACTTGCCCATTGCCCGATATGATGGAGGCGATTCCTCAAATGGAGTTTCTTCTTTCCTAGTGTGTCAAGTTGACAACTGAAGCTATGTCACAGATCCTTCAAATACAATCTTAGAGTCACAACAGAGCGAGCGAGCGAAAGAGAGAGAGAGAGAGAGAGAACAAGCGAGCGAGCAAGAGAGAGAGAGAGAGAGAGAGAGAGAGAGAGAGAGAGAGAGAGAGAGAGAGAGAGAGAGAGGGAGAGAGAGATTTGTTTCAAGACACTTAGAAATCAACTTTGCCTTTGGGGTCCTTTGCCAAGTCTCTGAGTCCTGTGATGTTTCAGTAAATCATGGTAGAGGCATGAAAACTAGAGTATTAGCTGTGAATGCTTGATCACACGTTGCATTTAGAAAGATCAAACGCTGTATAGACATTGGCTCTTGAGTGAGAGAAATATTAACAGCTTAGGTTACTAAGTCTCCCAATCTTCTTTCTGTTTTTTTTCTGATAAAACACTCTGAACAAAAGCAACTTGGGGAGGAAGGGGTTTACTGAGCTTACACTTTAAAGTCATAGTCTATCATTGAAGGAAGACGGGGAAGGAATTCTAACAGGAATTAAAGCAGGGCCCATAAAGGAATACAGGCAGCTGGTTTGCCCTTGAGATTATGTTCAGCTAGCATTTGGTACATCCCAGGACCAGCTGCCTAGGGATGGTGCCTCAATAGACGGTGTGGCCATTCCACATCAAAAATCAACCAATCCAGTTTCTCGCTGACATGACCAAAGCCCAGTCTGATGAAGACAATTCTTTAGTTTATGTTTCTTGCTCCCAGATGACTCTAGGTATATCAAGTTGGCAAATTTAACCAGGATCCTAGTCAGCACATCTTGGTAATATCCGTATTTGTTTTTCTTTATTATAGATTAGGAATCAATATATTATGAAATGGCTTTAAGAGGCATTCTAGTGAGCTAGCTTCACTCTGCAGCCACCTACATGGGTGACTGGCTTCCCGTGTGTGTGTGTGTGTGTGTGTGTGTGTGTGTGTGTGTGTGTGTGAGAGAGAGAGAGAGAGAGAGAGAGAGAGAGAGAGAGAGAGAACGAATGTGGTAGCAGGTAAGGCGGGTGGGGGAGACAGAGAGTGAAATTCCACTCCCAACTTAGGCTGCTCCAGATGGCTCTATGAAGTATAAATTGATGTAATGCTAGGAAACAAAAATAAAGCCCAGAGGTGAATGGGGGCAATGGTCTGTGACATGAGTGATTTTTTTTCCTTAGGGAGCCCTTTGACATATATTCCCACTGTCCCTTTCCATATACCTTCTAAAGGGTCATCCAAAGGCAAGATGTGCGGCATTAGATTAGAAATGCTGGTTCATAGGATTGTATATATTGCTCACCTATTCTATGTCACCCTGTGCCTGAACCCTTGGCTCTAAATGCTGTCATTGCTAATGATCCATATCTGGCTTTCCTTATACAGTTTCTGTTATAGTTTAAATGTATTTGAACATTTTGGTCCTTAGCAGGTGGCACTGCCCAGGGAGGTTATGGAAACTTACGAGGGCTAGAGTCTAAAACTAGCCAAGAAGGGTGGGCCTTGATGGTGATACCCACTTCTGGCCTCTGCTTCTTCATTAGTCAAGTTATGAACAATTTAGAACACAAGTACCTGCCACATGCCTTCCCCTCCGTAACATACTGTAGTCCCTGAGACTGTGAGCCATGATAAACTTCTCAGGAATGAGAAAAGTAGCTAGTATAATTCTTTTGGAGTTTTTAGAGCTAGTTTACAAGATCCAAATTTGAGGGGCTATTTGCTGGGATGCTTTCCATTTAGCAGAGGCTATGGGTGCTGACGTTGGATGACCCAGCCCTTGCTTCTTAAGGAGTCAAAATAAGGGCAATGCTCGTGGACTAGCTCCCATTGTGGTAGCTACAGTTTGAGAACCACTTTTTTGCCTCTATCTTCCCTCCTAAAGCCCAAATGGATTGGTGTAAATTCACACATTCATACACTAATAAACCTTCATCTTATCGGCCCTCCTATGAAAAAATGAAGCAGTTTTCAAAATAAGGGAGGATATTATCCTATTTAGGTGATTTTTGTCAATTTGATACAGGCCGGGGTCATTGAGGCAGAAAGAATCTCAATTGAGAAAATTCCCCTACCAAACTGGCCCGTGGACAAACCTGTGGCATATTTTCGTGATAGGTGACACAGCCCACTGTAGGTGGTGCCATCCCCTGGGCAGGTGGTCCTGAACTGAGTAAGAAAGCAATGAGCAAGCCACGAAGAGCAAGTAAATAAGAAGCACTCTTCCATGGTCTCTGCTTCAGTTCTTGATCCAGGTTCCTTCCCTGGCTTCTCTCGGTGATAGTCTGTGATCAGAGATGTATCCTAATAAAAAACGTTTTCCTCTCCAGATTGCTTTTGGTCAATGTTTTCTCTCAACAATAGAAATCACCGAAGGCAATTAAATGTTCTGCAGGAACAGGGGTGGGGAATGAGTGAGAGTACAGAGGACCTAGCTCCAGCCTCAACTCCCCTTAGAAGGACTCCCCACATGACTGTGGTCCTCGCCTGCAGTGGCCTTTGCATCTGATACAGACATGAGTGACCAGATGTCCCCTACATGGAAGGACTATTGTCCCCGTTCCTCTATCCTCTTTCGGGTCTCATTTTCAAGATTAAAATGGGGATATTACTCAAACAAATTGTTTCTCCTTAGACATTATCACGCTATTAAAGTTTTCCATTACCAGCACTTTTTTTTTCTAACTTCATTACCATTTTCTATATAAGACCTTTTATGAGTAAGTAAAACATGCATAACTCCTTTAATATATGTACTTTATAATGAGTTTTTTTGTCACTACAACTTTGTGGTCTTATGAACCCTCTTGTGACTAGAGCCATTCTGTGGAAGAAAAGAAGAGAGAGAGAGAGAGAGAGAGAGAGAGAGAGAGAGAGAGAGAGAGAGAGAGAGAGAGAGAGAGAGAGAGAGAGATTGAATTACAATGAGCTATGCTTCTCCAATTCCCATAACGTCCCTCAGTTTACCACCAGTCAGTCAGTCAGCAATTGACATGTTAGTTTTGAAATTCTCATTGTTCTGTTGTTCTGTGGTAGAGACTTAGATTCTCGAGTTATCCATAAAAGGTTCAGATCAATTAGCGGCTTTATACTAGCTCCCGAGTTGGACTTGCACTGATGCTCCAACTCTATGCAGATGTAGCCTTTGCCAGTTCAACACTGGCCACAGTAGGGGTATCTATTACAATTACCTCTACTCAGTGAATCATCCAGCAACCCAAAGGACTCTCTGCAAACGCAGACTCCATAGGCACTTAGCCTTTGATGAAAGAAGACACAGAATAAAACTAGCAGAGCCACACAGTTGTAAGAATAGGTGACAGACCTAAGGGCCTGGCAAACGAAAAACCTCCCAGGGAAACCTTGTGCTGTCAGGGAGGTCCCAGGCAGTCAAACAGGGAAAGTTTGAGGTCTCTATTAAAGAATTGGTAGGTAGGAGAGAAGGAGAGGAAGGGAGGGAGGGAGGGGAGGGAGGTAAAGACAGAACCCCAATGAGGGGCAACTGATGGGCCTGGGTTTGAATTTGCAGAGAACAATATGGTTCAGTGAAAATTCAGGTGACCTCTGTTTGGTGACTAGAATTTTGAAGAACCCTGGGACTAACTGGGGCAGGAGGTTCAGGCGTGTGACTGGTAGGAAGGCTACTCAAGCCTTTAAAACCACTCCCAAGCAGTGAGATATGGCTGGCCAGTCAATCACCTATCTACAAGTCATAGCTTGCTTATGCACCATTTTTTGGAGCTAAATAAGCTTTAGATTGTTATTTTTAAAAAAAGATTATGCAGCAAAGAGCATGCATGGTCTACAAAACCTGACATACTGCATCTCATCCCTTACAAGAAAGGCTTGCCAATTCCTGATCTTTATTATGAAAAATTGACAAATTAATAACCTTTAATAAAATGGTATTTACTTTATTACACAGAAATAGTCAAGTACTTCTCACTGCTAATGAGAACGCTCATATATAAGAATTGACTTGGGGCTATTCTTGATTAGAACAACAAGAGAAGTAGAATGGGAAACATTTGCATAGGTGAGTGTTGTAGTGAGTTCGCGGGTTCCGGGGCAGCCAGAGATCTGGGACCCACAGCTGCCGCCGGGACTGCTTATCTGTCCGCCGCCCGGGTTCCTAGAAACGACTCAGACGCTTTATTTATTTCAGGCTGTTTGGCCTATGGCTCAGGCACATTGCTAGCTAGCTCTTACATTTTAAATCAACCCATTTCTATTAATCCGCGGGCCACGTGGCCCCGGCCCGTAGCTCACCAGTGTTCCTTACATGTCGTCTCTTGGGCGGCTTTCGCGCGGTCTGCCTCTAACTCCGCCCTGTTTCTCTTACCTAAGCTCTGATTTCTCCTCCTACCTATTTTACGTACCTGCCATGGCCCAAACCAGCTCCTTTATTTAAAGATACAGCACTCACAAATGCATTCCCACAGGTGAGCCCTCTTATAAGGCCGCCATTAGGGTGAGAATTCATATACGAAGCTTTTTTTTTTAAGGTATTAAAAAGTAGAAAGTGATCTCAACTGAAATAGAGCAATAGGCAAAGTTTCAGTAGAAAGGGGGAAAAATTAAAAAAGGGGGGCAATCTTTTAGATGATGTGGGCTTCACAGAATTCTCTGTAGAACATCGTTCAGATTGTTAATCAGAGTAGGAGATCTTTCTTAAGGACAAGCATCCTTCCTACATTTGCCATCTCAAGCCCTGCCCTTGCAAGTAGAGCAGCAACCCCAGCTAGCCAAGATGGACAAAGACACAGGCAGCCTTGACCTAGGATAGGGTTGAATCTCTAGATACGGACTTACCAATTTTACATGACTGATACACAAAATGACTGACAGATAGGGATATGGCAGTGTTGAAACTCAGCACAAAGTTTGAGCAGATTGGTCCTTTATTATTCCGGTCATCATCTCAGAGTATGAAGCAGAAGTACCAGAGAAAAATGTGTCAGAGATGTATGCTGTGGGATGCTGTACTCTGAATAGGACATGGTCCACGCCTTCTTGAACCCCCAGCAGTTGTGATTTCTTTGAGGGACCCACACGAGATTTGGATCATTGACATTTGGTTGTGCAAGGGAGGGCTCACATGGACCCACACTTCATAGAGAACACATAAGTATCTAACTAGCAGGAGGGAGTTTAGCTTTTGTGCAATGCAGTCCATAAGTTGCTTGAGTGCCTGTGAGTAATCCTTCACACATGTTCCTATGAGTAACCCCTCATCATGTTCTTGTCAGTAAACCCTCACCCTTGCTCCTGTGGGTTACTCCAGTTAAACTACAGCTGGGCTTGAGTGTAGTTGTTTATTTGTTCTGTTTAGAGTGCCCTATCAAGAGTGAGTAGATTCATTCATGTCTACCCAAGAAAAGTTTACACAGCAACACATTTACTCATTCAAAATGGTTCTAAATGGAAGGGGTTTTCATTGCAAGGGGGAACCGCTCCCTCTTAGGCAATGTTCACGTCACTCTTGAAGAACAAGTTGGACATTCTAATTACATGATCAGTGTATTTGAAATGAAATCACCCCACCTCCTAGGTTTTAAGTTTCATTTATTAAAAGGCAAGTTCCCAATCTTAGTCCCTTTGTTCTGATTTTAATTATATTTCCACCTCTGTTCTATCTGGATTGACTTAGATGATCTTTTACCATGTCCTTCGCCTGTTAATCCACAGTTCAAGAAGGCTTTTTCATGTTCCAAGATGGAGGGAGGGAGAGAGGGAGGGAAGGAGGGAGGGAGGGAGAGAGAGGAAGCAAAGATAAAGAATGAAAAATCAGCTGTTTGCAAAAGGCAAAATTCTATCTAAAAGCAGTGAGTGCCCTTGACATCTTTGGGGAGCCCCCTCCACTCCCAATGGGAAAGCATTCTCCACACTGGAGTTGGAACAGTGAAGAAAATAACACTAAATCTTTCATCTCCAATTCGTGACATTTTCTTAAACATATTCACTTGGAGATAGAAAGATATTTTATTTTTATACATTTCTTTTTGTTGTGAGGTTTTTTTTTTTTTTTTTCCTAAAAAAGAAAGAAAGAAATCAGCTCGGTATGCCACAGACACATTAGTATCTTTGCCAGGGCTACAGACTGTTCAACACCACATCTTGTCTGTGTAAACAGAGACCTTGGATGCCCACCATCTCAGTGCAACTTGGGCAGGAGCTACAAACTCAAAATAAGGTGCAAGGGGGAGAAATGTGAGCAAGCCAATGGCATGCAATTAGTTTCTGAATGTCTGAACTCTCTTCTTTAGGATTTGAGAAGGGTCTATGATGGGCTCACTTTGTGTAAAGACATTATCAGTGTTTTAGCAGGAGTTTATGAATGTGTGCATTATAAGATTTCCGGTCACAAAATTTTAATTGTAACTATTTCTAAACCTATGTCTTGTGACTCTGTTCCCTAGACCCCACTGCAACTATTATTTTTAAGTTAAGATAAACTAACAAGAAGGTTTTTTCCTTTCTTTTTTTCTCACTTCATCCAAGCAGAATGTCTCCAGGCAGGTCAAAGAATGACAGATGTGAATGGGGGGTTAAAGTGTCTTTACAAGTATTGTGATGTTTAGAAGTGGGAAAGACTCACCATGGCTGTGTGATATCCTCAGCAGAAAATCAAGCTGTATCACACATATACATGCACTCATGCATCTATAGATAAGCACTCGTGTGTGTATGTGTGGGTGCATGCATGCACCCACCCACACACCCACCCACACCCACCCACCCACACACACACACACACACACATATACACCTGCACCCAATAGCCAAAGTATACCTGATAGACATCCTACTATATTTTACCACACTGAAATAAAAGGCATAGAGTCATTATTGTTTCCCTATGCACAATCTCTTTAAGCATGTCATTGGATTGAATTGCTGGACTAAAAAAGCTCTTATGTTCACATGAAAATTCAAAAAGAGGTTATTAATTGATAGTGATGACCAGCACTAAATCTACTAATGGTTTTCTCAGCTCCCATCTGACATGACAAATGACAGAGCTCACAGGCTCAGATGTTTTATCATCCTGTAATAAAATTAATTCAAATATGTAGATAGGTAATTCCTCCTGCAAAAAAAAGGTTTCTGTTTCTTTAAACCTCTGTATGAGGCTGTCATGCCACCACCCACGATCAATACATAATTGTGCTTCAGGCTTCTAGTGCTCAAGGTCTGAGGCACAAGAATTAATTTGATGGTTGAGGTTAATGGAATGTCAATTAATTTCTTGGTATAAATGTCAATACATTCGGTTAGGCTCTGTGATTTAAATATAATTAAAGATAAACTTCAAGTCAGCGTTGCCTTTTCAGCTTGGGATATGATGGGTGATTTACTAAAATCCCATGACGCCACAAGGGAGGGAATTTGCTCATTTGCTTTAATCTCATCCGGCAAGTTATGTGTGTTTGTTTCCAGTAGTATGAGAAGGAAACAGAAACAAATTCCTGCTTGATTCTCTCCAGCCTCATAGCCCATCTTTGACATCTATAGTTGGTGTTGCTCAGAGTGGGAGTTGATAGAATAGACTTGGAACAAAATGTACCTAGTATAGAATCCTGATTATGGCACTAATTAGGGTATGTCAACCTTAATTCCTATGATGGTTCACTTTAATTATCAACTTAACACATCCCAGAATCACTGGGAAGAGTCTCAGCAAGGAACTGTCTATCCTAGGTTGGCTTCTGGGCATTTCTGTGGGAGACTGCATTAATTGAGTTAATCGGTGTGGGAAGATCCAGTCCATTGTGGGCAGTCCCATTCCTTAGGCATAGGATCCTTAACTGTATAAGAATGGAGAAACAGAGTTGAGCACTAGTAAGCAAGCAAGCATGCATGTATTCACTGCTTTCTGCTTTTGACTATGGATGTGATGTACCTTTTTTATGTTCCTGCCTTAACTTCTCCATACTGATGGGCTGAAGCCTGCAATTATAAGCTGAAATAAACCCCTTTTCCTCCAAGTTATGTTCTGTTAAGGCATTTTATTATAGCAACCACAAAGAAAAATAGAACTCTAAAGGCCCCAGATTTGCACATTATATAATATCCCTTAGTCGGGACTATGTTTTGTTTGGCTGTCAGACCTTGGAATATGGGATGCACATGGTGCACTGAACACTAGGTGGCATTAATGCAAAACCTGCTTGAACTGCAATGGTTGCATACACAGCTGTATGAGGCTATCCTATCAGCGGTTAATGGAGATCATTATGCCAAGGGTTTAAGGTTATATGTATATGAAGCAATGGCCAAAGCACTGGAGGTAACGGCTTGCATTTGAAACTGGGTATCAAGCTTGACATAGGCTACATTTAGTGTTTGTGGAGGCCTGGGGGAGGGGCTAAAGATCAATTTCTCAATGTGTGACTTTGAATTTTGACCCCCTTCTCAGCTGTGGGTCGCAGACATGAACTGGAGAAGCCACCTGTGGTCCACTCTCTGTTGTGCATGATGAGCACACTTGGGAAGGCTTCTGCTCCCAGGGAGACCACACTCTCAGGGACATCCAAGGGAAACAGACAGAAAGTGAATTCAACCTCCCTGGGCTGGTGATATTTCCCCCTTATTTCTCTTAATCAAGATTCAAGGAATGGCAAAGTTACCTACATCCTTATTCGCAGAGCCTGTCTATGCCACCTTATGTGGCAAAAGGGACTTCGAAGTAAATTGAAGGTCCCGAGATAAGATTATCCTGTACCTCGGGTGTGACTCTCAATGTAATCCCGATGCACATCATTAGATGAAGCCAGTCAAAGGTTCTACAATGGGAGGATCGCCAATGATTGCAACAATATTCTTGGAAACAGGACAAAGAGAGTAAAAATAATCATCCCATGCGCTTTGTTTAGCCAGGTCCTTGCCTGATGGACCAGAAGAATTTCCTCAGTGGCTCAAATTCCCACAAACATGTTCTGCTCAGGAGTATGGGTTGTGCTATGGCCCATCTGCTCTGTCATTTCTGCTGCAACAAGTTCAGCAGAAATCTGCCACTTTATGTAAAAGAGATTAATCAAGATCATATATATTAGGCTCAACCTTATAATAATTCAATCAGTTATTCAGCCCAGCAATCGGTCAACATGGAACAGTTTACAAACAACCTTATCATAAAGTATTTTGGCGTAGGATTCACATATGGAGCTGTGCCTACACTATAGGACAACCCTGGTATTTCAGGAGACAACTCACAAAGCCAGCTGTGCATTGGCAACACCAATGTTTCCAGACAATGCTGAGGGGGAGGTCTCCACAGATTGGAGGTTAGCTATTTAGTCTGGGCTATGTGATAGCCATGAACTCTGTGTTCAGAGTATTCCTCTCAAAATCCTGCTGTAAAGCCACAATGAAGAAGAATGATTTTAAACAGCAGAAAATCACGAGTTTGGAGCAATGGATACTCTATCAGATGAGGGAAGAGGTACAAAGAATGGGCCATTTGAGCCCACTGCCCTGTTTAGGTAAGAAGTCACTTAAATATCTGCCCAATAAGTTCTGATCCACGGGTCCAAGGTTCTCTCCAGGCACCCAGATTCCAGCCATCCGGTATGGTATATGGTATACAGAGGGTACTGTAAACTCCAAGGGGCATCATTCACATAGTTACTGCAATACCCACTTAAAGTACACAATGACGAAAGGCACATCCGTATGAGGCCATTTGCCACTAATTAAATGAGATCAGTATGTCAAGAATTTAGGGTCATATATTTGTGAGGGTGGTCTAGACTTTGGACATGATAGCTTGTATTTGAAACTACACGTAAAGTTTCAAATAAGCTCCATTTTGTGCTTATGGAGATCTTGTGAAGTCTAAACGTTGAATTCTTTATGTGTGCCTTTGAATTCTGATCTCCTCCTCCGGGCACTACCATCACCTCATCCTCTGAGGAGCTTTGTACATTCACACGGTGTTTCTGATTAAAGCATGGTCCTCAGTTCACTTACACGTCACAGTTACTCCAGGTCTTCAGAGCCTGAGAGGGTTTAAATTTTAAACCAACTTGATGTGCACCTTTGCTAACAATTCTTTACAACTTCCCAGCATGTCCTATCAGCACTCATGATTGGTACTCTGCGGTCTAAACTCAGACGCTTGATGGGAACCAGGGGGGGAAAATGGGCCTCTTCACTGAGGGTCCTGGAGGAAAGAGAACTTGGAAAGGTGCATGCTATGGAATAATATTCTGGTTCATTGTAAATATTTGTTCCTCCTACTGGTATAATAAAATGCTGATTGGCCAGAAGGCAGACAGGAAGTATGGGCGGGGCTACCAGACTAAGAAAATGCTGGGAAGAGGAAGAACAAGACAGAGACACCAGCTGACTAGAGGAAAGAAGTTGAAATGCTTCTCTGAGAAAAGGTACTAAGCCACTTGGCTAATCATGGGCTAGTTTAAGAATTTCGAGTTAGCAGGTTTTATTGCCTGAGCCATAGGCCAATCAGCATGAAATTAATGAAAGCTTTTTTTGTGTGTTTCTTTGGGACTTTGGGACTGCTGGTCTACATCCTGGGGCTAGTCCAGGCCAGAAACTTTTTTTTTACTATAGGTGCACTCTGTGCCCCCCCCCCAAGCTAATTCACATACTGAACAACTCACTCTGAGTGCCTCCAAGTTTGACAATTTGGAGATGGACATAATCAAGGGTAGAACAGAAGAGTTCAGGGAAGGAAGATATAGTCAAATAAGAGACCAGATCCCCCAAGTACACAAAGCCACCAATGATTTCTAAATAACCTCAAACTTGCTTGTTTGGATTGTTTTTATTGTCCGCTTGACACAAACGAGGGTCACCCAAGAAGATAGAATCTTGAAGAATTGCTACAGTGAGATTGGCCTGTGGACAAGTCTATAAAAGACTGTCTTGATTGGTGATTGACATAGGAGGGCTCAGGCCACTGTGGGCAGTGCTATTCTTAAGGCAGGTGGTCCTGTGCTATATAAGGAAGCTAACTGAGCATGAGCCTGTGAGTGAGGCAGTACGCAGCATCCCTCTGTGGTCTCTCCTTCAGTTTTGGCTTGAGTCACTCTCTGTCTCTCCTGAATGATGAACTATAACCTGGAAATGTAAGCCAAATAAACCTTTCTTTCCCAGTTTGGATTCAGTCATGAAACTTATCACAGCAATAAGAAAAATAAACTAGAATAATTTGCAAACATAAGCAAAATTTGACTTTTTTTTTTTTTGCAATGTATGTCTTAAGGGAGAGCTGAAATATCTCCCATTGAATCAGAAACTACAAACAGAAGGAGAATCATAATGCTAACTGGGGATGTTTCAACAGAATAGACCAACAAGGGCAATCGGACAACTAAGCCATCAAGCATCTTTCTATCTAATCACATACCTCTTTTTGTTCCATTTGTTTCCTATAAACTCTTCCCCCCGTGTTCTCTATGCAGAGTCCCTCATCCAGTGCTGGCTATAGGGTTAAGAATGTGCGAGTCTGACAGCAGAGTCATGGACAAACACATCTTGATTCAACAGTCCAGCAAGGTGAGGCAGACACGTATTTCCATGGCCTTAAAACATGAGCCTGTGAGTGAGGCAGGGCTTGAAGCCCTCTTTATGGATGAAGACAAAATATTTATTATTATTACCTTTTGACCATGGCCTAGTGTGTTTGACTGGCAGATCTTGAAGAAGGGATGATGAACTACTTTGCTTTCTATTGCTGTGATAAACACCGTGACTAAAAGCAACTTGGGGAGGAAGGGGTTCATTTTATTTTACAGCTAACAGCCCACCATCCAGAGAAGGCAGAGCAGGAACCTGGAGGCATGAACTTATATTTAAGCCATGATGGAAAGTTGCTTCTGGCTTGCTCTGCATGACTTGGTCATATAACCTAGGTCCACCAGGGGTAGCACCATTCACAGTGGGCAGGGCTCTCCCAATTCAATAATTAACTTCTAAAATGCCCAACAGATTTGCTCATGGACCAATTTGATGGGAACATTTTCTTAAAAAAACAAAACAAAACAAAACAAAAAACCCAAAAAAACACTGTCATCTCCTGTGATGGGATTAAAGGTATGGGTCACCACTTTTGGACTTTCATTGCTTGACTGTGGGTGATTCTGTTCTCTGATATTCCAGGCTGGTTTTGTTAAATATACAAATATCAAGTCAACAAAACTAACCAGCTTCCCAGGAACTGTTGGCACCCAGCATTTTAAAAAGTAATTGAAAAGTTATGAGGCTGTGCTCTGATGTCCAAGTACATTAAAATTCTGTATAGCTATAAGTAAACTCAGGAGTGAATCAAAGGTTTTATAGGAAACTTGAGACAGACCATTTCAAAATGAGCTTTGACTAAAACAGGAAACTAAATAATAAGGTCTCATCCTGCTTCATTAGACCCCTTTTAAGGCTGCCTACCCTAAGACAACTCTGGCCAGTTGTTGGCTGGCTTTAGATGGAAACATGCCACCACCATTTCCCACCCAGCTACTTGCAGGGCTCTATTTACTATTCAGGGAGCCTGCCAAATTGCAGCATAGGAGGAGAGTTGTTTGAGAATGTGGCTACCAGTGCCGTAATAGCCTGCTACTCTTTTCCAGTGGGGACTCTCAACCCACTAGAATATACAGTCAGCACAAATGGCTGACTTGATGGAATAAATATTTAAAACCAATGTCTGAGGCAGCTAAGTGTTATTTCCATCACAGCATGCCTAGGGATGCCATGGGGAGATCACCCGGAATGAAGGTGCAGTGAATCAGATGGGTCCCTGGAGAATATCTTCTTAATTCCATCCACAGATTATTTTAGTGATGCTAATTTGTGGGTGATATTTTCAAATATAATAAGAACAGCCAGAGATGTCAGAGGGATCTACCCACAGTCAGTCTAGGAGGATCAGACAGTGGTAACTCATACCTTAAATCCCAGCACAGGGATTATCCCAGGAGTGGTGACCTATGCCCTTAATCCAATCTGAGTTAGAGGTCATTTTAGTTTACAGAAGGAGTTCCAGGCTCCCAGGCAGACAGTGGTGGTGCCACTCCTTAACTGAGCAAAGAAAGTATTTAAGGCAGATATAGAAAGACAGAGGCAGAAGAAGCCATGGTTCATACTGTTAGTCCCAGTACTTGGGAAGCAGAGGCAAGAGAATTTCTGTGAGTTCAAAGCCAGCCTGGTCTTCAAAGCAAGTTCCAGGACAGCCAGGACTGTTACACAGAAAAGTCTGAAAAGAAAAGGAAGAGGTGAATCTGTTCTCTGATATCTCCAGCTGTTTTTATTATATTTGAAAATATCCTCATACTAATTATTCTGAAATACCATGGAAATGTGTCTTTCAGGGACAGTTTTCATTTCATGAGGGTTATCACATTTATATACTAGTTACTACTGGACTGTGAGGTCTAGGGCTGCGTGTCATATTCTGCTCTTAACTACAATACACACACACACACACACACACACACACACACACACACACACACACAAATACAATCACTCGTGCCCATGTACATGCATGCACACACAAATACATTTACAAAACAGAAACACACAAAAATACATATACACACAAATATGCACAAGAACAAACACACACACACACACACATATGTATATACACAGACATACATATAATCACAGAATAAGATACAAGGGTGGCAAGGCCTATGGTTTGCATACATTAGGGACAGAGGAAAGAAAATGGTCAGGAAGGGTATGCGTCTGGGAATCCAGGGGTCGGAGGAGATAAGGGGGTGCACATAATCATCTGTCACTGTATACAGGTATGCAATTAAAAGAATAATCTAATTAGCTGATTCTTGTCAGATATTCAATGACATCAGTGAGAAAAGTGTCTAATACATAGTGGTTTAAACACAAAATGAGACTGGGGGTCAGTGAGCTAACTCAGGAGGTAAAGGTCCTTACAGAGAAACCCTTAGGTGCCAAGCCTGGTGACATGAATTCAATCTCCAGGGCGCACATGTGAAAGGAGAGAACCAACTCTTAAAAGTTGTCCTATGACCTCCATAGGTGCACTGTGGCATGTACACACACATACACAAACACACACTAAATCTATGTAATTCTAAAAAGCAGTTCTAAAAGAGATTGGTCATCGAGTATAAAAAAAAAGTTCAGAAGGCATTTTCCTACAGGTAACAAAAGTGCACTTTATAATCTTTGCAACCTGGATCTAAGAGAGTATGGTGATAACATATCATATCAGTCTTTGAGGAGCAAGGTGCATTTTTTTAAAAAATCACACAAACAAGGAACAAAGTAATTATCTCTGAGGTTGCTCACCCAACAAACAGATTTTCCAAGAAACTCCTCATTTTCTACAGGAAATGGCTTTAGTGGGTCTGTCAATGAAGCCTCCACTGTCATCCTGTCATCCGATCAATAATTAACTTTTCAATGGAACTTTGACAAAGAAGATTGTCAATGTTTCTTCCTTCCTTCCTTCCTTCCTTCCTTCCTTCCTTCCTTCCTTCCTTCCTTCCTTCCTTCCTTCCTTCCTTCCTCCCTCCCTCCCTCCCTCCCTCCCTCCCTCCCTTCCTTCTTCTTTTCTTTTTTGGTGTGGTTACCAGAGCACAGTCTCTCCAGCCTTTCCTGGACCGTCCTCATGCAACACGGTGCCTCTCCACAGAGTGAATCCCAGATGGAATATAGATATGGGCCCAGCACAGGCCTCATTCAGAGTCCCTCAGTTTTATCCACATTTATGTGTGTGAGCATATATGATATATATCTGTATGTCTGTACATGTGTGCACATGTATTTGGGTATATGGGAGTATACGTATATGGGTATGCATGGTTGTGTGTATATATATATATATATATATATAGTATGTATGCGTGTGTGCATGTTTCTGTGTATACGTAGATATATAGGTATTTATGTATCATGATGCATAGTACATTCATGCCCATTACCACCATCTAGCCCTTCAGTTCTGTTTCTTCATATTCCCTTTCAGAGCCGAACCCGCACCTTCTTCTGTCCCAAACCCTTCATACATGGCACCTACTATTCTCTCCTGCAAACCCAAACCCTAATGATATCAAATGTAACATGAATGGAATTATAGAGGATGTGACCTTCTGGAACTAGGCCTTTTTTCAACAAACATAACTTTTGGGTAAATTCACAGTTCATTCTCTCTCATTCCTAGATTTATTTTTTATTGTTTTAATTTTTGAGATTATAATAAAATTACATTTTACCCTTTTATTTCCTCCCTACAAGCAATCCATATATTCCTCCCTGAGGCTTTTTTTTTCTTCAAACTCAGAGCTTCTTTTTTCATAAATTGCTTTTACATACATTTATGTATTTGTACACACATATATTCCTAAATACATCCAACTCAGTTTGTATAATGTTGCTTATGTGTTTGTTCCCAGGGCTTTTTGGTTCTGGCTGGTATGCTCTTCCCCGGGAAGACGATTTCTCTCACTCTTGGCATTCCTTAGTGGCTTGAAGCTCTTTGTATGTGGCTGAGGCTTTAAGAGCTTCCCCCCCCCCCTCCAGCCACGTTGTCACGTGCACTGTAGTTGTCTCTGATCAGCTCACGTTTAGACAGTCATATTTGTAAGGTTTCATGGACGTGGCTTCTGGGTATGTCAGACTTGAAATTTTTCAAAAGCAAAATTGATATTGAATCGCCTGAGAGTTGTTTGAATAGGTCACCTCATAAAGGTATAGCACATATATGCATTATGTCCATTCAAAAAGAATTCCTTCAGGCCAGGAGAAGTCATAATCCACATGGTCATGTGTTCATGATGATAAAGGAGGAAGGGGAGATCTGAATTTTTCTGTTGGCAAGTGTGGCAGGGCCTCCCAAGTGGGCCTTTACTCTCAGCATCCTAGAGGCAAAATTTGCTAACACATCTGTACCTGTCTCTTCCCGTCCTTATTCAGTGGTGTAACTGCTCTACTCTGAAAGATAGCGGTATGCTTGCAAAAGCTGTGGAAAGTGGTGTGAACACTATAGAACCCTCTTAAATTTCAGGAGTGATTGAAGTTTCCATTCTGCTAAAATTCAAACAATCCATGTATGCCTTTCCCCCCTCGTCTTGTAATCAAACATCTCAGGAACCAGTTAATAAGACTCCTTCTCCAAATTTACCACCTTTCAGGTCCTAGCCATTTTAATCAAGACGAGAACACCCGATCACAGTTCTCTGAGCACTAAAATTCCTTCCAGTCCATTACGTTGACAAGGGGTATTCAATTACTACGTATTACTGTAATCATTACAAGAAAGCACTTATACTTATAGCTTGGAGGTTTGCTCCAGCAAAACACTAACTGCTGGTTGTCCATAGTTTTGAAAGACAGAGCTGGGCAGACACTCCTCTATTAGGGTGGCCCCTGGGTGATTGTACACTGGAAGAGCCCAGCTCAACCACTGTGGCTGAGTCCTTTGATGACAGACAACACAAAGGCACGAATCTCCACTGTTGAATAAATATTGACTGAATGGAAGTGGCTGAAAGGAGAAGGGAGGGGGGAGAGAACTGACTCTCAGCCCTAGAAACTCTCAGGATAAGGAATATCTACTTTACCATGAGCACATGAACCATAATTATGGCAAATAAGTGACAAGCATAGGGCAATTTTCACACCTCAACTTTGTCTTGTAAAGGATTGTAAAAAGAAGTTTTTGTAACTAGGTAGTTGCCATAGTGATCTTCAACTGTCGACTTGAGTGAACCTATTAGAATTGCCTCCATCAGACTGGTCTCTGTTCATGGCTGTGTGGTCTTTTCTTGATTGATAATTGACATGGGAGAGCCAAGCTTACTGAAGTTAGTGCCACTCTGGACTGATGGTCCTGGATGCTTCCTTATAGCAGACTGAGCAAGCTATGGAGAGCCAGGCACTAAGCATCATTTCTTCATGGCCTCTACTTCAGTTCCTGCCTCCAGGTCTCCTGCCCCAACTTTCCAGAATGGATCACAAGCTGTAAGATGAAATAAATCTACTCCTCTCCAAGTTACTTTTAGTCATGGTGTTTATCACAGCAAAGGAAATCTAATTATAAGAATTGTTGTATTATCTTTCACAGACTTCATATACACATACTTCATCCATGCCATTGCCAAAGTACCTCTCTGGAATGTTCAAAGACAGGCAATAGTCACTTCTATGTAGGATGTTGTAGTCCAGCACTTCGATGCTGGTATGGTTCCCCTTGACTGTCAACTTGAAGGAATCTGAGACCAACTAAGAGATGTACTTATGAGTGGGTCTGTGAGGCCATTTTCACCAAGTATTAACTGAGAGAGAAAATCCTCCCCCAGAGTGGGAGGTGCCTTCCAGCAGCAGCTTGAATATGAAGAAAGGTCTCCTATTTTGGAGGCTCTACTTTTATTCCTTGCTGCTTTTATTCCTCAGCTGACATCAGAACCCAGCTTCTCGCCTTCTGCTGTGGACTAAAAATCAACCCCTCTCTAGGAACTCACTAGACCATTGGTTTTCAACCTTCCTAATACTGTGGCCCTTCAATACAGTTCCTCATGTGGTGGTGACCCCCCCCCCGGGCACAAAATTATTTTCATTGCTACTTCATAACTGAAATTTTGCTACTGTTATGAATTTTAGTGTTGATACGGATATGCAGGATACCTGATGTATGACCCCCTTATCAAAGAGTGGTTCAACCTCAAAAAGGGTTGCAACTCAAAGGGTTGTTCTAGCCCTTCAACACTGGATTAGGACTTGGAAGCACTCAGCCTCAAGACCAGGGTTCTCACCTCTCCAGTCTACAGATAGCCATTGTTGGACTTTCCAGAATGTAATGTATAAGCCATTTTAGAGAATCCCTCTCGATATATTCATTCTGTTAGTTCCATTCCTTCAGAGAACTCTGGCTTATATAGATGTTGTCCCTGAGTCTCTTATTGAAAATTATCTATAGGGTTTGAAACAATAAGAGTCATGGTGAACGTATGCTCAGACATCACCCTCTGACCTCCCAAGAGCCATCCATGGTTAGATGTTTATGTTTCTTTAAGCTATCGGCACAGGGTAGTCTGTTACCCTTTGGGTTTTTGTATAACCTTTATTAGATCTGGTTTCTATTGGTCAAGGCTGAATTCCCAAGGTCTCCTCTGTCTATTGCAGAGAATTAATAACATCTGAGATTGCTGAAGTGGCTAAATGGTAGACTTGAAGCTGAGTCACCAGCCTCTAGGGATGAATGCTCAAACCACACTACAGACCTGCCCTGGTCTCAACTCAGAGCAGTAAAGTTCATCAAAATAGAAAATGACCAGAGAAAATCCATGACATCCATCAGTTCTATTCTGCAGCAGGAATCCCAGGTGTCTATGCCCACATGTATAATCCAAGTCCAGGTCTGTATAGGCGCATTTGATTAAAGTACCTCAACTCACACATGGGAAGTCTCAGCTGTTCACAGGAAGGATGTAAGAGTATCAACCTCACTATCCGATCCACATTACCTCAAAAACTAGAATGGTCTGTGAGGGGCTGACTCTAAAATGTGTGTAGGCTCTCAGTTCACTACCAAAAAAATAGAATTATTCATTAACACCAGAAAACCCTTTCCTTTTAACATCATCAGTGTTATATACACCCTATGTTAGAAGTGAGAATTTTTCTCATTAGAAGAATGGTTCTCTGCATACTCATGCACAGAACCTAAAACCACACACAGTGAGACCTGAAGAGATGGCTATGTCAGTAATGTGGCAAGCCATCCTGTAGTATGAGGTTTCTGGCCCAGGCTTTTGTGCCTAGCCTCAAGGTTTAGACCCACAGACCCACAGACCTGCAGAGACACACAGATGCTTACATTAATTTTAGGCTGGTCAGCCTAAGGCCCAGGCATATAACTTGCTAACTCTTTACCCTTAATCTAACCCATGACTCTTACCTGTTCAGCCATGCTTCTTAGAGCAGCATAGTTGTTTTCTGTTTCTTCTGGCTTCTCTCTGGCATTCTGCTCTGTTCTTCCTGTTCCCAGAGTTTTCTTAGTCTGGTAGCCCCGCCCACACTTCCTGTCTGCCTTTGGCCAATCAGCGCTTTTTATTAAACTCCTAGGTGGGACAATTATTTACAATGTAACATCATAAATCCACTACACCATCCTTCCTTGTTAGCATAAGGACCTGAGGTCATGGCCAGAATCCATGTTTAAAAAACTGAGTTGGGGAGGCTGAGAACCTAGTAGCTTCTCAATTCATGAGCCTGGGTGTCTCCAAGTCCCAACATAGTTTTGAAAATCTAGATCATTGGTTCTCAACCTGTGGGTGTCAACCCCTTTGGGGACTGAATGACCTTCTCAAAGGGGTCAGATATTCTGCATATCACATATTTACATTATAATTCAAAACAGTAGCAAAATTAGAAATATAAACCACATGCTCTTGTGTAGAAAGTTCTCATTGAACCAAACACCAAATTCTGCATAGAAAGCTTTGAGAACAGGTTCTCAAATCTTATTCAACCTATTCCACAGGGGCAGAGGGAAGCAGTGACAGATCTGCACTGAAAGTACCCGGGGGATATTTTAATTAGCAAAACCTCATCTAAAATAAATGAAGGCAGAGTGCTCTGTGTAAGAAATAAAAGTGCAGTCTCCAGCTGCCAGGTCCCAAGCTGGACATTTAGAAGAGTTTATTGGACATTTAAGAGTTAATCAAACAAGCCAGGCACAGTGGCACATGCTTTTCATAACCAGCATTCAAGAGGCAGAAGCCAAGGCGAATCTCTGTGAGTTCAAGGCCAGCCTGGTCTATGTAGTGAGTTCCAGGATAGGCAGGGCTATATAGTGATATGCGTTCTAAAAAAAAAAAAAAATCAGTCAAGTGGGAATAAAGACAGCTGGAAGAAAGCTCACCCTTATAAGAAGGGATGAAATAGGAGAAGTTGATTCTATGCTTCTTTTATTCTCTCCAGACACCCCCTCCCCAAATGCCACCTGGCTTCTGGACAAATGAAATGACATCACTCAGCTTTCTTGGCTGTTTCTGGAGAGTAAAGCCTTCTGGGGAGGGTTTGCTCCTAACTCCCTGTTACTTTAAGTACCAGATCCATCTACTTCTTTAGAAATGATAAAGGTCTTGGATTCAGGCTTATTGTCCTGCCTCGGGCCTCCTGACGGAAGATGTACATTTTGAAAGCATCTCCATCCAGCTGTGTTGTGTATTCACTGAGACCTCATAAGGCCCAGCCAGAGCCTCTTTGATGTCCTTGCCTTGTTAGACCATCTGTGTACGTGCTGGCCTTTTAAAATGAAAGGTCCTATTTAAGAACGTTATTGATGTTGGTGCTTGAGATGGGGTCTCATGTATCTTACATTGGTCCCAAACTCTCTAAACAGCTGAGCATGAACTTGGACTTCTGACCCTCCTGCCTTTGTTTCTGGAGTATTGGGAGGATAGACATATGTCATGGTGCCTAGTTCCTATTTAAGAACTGGGGCTATTAAAAAGAAATTAGCAATCTAGTTTATTAGATTGGAGGCAATCGGGCTTCTTATAGGAGGGGTGTGTTGGTTGTCCACAGTCTGAGGCAGATCTGTGCATATCAAATACTCCCTAATAGGTAAACACCTTCCAACATACAGACTTGCTCACCCATCTTCCTAATGAGCACGTAAAACTGCCGGGGTGCTTTGGAAGCATCCCGCACCACGGACTTATATGGACATTAAAGGAGAGTTTTATATCTTTATTCCCAGTGACCGAAAAGCAAGCAGACTGCTTCTTTACCTTTCACCCACCTTTCCAGCCCTGTAATTGCTATCTGGCTGTCTGGTTGATTTTTAAGAAGAGAACAAGACTTTAAAAACTCCTTTCTCCTTTAAATATGCAGCAAGAATTAGTTGGGAACACAAATCAAATCTCTGACGTTCTGACAGGACGGTCGGAAGACAAGATTAACTGCTGGGTTGGCTCTCCCTCTCATCTTTAGGTTCAATAATTTAGAGCTTGGATTGTTTACACAGAAGGCAAACAATATCTCGTGCTGCATATTTTATGATTGTATTTTAGAATGCAATAAGCCACAGCCAACCGTCAGTGCATACTTAACCATCCTCTAGAGAGAGCTATTAGGGAAGAGGTGGGATCAACCCTGACACCCGAAGCAGAGGCTCAGATAGGATCAGCACCCAAGGGTGACCCCTCAGACCCTCCCAATTAACTTTTCCTGGAGTCAAGATATGGACCAAAGAACAGTTTCAAGGCTGCCCTTGAATCTGATTCTGAAGTTCTCTTACAGACTGGTCAACTGAGAGGCCCATGCCATGCATTTTATTTTTGCAAAAGCTTTATTTTTATTTTATGTTATGGGTATTTTACCTACATGTATGTCTGTGGATTTCATGCATATACTGAAAGTCAGAAAAGGAAGGGCTCGAGAGATGGCTCAGTGGTTAAGAGCACTGGTTGCTCTTCCAGAGGACCAGGTTTGGTTTCTTCCAGCATCCACACAGCATCTCAAAACAGTAACTCTAGCTCCAGAGGATCCGACACCCTCTTCTGGCCTATGAGGGCACAGGGCATGCTCGTGGTGCCCAAATATGCATTTGGAGGAAGGTCAAAAAAGGATGTCGGATCCTTTGGAACCGAAGTTACAGATGCTTGTGAGCTGCCATGTGAGTGCTGGGACTTGAACCTGGGTCCTCTAGAAGAGAAGCTAGTACTCTTAACCTCTGAGCCAGCTCTTCAGTCCCAAGACACACTCTCTAGATAGCTTATTACTACACAGTCCTGTGTGACCACGTGGCATATGGACTGCACATACATGCCAGCCTATTGACACTGGGATCTTCGATACTCAAATGAATCCAAGCACTCTCTTTCTGTCCTAATTCATTGGGGAAAGTGTCTGTTATTAAGAGAGTATATAATGAAACATAGTGACAGCACTTCTCAGGCCCAGGGGAGTGTGAATACTGTGGCACCAACATGGCGCAGGGTACAAATACAGACACCGGGACCGACCCTGTCTTTATTCTTTTTCTATTGCCGTGGTAAAATACCACAACCAAGGCAACTTACAGAAGGAAAGGTTTATCTGGCTTACAGTTCCAAAGGGATAAGAGGCCATGGCCACCATGGTGGGGAAGTGTGGCAGCAGACAGGTGAGGAGAAGTTGAGAGCTCACATACTAAACTTTAAATAGGAAGGAGAGTGAGTGACTGGTCACGACACAAAGCTTTGAAACTTCAAACCCTGCCCCCAGTGGCATACTCCCCCCAGCAAGGCTACGTCTCTAGAGCTCCCAAACAGGGCCAACAATTTCAGACGAAATGTTCAAATACCAGAATCAACACGAGAGGTCTCATTCAAAACAATCACAGACACCAACACCAAACTGAACACAACACTAACAGTAACACTAATCTAGACACTAGAGTTAGCAAGGGGCATGAGTGACCATGTGGATGTTTATTGGACTTGGGTCCTCTGTGAGAGTAGCTAATGCTTTTAACTAGGGAGCCATTGCTCCGACCCACAAGCCTCTGCCTCTGCTTTATGAGTAGCTGAGATAGCAGGTGCATGCCACTGTGCCAGCATTCCTTAGTCCTTGTATGGTGACTTCTTCCCAGTTTTTCTAATAATCATTGCCAAGAGTGCATAACCATTACAAAATTTTCCTGAGGCATGTCCATTTATTCCCAGGGCCCCATTTTTACTGTCGCCATGTCAACAATGATGTTATTGAAATACACGGTCACTAGGAGCTCATATCTTGTGTCTGTGGTATGCCTATCCTAAACATTTTCAATGATTAACTGACTCGGGTCTCACACACTGTGGGAGACAGGGCTAGAGAGTAGAGACAGACACAGAACATTGAGTGGGGACACCCCTATTGGAGAGCTAGAAAAAGAAGAGACATTTGAAGACTGGGCCCCCTTACTTGATAAAACTCTCACACTGAGGTCTAGATTGGGAGTGATGGGAGGCTTCCTCCTCCAGCCAGGCTTTGTCTTGAACTGGTGGACATAGGATTATCTCCATGATTTGTCAACACCCACCATTCTCCTTAACTCTGTGGACTAAGGTTTTTATCAAACCCAAGAAAGCAGTCCTTCTAGGCTTGGGTGTATGAGAATGTTCAGGGTGGACTGATTTCTCAGATGATTTAGATGAAGTTATCTTGGGATGGAGCCCTGGAAGTGACACTTTGTAGAAGTTCTAGGTACCTAGAAGTTGTCAGGTGATGCACAGCTGAGTCTCTTTCCTCTGTCTCTGATCTCCCTTTCTCTAGGGGATTCTGACTTCACAGGGCCATGTATGTACAGTACAGGCTTGCTGAGCAAGTGTTATCTCCTGAGGATCCTGGAAACTTGTAAACCACCCAAGCCCATGGCCTCTGGCTCATATATGAGCCAGAACCTCAAAGAAAATCACCGCCATTTGTAATGTAAGAGGAGAAGCCTCTCTACCCTAACCCTGGTAATTTGGGTTCTTATAAAGTTGAGGGCTTGGGAAGGGTATCACTCCCATTTAAGAACATCATCCCTACACCCGACGTGAGAAAACTCACACCTAATGAGGACCAGGTAGGCAGAAAATCCAAGAAAAAAAAGACCAAGTCAGATTAAAACAAAACAAAAAATAAACTACAAGACAATATTGACAATGACTGCTTTCTATTATCCTTTGGTGTTGAAGAGATGGATGTAAGAGGAAAGGATGATGGTGGACTTTGGGGTGTGGTCCACTGAGGGAGCAATGGCTAACCATCAATGGTATGTTAAAGGTGGGAACCAGTGGAGTGTAGAAGAAATGCATGACATATAAATACATATGTATACATACATTAATGTTTGTATGTATACTTATGTACGTACACAGAAGTTATTCAGAGCCTTGGAAGGCTAGAAGCTCAGAGTTGTGATAACCTGTTGTTTCAATATGGAGTGGAATTTATATTAACTTAAAGCTGGATACACACCATGCGGACCCATCAAATCTCTGGCTAACACATTCAGTCTCTATCTATAGATTTGCAATTCTATCTCAGAGCCATGGAGGTGAGCATCATCTTTTAGCTACTTTGCCCAACATGCCATGTGTGATTGTGTAGGCTCAGAATACACACACATGAAAGAATGACTGAATAGATGCGTAAATAAATGGTACTTGGAACCACCCAGTATTTTCATTAGCAATGTCAACATGGGGCAGAGCATGTCGTTCAGCTAGAGAATCACTTTCCTAGCACCAGTGAGACTCTGGGTTCCGGAAAGTTTTGAAAAGTCAATCTCTGATGGCATGACTGTTGCATGACTAAAATGCAGATATAGTGGCTTCAGTGGGGACTTGTTTCTGCTTCCTTCTGGGTCTCGGGGAGGGCTATGCTGAAACAGGCCAAGAGAGTACAAAGTAGTCTAATTTTTCAGTTTGGGCTTCATCAGACAGCCCTATGGTTTTCTCTCACTCTCCCTTTACTTTACTTTTATTTATGTGTATATATGTTAGTGTATGTGCATCACGTGTGTGTAGGTACCATAGAGTCCACAAGAGGGCGCCATATAACCCATAATTGTAGTATGAGATTGTGAGCTGCCATGTGGGTGCTGGGAATGCACCTAGATCCCCTGCAGGATCAGCAAGTGCTCTTAACCACTGAGCTATCTTGCCAGTCCTTTTCCTCCTGTTTTCAACCCATTCAAAGTCTTGTTACTGCTTCCACCACACCTTAGGAGCTTTACTGAGTATCACCCACCCTGCAGACTATTCTGTCTCCTCCTAAAAGGCTTCAGCGCTTCCTTTCTGAAGACAGAGATTCCAGAAGGCTAAAACCCAGAGGCAAGCAGCTCATACAGGTGGGCACAGGTTCTGTTTTGTAGGTGGTGATCATAACTCATAAACATCAACATAATGTACAATAACACAGATACAATGATGAACAAGATATTCTATCAAAGCCCCACCACCAGGCTCTTTCCTTGTGATATAAACTCAGAACTCAGACTCAACTTGCAAGGCCTCCGAAATGAAAAGTCTTCCACTTCCAGGGGGAATAGACATATTTTTCCTGGCAAGAACCTCATTTACAATTTTAAAGAGCAACAATGTCTTTCATGATCACCGTTTTCTCTGTTACAAGGCAAAAATCACAAATTGAATTAAATGACTTCATTCTCTGAAGGTTTTTTGCCGGCGCTGCATTTTTTTTTTCCAGTAAAAAAAAAAAGCTGAGAATCCTAAGCTGTTGATCAAGCTGTGTGATTCTCAGTGATAGGGAGAAAAGGAAAAGAAAGTGGCTTCTGAGACAGCAGTTGCAGCTATTACTGTCAATTACAGCTTCTGCTCAGAAACATTGGGGAGATCTCCCAGCCTAGAGCTGCTTCCCTCGCATGCCTCTATAAGAACTTGGAATACAAGGCTAGAAGATGGGAGATCAACTGCTTCTGTTAAATTATTACCCCTCCCCAGACCTCCACCGATAAGTCTCAGTTGGGTGATGAAACTATTGAGACCAGTCACTGAAGAAATATTAATTGTCTTCCCCCAGTCTCTGTTATGGAAACCGCCATTTATGGATAAAATTCTTTCTCATGAGGTTCCTCTGACATGTAAGATGAAGGATTTCTCAATATGGACCATCTGAATATGAGAAGGCAGAAGGGATGTCACTAAGGATGAAGATGAAGGTGGCTTGGTGGCACTGTTGTGCTACTCTGTACCTAGGGGATGCCTACAACTGTAGGTACTCACATGGGCCCCAATGCCAACTAAGATTGCAACGCTGGGAATATATATACTTTGTGATTCTATTCACTTGGAACCACCAAGTGAACCAACAAAGATGTTTGCAGAAGGCTAATCAACCAATCTATTTATCATCCATGCATCCATCCACCCATCCACCTACTTACCTATCTACTGAGAGAGAGAGAGAGAGAGAGAGAGAGAGAGAGAGAGAGCACTTGCTGAGGGTTATAGGCAGGTATGAGCTTTGGGTTTGGGGTTAGAAGGGAACTTTCTAGAATGTGGTATTTTAAATAAGAAATGTTTCCCATAACTCACATATTTGAGCACATGGTCCTTGGTTGGTGGTGCTGTTTGAGTTTATGAAACCTTTAGGAGGTAGAGCCTCGCTGAAGGAAGTATATTGCTAGAGGTGGGCTTTGAGTGTTCACAGCCTCATTACACTTTCTGTTGTTTCTCTGCATCCTTTGTAAGGTTAAAAATGTAATCTCTCGGCTTCCTGTTGCCATGCCTCCCCAGCCACTATGGATTCTCTGGACCAGTAAGTCCAAATAAATTCTTTTTTAGTCATTTTGGTCATGAGGTTTTATTAAAAAACAACAGAGAAATTAATACATAGAAGTAGAGATGTTCTAGTAATGGACTGTGGTGATGGCTACATGACTTGGTAAATACACCAGATATTCTTCAGCTGTGCACAAAATGCATGTGGGTATAATGGACTCTTCTGGAATAAAGCTGTAATGAATGAAAGTTAATGAGGGGGCTTATAAATGGCCGAAGTGCCAAGAACATGTGATGGTAGAGTTCCTGGCCCTGAATGGGAAAACTGGGTCACTTCCCTAAAAGCTCAGGGAATATCATGGAAGAGGAAGTGGACAAGATGTAAGAACCAGAGGATGGGAAGATGTGCAGAAAAAAAAGAAACCTTCTGGAAATAGCGTGGCCATCATACTCACGAACTTATCTGCGCAAGAACTGTCAAAATTGGGTCCATGGACCGTGTATCATGGAAGAAGCGGGGACCCTGAGGCCCCAGCACTCCTTGGGAACTACTCATAGCCAATGGTTGTAGGAGGAACAGTCATCAATATCATCAGTGGTATAGCTACTGATGAGTCACCAATGATCTAGTAAACAATGTCACAGCCATGCTGAGGCAGGGGAAGTCTAATTAAACGCAACAAGGCACACGCAACCATAAGACATAAAAATAGGAAGCAGACTGATTAACTAGAAGGGTTGAAGTAGTAGAGGGATGAGATTAGAGAAGGACACTGGGAGTGAAAGCCAGCTGTAATTCACTCTGCAAATGGATGAAGCATGCCCACCCCACCCCCACTGTCCCAGCAGAGAAACAGCCGCCAGGTGAGGGTGCCATGGCACACCTTAACCATAGAAGTCCTCCTTTAGGAAGAGTGGGGGATGTAAAGTAGAATTTAGTGTTGACTGTGGGATTTAAAGGAGGCTTGAGATCAATGTACACCTGAGCATCCAGGAGCATCCAAGGGAATAAATACTGATGCTCCCCATCTCAGCAACCACTGCTTGCATGTAGCTCTACATCTAGGGAGAGAGTCATATGAAATTACCCCATTCACCTTATGTTGTTTTTGTTCATGTCTTGTTGTGGTGACCACACTGTTTGGATCTCATGTTACAGCTTCCCCACCACACATAGAAAACATTGTCATGTAGCCATCCTGGGTCTTACAATCTTTCCACTCCCCTTTTTGCTATGTCCCCTGAGCCTTGGGTGTTGGGCTTGTATTGTAGATGCATCAAGTGGTTCTGGGAACCCCACGGCCATTTGTTCTCTGCAGTTTAATCCAGTTGTGGCCTTCTTTCATGGTCTCCATGACATTCCACATAGTCAAGCGACAGAGTGGAAAATGGGAAGAGCTCATTTGTACAATTCCAAGACCATGTCCAGAAGAGGAAGCTGCTTGACGGATGTTCCTTCTTCCCTTTTCTGTGACTTGGAGAGGGCTTGGTGTTATCAGGCCCTAGGAGCAAGGACTCCAGAATTGTGAGCAGTTAAGACAAAAGAATGAAAATCTTCTGAGGAACATACCTGCCTTCTTTCCCTAGATACCTACCAGTATGAACTTCCATGAGATGGGATAATCCACTTGCCATCTTCATTAACTGCTAAAGTAACTTTAAGAAAACACTTGTTTTTATTTTGTGTATATGTATGTGTCTGTATGTACATGTGAGTGAAGTTCCAATAGCAACCAGCAGAGCGAGGGCGACAGATCTCCTAGCACGAGTGATCTACCATGTGGGCACTGAGAACTGAACTCAGGTCCTCCGCAAGAGCATTATATACCTTTGACTGCTGAGTCTCTCCCTTGGCCCCTAGATTTTCCTCATAGTATGTATATTTACATTCTGCCCAATAATTGAGGTTGAAAGATGACTTTATATAAACATTTTTATTTCTTAAAACAACATGCAAGGGCTAGTTGATAAATCACCACTCTTGCTAATTATCTGGAGCTATCTGTATATGTACTTCTACATCATTTTTGTATTTTCTAAAACTTACGGATTATATGCAAAAATATGGAGACAGTACCATTGTGGCCCACCTGACTTTCATTTGGATTTGTTCCTGTTGGACACACACCACAGAAACACATTTATTGGTCTGTTTAATGTCTTATATCATCCCCAGAGCCTCAAGAAGATAAAACAGCCCATCTGTGGGAAGTCTTGCTCCAAACATGTTCAATGACCTTGGATGGATGTGCAAACTCAGTACTAGGAAGAAAGTGTGACCACCTGTTTCAAACGAGTGGCCCCAGATAGCCTGGGTCGTTTTTATTCATACAATTCCAATGGTTTGTATGAATAGTTTTACACTCAAATTTATTTCTTTCAGCTTCTAAAAATGATTACAATAACTGCCAGTTTGTCCCTTTGCTTCTCCCCCCCCCACTTTCCCACCAGTAACCATTGCCTATTTGATTCATAGTTCTAGTGTCAGATGCATAAGCAGTGCCACAAGCCACAAAGGAAGTTTTCTAACTAGCCACACCGCCAGGTAAAACACTGTGCCCAGTTGGCAACATTTGCAGTCACAGCTCACGCAGAGGGAGAGAGTTCTGTCTCTAGTGGTTGACATTTACATCTGGTAAGGCCTAAGTTCTCACAATCAACTCACCAGCCGAAGCTGGATCAATCCGTTCTACATTCTGTATTACTCTTTCTCTTTGGGGGATATACAAGGTTTTTTCTATTATCCTATAAGCAACATAACTTGGAAACTCACTCTTAAGCGTTGGCACTGCTTACCCCTTGTTTTCATCTGAGAGCACTGTCAGCGCTACTAGAAATGAGGAAAGAATGGGCTCTGTGTTTCTACTTCATCCCCTACATCTAGATTGCTCCCATGAATTCCTGATAGTTTCTATTTTCTAGCATTTCTCCAAGACTCTTGTGGCTAAAACCATTCTCTCCAGAACAGTTATGCAAATATGTAATACTAAACTTCATGATCTACTGTGACTCTTCCAGGATTGTCACAGGGTGCACTGGAAAGAACATGCTGTTCTTAAAACGTCTGAATTCATGGTCACACCTGATACATCAAAGGCTTTAGGGGCCTAAATGAGATCCAGTATTTATTTTTATCAACATCCCCTCTGGGTCGCTCAGAGGAGAGTCATTGGGCGGGGGATGTTCTTTTGTAATAGCTATTTTATGCATGACTGAGACACTGAAACAAAACGCAGCGAGCCATATGGCTAACAAAGTGAAAGCAGGGAGAGAAATTAGTATGTATGCCCCTGGGGTCATACCCATGAACTCTGTGCAGGCTTTGCCAAAATGGGTCAGTGTCTCCGGGGCCTTGCCACAAGGAGGGCTCGTTGGTGCTATCATCAGGCTCTGTTTCCCCAAAGAAGTCACATGGCTGCTGCCACTCAGCTTATCATTAAAGTGACATTAGCTATGTTGTCCCTGTCTCTGGTTCAAAGGTCCAGACAGAGTAGGCTTTCTGTTCTTAGGTATTTACCCACCTCTCCAAATAAATAGCTGTCTGCAAATCTCCTTTTACCCAGGAGTTCCCGGAGTCATGTTGTGTGGGAGATGGAGTATTCATCATCTGCCACTCACCAGGTATGTAGCCATCACTTGGGGTCAGAAATCCGCCTTTACAGGGCTCTTGACTCGCAGGTCTTGAAAGCCTGACCATTCTAAATCATGGTCTGTACTGAACCTTTCCAACTCACTCCATAAAACTAAATGATATATAGTCCTAAGAGGTGACCAGACAGGTGGCTGCAGAAACCCAAACTCTCTCTCTCTTTGATGCACACGATTAACAAGAAATCCATCTTTGATTTCTGCAGTGCTGGATGATTAAAATCCAAGGCCCCAGTATCACAAGGCAAGCACTCTACCACAAAGCCTCAGCCCTTCCTTTTGATTTTGAGACACGGTCTCACAAAGTTGCCCTGACTAGCCTTGAATTTATCCTGTAAAAAAAAAAAAAAAGGATGGCTTTGCAATGACAGTCCTATTTGTGCAGGCTTCCAAGTATCTGAGATAGCACACCTGTGTCACTGGGGCTGGCTAAAAGCTATTTCCAAAATAAGATAAAGAGCAAGGGCTGGGAGTTGGGGGTTCAGGAAGCTAAAGGCATTATTATTTCCTTGACACTTTCCCAGGGTGTAGGGAAATGCCTGGGACAACCAGGGATGGCTATCGAGTGCTGATTTCTACAGATAACACCAGAGCCAACTATTTCTTCATAATTTCTATTCCCTAAACTGTGCAAACAGGCGAGGATGTTGCACCCAGAAAGCATTTAGTTTTGACAACTTGCAGCAACTTCACTGCTCTGGGTCCATATTTGCTCTTTTCAGATTATGCGATCAGGGGACCATCAGGAAGCCAAGACCTAACAGATAGATGAAACCAGTGGGGGAGAGGGTAAAATCTGAGCTACCACATGAGAATGCCTTGGAGTAGCAAGCAAGTTTATTATGCAGGATCCAGAATTTATGTGTATATATGCCTGGTTCATTGCCCCAAGCACTCTTACGGTTCTTATAATCCAACACTGAAAACCACAATGATGAGGAGACGCTCTTGCAGCCACACTGACAAGGACCCTGCCCATATCTGACACTTAGGGTGAAAGTAAGACACAGTCTACAAATAGTGTTAAGGTTGAAAGATACCAGCTATTCCAATCAGCCTGTGGGTAAATGGTCCCCAGCTCAGAAGGTTTACTGGGGATGGGGGTCTACCTTCTATTCATATATATCATCTATCTACCTATCATTTATCTATTATATTCATCTGTCATCATCTATCTGTATGTCTATCATCATCATCAATCATCTAGTATCATCTATTTATCTAATCTTATCATCTATTTTATATACCACCTATCTATCATCTTTCTAATATCTATCTACATACCTTCTCAACTTCTACCTATTTATCCATCTTCTATATAACCTATCTCCTTCATTCTCCTTTTCTTTCTGTCTCCCCCCCCCCCACCATTAATGCATGCTTCCATCTAGCGATGGATCAGAATCTCTTATACACAATTCTAGTAAATTTTAATAAACAATTTATACAGTGTGATTATAAAGTTACATGTACAAATTGATGTACACTGACAGCTGATTAGGAAATGGAGCAAAGAGGGAGGGACTCACAACATAACAGATCAACTACAGGCATAAATATGGAACAGAGAAACCATCACAGGGATAAAGAAGGAGAGGTATCAAATATAGACCATGTGCATATCAAGGTCAGACCTAAAAATTTATTATAAAAGAATGGATGAACTTTTATGATGGCAAATTATCATATGAAAAAATAAAGTTTTAGCTCTTCTAGGTCATAAACAATAACGACTCCAGATGAGGGATATGAGGCTCCACTTAACTGTTTTCCAAGAATTAAGTTAGAGGATGGGGGTCAGAGAGGTCTTAGAGCTCAATCTGATATCTAAGGAATTACATCAGGTTCAAGATGATGTACAAGTGACGGGTGAGGGAGAAAGATGCTATATGGTGGTTTGAACGAGAATCATCCCCCATGGGCTTATGTGTTTGAATGCTTAGTCCCCAGCAGGTGGTGCTGTTTGGGGGTTTTCTGGACCATTTAGGAGGTGGAATCTTGCAGAAGGAAGTTCATCACATTCCACTTCCTGCTCACCTCCTCCATTTTCTGCACGGGGAGAAAGCTGATCTCTTCTTCCTGCGTATTTCGACCACTGTTAATTTTCCCTCTAGGATCATAATCCAAAATAAGCTCTCCCAGAAGTTGGTTTCGGTCCCTGTGTTTTATCTCAGCAGCAGGAAGTTGCTAGAATGGATGTATATCATCAAACTCCAAAACTATCAGCCAGGTGCAGAACCCAGTGTCAGGAGGGTGTACTGAGTATGGACTCAAAGCAGACCAGAATCTTCCATCGCTATATACCTGTAGCCTGCAAGCAGGCCTTTGTGTTCAATCATCTTCTTAAGGAGAGCCACCCTAGGCTGTGTTGACAGAAAAAATCATCCCATCTGAACCTTGAAGATCTGGCAAATGGACCACAGGGTTCAATCTCCACAATGATGTTCTCAACTCACAACAATGGAAAGAGAGCTGCATAATTTACACATTCTTGGAAGAATGGTTCTTGGGGGGAAATATATAATCTTAGTGCCAAGTTAAATGTATAATACTTTTCAAATTAGCTCTATGTTGTTCCATGTGGAACGGGAAAACTACCAACATCTCAGTGGGGAATGTGTGAGTCACAGGTGGGCCATTTTATTACTCAGTGAACAAACTATGTCGCATCCTATATCTGTGTCTGGGTCCCAACAGCGAGTAGTTTCCACTCACCCAGACCTGGCAAGTGTCTCCCCATCCTGGAATGTGAGCTGGTGCTCTACCCCCGGGACACCCCCAGGATTTCACCCAATGCCAATGTCAGCTTTGGTGTTTGAAGCACACTCAAACTGTTTGCTGCTTGACTATGATTTATTGATTTGGTTAAAGGGCTGATTTTAGGGGCTACAGACATGGCTCAGTGATTAACAGCACCAGCTGCATTTGCAGAAGATCTGCATTTGATTTCTAGCACCCAGGTCAGGTAGCTCACAACTATCTGTAACTTCAGCTCCAGGGGATCCGGTCTTTTGGGGTACCATGATTTTTCTTCTCCTTTTCCAGCTCTGTGACAGTGGGTGCCTCGGTTCCAGAGTAAGGGAAACAGGTTTGTAGGGGAGCCAGGTTCCCAGGCTACACTTATATCCATCTCCACAGTTTCAGATCTTCCGGAGGCATCAGCCCCTCCCGTAGACTGCAGGGAAGTGTGCTAGCCTAAAGGGTCAGTTTTTCCATCCATATATTGAAGAGTTTCTTTTAGAATACAGGTAGAGAATTTCAGGGAGGAAAATGGGGAAACACTCTGGGGAGTGTCAATTTACATCAGGAGCTTCCCTAAAGCCCCATCCTTAAGGTTTTCAAAAGAAATCAAACTCCAAATCTCACATTTGTTCCAACCAGGATATCAGCATGTTCCTTCTGCACTCACCTGGCAGCATTACATAGCAAGTAATCAGTATCGGAGACCCTCTGCTAGCAGAGTGGCACCACAGAGCAGGGTCAATTTGATAATTGAGAAGGAGGAGGAGTCTCTCTTGTTCAAGGGCATGATGCTAAGAGGTAGGGAGGGAGTCAGCAGGACACTGGCCCCTGAATCGAAAAGAACCTATCTGAGAAAATAGCCTAGATCTGAGGGATTTTCTGTGCACATACAGCTGGCTTCAAAACAGAGCATGTTGTCATACAAGCCTCTGAATCCTGCCTTGGTTATTTTCTTTGAGGGGGTCCTCTGTCTTTGACACCCAGCTAATTGGAATGTCCCCTAGGACTGTGCTTGGTATCTTATAAACTCAAACTCAGTGGTAGGTGTAAGTTATCAGAGAGAGTCCCTTGTATGTGAACGGAAGCGTCTGTCCATAATGAATTTTACAAACCAGCTCAGTTGCTATAGACAAAGGTCACATGACTTAACTCATTTCTATTGCCTGCCACCAAAGGCTTGTCAAGCAGGGATGTTGTCACAGCCCAGCATGGCTGGAACGTTTATTATCTATTGTGCAAAGAAATGGCAAAGGATCCAAGCATGTCTCTTTAAGGGTGAGCAAAATAAATGCTTCAGAGCCCACCCAAAACAAGAGAGCAGAATATGGACTAAATTCACAAATCAGATAATGGGTGATGAAGAGAATTTAGGCTGAATGAGAAATCTCAGGTAGAAAAGCTTTAAAAACAGATTTTTAACTGAAAAGGGGGCGGGGTCTAAGGAGCAGCATCCATTGTAAGCAGGTTGATGTGCTTAAGGGGAATGTCTAAGTCAGGCAAGGTTCGGAACTTCCAGAGCCCTTGGCTGAGGTACAGGAGAGTGGCCTGTTATGTGTAACAGGGAAGGGGGGATGAGAGACATGAGCTCCTGTTACAGGTGCTGAGTTAAGGGGCAGTGTGGGAAAATGGTTACACTGTAAATAAACTGGTTTAGTAAAAAGCACTGATTGGCCAAAGGCAGGCAGGAAGTGTGGGTGGGGCTATCAGACTGAGAAAACTCTGAGAACAGGAAGCACAGAGCAGAATGCCAGAGAGAAGCCAGAAGAATCAGAGGACAACTATGCTGCTCTAAAGAAAGGTACCGAGCCGCAGAGCTGAGCAGGAAGAATCATGGGTTAGATGAAGGGTAGAGAGCTAGCAAGTGATATGCCTGGGCCTTAGGCTGATCAGCTTCAAATTAATGAAAGTATCTGTGTGTCTCTGCGGAACTGCGGGACTGTGGGACTGCGGGACTGTGGGTCCTAAAGCTTGAGGTTAAGCCCATAAAGTCAGGGCCAGAAACCTCGTACTACAGGGCAGGGTTATAAAACTGTCCAAATTCATGCTGCTGGTTCTTATGCATGGTAGAAAGACAAATATGAAGGTGTCGGGTGTATGTCTTCGCAGGTGAATTTGAGCAAAAGTCCTGGATGCAGTAGGAGGGTCGCCTGAGCAGCCAATGAGAAGCAAGTTCCAGGCAAAGGAATGACCGGAACAATCACTCAGATCTCGGTATGTGTTTGACATGCTAGAGGACAGGGAAGATTCCTGTATAGCTATAAAGCTGTAAATAAAGATAGGCATGGTATTCGGGGGGACCAGAGAGACACAGCCAAGAACTGGGGGAGTATCTGATTAGTTTGTTAAAGCCTTAGCAGTCTATCCTAGGTGGACAGTAGCTAGGAGAATCTTCAATACATGCTTAAGAGACCAGTTTGGGGGCTGAAGTGATGGCTCCATGGTTAAAAGCACTGGCTGCTATTCCAGAAGACCTGGGTTCAATTCCCAGGACCCAAATGGTAGATCACAATTTTTGGTAACTCCAGTTCCAGGGGCTCCAATGCCCCTTTTAGCCTTTGTGGTGCACAGATACACATGCAGGCGTACACACATACATATAACATGAAACAGATAACATTTTTATTTGTTTTCTTCTTTTTAATTATTTTTATTTATAAAAAAAGTCTTTTTTTTTCCATGTATCCCCCTGCTCACCCTCCCTTCCCTCCTCCCAACCCCTCCAGGTCTGCCTTCAGCTTCCCCCACCTCATCTCCTGATCCCCTCCCCCAAAAGGGCAAGAAGTCCCAAGGAGGGTCAAATCAGCATGGCACATCCACTCCAGACAAGTCTGATTTCCTCATCCTATTATCAAGACTGGGTTAGGTGCTCCTCTGCAGGGAATGGACTCCAAGATGCCAGCCCACACATAGGAACACAGTCTGATCCCACCCCTCGAAGCTCTACATACTGCCCATGCCAATGGACAGTTGCCTACCCTTGGAGGACCTAGCTCCATTTCCCAATGGTTCCCCAGTGGCTATTCTTACTCAATAGCCACTTTTCTTACAAAAAGACCATCTAAGAACTGGGTCTGTAGCTCAGTCATTAGAGTTACAGCCTAGTATGCACAAACCCTGGGTTTGATCCTTCACACTATACAAACCGGCATGCTTGAAACCCCAGTATTCAGGAAGCAGAGACAGGGCATCTCCAGGGTGAGTTAGCTAGGTGGACTAGCCAAATTGAAAGGTTCCAGGTTCAGAAATAGACCGCCCTGTTTCAGTAAATAAAGCAAAGCAGCTGAAGAAGACATCCAGTGTCAACATCTGCCCATGGGCACATGAACGCACCCACACACATGCCAACCTGCAGACACATACTCAGACACACCGCACATACATACACATGCCAAAAATAAGTGGTTGTAAGATATGAATAAACTGAAGATGATGTGGCAGGGGGGTGTGAAAAAAAGGGAGCCACATACTTGCTTATTGTACATCTGTTCAGGGCATCCTAATGGTCTGAAACTTAAACGTATTCATATCTTAGCCCAAGAAGCTAATCCCAGACTCTATGTATACTAAACAAAAGTCACTTATCCATTGAGATTGTGAAAACTTAAAATGTTCAAAAATGTAAATGAGAAATTTTTATGCTTTTTAAAAAGTCATTTTCATTCCAAAAAAAAAGACAGTGAGACATTTCACCCTGTGGATGCTGAGGTTTGGAGAGTAAACCCCTTAAATGATGAGGAATGATTGTCACCAGTCTTATAAAAATCTCTGTGCTGGTTAGTCTTAACTATTGACTCAAATCCTAGAATGACTTGGGAAAAGAGTCTAGATAAAGTTGGTCTGTGGGCTTGTCTGTAGATGTTTAGCTTGACTGTTAATTGATATGGGAAGATCCAGCCTACTGTGGGAGGCACCATTCCCTAGGCAGGGCCCTGAATAAAGAAAGGGAGGTAAGCTCCAACTGAAAGCAGGCAGCATGGCTGCATACATTTCTCTGCAATCTTGACTATGGATATTAGGTGACTAACCGCTTTGACTTCCCCAAAAGGATGGTTTGAAACCTTAAAGTGTAAATCAAATAAAAACCTCCCACACCTTATTTATTTATTCATTCATTCATTCATTCATTCATTCATTTATTTGGTATTTATTTATTTATTTGGCCAGGGTGTTTCCACCTTACTGTTAATTAAAATAGAACAGCAATGTCGTTCTAACTCTTAGTAACTAAACCAAAGTTTTCCTTTATATGTGATTTGTGGAAGGAAACCTCAGACACCTGAGAACGCAACTATGCATGACTGCTTGATGCCAGATCCTTCCTCAGGCAGCATCAGCCTAAGCCCCCAGCACACACCACTGGATGTGAATGTTCTCATCGCCCCACAAGCCATTTGTTGCCCGATGCTCACAGCTCTGTCGTTGCCTGATGGCTTTTCCTTTGTCACTGCTCTTCTCCAAGCTATTTTGGATATTTTAAGCATCTCTTCATGTAGCTGGATTTTAGGATTATTTTGTCATTTTTCTAAACACCTCTCTAGCGTGTCTCCCTACATTATGGAAAAAACACTGAACTGATAGAATTTGTATAAGTGCAATATTGCATTTGGAGTCCTCTGTGGTGAGGGGGTGTTTGATTTTTATCTTTTCTACTAATGTGATGGAAGACCAGCCTAATTGCTCCCGTCTCTCCCCACCTCTCTGTGAAGCTTGAAACGTTCCTTCTATTGTTTTGATTGCTCTTGTATTTACTTTTGAGTGCTTTAGATGAGACCCAGAGCAAACAGAATGGAACTTTAGACTCGTGGGTACTGAGATGTTTGCACAGGGCTGTGTGCGTATAATACTGAGAGCTAGGAGTAATAACAGCGCATGCCCTGAGTCAGAGGCTCCAGAATTTCAAGGATAATGAGCCTTTGGGGATGTGATTGCCTGTATCAGGCATCTATATGAAGGCAAGTGGATGTAGATATCTCTGCACACACACACACACACACACACACACACACACACACACACACACAGACACACAGACACACACACATGGATTCTTCCTACCTCATGTGCAGATCACACTGAGTTAGATTCATGCGTTTCAGCACTGTTTAGTGGCCACAAGTCAGGAAAGCCTATTGAATACACTTTATGTCTGGTCTTATTTGTTTACCATTTATTTTCTATTGATCTGTTCACTAATTCATTTTGCAGAGGCATAGCTCAAAGCTAATAATAAGTAGCTGCTCCGTAGTCAACTCGCGTGCCAATTCTGTGTACCCCCCCCCCCAAAATCACCATAGCTGGTGAAATGAGATGACTCTTTAGGTAGACATCTTTACACCAGCCTGGCATCCTGAGTTTGATTCCCAGAATCCTCCTGGTGGAAAGAGAAAGACTAGAACTGAAAGCTCTCTCCACATGCAGACCCCACCACAGAGTCGGTGAGTATTTCCTTAATGTAAAATGAAGATCATAAGTGTAGGTGTGCCTATGTTCTGATCTGCTCTGTTAGACGGGCAGGAGAGCTAAGGCTGTTACGTAGCCTGGGCTGATCTCCAATTTGCTATGTAGCTGAGGGAAGCGCTCATACAACACTCTGCTCAGACTTCAGAAGATGATTCAGCAAAGCGTGGGAACATGAGTGTCCGAAGATACTCTTGGAGAAAACTTCCAGCATTGCACACAACATTTCTATATTTTTGAATCATTTCTATTTCAGCAATAAAACAAGTTGGGTGAAAAGGTACCGAACCTGTGAATGCCTGACCTGGGGAGTGAATCTCTACTTGAATCATTGCTACTACTTGGGGCAATTTAGGAAGCTTTTGCAAGCCTCTTGTATTGCTCTGACTCCTGGAAACAAAGACAAGTGTTTCTTTACATTGTTGTGTGACCACCAGGTGCCTTTAAACAGTAAACATGTATGCATCTGTTATGGAGCGAATACTGCAGAAGCTTAATGCCACAAATACAGTAGGAAACATCCTCACTGATTAGAGACAAATGCAGAAATGCCACCCAAACACTGAGTGGCCCATACTGGAGATGTTGAACACACAGAAACAAAACCTAGAGGAAGTAAGACCTCTCATAGCCATGCTAATTCTAGGAGAAGACACACACACACACACACACACACACACACACACACACACACACACACACACACGCACGCACGCACGCACGCACGCACGCACGCACGCACGTACACACGCACAAACAAACTAGAGTCACAGGAAAAGAAAACCATGGTTGAAGAATTGCTTTCATCAGATTGGTCTGTGAACATATCTGTGTAGCATTTTCTTGATTGATGGTTGATAGAGGAGGGCCCCACCCACTGTGAGTGGTGCCACCCCTGGGCTGGTAGTTCTGGCCACCATAAGAAAACAGGTTGAGCAAGCCAGGGGAGACAAGCCAGTAAGCAGTGTTACGCTATGGCTTCTGCTTCAGCTTTACGCTTATGGCTTATGCCTCAGCTGCTACCTCATGTTACTGCTTACATTTCTACCCTGACTTTCCTCGGTGATGGACTGTGCTATGGGAGTGTGAGCCAAATAAACCCTCTCCTCCTCAAGTTGGTTTTGGTCAGTGTTTAATCACAGCAGCAGAAAAGCAAACTATAATAGTGGGTAGGGGCTCACAAGGCTCCACCTCACCCTGAGTATTTAGAGACATTTTGTTCAAAGGTGTCGTTACTGATAGGGTGCCCACATTTCTGTGGTTATCCCCTCATAATCACATGGCTCTGTGATTATGTAAGAGACTGGGATTGAATTGATGGGGTCACCAAGGACATGGAAGCAGAAGGAGGAGAATCTGGAAAGAGGATGGATATCCGTAGGAGTGGGAGGGCACAAGACAGAGAGCATGATCAAAAATCCAGCATATACATTATCCACAACTCATAAATATATATTATATGCTAATGAAAATGTCTTAAAAGGACACTAAAAAGAAAAGGCTCCCACTATCCACAGGGTGAATTTCAAATTCTTCTGTTTGGCTTGCAAGTTTCCCAGTAAGGAACAATACGATTTGTCTCCTGTGCAAACCTTGCAAATATTCCCACCTCATGAGTACCATTTAGTAAACATAGATGTTTAAATTCTAGTCTCCTCAGCAAGTCATGTTGAGGTTCTTAGCCTACCAACAGAGCACGTACTCTCTGGGCATGGAGAGATGGCTCAGTGGTTAAGGGAAATGCTTAAGTTGGCACCGATTCCCAACATCCCTAGGACAGCTCAAAACCATCTGCCATTCCAGTTTCTGTGGCTTGGGTTTATGTAGACCTAGTATTTTAAACATTGGCTCTTTTCATTTTAGAGGAAGGGTTTTTCATAGTGGCCTTGCTAGCCTCGACTTCCTACTTATTCCCAGCTGGCCTTGAACTCGGGATAACACTCCCGCCTCAGCCTCCCGAGCTCTGCATTTGCAAGCATGCACTACCCCATCCAGCCCTACATTTCCTACTCTCGTGATAGTTTTCTCCTGTGATGCATTTGCCTTCAGAAGAACATTTCCCTTTAGCATAAAGTTCAGGGAAAAATACTGGTATTCAATCTTCATAAAAGTAAGCTAGAGAGAGACAATATGTTGTACTGTGTGCATCTTACTTTCATGACTTCAAACATCCAGGGGCCGTGACAGAACAGGTGGTATTAATTTCACAGAATGCAGGCCTGATTTATAGACATCGTGATGGAATCACCCAACTGACCTACAAGAGAGCATCCTTCAGTACCACTTTACAAAGGAAACTTGCCGCTTCTTCCCTCTAGTCCACGGAGCAATAACCACAGACAAATCCCCATCATCTTCCTGTAAAAATATTCTTTTTAACAAGCATCTTTAGTTAGATGCTGATGCTGCTAACAATTAAAAGGGAGGACATAGAAGAAACTGGTTCCTATTTTTTTGTTGCAGCCAGAAAAAGAAGCCAGTGCTAAATGAAATGAATTTGAAGAATGTTTTAAACTGAGAGGCCTAATCCTCATTTAAATATTGAACTACTGAAATTCTTGTTATTTTACTTTATGTGCATGGGTGTTTTGACTGCATGTATTTCGGTATACCACATAACTGGTAAACATGGAGGCCAGGATAGGGCATTTGATACATGAGAATTGAAGTTACTGATGGTTCTGAGTTGTGGGCACTGGGTATTGAAACTGGGTCCTCTGAAAGTGCAGCCAGTGCTCTTAACTGCTGAGCCATCTCTCCAGTCTCATTATTTTATTTAACAAAGGATGCATCTTGATTATAATCTTACATGTGTCCCTGTTTAGATTTTTATTAACTTTGGCAATTGCTTCTTTTTAAATTAATGTACATTCCTAATTTTTAATATAATTGGCATAGGTCATTATAGATCTCAACACAAGGGACTGTGATGTCTTTTTCAGTTGCCAAAGAAAATTAATATTTTTTTAAGGTTTTTAAATTTTAAATCAATGTGTGTGTGTGTGTGTGTGTGTGTGTGTGTGTGTGTGTGTGCATGTGTGTGTGCCACATGCGTGTGGGTACAGTACTTATGGAGACAAGAAGGGGGCATCAGATGCCCTGGAGCAGGAACTAAGTAAGTAATGAGTCGTCATGTGGGTCTTGGGAATCAAATTCTGATTTTCTGTAAGAACAGTAAGAGTATTTAAACATTGAGTCCTCTCCAGCCCTTAAAAAAATAGAACAGATTTTTTTTGTACTTAATTTGGGTTTCCTCCTGGGGGTGGAACCTGGGGTCTTGAGCACAATGGACAAGTGCTTTGCCACTGAGTTATACTCCAAGCCACTCAGCCCAATTTTAGCTAAAATATTTTCTAAGAAATTTCAAGCAAATGCTTAAGGCATTAATTAATACATAAAGGGATTTAAAATATGAAAGCAGTCCCTCCCTTTCCACAGTTAATTCTGTTTCCTGACATTAGTTAGTTCACAGTTAGTTCCTTTAGATGCTTTTTTACTTTTAAAAAATATTTCCCCTGTGTTTGGAATAATATAAATAGTCCTTTACTACTTTTTTCCCTCAAATTACTTATCTCTGGCTCTTTTCTCTCAGGGCTATTGATCCAAAGCATCTAATGTGGTGGGATCAGATAAAGCTGTCTGATGGGCAAGACATATTTCCCCAGCTTTTATGTGGTGTACGCCCTTGCAACATGGTTTTATTCAAGAGCCACACTTGTCTAGGTCACACATTTCTGCGATATTTTGTTTCTGAAACTCTGAGTCACAATTGACTACCTTTGCCTTAGTAACGAGACTCACCACTGCTAGCTCTTGCATTTGTTAATACATTTTCTCTTAGAAATACACTTACATCTTAGGAGTCAGGGGTTTTCCGGAAATACATTTTCGTCTTTTAGACATTACTTAATTTTCATTTATGTGCTTGTGTAAGTTTGTGCATTTGAGTGCCAGACCCATGGAGGCCAGAAGTGAGCACCAGGTACCCTGGAGTGTGAAGGGCAATGCTTGTGACCCCCATACAAGGTTTCTGAAAACCGATCTTGTCCTCTTCAAGAGTAAAAACCATTCTTCACCACTGAGCAGTGCCAACAGTCTCAATATTACGAATTCTTATATATGATGGCTGTTCTTGGCTGTCAACTACTTCTGGAATTAACTAAAATCCCCCAAATGGAGGGACATGTCTGTGAGGGATTTTACCTGATTTGGAGTGGGAAGATTCACTTCTATATGGATCTTCAAGTTGGAAAGACTCACCTCTAGTGAGGGCCACACCTTCTGCTAGAAGCCTCTATAAGGACATGGGAAAAGGAAGTTATTGCTCATTGCCTGCTTGCTCTTGCCTCTCCAGCAAGTCCATACTTCACTGGCATTTAAATCTACCTCTTTGAGATTTCAGTATTACCAAGAGAGATATTCATTCTGTAAGTTCTGTTCCTCTAGAGAACCTTGACTAACACATTATTAGAGGGCACAGTAGGTCTTTCCCATTTAGTAACTTAATACAGTTACATTTAAGAGTGTTTAGTAATTTATTACAAAAAAGCTTATACTTAAATCATTTTTTCTGATATTTTTTAAAGTAATACATTGCTTTATTTTCTGCGAGGAGCTATGAATTTTATGCTGATGTTCATAAACTCATTATTTTGTTAATTTTTCCTTCTTCTTGTCTCACACTGACTCCTGGGTATCTCAGAGTACACAGTTACATCCTTGACAAGACAACACCTCTTTCCCCAGTTCTGCGCTGTGGTTGTTTTCATGTCACTGTGCATTGGAAGGGGGCTGTGGGTAACTGGATTCCCCTGTTTCCTTCACAGCTCTGGCAACCTCTTCTCCTGTAGTCCATCTGTTTCCTCACTAGCTTCCAGCCAGATCAGCATTTTTAAGCCAAGATCTGCTCTGGGACTCTGAGGGTAACTGCACCTCTTCCAGCCCAGGCTCTGCCTGCTTATCTCCTCTCTCATCAGCCACAGACCCTTAGACTTTTCCTGAACCCCCCCACCTCCCTATTTATTTATTATCTTTCCTATTTCTTTCCTGATATTATGTTCACTTTGCAGAGTGGGATGTAAACACATGTTCAACCTTTCTGCTTAATCTAGAAATTGCCAAATGTGAACTTCAATCAAATACGGTATCAAGATCACTCAACATTTTTTTGCTGCTAATTTGTTTCTAAAAATCAGGCCATTGGAGACAGAACAATGAGTCAAAATGTCAAGACTTCATTTCATAGATAATCCAAAAAAGCCAAGACAAAATCTGTGTCATTAAAACTTTTCCCAAACTTTTATTGCTAAGTGTAGGGTCCAATTCCCCATGTTTCTGGGGCTCTAGCTAACACACCGAGTTACAATAAGCTGGAAAGAACATGATCACTTATTTGTCCAAAATGTATTATTCTCCTCGTATGAAAAGAACTTTGTTTTGTTGTTTGTTTGTTTGATTTTGTTAGTTTGGTTGGTTTGGGGTGTTTGGGGTGGGGAGCAATGAACCAGGGAGTGGGCAGAACCAGATGGCAACTCCACCCTTTGTGTTTAAGAGTGTCCAGTACACGACTTCACTTAAAGTTTTCAAATGCAGATGTTTGGAGCTGAAGAGTAGGCTCGGTGGTTGAAAGCAGCTGCTGCTCTTACAGAAAACTTGGGTTAGGCTTCCAGCACCCACGTGGTGACTCACAACTATCTGTAACTCTAGTCCTGTGGCCCTCCATGGACACAAGGCACATAAGGTGGTTCACGGACATACATGCACACCCACAAACCCATACACATAGAATAAAAATAAAGAAAGAAAAATGTAGTGGAGTTTGCTGTGGTATCCGGAGGCATTTTGGGTTCCAGCTAATTGGGCACCTCTTCTTTCCCACTCTTTCTAGAGAAGACGGAACAAGTATCTTCATGCCCTGGGAAGGACTTTTGCATGTTTATGATTCAAGATGCAAGACTAGAACAACACAGCCAGTTTCAGACATTGATGGTAGATTTAGCCTGATGTAGTCATGATAACAGTTTAAATGAGCACACCCACTTTCAAATGATACCAAACTGATACACTCCATATCTCTTACTTAATATTCACTAACTGATGATTGAAATTTTCAATAGAACTGTCCAAAGTTATTAGTTTAAGACTTAAAATTCCTATGGGACCCAAGGTATTCCGATCTCTATCCATTGGGTATGCGATTAGTTTGACTATTTGGAGCTATTTTCTGGCCCTGGTTTAATACAAGCTGATGCTAGAGATGATTAAATCTATCCCCCTTTCTAGTAGTCACAATTCTTGGGGACAATTGTCTTGAGGGTGGTGATTCATTCCTCAAGGTTGTGAGTCTCACAAATATTTATTGCCTGCCAAGTATGTGGCTAAGTGCAAAGTGGGCAAGAAATCTTGACCTTGGAAAGCTTGCCCACTCTAAGCTGACATTGAAACAATATGGAAAAAAATCTATCATCAAGGTTTGGGCGGTGCATTGTTGAGACACATAGAAAGGAATAATTATTGCTTGCACAGAAAGCAGCCCGAGTTATCATAACTAACATCTTAGCTGGCCATGAATTCACAACGTCTCCCACACTCCACAGTTATTCACACAAGAGCATCTAAATGAAATCAAAATACTTGATAGCACCCTTGAGCTGGAACACAACCCACATACACCTATAGGTACACCCTACTTCTATGCTTTATTATGAAGACAGAAGAAGTCTGGGGGAGGACCTAGCTCGCTGGAATGACTCCCACTGAGTCATCCCTTTGAATCATTCCTCACCCTGAAGACCTTCTTCACTTCTAGGCATAAGGCAGGATGCCAGGGTACTCTAGTTAATACCATATACCTTTCTTGTATTAGTGTGTATTACATAGGCTTTGGGGTTATAGCCCTCATTATGTAGATATGTTTGTGAAGGAAGAGAAAGCTCCTGGCTCATTATAATTTCAGAGCATCTAGCACATTGTAAGTTATCAGTTGCTATGTGTTACATGACAGAGGGGGCTGTGAAGACCCTGCAAGGCTGTGACAATCATTGTTAACTTCACTACACTCAGTCCCTGAACAGCATTGAGGGTCTGAGTCTCTACAGCAGCTGTGTCTTTCAGTTTAAGTGACAGATTTAAAATGCACAATGTTTTCATATGCTCAAGTTTATAACAAGACAAAGAAGCTGGTTGCCTCTCTCCCTCCTCTCCCCCAGCCATGTGTGTGTGTGTGTGTGTGTGTGTGTGTGTGTGTGTGTGTGTGTGTTTGTAATATTATCTCAGTGAAACTGATCTTTGGGACAGTCATGCTCTGGGAGATATTTTGCAATGTCTACAGACATTTCTCATGGTTGTCTTTTATAGTAGGAGTGTAGCAAGGGTGTGTGTGTGTGTGTGTGTGTGTGTGTGTGCATACACGCATGTGTGTATGTGATAAAGTGACTGTCTGTGGCTCGTGGGATTCCAGGATAACCTAGCTACAACTCCCAGATTTCAGGATAAGTTTCCAAAAAAATAGTTTTTACAATTTTTCTTTATTGAAAATAGATTATTTTCTCATACATCATATCCTGATTCTTGATTGTAGTTTTTCTCTACTGACCCCACTTCCTGCCAGCTCCACCTCCACTCTGGATCTACTCCCTTTCTGTCTTTTATTAGAAAAGAGCAGGCTTCTGAGGTAACTATCATGCCAGACACGCCCCTCATGCTGGACCAGGAGCTCCGCCCAGTGCTCAGCCATGGCTCTCTATCTCCACCTCTATTCATTGTTGGATTCTGCGATGACACTTAGGGTGGTTGCTCATTTGATTATAGAGGAAGTCCTGTTTAGACACCCCCTCCGCTATTGGTTGGAGACCAAGCCAGGAACATCCTGTGAGTTTTTGGAGGGTTCCTTAGCACCCTGTCTCTTTCCAATCCTGCATTGGCTTCCTCTATCGAGGTATCCATCTCTTCTATTTTCTCCCTCTTTGTTGCTCCTCTCACTCAACCATCTCCTTCCCTCATGAATTGTTGCCATCTCTTCTTGGTTGCCACCCATTATGACTACAATTTGCTAAGGAGATCTTCTCTATTTTCTCTTCCTGGGGGAATACCTGGATGTCCCTCTTAAGTTCCTTCTGTTCCCAAGCTGTTCAGGGGTGTCGTTGGCAGCTTGGGTATTCTTTGCTTTTGTCTAAAATCCACTTATGAGTGAGTACATCCCATGCCTCTCTTTCTGGGCTTGTGATACCTTACTCAGAAGGATATTCTCCAAATCCATCCATTTGCCTGAAAATTTTAGGATGTCTTTTTTTTTTTTTTTTTTACTGCGGAGTAGTACTCTATTGTGTAGATGTACCACAGTTTGTTAATCCATTCTTCAGTTGAGGGACATCTAGGTTGTTTTCAGGTTCTTGCTATTATGAATAATGCTGCTATGAACATAGCTGAGGTAATGTCTTTGGGGTATGAATGTGCATCCTTTGGGTATAAGCCCAATAGTGGTATTGCTGGATTTTGGGGAGATTGATTTCCCAGTTTTCTGATGAATCATCATACTGGATTCCAGAGTGGCTGGTCTTGGGCTTTTTTACTTCGGAGACTTTTAATAACAGCTTTAATTTTCTTCGGGGTTATAGGTCTGTTTATGTCATTTATCTGATCTTGATTTAATTTTGGTAAGTGGTAACTGTCCAGAAAGCCGTCCCTTCATTTTAGGTTTTCCATTTTAGTGGAGTATAGATTTTTAAAGTATAACCTGATAATTCTCTGGATTTCCTGGGTGTCTGTTGTTATGTCTCCCTTTTCATTCTGATTCTGTTAATTTGGATATTCTCTCTCTCCTTCCTGGTTAGTTTGGATAAGGGTTTATCTATCTTGTTGACTTTCTCAAAGAACCAACTCTTTGATTCACTGATTCTTTTTATTTTTCTCTTTGTTTCTATTGTATTGATTTCAGCCCTAAGTTTATTTCCCGCTGTCTACTCCTTCTAGGTTAGTTTGCTTCTAATTGTTCTAAAGCCTTCAGCTGTGCTGTTAGGTGTCTTGTGTGAGATTTCTCTAGGTTTTTCACATAGGCATCTAGTGCTATGAGTTTTCTTCTTAACACTGCTTTCACTGTGTTCCATAAGTTTGGGTATGTTGTGGATTCATTTTATTAAATTCTAGGAAGTCTTTGATTCATTCCTTAACTTCTTCCTTGACCCAAAGGCAGTTAAATTGAGAGGTGTTCAGTTTCCATGAATTCGTAGGCTTTCTGTGATTTTCGTTGTTGTTAAACTCTAACTTTAGACCATGGTGGTCTGACATGAGACAGGACTTATTGCCATTTTTTGTATCTATTGATATTTGCTTTATGACTGAATAGTTGGTTAATTTTAGAGAAAGTTCCATGGGGTGCTGAGAAATATGTAAATTCCTTTGGGTGGAAGGTTCTATATATATCAAGTCCATTTGAGTAATAATGTCTGTTAGATCCCTTATTTCTCTGTTGAGTTTCTGTCTGGTTGACCTATCCAAGGGTGAAAGTGGGGTACTGAAGTCTCCAACTATTAGTGTGTGGGTGTGATGTGAAGTTTAAGCTTTAGTAGTGTTGCTTTTATATATGTAGGTACCTTGTGTTGGGGACATAAGTATTCAGTATTGAGATCCCATCTTGGTGAATTTTCCCTGAGATGAATAAGTAATGTCAGTCCTGGTTTCTTTTGATTGATTTTAGTTTGAGGTCTATTTTGTTAGATATTAGGATGGCTACACAGCTTATTTCTTAGGGCCATTTAATTGGAAAGTCTTTTTCCCAACCCTGTATTCTGGGCCTCTGTCTGTCTTTGATATTGAGGTGTGTTCGTGTATGCAGCAGAAAGATGGCATCTGTTTTGTTTTTTTTTTGTTTTTTTTTTTTATCCATCATATTAGGGAGTGTCTTTTTATTGGTGAATTGAGTCCACTAATACTAAGATATAAATAACAATGATTGTTATTTCCTATTATTTATAGTGGTAGCATGTGTGTATTTCCCTTCTTTGGGTTTTTCCCCCTGTGGGATTATTCATAGCTTGTGCTTTCTGAGTGTATCTGGTTTCCTTAGGTTGGAGGGTCAGAGAGTGGTAACTCATGCCTTTAATCCCAGCACAGGGACCAAAGTGCTAATTCACAATCTCAGCATGGGAATGACCCATTGGTTCCCTGTGCCTTTAATCTCTTAACTCAGGAGACAGAGATCTTTCTGTGTTTCTGTGAGTTCAAGGTCTACAGTACTAGCTCACACCTTTAATCCTACTCTAGGATTATGATGTAAGTTGAACCCAGAATAAAACAACTAGGCAAAGAAGATATTTAAGGCAGGTGTAGGCTCACACTGTGGTATTCTGTAGATGTAATGAGCCAGGCTGAGGACTCTTGAAGATAGCTTTTACCTTGAGAAGTTGGCTGGGTGAAATTTGACTGTGGTCTGTTTCCTCTCTCTGATATTCCAGCTTTTCCAATATCTGGCTCTGAGTTTTCATTAAATACCAATTAAAATTTGTGTTTCAGGCTTTTTCTTTCCTTCTTTCTTTCTTGTTTTCTTTATTTCTTGTCAACTTTATACAAAATAGAATTATTTGAGGAAGAACCTCAATGAGAAAATTCCTCCATCAGACTGGTCTCTAGGGCATTTTCTTGATAACTGATGTGAAATAGCTGAACTCATTTGGACAATGCCACCCCTAGGCAGGTGGGCTGGGGAACTATAATAAAGGAGGAGGTGGAGCAAGCCATTAAGCAGTACTCCTCCACGTCCTCTGCTTCAGTTCCTGCCTCCAGGTTACTGCCTTGAGTTCATTGCCTGATGCCCCTTCATGAGGGGCTGTGGTCAGGACATATACACCAAATAAAGCTTTTCCTCTTCAAGCTTGTTTTGGTAATGGTGTTTATGACAGTAGTGGACAGCAAACCATAGCTAAGTCATTCCCAGATAACTCGTAACCATCTTTTTGATACACCTTTGCATCTGAATTGCTAACTTTTTACATGTGATATTTGTATGTGTGTGTGCGCACAGAATTGACTTAGCAAGTACTGTAATTGAATTTTGAGCAACTTTCAAGTATAGAAAAGTTTCACTTTTAAATACATTTTTTAAAAATACCATCTTTTGCTGTTAGTGTGTGTTTCACAAACACAATTATGTGGTCCAGACAATGAAGACACAACAGATTTCCATTGCACTCCCCAATCATTTTACCTGCTCCTTCATGATCAGTTACCCATCTTCCAAGTTTATAAGTAAGTTACTTTACTTATATAATTAATTCATGCTAACTTCAGTGAACCAAACTACATAGTCAAGTTAATATTTTTCCCCTACTTTTCTATGATTCAAGAGAAAATGTACTTGTTTGGCTATGAGGAAATTCCATAAATGGCCATCTAGAAAGCAATATCTATATAATTAAAATTGCTTTTGTTAGTGGAAATTGCCATAAGCAAATCCAAAGATTTTGTTTTGGGATTGGTGGTACTTTGCAATAATGGAAAGAGAGTCCCAAAGAGGAAAGAAGAAATGGGTGACTCCACAAAGCAAAGACTCAGGGGAAGTTGGAGACAGGTGTGTCTCAGAAGATGGGATGCTGAGGGGGATAGGTGCCTGAGAGATGCTCAGTAGTTATCAGCTGATGCACAGGCATAAAGCAGCATCCAAACTAGGTGGTTCATGGATGCCTGTAACTTCAGATTCAGGGGATAAGATGCCCTCTTCTGGCCTCTGAAGGCAACTACACACACACACACACACACACACACACACACACACACAGAGGCACACATGGGTATGCACATACACATAATAAAAGAAATATATATATAAAAAAACTAGACTTTTTATTTGTACTGTGAGTATCACTTGGATATCTACGCATATAAATAAAATACATCACACATACAAAATAGTATGTGAGGGCTATTTTAAGCTTATAGAATATTAAGAAGAAATAGCCTTCCAATAGGTAAATGGTTGAATGAGTTATAGTAAAGCCTATACCAATGGCTTCTATATAGTCTCTTTTTTTTCTTTCTTTCTTTTTAGAAAGAATTCAGCCTATGTGTACACATCTGGAAGGGTATACACACAACAATTTCTAAACAACAAAGATGAGTCAATCTCAATTCCCTAAAATAAAGAAGGCTCACTCTCGTTTAGACAAATGTGGATGACATTTTCAGCCTGAAATCATCATTTGATCATTTACTTCTTTCATTTCCTGTACATCATCATGAACAGTGTTCTCAAAGCTAGAATTAAAACCAAAGCCGAAGTGAGCTGCCATGGAATAAATGGCTGCCACAAAACCACCCTCAGCCACAGACAACATCTGTACACACAGTGCCTTGTCATTAGAAAGCCTTGTCTGCATATGGCCAGCCAAGTGAGTATCATTTCAAAAGCCAAATGTGGCTGATTACAATGGGTGCCTGAAGCCATGTCAATGCTGGGTGGAAAAGAGACACTATCATTGATTGCTGGCGTCTTCCACAGGTAGGGAGAGGTCACACGCCCAGTTCTAGATGCTACTTTACACGTGTTCTGAGATTGGAAGTAGAGGTCTGTGATCAGCAACACGGAGTTAGGACACAGTAACACGGTCAGACACAGACAGCACTGTAAATGCCAGCCTCTGCCTTCACTCCGCCTCATAGCCTTGGACTCCAAACACTCACTGCATCCTTATTTTTTTATAGCAAAAATATTTTTTGCAGTTACAGAGAGATGGCACAGTCAATATGGTGTCTGTTGCACAAACAGGAAGTTCTGGGTTCAGATCCCCAGAACCCACATAAGAAACTGGGTGTAACAGTGTGTGTATAACCCAAGTGCTTGGAGGTAGAGATGGTGTAAATCCCGAGGGCTCACTAGCCAGTATAGCCTACAGGCCAGAGGGAGACAATGACTCAAAACAAAGGAGGCAAGCAACCTGCTCTCAACTTCTGGCTTCTGCACACAAATATACCTATGTGCACGATTAGTCACACACATACACACACCCCACACTAACTAGTACATTTATACACATGTGGATATATCCACATCTGAATGAGAGCCATTATAGAAATCAATCCACTAAAAACAGACTGTGAACCCCAAATTCCTTTCCTGCTACTGAGGGCAGATCTCCTGGGTGACTTTGGCTGAGAACATAGCTAACATTTTCAGGACTTTGCATAAAATCATTCTGATCATTTGTTATAGTTTCCACAAAGGCCCATTCATCATTTTCATGAATATGGATGTATGCTAATGGGGGATGAGCATTATGAATGAAATAGTATTGTCCAGTATCATAACACTCAATCAATACTCGCCACCCTCAGGAGATGCAGAAGCATCTCTGTGTGTGAATGGCTCGCTCTCCAAAAAGCTCTTTGTAAATGGTCTTAGTTATAACTGAGGGAGACCACGACAAAATTCCCCTCTATAAGAAGCACCCCTTTACCATCATCACATTCTCCTTTGACTCATGAGGAAAACTGCTTCCCATTTCTGAGTATGGAAAGACACTTCTTGCTTACTATGCCATGAGTCTTTATCCTCTGAGATCCATTTCTTTTTCCTGAGGGAATAGTCTCATAGAACAAGGAAAATAGGGCCTTTTTACACTTATTTTTTAAAGATTTATTATTTTAAAATTGTTATGTGTATATGTATTTGTGTGTATGTATGTATGTATATATGTATGTATGTATGTATGTATGTATGTATGTATGTATGTATGCATGTATACCTCATGTGTGAAATGCCCACAGAAATCCAAAAAGGACATTGGATCTCTTAGAACTAGAGTTTCAGATGGTTGTGAGCCCCCCTTTGGGTGCTGGGAACCCAAGGCGGGTACTTTGGAAGAGCAGCCAGTGTTCTTATCTGTTGAGCCATCTCTCCAACCTAGTTTTCAAAATGTTCTACTACAACATATTTTGAGCATGATCTAACCCAGTCATGTCAAGTGTATGCTAAAATAATTTTAAGTAAGTTAATCAAACTGTGAAATCAACTCATAGATGACCTTGAGGGACATCCAGGCTCCGAACACACCCATGACCCCAGCAACCACTAACTGCTTTCTGGCCCAGTACACTTGTCTGTGTTAGATGGCCATGCACGTAGGACATAATGTGGTGCATGGTCTCTTGTGTCTCCTTTTCACACTGGGTCACACTTTGGATATGCATCTACAATGTATTATGCTAAAACTTGTCTCTTGCTGTGTAAGCTTGTTCAGAGTAGGGGTTGGGGCAAGGAGGGCTTCCTTTGTCTCCCTCAAACCCTTCTGACATGGTTGGACTTGTTTCCTGGTTCTGAAGAGGAGAGAGGGGAAGGCAAGAAGCAGCTCAGGATTTGAAAACACAGCATCTACTAGGCCAACATCTCTCTGGTGGAGAACCTCAGACCTAGAAGTATATATACAGCACAGATTGGAATGGATGGAGTACTGATTTTTTATTTAAACAGGGGAAGACAAATTTTAAACTGAAGGAAAGGGAGGTGATTATGGTCAAAATATACCACATGAAATTCTCAAAGAATCAATAAAAATATTTATTATTTAAAATAAAGAGTATTTACTATACAAGCATTGCAAGCAACAATGTATAAAATGGGGAAGAGAAACTATGCACTCATCCACAGAGGAAAAAAGTCAACCAGAAACTGCACCTGACTGCTCCAGCTTCCCCATTCACTTTCTACCGGATGTTGTAAGCCCCTGATTTGATATTTTCCTATCTGTCTCAGTTAGGTCCTATTGATATGAAGAGATACCATGATCACAGCAACTCTGATAAAGGGAAACATTTAATTGGGGCTGGCTTACAGTTTCAGAGGTTTAGTCTGTTGTCATCATGGTGAGAAGCAAGGCGGTATGCAGGCTAACATGGTGCTGGAGAAGGAGCCGAGAGTTGTGCAACAGGAGTCTGTCCCATTGTGTATGGCTTGAATATATAAGAGACCACAAAGCCTGCCTCTACAGTGACACACTTCTGCTAACAAGGCCACATCCACTCCATCAAGGCCAAACCTGTCAGTGCCACACCATAGTATCAACGGTTACTTCTCTTGTCTGTTCTTTTACTTTTGCTTGCTACATACTCAGTCAACTCACTCAGAAGCCTAAGCATGACATCATGTTGAATAGACCGTACAGAACAGCCTCTGGATCAGAGTTCATGTCAGTATCCACCACTTTTGACATCTGAATGCTATTCCACCATGTGGCTAAAACAGGCTGTTCAGAAGGACTCAACACTTTGATGTGTAGAGATTTTCATGACCGCCAATGCACAGAACGGTCACACGCATGTATCTGGGTCAGAATATGACTTCATCTTTTTCCCAGCACAAAAACTGTTGCATTATATGATAAATTTTACATGTGATAGGTTTTTTTTAAGTGCCATCACTTTTCCCTTCTTGTGTCAATTTCCAAGCTGTCCTCTAGTGAGGGTGGCTGCCACTTGAGCGTATTTTCTCTTTGAGCTTCTGTTTCTTCATGTCAGTCAACGTTTGCTTTGCCTCTAGCAGAAGCCTCTGTGATCCTGCAGGATTTGCACTGATGTACATTGTAGGCCTCGTGTTCTCTGTGAATGTGTCAGCAGAGTACAGCCCTATACATCACTGTGCGTCAGCGATCATGTTTCTAGCAAGGGGAGACCACTGGTTCTTAGTCGCACTCTGGGAGACATGAGCAGGAAGGCCATGAGCTAACACAGAAGGAAGTCCATTTCACTGTGAGATTGTGGAAGACTGTGACAAGTGACAGACATCCGGAGAACAACGTGATGTAGCTATATGTGCTGTGCATCTTTTGAGGGACTCAGGAAGCCAGAAGCTCAGAGGCAACAGTGCCCCAGACTGACGCACTGAGGTCATTGATGTTTCCATTAGAAACTGGTTAGCTGCCAGTCAGCAGGCCTACGGGAGAGATTCATTCCTCAGAGAGCAGAAATGAAGAAGACAGCTTATGTCCGGAGCACACCGTTTCCATTTGTTGAGATATATTTTCAGGCAACAGTGAGACACACCTCAGAGGATGGTTGTGAGGAACAAAACGACCCCATGCCAGGGGCAGGTGTATGCTAATCTCTGCCCTATTGTTTGGAAGGTTTGGCTGTGGAGGTGAGTGTCCTACAAGGGTCTGAGTCCTGTATGGCAATGCTTAGAGGTGGTGGAACTTCCGGGTGTTTAGGCCTAGTTGGCGGGGATGGGGGGGCACACATCACTGGAAGTGTAACCTGGTTAGAACCCCGAGTCTCATAGGTCCCAGGCTCAAGTTCAGACTATGCATTCTAACTTACATGCTTGTTCGTCTCACCTGCCATTTGCCATTAACCCACGTAGGCACCAAGATTTTGAACCTCTAAAACCTGAGGTCAGCTTTTATAGCTGAACCCCTTTTTCTTCCTAACATCATCCACTTCAGGTATCTTGTGGCAGTAATGCTGAAGTATTGACTAATGTATCAGTATGTTAATACATTCTTGTTGCCTCATTAATTAGCTGTATGGATTGAATTTCAGGGAAATCTCAAAGATAAGTGAATATCCAAAGATAGGAAACTGAGGCACCATGGCAAAGAGAACAACGTTTCCCTGTTTTACTTCTTTCTCATAATATGGAGTATTAAGGAAGTGTCTGTACAGGAAGTCGTTATGTAAGGTCCTGGCTATTTAAATGTAGTATGCATTCCAACTCTAGTTGGAAATGGGGTAAAATAAAAACTGTTTTTCAAGAAAAAAAAATCCAGTATGCCTAGAAAAAGGTAAATCTTGTCAATTTCTCAGGGGAAGAAAAATAAAATAATAGGTTAAACTTTGATTGTACTAAAACGGGCAGTTTATAATTGCTCCAGCAACGGAGTTTAAGTTCTGCTGAGAGGCCCCAAATTCCATCTCTATACATCTCTTCTCTAGTTACACAGTTTCAATCCTCTGATGGATTAACTGATATTTCTCAAAAGAACACTTACACCCCAGTTTAGAAAAGAAAACCAACCTGTAGACAATACTGCATGATTTCACCTTCCCTACAAAAGCACAAAAATGCACCCAGACGAAAGTGAGAAGAAAACATGCCAACAAAATGAGATGATAGAGGGACAGAGGTGTGCGTGATATAATCAGAGGAAAAGGAGCAATTTGGGAATTATTTACAAAATTATTCTTTCAAGTTGTTGTTTTTAAATCCTTGTCTAAATTGGATAATTCACTGTCCAGGTGAGGCTCTTCAAATGGGATGCAATGGAATCTTAATGATCAGGACATTCAAAGACACGGAACAAATCTTTGACATGAATGAGAGAGAAACCAAGTTCCTAAGCATGTTTCTCAGCTTTGCAGTACCATGGCTGACAAGACATGGACTAGAACACTGAACCTGGAGGGGCCGGTGAGGTGGGGGATGGAGGATGGAGAGGGCTCATTGGTTAAGAGGGCTTGTTGCTATTGCATCAGCACCCAAGTTCAGTTCTCAGAACTCAAGCCAGGCAGCTCACAAGATCTATAACTCCAGTTCCGGGAGATCTGATGTGATCTTCTGGCCTCCGTGGGCATTATACTCATGCATGCATACACATAAAACAAATAAATCTTAACTGACTTCTAGATAAACTTTGCTGAAGAGCCAAGGAGATTGCTGCTGGGGCTAACAATATACAAGGACATCAGGAAGCCATTTTTCTGTGGATGATTCCCAGAATGCACTTGTGTATCTTGGGAATACCTCTTCACTATAGCTCTGTATATCCACACCAAGGGAAAGTTGCAAGAACACTTGATTCTCATCAACACAGATTGGGTTTTTGTGATGTCTAACTGCAAAGAGCTAGTAGGTTCTCACTCCCATCTGGTCATGTGATCATGTAACTAAGAGATCCCCAATCCTATGGGAAATCCACAAGAAGGTATGATTGACAGACCCTTAGTCTCAGCTCTGCAAGTGTAGTTGGTGAGATATGTGTGAGCTGAGAGGGATGTTCCTATGTTCACAGCTATGGTCCAGGGAGCAGATGGTTAAAAAAAGCTCAGGAGAATTATGGAGAGGTGTAGTCTTCAGACAAACTGGTCAACATATGAATTCAACTCAAGTCTGGTGCAGGGAACACCTTAAAACTCTATGTCAATAGTCCTAAGTCACCATTTCTCAGAAAACATACAGAATAGTCAATAGGTATATATCTATGAAGAGGTGTTCAAAATCACCAACCTCAGAGACTGTATAAAAACTCACAGTGAAACATCACCTCATTGTAGTGGGAATGACTGTCATCGAAGAGTCAAGCTGACAAGTGCTGGCAAGGAGGCAGGAAAAGGGAACCTCACACTGTGTCGGGGGAGTGTGAATTAGTATAGCCGGCATGAAGAACAGTATGGAGGCTCTTCAAAATGTAAAATATAAACTCTTGGAAGACCTGCAATCTGTGGGAGACCTGTACAAACTCAAGCCAGACCAAATCTCAGCATGGAGATGGAGAGATGAACAGGAAATGCCACCACTGGGCATAGTAGCTATTCATAACTGACAGCTGCCCAGAGGAGGGAGGGTTAGTTTTCTTTCAGGGTGGACCCTGGTAGGCTGGCCACACTCCAAGGAAGGCCCCACATCCACGAATATATGAGCAGCACAGACTGGATTCAATCAGTGTAGAAGAAAAAAAGGTCATGAAGTCAAATGGTTAGGGAGGTAGGGGTGGAGCTAGAAGATGCTGGATGAAACAGGAAGAAGTTGTAGAGTATGTAGGATCAAAATTCATGGTATGAAATTCTCAAAGAATTAATAGACTATTATTAAAGAAGAATGCCTGCCAAGAGGGGGAAATAGAGATGACTATAACGAGCAGCCCCACTGCTGGGTCTATAGCCAAGTGAAGTAAAATCTTTCTGTTGAAGTGACACTCACTCTCTGCGTTCACTGCAGTAACATTCTCAAGCAATGACCAAGATACAGAGTCAACCTACTTTACCATTGACCAACCTGATAAATGGGCAAAGACAATGCGATACGTATTGTGTATGGCCAAATACCACTCAGCCACAGAGGGAATAGATCTTGCCATTTGCAATGACATGGATGGAACTGGGTAACTCTTTCAAAGTAATAATAATAACAACAATAATAAAAGACAGAAAGAAGCCAGGCTCTTACTTGAGTGAGGAAGATTGAAATGTTGATTTAATAAATGTTGAGTGGAACCAGGCTGGTACAAGGTGGATGGGTGTTAGGGGAGAGAAATAAATTGGACTGATGGGTCCTAAATTTCAAGGCAGAGCAGGGAGCTCTGGAGTGATTATAATTAAGTATTGTGTACCAACTTTTCTGTAGAGCTGTGACCAAATGCCTGACGGAACAATTCAAGAGAAGCTAGAAGTTTGGGGATCACGGTTTTAGAAGCTTCAGCCAATGGGGGAACACAGAAGTTCACATCACGGTGGCCAAGAAACAGAAAGGAAGGCACCCAGAAAAGGGTGAGGGTGAGATGAAGCCCCAAGGACAACCCCCCAGTAACACACTTTACCTAACTGGGTCTCCAGCCTTTCACCACCTCCTGACAACTCTATCACATTATAAATCTAGCAAGGTATTGATCTAGCCATAAGTCAGAGTTCTCATGATTCATTCATGGAAACACCCCTAAGGACAAGCCCAGAGTGAGTGACATTTCTCTACTGCCTAACACACCAACAATCCAATCAACTTCACACTTATGATTAGCTGTCGGATGCTGTATGTCTAAAGTAGTAGAAAAAAGGCTTTTTTGAAAGTTTTGCCATGAAGAATAACAGGTGATAAGGTGTGTGTGTGTGTGTGTGTGTGTGTGTGTGTGTGTGTGTGTGTGTGTGTGTGTGTCAGATCCCCTGAGCTGCCATGTGGGTGCTGGGAATTGATCCAGGTCCTCTGGAAGAACATCTAGTGCTCTCAACCACTGATCCAGTTCTGTAGCCCCTACTGTTCAGAAAGTTTCCATTAATTGGAACACTTTTTTTTTTTAACAAATAAGATATTCAAAACACATACATACACACATAGAAAAATCAAACTCAACAAGAAGAGTATGCTTTCCAAATTCTGAGCTATCTCCAGGCACTACATTAAGTATTTTTGAGGAAGACATTTCAGCAGAAAATGACAGATTCAGTGCTTACCACCTGTAGAACAGGAGACTAGAAGATCATCTTCCGAGAGGGAGAAGCTATCAGTCATTGTCAGACCTGGAGAGGACAACCCTTGCTGCCTCCCATCTTAGGTCAGGAACTTCCAGGAAGGAGGCAAGAATGGAACTCTATGATAGAGGCTGAGGTGATCTCACCTGATTTATTTCATTTAGTCCTTGGGTAGCTCTTGCAGTGTCCCCATCACTGGTCATGGACCCTACCTTTCATTATAGGCAGGGATGCGCTCTACAGGGCCTCCTGAGTCTGGCACATGACTCTCCCAGAACACTGCCTGCTTCTTTCTCTAACCCCCAGCTCCTCTTTCACAGTTTCTTTCAAGGCCAGAAGTTCTGTATTACCTCTCCCAGCTGTTATGCCTGGGCTGAGAACAGAGATGCCAGCTGCTGGATCAATTCTTGTCCTCTAGAGCCATGAACACCAGATGCCTTAGGGGTAACTTTCATCTAGGGCTCTATTTGACAAGGTGGATCCAGGTCCTAACACACACTACCACTTTCTATCACCATCTGCCCTCCCGGATTTGACAGTACCCAATGGTTGCCCTGTTTCCACTTCTGATCCCTATAATTCAGTGCCCATTCATCTGTTATTTGACTTGATCGTGCCAACCATGCATCAGAAAGCCCATTGCTTTTCCTCTGCATTCTGATTAAAAGCTTAGATCCCTGTCACTTGCTTTAGCAACTGCTGTATAGTCTGTTCCTTGGCTACTTTTCTGGCCTATCGTCCATGCCACACTTTTTCTCATCTGCTGAGCCTGCACTGGTTTTCCTTCCCAAAGCACACCATGTGCATGCCTGTCCAAGGGATACTGGATATTCATTTCTTCTGTCTTCAGCTCTCTTCTGCCATGCACAGATCACTTGGATCTCTGGGTAGATCAATGTCAGAGTAAACTCCCTCGATCACTGGACCGAAAGTCAGACCTTGTCCATAACACTATCTCATACCTTAGCTTTACCCATCTCATTACTGATAACACATTACCTGTAGAGAGAGGAAGGAAGATAAAAGATTTGGAAAACAGGGAGGGAGAGAGATTCAGGAATATGTGAATGGATGGCTAGATGGCTGAATGGGTACATAGATATATAGATGCATGGATACACATGTGGACAGACAAATGGATGGGTATATGGATAGAGGAGCTGATGAATACATGGGTAGATGGATGATGAATGGGTGAGTTGATGGGAGATGGATAAATGGATAGAATTCTAGATGACTGGGCACATGGATGTGAGAATGAATATCTGGCTTGCTGGGTGGATGGAAGCACAGATGGGTGGGTTTCATTTCTCACTATAATATAAACTTCATAAGGGCAGCATTTTTCACATGTTTTTTTCACAAGTGTTTTAGTTTTCAAAATGTTGGTACCAATTTAAACATTTGGAAGCACTTTTGAGCAAATTACTAATTCGTACAAATTAATAATCTTCATATCAATCTTTGCTCTCTTCCGTTCACTCAAGCTTTGTAATGGGACAGAGAAGACGACAAGATTAAAGGTCTCTCTTATTGTTTCTTCCACCTTGAGTTTTACAGAAACGATACTTGTCACCACTATAGGAGACATCTAGATAAATTATAGCAGTTTCAGGAATCTTAGGCCTGAGTGGGGAGAAAAGAGCCTGCATCTCTAAAGACAAAGCAGGTGCATAGCTGCCTAGAAGTGTCAGGGAGGGTAGCAATGAAGTGCAACAAGAGAGCACCTCAGTGTGGAATGGATTTCCTAGCCTTGGAGAATGGATGCTTCTAGAACGTAACTGAGAGTGACATCAAAACAGATAAATGGAGTTGGGAGTCACAATGACGAGGACTGTGAAAAACAAAGATACCTCTTTCTTACACCCTTGAGTTTGGAGCCTGATCCATCCTCTCTAACTAAAGAACAAGATGATCCCCAGGGGAACAGACCATCTGTCCTCATTTTCTTTCCATTTCTGTGGTAAACACCACGACAAAAAGCAATTTAGAGAGAGGAAGGAAGATTTAATTTCATCCCATATTTCCAAGTCACAGTTCATCACTAAGGGAAGTCAGGGCAGGAACCCAAGCAGGGACTGAAGCAGAAACCATGGAGGAAGGATGTTTACTGGCTCATGCTGAGAATCTTATACAGAGCCAGATACCCAGACAATGGTGCTGCTCACAGAGGGGCTGGGCCCTTCCACGTCAACCATCAGCCAAGATGATTTCTGACATGGCCACAGGCCAATGTAACAGAGGAAGTTCTTCAGTTGAGGTTAACCCCTAACAGGTGTGACCGTTTGACAATCAGGATTGACCGTCACATCGTCTTTCTAGAACATTCCAAAGAAACCAGCACTCTTATATTTCCTTGATAATCTAGTTGACTTATCCGAGGAAAGATATTATTCTAGAAAGATTGTAGGAGAAGATTCGGCAATAGAAAGTCAAGAGTCACAAATGTCCTCCCTTCTAAGATTCATCTTCTTAATGCTGAGACATTAACATAAGTCCATGTGCTCAGAAGAAGTATCAGGGGATGAGGGAGGGAGACAACATTTTGAGTCAGCCTCGAGGGATGAACTTGGCTAAGTCACTTAAGTCCCTGGGCCTCAGTTTAGAAATATGTAAGGAAGGGTAATTGTGAAATTGTGAAATTTGGTGAAAAGAATTGACCCTCTCTTTGTGGGTCACAATTGTGGCTGTAGATATTTAATATGTTCTATGTGAACTTCATGACATGAATTAGCTGTGAATTTAGCAGGAAACATAAGCCAAGAGTTGCCCAGTGACAACATGAAGCAAGCTTCTTTAAGCATCGATTTAGAGTCCTGAGGGCAACTCCAAGGATGCTCCCAAAGACCAGGTCTAAATAATCAGAATCATCGAGAGAATACACTCAACGGTGGCCAGCATGAGAAAAGGCCAAGACTCCATGTTCAGTATTGATTAGAGCATCACATGAAGTTACCCACAGTAGTAGAAGAGCAACTTGAGTGAATGATATGGACCAGACAGGTGAATCATGAAATGGCATCCCTGTCACACCAACTATTGCACTGGTTAACGTTGACTGTTAATTTGACACAAGTTAACTACAATTACCTGAGAAGAGGGTCTCAGTGACATCAGGCTGACCCATGTGTGTCTGTAGGAGATTATATCAATACAGTTAACTGACATGGGAAGACTTGGAAGACTCAGCCCATTGTGGGCAGCACCATTCCTTAGACAGGAAATCCTGACCTGTATAAAAGTGACAAAATCAAGCTAAGCACAAGCAAGCATGCATGAATTCAGTTCTCTTTGCCTCCTGACTGTGGATATGACCACCTCTTTGAAGTTCCTGCCTTGACTTCCTTCCTATGATGGTCTGTAACCTGAAACTATGAGATCATAAGAAACCCTTTTTATCCCATAAGTTGCTTTGGGGCATGGTATTTTATCAGAGGAACAGAAACGAAACCAGAACCCCATGCTGTCATATATGACAGACGATCCTTGCTTTTGTGAAGTAGTATTCCATTTTTCTTCGCCCATTTCCTGATGAATGCTTGAGCTTCTTTCTGAACCTTGGCTACCTGGCTGCATAAACTGGTCACTTTCAGGTACTCATTTCACGTCCCTCAAGAAGTGGGATGCTGCCACTGTATCGCCAATTTATTTTCATTGTGAGTATTTTCCATGAATATATGGGACAAAAGGGCATCACCAAGACTTTCCTCCCAAACTAATGCAGATAAAAATCTTTGGGTATGTAACAATTTCGCCAGATTTAAATAAATATCACTAAAAATGCTGTCTGAAGTAAAGTCTAAACGAAAGAAATATGGGCCACAGCATTTGTGTCTCTTTTATACTTTTTCATATTTATTAAATGTTGATAACAAACATCACACAAGACCTTCTTGTTGGAGAGATGAGAACATAAGAATTCTCACACTTGGAAAAAAAATGCCTGTCAGGAAGAGGGCAAACAGACCTAGCATGCAGCACAGTTTATCTTAGCTCGTAAGTTCAGAAAAGAAATATTCAAGACCACCAAGCATGAGTGCAATAGTGAGCTAAGGGGAGTTTCTCCTCAGAGTCTCAAACTAGAAACCGCCTGCATAATCTTCAAAGGGATGCGTTCATGACATCTGATGTGTTTGCATGACGGATGCCAACGATGATATCCAGAACAGTTTAGATTTTTCTAGTACTTAGAAAAACGTTGATGAACATTCAAAGTAGAATGAACACACACACACACACACACACACACACACACACACACACACACACACACACACAGAATATAACAGAATAAGTAGAACAAATTTTAAATTAAAGTAGACCAGCATATTTTATGCTTGCATGATAGAAAGTTAACAAAAGGGAAGAGGTGTTTGGATGACAGATACCAAGAGCAATGTCCCACCACTTTGGAGATGAGTTTCACTGACATTAGTTTGGTGAAAAGAATTGAGAAAACAGTATCGCTCTCCCCCGCCCGCCCCCATGGCTTTATTCACATGGAGTCTGGTCCAGGAAGCCCCAGCCTGTCTGTGTCTGTAAAGAACAGAGTGATTCTCCTCCTTTGGATGACTGAGAATGGGCAAGCAGAGATAATAAGACACTTTTCAGGAAAGTTTCCATGTCTACATCTGGCTGGTGGATGCCTACAGGAAGGATATAGGAATTTGACCGTCATCTACTTCAGGCTTTTATATTGTCCTCATGTAACTAACTCAGTGGGAATTGACTGTTAAATATCCTTACACCACCAGTGAGATATTAGAAGGAGAGAAACCGTGGTATAGAGGAGAGCAGAGTGGCGGGGTCACTGGGTCATCAGGTCATGGAGCCTGTCTCCAGCATAGCATGTAGAGTCTCGCTTGAATATCCTGTGGCCAGCCAGGACTTCCTCCTTCTAGAGTTATAGATCTGATGCTCAGCATGGGATCCTGAGCTGCACACTCTCTGCAGGGGTTCCTTAAATACACTATCTACAGAAAGTTAGGTAGAGAGGAAACTGAGGCTGGCTGTGAGGTCCAGGAATGGCCGAATCAATGAGGATTAAGGCGAAATATCCCAAACTGGAAATGCACAAGAGGAAATAAGTTTCCCTTTGACAGCTAAGTTCTGTGAGTTCTGGAAGACAGTGAGAACACTGCTGTTTGGGCTGAAAGCCTCATCTGGTGGCCAGCAAATCTACCCCAGGTAATCCAGTTGAGGATTGGGTGGATGCCCAGTTTTTCCGAGTGAGTCAGGGATTTTTTTTCCCCCAATGCTAACTTAGGCTCTGGAGTTCTCAGTGAGTCAATATTTCTAAAGGGTAGCTTAACCCCCGTTTGCAGCACATAGCAAATTAATGCACAAATATTAATTTCTTCGCCTTTTCTCTTTGCCCACTTTATGTATGAAAGTATAGGCTAATTTTTTATTATATTAAAATATCTTATTAAAGTAAAAAATTAATTTTAATATTTGTTCTATTCTTTCTCAAGTGTGTGTGTGTGTGTGTGTGTGTGTTTCTACTTTGAATCCTCAGTAAACAGTTTTCCAGATATTAGAATAATTTAAAGTGTAGTGAATTGTACTACTTTTTAAAATGCATTCTGGTCCCCTTTGGGATGCGTAGACTATGTGTTGCTATTTATTAACTTCAGGCTAGGGGAGGTGGCCTACATTAGTGAACCTGTGAGATATGAGCCCATGAGCCAGATGTTTAAAGGATTATTGTGTCCTTCTAAGAAACAGCCAGGCATAGATAGAGTGGACCAAGAAAGGAGCAGCTCTGTCTCATGGAGCCTCAGGGAGAAGATGCCAGATACCAAGAGGAATGATATCAAGCTAGAATGCATTTCTTGCGTAGGCACTAGATTCAAGAGACACAATGATTGTGCAGTGTGTCATGGCCACGGAATATTTACACAGGTACAAATGTGGCCTCTTCCAAGCTTTGTGGTTTATGAGTAGAATAAGATTCTTATGTGTCCCAAGAAATCAAGGAGATGGCAAAGAGGTTGCTAACCTTCAAGGTGATAGATAACAAGATGTCTTGATACTGCAGAGGATCCTGTATGGATCTGTAGACGAAGCCTCTGGTAGATTTGATTCAGGCAGTGGTTGTCTGTTGGCTTCATGATGGTTAGGCCCAGGGCCCCAGTACTCTCCTTTCAAATCTATGGCCCCTGCAAGACACCCAGGCTTGTAAGTAATGATGCAGACAGGGTGTGTGTAACTTGATTACATACTGAGCATTCAACTAGCAGAAAGGAAACAAAGTATGATGTGGGCCTTCCCTGTACTTGGCTGCCATGGCTGTTTGGTCAGACTTGTATCAACAGTGGCTTCTCATCTTCAATGTCTTCAACATCTTTGACTGACACGTCTGTGTTCTCAGTGGTACTGGGCAGAGTTCAGCTAGAAAGACAAGTTTCATTGGCATCATGCTAGTTTAGAAGTCATTAGATGTACGCTAAGATGTTCAAATGCTGTCTGTCGTTAAAGCAATCACAGAAACACCCCTCCTAGAGGTGTTGGTAGAACTGGGGAGCACAGTGGGATTGTCAAGGTGAAACATGGGGAATGCTGATCCATGGAGACAGTCTGGGAAGGACCAGCAGGGAGGATGGGTGTCTCCAGGCCAGAGACTGGCAGAGGCTGAACCCTGGTGGGAAGTGAAATCTTGAAAGGGTCTTGGTGGTGGAGATGCAAGATCAGGTGGAAAGAGGAAGGAAGATGATGAAGAGGAGGATGAGGAAGAAAGAGAAATAAAAGATGTGGAGAAAGACAAGAGAAAGAAAAAGAAAATGAGGAGAGAGAGAGAGAGAGAGCACGCGTGCCAACCTGGCACGGCTTTAGTTTCCCCCTCAAAATGACTGTGCGTTTTCTCTACTGACTATGTCTTCCCAGATGCCGAGGAACAAGAGACCCCAAGGAGGGCTTGCAGTGATCCAAGCAAGCCCTGTGATTTAGAGCTTAGTGGGGGAGGGCAGAATAAAGAAGGGTAGGTAGTGTGTGTGTGTATTCTGCAGGGCAGCTGGTACGGGCATTCCAGAAGGCTTTACGGTTCTGTGTGACAGTGCCACATTGAGGGGGAGGCATGTGGCTCTCCTAGTGTAATAATTAGGACCACCCAAGAACCCTCACTTGCCAAGGCATATAACACAAGCTAAAGGAGGAAGCTTTCTCCTTCCTCCATGTTGGGACCAACGTGAAATGAGTCCCAGGGACGCTCACTCACAGTCTTAAAGCTCAGGACAAATATGAACATACACTTTCCTAGTGGCAAATGTTTGGATCATGCGCCAACTTGGACAAGAGGTCAGAACAGAATCAGCAAAGGGGTCAAAAGCACATGTGTGACTGCAGGTCCCTCCATCATAAAACCTTGCTTCCTCCTGCCAGGCATCCATTGTCATTGACAAGGTCACTATCTCCAGAGGCGAGCAAGGACCTAACTACTTGGGGGACTAGGGGCGGTAAACCCACGGAAATTTCCCTGTCTGTAGTGAGTCTTTCTCCCCTGGCTGTGCTCCTCCATCCAAAGATAGTCAGTGCACTGCTGAAGCCTGGTACCTTGTAGCGGAGTAGTAATGTCCACCTGGACACTTGGGATCTAAGGCTCTCTGCTGACAATCCACCCTCTCCTCTACCCACTCTTTTCCCCCATGCTACTTCTCAAGATAGCATCCTAAGCTTCCTCTATACACATTTCCACCACAGAGTAACTTCCTGGGAGCCCCTCCCTGAAGGTAAGGGTGCCAGTTCCTAATGAGATTCCCAAGGTGAGCTGCCTCTAGCTGAACTCACCTCAAGGTCTGAGCCATTTGTGGGACCCACCGAACCATTCAGCCCTGTTCGGATATCATCAAAAACTGCTTTATATACATTTAAATCTAAGGATAAATATGAGATCAAGCTGTGTGGTGAGTGATGGTGACTCATGCCAAGGATTCCACTCAAGGGTGTCCAGGACACCACTCATTGCCAACCCCCCACCAGTGGCCCGCCCATTCTCACTCCAGATCTGAACAACCCCCCATCCCCATGTTTTACCTCTCTTTATCCCTTCTTCCCACACTCCCTTATCTGGCCTTCTTCCTTCTCCTCCAAGCAGATGAAAGTCATTATTGCCTGATTGTATTGCATCAGGGTTACTGCTTAGGACCTCTAATCACCCCAAGGAGGGCCAGTTTCTCTCCTCTCCACTCCATGCCTTCCTCCTTGAATTAAAGAAGAGCCTCCAACCCAGCCTGTCCACAAGATAGCTTGCAATTTCATCATGTGACTTCAGTGATCTTAATCAGACTGTCTATAATTTTTAAAATATTTAAATGAACTCTGGTAATTTTATGCAATTTATTTCGATCACATTCAGGCCCACCTTCTCCACACAATCCCTTCCATTTCTACCTCCTTGTCCCCAATTCCATTTCCCTTAAAAGTTTTTAATAACCTATGTACTCTAATGCCAACCCCATATTCTCAGGGGTGCAGGCCATCCACTGGAACGTGGTGAATCTGCTAGGAGCTACAACCTTTAAAAAAACTGATTCTTTCTCCCCATAAGCCATGAACTGTTCACAGCCCCTTGATTAAGGGTGAGGACTCCTGAAACCCCTCCCATTCCATGCTAGGATGTTGACTGGCTAGATCTTGGGCAGGCAACTGTAGCTGATATCAGTTCATGAGTAAAGTGGGCCTGTCATATCCTTAAGACACACCTTTGCTCTGATCTTCTCTGACTGCTGACTCTTATAATCTTTCTATTCCCTCTTCCTCGAAGCTCCGTGACATTCAGGATGAGATATAGATATTTCAATTGTAGCTGAGGGCTTCAATGACTATTATCTGTTCTTTGACCATTTGTGATTTTCTGCATTAAACACTGCCCGCTACACAAAGAAATTGCTCTGATGAGGTCTAAGAGCATCATAATTCTATGGGTCCAGAGATTTGATCTTAAAAGACCATTTGATACTGTGTCTATTTGTCAGAATAGTAGTAGTAGGGTTACTTTGGGGCCTGAGAACTCCCCAACTATTTGTTCTTGGTCAGATGTATAGCACCAGGCAAGTGTGACAGGTCTTAAATTCATTCAGTCAGAAAGTGGTTTCTTACAACCACATCACCCTTGTGCCACAGTAGCAACGTGAGCCAGCGCATGTGGGACTGTCTACGTAGACTTTGGAGGCCAATGTTTTCAGCATCAACTTTTCACTGTTTGCCTCTTCCCTACTTCCCAGATGCCTAATGACATCACAAAGTCACTACATCTAGCTGGAGAAACTTCCTCTGGATTCCTTCTCTCTGCACATGCCTCAAGATGGACACACTCACCTAGGAATGCAGCTTCTTCTCATTCATCCCTCACACCCAGGAATGCAGAGCGTCTCTACACCACACTGATGTGTAGCTATTGTCCTGCTCCTCTCTAGTGCCCCACAGAACCCTATACTAGGTCTTCTCTGCTGAGTCTCACACAGAAACAGGTCTTGGATGCTGTGGATTTTATAGTATTAATGAAGAATATGATGTCCCAGACCTAATGAAAAAAACTGTACGTAAAACAGGCAAGATCCACGCCCTGTGGGGACATGAAGACTTTGCCACAATTCCATCACCTTTACTCACTGACATCCCCCCTCTCCCTCTCCCTCCAACCTCCCCCTCCGCTCCAGCCTCCTGAGTGATGGCATAAATGAAAACATTCACAACATAATAGCATCTCAGGTCATAGAGAAGACACAAAGCTTATTTAAAATGGAAGATTAAATGCCTTCGTTAATGATACATTTGAAGCTTGTGTTTTCGCAGTTTCTTCTGTTCCTTGAAGGAGGGGGGGTCAGGGTGGAGACTTCTTACTTGGAGCCGCAGCTGTACCAGCCGGGTTTTAATAAACGTGCCTGGCTGCGAGACTCGGCTGCACTCGCCATCTTGGGGAAGTCCCAGGTTACTGAACTTATGGTTATTGACAGTGGTCCCCAAGCGGACAGCACTCACCATCTTTCACGTACCACGTCAGGTCCAGAGTAAGCTGTTCTCACCCTAGTGATGGCTGGTATCCCACAAGCACAAAGCACCTGTTCTTGCCCTTCTCACCCCTCTTCCTCTGAGGCCATCAAAGTGTGTTAGGAAGTTAGTGCCTAGTTGCAGGCTCTGAGGGCACGGGACTAGGGATGCAGCTCAATAGTAGGATTCAGGAAGCCCTGAAGGTTCGCTCCCCAACATGAACCAGGAGTATTGGTGTCTGCCTATAATCCCAGCACTCAGGTGATGAGGGCAGAAGGATGAGGAATTCAAGGTCATTCTCAGCTAGAGAGTTTGAGGCCAGTATGGGCTACATGGGATCCTGCCTCAGAAAAGACAAACGGGAGAATAAGCACTGATACTTTCATTCGGCAGTATTTTATTTCTTTTATTGGAGGAAGTTCTATCTGAGATACTTTCTAACTCATCTAGTACCCTGCTCCAGCTCAAGATACCAGCTCTAATGCGCAAACACCATAACTGATTAAACACACTTTCTTTCTTTACTTAAATCCAAAACCTCATTGTGAAAGGATGCTTTATTGCCTGGCTGTTAAGCGCAAACGGGTACCACTTGTAATCAACAGAAGGCAGCTATAAACATGCAGGAGGAGAAGGAAGCCTCGCTGCTGATTCCATCCACACCCCATTGCCCGCCAAAGGGTCTGTGTTTAGACGTGTACAAAAATGGCACAGGCAAACAACACAGTTGGAAGAGACACCCTGGCATGAGCAGCCTTTCTCCTTGAGACAAGATGGCAACAGAAGTCCAAAATGAAACTTCCTCTGCAGAGAGGGTCATCATTGCAGTCTGGGGAGATGGTTCAGTGGTTAGAGAGCATGCCATGTGAGCCCAAAGAGTGGAATTCAAATCCCCAGTTACAGAGGGGTGCAACACCCCACCCCTGCAATTCCAGCCTTGGAAGACAGAGACAGGGGATCTCCAGAGCAAGCAAGCTAGCAAGACGAGCCATATAGGTGAGCTCTGGGTTTGATTGAGAGACCCTGATTCGGGGAATAAGGTAGAAGAAGGATAAGAGTGAGTACTGACATCAACCTCAGGTTTCCTTACAAATGTGCTTACAAGTGCAAAACCACAGATACTCACACGTACATTTTTACAAAATGTAAAAAGAAAGAGATGGAATTTGCTGCCCTTTGCAAATGCTAGCTTGCTGCCTTTGGGGGCCACTGGGGTGAACAGACTTTCCTGCATACATAATGCCATAAATGTATGGGTATTTCTCAACAGAAACACCCCCCTCCCTCATATATATATGTATATATATATATATATATATATATGTGTGTGTGTGTGTGTGTGTGTGTGTGTGTGTGTGAGAGAGAGAGAGAGAGAGAGAGAGAGAGAGAGAGAGAGAGAGAGAGAGAGAGAGAGAGATGTGTGTGCTCCTGTGTGCAGGTGTGTGGGTGCCAGGGCCTATGTGTTACAGTCTGTAGACAACCTGGGGTATTGGTCCTCAGCTTCCACCATATTTGATATAGCATATCTTCTTTGCTATTTATTCCCACATATGACGGTCTAGCTGGTCCTTGAGCCTCCAGAGAACCTCTGTCTCGTCTGTCTCCCATGTTGCCATTGGCGTTCTGGGATTACAGATTCATTCTATTGCTCACAGTTTTGCATGAACTCTGGCCCTCACACTTGTATAACAAGTGCACCACACACTGGACCATATCCCCGGCCCCTGAAGCAACACCCCCTTTAGAAACAGAAGAACATGCTATTTGCAGAAAGCATGATACTCAGTGTATTGACAGTAGCTCTGGCCACAGAGATGGGATGTGTGAGTTGGTTTGAGCTATCAGAACTCCTCAGCTCACTGGCACTGCCTCCAGATGTGAACTGCAGCAATTAGAAGTTACCTGAACTCTTTCTAAGTTCCTCCTGAGTGCTAGAAAATGGGCTTATTTGCTTCTTATGCCCTGAACCTCACAAGTGCTTTATGTATCTGTATCTTTTAAAGGGTACCCTTTCCAGGCTTTCCACAGCAAGGTGGAAGCATCCCCCAGTCAACCTTGGTATTTTGATGCTGTACAGAGGGTTTCCATTCACGGCCATCAGAAAAGCCCACCAGAACACAGATGAGCACCAACCACTTCTCTGGTAAGCAGTCATCACTGTAGAAGCTAAAACTCAGACTCGCTGAGCTGAGACCCACTTGGCAGAGCTGAGCATCTCATGTGAACTTCTGGCTGCCTATCTGGTATGGGCCGAGTGACAATTACAGCTACTATCTGCTTGGGTGACATCAGTATTAGGTAGCAAGCCCACTGAAACAAATCACGTAAATGAGTGACACGTTATAACAGGGCTGACCAGCACACTAAGAATGAGCAAGATACGTATACTTGACGACGTAAAGTGGGGTTGATTAAAGTGTCAAGAGTCGGAAGCCTCTCCACAGAGACATGCACATAGCGAAGCAAGTTTTGTGGAAGGAGGAGTCCAGTAAAAGCTCCTACAGGGCAGGTGTAGTGACTTCTTGATGCTGGCAGGGATCCAGGAAGGAAGGAAGAGGCGAAGCATGAACAATTGATGCTGGTAACATTCTCCTAGAACGACCATCCTGGAAAGTCCCACCTATACCATAAGACCATAAAGAGTGCTGAGGGATGACTTGGAGTGGCGTTGACTTAAGCTGCTGGAATGGCCAAGAGGGACAATGGAGATGAGAGAAGTACACGGCTTCCTGTCACGGGATGTGGGCAGGGAGGGGATGATGTATCTTGTGTCTGGCCTCCAAGGTCAGGCTAGAGAGATGGAGTGCAGTCTCTGAGATGCCATGTATTTGGACTGGTTCCTCCTGTCCTTCAAGACTCTGCTCCAGAAGTGTGATGGATGATCCCTCTTTCTCATCGCACTTGGTCCATTTTCCAGATCTGTGCAGATAATTATTAGAATTTTCCCAAGAAGAGGACACTATAATAGTGTTCACCTTGAGAAAAACTATAAATAAACAGCATGCCAAATGTCCAGATAAAGGCATGCTCCTTGGAACCGTAGCCAAGCCTGGCTTCAGCGGATGGAGAACCAGACCATTAAACTTGGTATGGAATTGGTCAGGTACACTCTAAGGCTCTTTCTGAGGAGGCTAGGGCTGCATCCCTCTGCGATGCTGTTCGCACCCACTGCTCTTTCCTTTACCAAATGCTGCCTTGAGTTTCTTGTGAATCTTAACTTCATCCAACCCTTCTGAGAAGCCGAAATCATATGACTATTGGCTGCAGCATGCTTTCCTCAGGGACTTTATGACTGAGGGCCGTCTTCCAGTGAAGAAAAATTAAATGTGACAGTAAGAAGCCCATAGCAGCAGGGACTGCTCAGTTAGTCAAGTGTTTGCCATACAAGCACGAGAACCTGAGTGTGATTGCTCAAAAACTATGTACTTGAAATTCCACCACTGGGGAGGCAGAGACAGGCAGATGTCCCGGAGCTCACTGGCCAGTCAACCTATTCTATTTGGAGGGTTTTAGACAAGTGGCAGAACCCGAGAAAAGGTGACGAGCCCATCAGTAATGACACCCAAGGAGTCTACTACCATTAATCAATGACCGCACCTCCAGTTCCCATTACAAAGAATTTAATGACAACGTATGAAAAGTTGAAAGAACATGCAAAGAGAAAAAAAAATAGTTTTGGGGGGATGGAGGACTGTCATCTATGAGAGCACCATATCATTGGGTGTTTAACTCCTTCCCATGGGAAGGACAGGGAGCAGGCACAGGGAACAGAGGCAGAAGCATGTTGGTTAAGGAAATACTGTGCATCCTGGAAGCCTAATAGACAGTGGAGCTTGAAGAGAAGAGAGGAGAATCAGTAGACAGGGCTGTAGACCAGTCAGAAAGGCATTGACTAGTCTGAACAACAGACAGAACTGTGTTCTCCAGGGAGCTGAGAGTCAACAACTTTAGTACAGGCACACACTGACTTTGTTGTTTTAAGGGATGATCTTCCTGTGTAGGATGGACCTTAGAGGAGAAGCAGGAGGTGGGGGAAGGGTTCTTTGCCAGGCTACTACAATAATTCGGGTAAAAGCTGATGCCAGCAGAGCAGAAGTCAGCAGGCTAAACGCCTGAGGAGCAGACAGACCTGCTCGTCATTGAAATCAAAGATGGTAACAGAAATGGAAAGCAAAGGCTTTGGCCCGAAAGACCCGATATTAGAGCTTAATGCTGCCGCTTCCTAACTCTGCATTTCCCTGTCATCAGACTTGCCAGCACTGCTTTCTCACTATAAACTAGAGATGATTTAAATGACTTTCTTGAAACTATATGGAGGGGTAGATAAGATAACACACAAACACTCATAAGCAGAGTCCTAATGCATACTGACCACTCAGCAAACAATATCTGTGGCTTCCCTGACATGACTTCTGTTGTCCTTAATAAGATAGAGGTGACAGGCCTCTCAGTCCTCCATCCTAAGTACTTAATTGATTTTCTGGCTGAAGATGAACCACCCCTAAGCCCATACCTTGTCCTTTCCTTCCCATCTTGACATCTAGTACCTTCCAGATTCTTCAAACAGAAAGGGACCTGGCTTCTCCATAGCTCTGTTGTCACAGCTGAAACTCAAGAAATTTCTTTACCAAATTAGAAGCCTGTCTGTTCCTGAAGTATGACATAGATAAACCATCAAACATTCCCTTTCATTTAAAAAAGACTTACTTACTCATGTTTCATTTAGGTGAATGTGTGTGTTCATGAATGATGTTTACCAGCAAGGTGCCCTTAGGAGGCAATAGATGGCTTGGATCTCCTGGAACTGGTTACTGGTGGTTGTGAGCGTCCATGTAGGTGCTGGGAACCAAATCCAGGACCTCTTCAAGAACTGTATGTACTCTTACTCACTGAGCCATCTCTCCAGGCCCACAACATCCTTATAAAAACATTAGCTAATAGAGCCCTCATTATCTTCTTTATCTTCTCTCTTTAACAAGAAATAACCTAAGGATTTGTTAGTCCCAAATGCCCTTTCTGCCCCCACCCAATGGACCATGCCAAATCAACTTTTTCTTCCATAAACCTTATCTTCAGGGGAATCCTTATTTATTTTCTGGGTTGGTTTGAGGCCACCTTCCTGCAGGCACACAGTGCTCACAGGACACAGGATGATATTCATTTTTCTCCTTGTCCTTCCAGATCTGGAGAGATGGTAGCAACCGTCACTGTAGCCTCATTAGACCTCCTGCCCACACTATAAACAGTCCCTCTCTGACACTGCTTTCTGTCCCTTGGTCTCCAGCTTATTCGATGGATACAATAACAAGGCCTGGGGCAGAATCTCAGCCAGTCTGCCAACCTTTGGACCCATCATATTCCTTTTCACAGCAATGGATAAGGGAAGAATAAAGAATGATAGTGTGGGTGTATGTGGGGCTAGTGTTTACCTGCGTCTGTGTGGGCAGAGAGATCTATTTTGTTAGATGAAGTTGGTGCCCAGTGATAATGAGCAAGACAGGAGACGCAAGAGAAATCATTACAATTTGCAGTATTTTCTGTGAAAAGTGTCTCTGAAATGGTTTAATCAGACACATCTGATAAGGATGATGGCATGGTAAGATTCCAGGAATCATTCAGAGGGAGAGAAGTAGACCCAAGGCAGCTGCTAACCTTCCAGCCAGGACTCAGCCAGAGCAGGAAATCTGGGATGGGATGCACAGGAGGGCTCTGATGAAGCCCCTGGCAGGTACTAATGGCATCCCTAGGCAGGCTGATGACCCCTGGCATTCAAGAAATGCCTTGGAAGGTAGGAATCTGCTTTCTGGTTCTTTCTTTTAATTGTATGTGTTTGGGTGTTTAGTCTGTACACCACCTGTGTGTTTTGTCTGTGGAGGCCAGAAGAGGAGGTCAGATCCCCTGAAACTGGAGTCAGCACCATTTGATTATGGTTGGAGATGCCATGTGGGTGCTGGGAATTGAACCTGGGTCTTCTGCAAAAAGCAACAAGTACTCCTAACCATGGAGCTACCTCTCCCGTTCCTGATCTCTATGTCTGGCACAGCTTCTCAGGGTAGAGAAGAGAGGGAAGGGGGACAGCCAGCTCAGAAGGGCGTCTGAAATCCACAGAATCTTGGTGACAATGGGAGGGGTCTCAAACACCTCAGACTGTACTTTATCTGATGTACAGAAAATATTTTTTTTTTCCTCAATGACTCAGAAAGATTCCAAGGCTACTACGTGATGACCTGGCTCGGGTTGTCACATGCTTCTTGAATGAGCACACTGAATTCTGTCGGGTAGGTTATAATGGCAGCAGCAACACTCCACACATGCTCCCTGAAGGTCTCCATGACTTTCCTTGCCTTGGCTCACAGCAAGCCATGCTTAATGACAGTTCTGGGACAGCAGCCCTGCAGGCCACCTAGAATGATGGCATGCCAAGGCCTGGAAGCTTTCAGGTTTTTCTTTTTTTTTCTTTTTTTTTTTTTAAGGCTGCTTCCTGCAGTCAAAATTCAAGACAGCATCCGTTTTGTTAAGCAGCCATGTTCAGCTCAGTCTTAGGCCTTCCCACAATGCTGTCTTTGAATGCTCTTAAGAATTCCTCAAGGAGTCTCAGCTGTTTATCTTTTGGAAGGCTACTGAGTTGGGAAAGCCCTTGCCAGGGGCTATCCAGGGTGCTGACCCTGGTGGGCAAGTAGAGAACAGTGTCTTTCCCCTGAGCAGGCAGAGGGAAAGTCTTTCCTTTGTACCTGGCAACTACCCTTTAAACAAGAAGAAGGACATTAAATGTGCCCTAGGGGATGGCCACAGGTACAGGCAGTCTTCCTGGATTCTTTAAATACGTGAATATTTTGTGTTTGGAAAAGAGGCTCTTCAAAGATTCTGAAAAGCAAACATTTTCTTAAGTCTACAACCCTCATATCTTTTGACCTCCTGTATAAATCTAATTAGAAAGTAAAAAAAAAAAAAATACTGGTTTTGGTTGTATCCACAAGTTACTAAGCGCACATGACACTTAAGCATTGCCAATCCCCTGCAAGCATTATTGGGTAGATTTGTGGTAAAGCCGTACGAGGATTTTGTGTTTGGATGGGCAGAAGTGGATGGAGCAGGAATAAAATGGCCAATGAAAGAACTCACTTTGCTTTATGGGTCTGTTACGGGAAGAACACTCCTAGAACTTCTGTAGACTCTAATCACTGGAAACGACTCACGCCTGGCAGGAGACTGGGCTACCAGCAAATATCACAACACAGCCAGGCTGTAAGCAAGATGAGCTCATAGGAGCTCTGGCCATGGTAAATTGTGCCAGCATCGCCAAATGCCTACTGGACCTTCAGTGCCTTCTGACATCTCTACCTTCATTACTCCCAACTTCCATGGGTTCTTCAAACCTTGGTTGCCCGAATTAAGCTTCATTTTTTTTCTTTTGAATATCTTATATTTATTCTTTAAAATGTCATATAGGCATCTTGGCCAAACCCATCCCCACCTCCCTCCTCCTATGCCCCAGACATCCTCCCAGCACATCCCTTCCACCTTTATAATCTCTTCTTTGTCTTTTTGTAACCCACTGAGTTCAATCAGTGATTTCTGTTAGAATATTGACTGATCTTGTTGACACGGTCCTGGGCAGGTGACCATAACTGCGCTGAGTTTGTGAGTGTATCGGCTGTGTCACAGCCAGAAGACAGCATTTCACAGTTCTCTTCCCCATTCTCAACCCAGTTCTTACATTCTTTCCACCACAATGTTCCCTGAGCCTTGATAATGGAGGGGTGATATAGACATCCCATTGTGAGTTGAGCCTTCTACAGCTACTCGTTCTTGGCATGTTGACCAATTATGAGTCTCTGCACTGTAGCCCATTGCAGAGAAGCTTTTTTTCTGCATACGGAATATAATTTCTCTCATGGAAATTGTACAATTTTATTTAATTTTCTTGAAACATGCCCTTATTATATAACCCTGGTTGCCCTTGAACTCTTTACATGGACACAGACTATCCTCAAACTCACATCGATCTGCCTGTCTCTGCCTTTCAAGTGCTGGGATTAAAGGCATGTGTCACCATGCCCCAGTGATCTACATACTAATTTTTTGTTTGTTTCTATCCTTATTTCCACCTCCACACTGGAGACTGTAAAACAGGGAGGAACCCTTCCCTGGGAACAGGAACTCACATTGCCCAGGCCTGAGTGGCAACCATAGATACCACTGGCTCCTTTGCAATGCTAACACTGGCTGTGTTGTGAGCCTACGTGAGGTGCCGACTACTTCATCACATCATTTCCTTGTCTGGAAAGCAGCCCCTAAACTGAAATTATAACCTCTGGCTGAACAGAAACTATAGATTCTACAGCTTGCACACAGCAGTTCTGAGGGCTAGGAAGCTGGCTCAGAAGTTAAGGGCATGGACTGCTCCTGCAGAGGCCTATAGTTCAGTTTCCAGCATCCAGACTAAACAGCTAATAAGTGCCTGTCACTTCAGCTCTGGAGGCTATTATACCTGTGGCCTCCAAATGCACCTCATGCATTCTTATGTACATGCCTATAGACAGACAGACACACACACACACACACACACACACACATACAAACAAACATTTAAAAATAATATTAAAACAATTCTAACAGGGTTTGGTTACATTTAGAAGATGCAAGCTGTTTTGTCCATTTTTGGTTTACTTCTTGGTTTCGTTCTGCTTTGGTTTTGTGAACTCCTGGAACAGTTGGCCCCCTTAACTTAGTTTCTTTCCTACATCTCGTGATTACAGTCATGTACCACTATACCCAGTAATCCTGGGTCTTATAAAGTTTCCCCTGAGACATCTGAGTATCACATCCATTGGCTGGGCATGGAGCTCTGCACAGCACATGCGCTCTCTGAGCTGGCTCAGGTGTTTACATGTGTGTGATCAGTCCCTGTGTGGTTACTTTAGACTGGAGAAGAAAACAAGAGAGCCACCCAGAAAAAGTCACGGGCTCACAGCATAATGATCCACCCTTTATCATCACTTAGAAATGACCAAGTGTAGATAAGCAATCCCTACTGCCAGAGATATAGAAATAGGAGAAACAGAGAACCTGAGGCAGAGGGAAGCTCTGCAGTGAATATGCATTAAGAGTTTCTTGTCCTGAGCACCACGCTGTCAATCACAGGATGGGAAGGGAAGGAGGTAAGAAATGCTGGGCAGACACACAGCCCTGGAAGAGTGACACAGGAGGGGTTAGATAGGAGCAGGCACAGGGATAAACAGACTGACATAACATGAACCCAAGAGCAGGAGGGGAGCCGGTCCTCATCTCCTGCTGGGCAGATTTTACACGCTGCAGTTGCGCTGCCAAACAAGATTTTAAATTGTATCCTACTTCTGAATTTTCATACTTGCAGGCTGGAAATAATACAGGGCTCTGGACAGTTTTATTACTGCCCTTGTAGAAGGAGCTGTTTCGATAGTGCCATGGTTAATAAATACTGCACGTGTACCCACTCTTAGCCCTGTTACCATGGTGGGGCTCTGAGCATAACACACCCAATTAATTTTACAATGACACTAAATATTCTTCTTGGTTAAACAGAAATTGCCTGCACAAACAAGGCCTGGCAATTATATTTTGGCCACCCTTGGGATATGGCAATAAAGAGTTACTTTGTCCAATTAATGATTTCAAATTGCTTGCAAGTGGGACCGTGGAAATGGGGGGGGGGCAGTCAAGCCACCAGGGATTAACCTATGAATTCGCAGTGAGTTCAGACAGATTCCAAAACTCGGTCTAAGGGATTGAATGGTGATGGACAAAACCACAGAGTGCCTGGGATAGAACTCTGCTTTTCTCTCTTACTAGATTCAGCAAGATAGAGAACTTAACAGATAGGCGCTTTGGAAAGCCACATGTCACCAGTTAGCCTTAGACAGTTGATACAATGTATATAATAGCTTAGTGCAGACGGCGTACAGTGCACACACAGTGAACACCATCATATTTGCACTCCTGTAAGTACAGAGATTATCATGCCACCGCCTTCTCCTCCTCCTCCTCCTCCTCCTCCTCCTCTTCTTCTTCATAAAGAACTCAAAAAAGTTAGTGTTGTGGGAAGGAGCTGACTGCAGGTAGCCATTTAAAGAGACCTTTCCTCCCCTCCCTGCTTCAATTCTTCATTCCTGTCTTTCAGCAGTGACTCACATAGCCAAGGCTGGTCTCTACTAAGTAGCCAAGGGTGATTCTGAACTTCTGATCCCCCTGTCTTCACCTCCTAGATGCTAGAATTACAACTCCAATGCGCCAACTTTGCTATTGGTTTGGCAGAAATGAAGATAGTCTAAAGAGATACTTGTCTCTCCAACTATTGAAACAATGAGCCCCCCTCAAATGGGAAGTTTCCAGGGGTCTTGTGCTGAGAGAAGGAAAAGGCACCAGCTTTGGGGAGTGGGTAACTTGTCTTCCAGAAAGGGATTTCACACAGTTGCAATAAATTGTCAGAGACCTTGCAGAAAGGGACAGAAGCCCACACAGTGATGGTTAATGATGGGATGGAACATACCCTGGTAGGACTGCTTAGATGTGCCCATCTTTGACCCTATAATTAAATTTCAGTCTCACTTTGAACCCCCCCCCAAATAAACTTGATTGTTTGGCTGGATCTCTTTGCCCTGCTTCCCAGTGTGACCAAAATAAATTAATCTCCCTTTCCCGATGATCCTATTAATGGGGTTTATAATTGGCTCGTTGAAGATGGGTGGCCAGACCTGCCTTGGGACACAGTTGTGAGATGAAACCCAGAGACCCATGGGAACTAGGCAAGCATCCAGCAACCGAGCTATAAGCCAGGCTCCACTTCTCCCTTTCACCTAGTCCTTCTTCATTTCTGTGCCTGTCATTCTTTGTCACACCTGTCATGAGTCATCTACTGCCTAGAAAATCCACATCTTATCAAATTCACTAACCATGCAGAAGATGTGTTCCCTCGTGATGCCCTGTCCCGTACAGTAGACCCTGGACAGTCTTTCAGCTATGACAAAATACTTGCCACCATCCCAGGCCCACCAATGTCACCCATCACTGTTCTTACACATTATTATAAACTTCAGATTTTTCCTTGAGGCTGATGGGAGTAAAAATTCATTTCCCCCTTTATCACTCAGCTCAGACTCCACCATCTCTGAGATGCCTGCTCAAACAGATACAGGGCTGCAAGAGCACAGAACAGTGTTCAGTGTGTACACTGAACTTCTTTCCTTTCCTTAGCGAGGAAGATACACACGGTATGTGCTTAATGAACATATGCTTTAATAAACATCTAGGAGTAAAATTTGAAACATGTACCCATAATTATAATTGTAAAAGGAAATATATACTGGCTATGTTCGGAGGAATAGAAGGGAACAGAATTTTTTTTTTTTTCCACAGACCTAACAAACAATCATTTGTTGGACATCTTGCCTGGGAATTTCGATGTTAGGTCTAGGCCCACCTACCTGCACCTGCGGATGGAACTCTGTCTTCAGGACACATCCCCGGCCCTCCATCCAAATGTCAATGTTTCAGTTTCTTCTCCCACATCTTCTACAAATTGAACTCCCACGGCTTACTGTATAGTAAGTCACTTCCAGGAAGCTCCAGTCTCCTCATTCCAGATGGAACCTCATTGGCTATGCTTGACTTACATGACTGTTCTCAGCCAAGCATCACATCCCAGTGGGCTACATGTTCTGATGGACCAGGCTGGGTTACGTATGTACCTGTCATAGACTTGTTACTGGGGCAGGATGGGGAAAATGCAGGCAACCCTCAGTGTGTAGCTTTTAGTAGAGGAAAGAAGGATGCTGGGATAACAGTACAAGTGTCCAATTTCAGAGCCTATGAGCAAAATGAGGCGGCATCACAGGTGAATGAATGACTGCTGAGCCTGAAGGGTCAAGGTTCTTTGATTTGATCTGAAAACCATGAAGAACTGAGCCGTGTGTGCGGGATTGGAAAAAAATGCAGCGTGCCAAGAAAGGGTCATCTTTACTAGAGTATACAGTGGGCTTGGTGTTTGGAAATATAGTAGAGTTCCAAGCTGCAGGAGCCAAGTTTGGCCAAGAAGGAAGAGGACCTTTGATACTCTCTCCCTGGGATGAAACGGGATAACAGCTGTGTTGCAGAAAGCCTGATTGGGAAGCCATGCATCACCCACACAGGCCAGCAGTCCTATTGCAGAAATCCCAACCAGGAAGCTGAAGGTCATCCATTCTGGGTGCTGTAGAGAGAGCAGCACTTTTGCTGGGAGATGAGGACAGTTTGGATGTCTCAAGAAAGAACACACATAATTCAGGGACAGCAACCAGCGATTTCAAATATTTATTGTCCCTTTGGATAGATCTCCACTTTAGCCACCTGCCTCTGTGGCTGCCATTTCTGAGATAAAGCAAAGACATTTAAAAAATTGTTTCTATAAAAAGAAACTTTCTATTACACATTTATTTATTGGGTATGCAATTGGCCACTCAGCTGTGTTTGTACCATTGCGTAGGTGAAGACGAAGGGGAGAGTGGGTTTTCTCCTTCCACTGTGAAGGTCCCAGGATTAAACTCAGGTCATCAGACTTGGCAGCAAGTTACCTGTACACACGGAGGCATCTCACTGGCCCCAGCAAAGAGGATTTCAAGGTCGGTCATCATAAGGTACTGAGTTTCTGTTGCTTGGTTTCTACCTTGGCTGGGCTTCTTCTCTTTTATAGAAATAAAGGCAGGAAGCATAGAAAGCAAGCCTCGTGGCTCCCTGAACACTGAGCTCCAGGGAAGCCAACTCCCACTATAGGTGGCCAACTCTTTTTGCAAGCCTTGGTGACTACAGATAATGAAGTCAGGAGAGAGCAGCCCTGAGCACCTTGCCAGCACACACATATCCACGCGGTACTCGTGGATCAGGAGACTTGGACGATAGTCAGGCCAGTGCCATTCAGCCCTCCACAGGTGGACAGTGAAACAGAAAAATCTAGTCCTCACATCTGGCCTCAGAGAGGCTCTGCCAGGCTGCTACTCAACAGAGAGCTCGGTTAAGGGGATTTTGTTTGTTTTAACCTCTGTGCACTTGCAAATCGAAAGCATTAGAAGTTAATCAAAAACACAAGTTGATATATAAATAATTCTGTATGTTTATCTCTGTGTTATACGTCTGGACAGCCACCCCAAGCAGCTGCTTCTCCACTCACACTTCATAAAACAATATTTTCCATAAAATATTTCATAAACGACTTCTCCCAGTGACCATGTATTTCTAAGTACCCCAAGCTAAGGGTACTGGCTGCGTTTTCTTTCGCTCACTCTTTACGATAAGATAAATCAATTCTAACGTTTTCCCTTTAAAATCTGGCCACTTCCAAATGGAAGCGGCTGGCTTTTCCTCTTCATGGTGCTCTCGTTTCATTCAATGTGGCTTCTCTGAAGGAAGCTCAAGTGACAAGGATGGGATGCTTCATAAATGTTCTCCCTTGGGCTGTGTTCCACGCCCACAACCCCCTGAGACAGCAGCAGCTGCCAGAAAACAAAACAAAACTTGCTCTCTCTAGCCTGATAAAGATAATTGGCCCCATAAAGAAACAAACTAACTAACTGAGTACCAAAGAGAGAGCCCGGCTCTGTATCCTGAAGGTATCACCGAATCTCTTCTGCCCAGACAGCAAGACAGCAGGTTCTTTTCCTTCTTCTGTCCATGGCACTTAAAACCAAGAGACCAAGATGTTTCTCTGGTTTTGGTTTTGTGCTTATTAGGCCTCACTTTGGATTCTTCAGGTCCCAGATCAATTAAAGCAAGGTCTGCTACATCATGCCAGTTCTCAGAGTAAGTTCTAGCTTATCAAAATACAAATTCTCCATCCTATGCACGAGTCTTCCCGCTATATCCCTCCTCGGATTATACAGGAGAACTCTGAAGTTGGCATACCACAGGGACACTGGCACATCCATGTTTTCTGCAACTCTTTTTGCAATAGCCCAGTTATAGAATCAACTCAGGTGCCCAGGTACAGGGAAGGGTAATATGGTAGTACGGTTAAAGTGTATGATACATTTGAGTGACAATGGTATTATGATTTGTACAATAAACAATCACTTTGCACAATAAATATGTACTAATAATTATTTGTAATTTCCCAGGGGTGCCCCAAATCTGTGCTTCAACCTGCTTTCTGGATGTTTGAAGACTATGTCAAACTCTAAAAGCCACTGATGCAGGTAAGAGGGAATGTAAAATCGGAAAGTCTTTAAGAGAATAGACCTTTCATTCCAGCTGTGACTCAAGCAATCACTGTGCACCTGCTACATTTGCCCCAAACACTGCATTCATCTGCCCCAAGGCCCCAGGAGTGAAGGTACTATTCAGCATGCCTGCCCTGGCATAGCTCTCCTTGTCTGTAACTCTGGAGCGGGTTTAGAATGCTTCTGAATTGTGACACAAAGCTTTCAATTACAAAGAGTCAAAGGCTTGCTTCCCACCTGGGCAATCAGGTGTAAGGAGGAAATAAGGTTTCAGAAAGCACAGTGGCAAACTTTGGCCAGTATGTCTACATCATTTCGGTGCTGTCCTTTGTTGTCTGTGAATAATCAAAGCTGCAGGTGTACCGCCAAAGTGGAGCCATGGGACACATTCCGCATTGTGCTACCTAGAAGCTTGGAACTGTAACCCCGGGGTGTCTGCTGGATACAAAGCCAACCTCTGTGAATGGCTTGCCCCCTGGCAGTATTTTGACCAGGGTCATGTTCCCTATCCTTCCTTTTATAAGACATGTTGAGTGGGAAAGGTATTGACTATGTAATTTTGAAGAGGGATGGAGTACTGCTGCCTCAGTCTGAATCTGGTATGTGACTCAAGCCTGGATATAAATGTGGACTGATATTAGAAAATCAATTGTTATTCCTAGGCAATCAAACAAACACCTTCTCCAGTGTCTCTACTGATAGCTCCCAAGGAGGGGCTATTGATCCTGGGGCCAAAGTTTTACTTTTGACTATAAAAGCAATTTGTTTGTAGCTTGGGATTCCAATCCCACGAGTACAAACCATTGTCTCTGACTAATGCTCATCATTATCAGGTTCCTCTGTGTGTGTGAGTGTGTGTGTGTGTGTGCGTGCGTGCGCGCGCGCACGCAATTTCTAATGACCCAAGAAGAGGGCATCTGTCTGATGTGGGTGCTAGGAACTGAACTCAGGTCCCATGGAAGAATAGGAAGAGCTCTTAATTGCTAAGCCACCTCTCTGGTCATTATCAGGACCTTTATGGCATAAGAAAGGGGAGGTGACTTTCTCCAGCTCATGATCAGATGCTCACTAGAGACGGAGCCCTAATCAGTGAGTGCAGAGGAACTATAGTTCCTGTTCATTCAGAACTGTTTCCAACTGTCATTACAAAGCAGCTCCTAAATAGAATTGTGACCCTAAATGGGCCATCCTCTTAGATACATGGCTGCGACCCTGAGTGGGTAAACCCCTCAGAAATGACAGTAAGACTGACTGGATCAGCCCCCTAAGATACATGGTTTTGACAAAGAGATGGTCAACTTCCCCAGATACATGGCCATGACTGTGAGTGGGTCAACTTGTTACAGAAATAGCTCTAATACTGAGTCAATCCCTTAGATAAACAACTATAATCTTGAGTGGGTCAATGACTATGAGATACATTAATACAACATTGAATGACTCAGCCTATTGGATACATGTTGTATAACACATCTGTACAAAGAACCGCTTAGCCAATGCTGGTCCATGAGTTCTGGTTGCTTGGGGGAATCCAACAGTGACATTTAAGCTTTAAAATGCATTTCTTGACAAAGTAGGCCATCCAATCTTACCTTCTTCTCTTAAAACTATTCTACTCTAGTACTATATGCCTGTATTAATTCACCAGTGTGCAGCTTAGGTATTTCTTAGATGCCAAGTAATCTCTTTAAAATTATATACATTTACTTCATTTATACACAGATGCCATGGCATATACAGAGGCTAAAGGACATCTTTCTTTTCTCTATCTCTCCCAACTCTCTCTCTCTCTCTCTCTCTCTCTCTCTCTCTCTCTCTCTCTCTCTCTCTCTCTCTCTCTCTCTCTCTCTCTCTCTCTCTCCCTCTCTCTCTAAGAAATAAGGTCAACCAGTTGTCTAGGCTAGACTAGTCTCTAATCACTCTGGGTAGGTAGTAAAGCCAACAGCTTCTTTGTCTTCCTAACTTTGGCTACAGTTAGACTCTTTCTTCTCTCCTCTCTCCTTCTACCATGTGGTTTCTGGAGATAAAACTAAAGTTATCAGGCTTTTCAGCAAGCACCTTCTCTGCTTGTGCCATCTTGTTGTCCCCTGAATAATGCTTTCTAAAAGCATCTACATTGTAGCAAGGTGCTTTGGGACTGATAGTCTCCAGGTGTATAGTAACAGTGTTACACTTTGATAGATGCCAGAATGCTTATAACCTCTCCTAAGACAGTGAATATCTCAACTGTGCAATACTTGCTCTGGGCCATGAGCAATGACTATGAGCATGCTCAATACTTCAGATATTTTATTTCACTTAGTCCTTACGTCAGCCCATCAATAGGATGATATGACAATAATCATGCTCTGTTTAGGGTTGCACATAGTAACACTTAGAGATCAATATTATTCACAGACCAACAGAGAAATTGATGGCGTCAAACAAGGTCCTGATACTGATGTGTGTAGACCTGTCTCCTTTATTAAGGGCTCAAGCTGCAAACTCTTGACCTCTGTCAGGATCCAGAGCTTGGCCTCTCATCATGCCCAGGGCAATAACAATGGCCTGTAGAGCACAGGTTAGGAGAGTTGACCTTCCTCGATGCATAAGGTGGGAGGGTGACTGGGGTGATTCTTAAGATCAACCTCAGGCCTCCAAATGCACGTGCACGCACATGTCCGCAAAACATAATATACACATACCATGCACACCCCAAAAACTGAAGAAAAGAGAAGAGCTTCTTTCCAAAAAGTATGTCCTCAATTTAGAGAAGATATGAAGAGCATTTAGTAAGGAGAGAAAAGGAAGATGATGTGGCCAGAGCTTAAAGACTGTAGTCGATTTTTATCTTAAACTAATTGGACCCACTGCCACCCCTTTAAAACAAAGATTCTGTTTTGACCTCTTTCATGTCTAAGACAAAACTCATAGATGACACAATTATCTGCATGCATAATGCAAAGGAAATATAATAACTCCTCATAATAAAGATGAAAAACTGGCGGAAAGAGTCATAATAAGACAGCATAGATTTTGATATGCAGATGAGCATGTCACTGCTCTGAAGAGACATAGCAAGGCAATCAAGGTCTTCTGCCATTCACAGAGCCAGGGGTGTGAGTCTGTGGGAACTGGTAGGGTTTTCTGGAACGCTGGACAATTGTTGAAACATCCATAAAAGATCAAATGCAGACTTTTTTCATTTAAAATCTATTTTTAACTACATGTAAGTGTGTGTGCATCTATGCATGAAAATATACACATTTTCCCACGGAGACCAAAAAAGGATGTCAGATCTTTAGTAGCCACAGAATTACAGGCAGCTATGAGCCACTTGACATGGGTGCTGGGAACCAAATTCGGATCCTTTGCAAAAAGAGCAAGTGGTCTTAACTGCTGGGCTACTTCTATAGCCTTTACCTTTCCTTGGTTTGCCCAATGGTTGGAGTCCTTAAAATTTTTCAGCTATAGTAAAGCTATGTTGACATACTTCTGACTTATGGATAAAATAAAGCTGAGTTTGTGAAGCAGCTATCTCTAGGTAACTTTTCATCCTTTGCCAGTTTCCTGTGAGGATATTTGGAGAATGGGTGGGGTACATGACAGCTTTCTCTGCTGACTGAATCTGTCCCTTATATCACAGGGCATTTAACGTTTCTGATCTCCAACCCATGAACCTCAACTGACACATCTGAGGAAGTCTGGGGAATGAAGAGAATGATCTTTGCCAATAAAGCGCCCCTAGATGGCGACCAGATTTGCATATCTACATGCATGCGTGTCTGTGGTGATATATTGTATATGAAATAAAGTTTGCCCGAAGATCAGAGGTCACAGAGTTAGTCATAGAAGTCAGGGAGTGGTGGCATGCACCTTCAATGCACTTGGAAGGCAGAGGCAGACATCCTTCTGGATCTCTGTGAGTTCAAAGGCCAAATACAGCCAGGCAGTGGAAGCAGTACTTGGGATCACCGTGGCTTGGCTTCCAATACAAACACACATGTCTTTAATCTCGGCACTAGGAAGTGATATTTCTAGGCAGAAAAAGATATATAAGGCAAGAGGAGACAGAACCCCCCCCCCTTCCAATTTGTCCCGTGTTTGCCTTTGCTTCCTTTATTCAGTCTGAGGATTCATGGAAACAGGATCATCCCCTTTTACCCCAAGGAGCTGACAAGGTGAAAAGTGGCTATGGCTTGTTCCTCTGTCTCTATAATCTTTTAGCATTTGCCCCAATATCTAGCTCCAGGATTTTATTAAGAGACGAATTAGGATTTGTACAACATGTGTCTGCATATGTCCATGTGTGTGCAGAATACTTTTGAAAATGTACGTGCCAACTCTTTTTTGTCATCATGGTGATAAGCAGCAGTGGTAGCAATCAAAATGAAGGACATAGGACACTCCCATGGTTTGCTCAATCGAGTGACCAAGGCTATACTTAAATATAACTATGGGTCCCTTAGACACATCCCTTATAACTCCTCGCAGGATATATCTCTCCTTGTGTGTTCCATACCTTGCTTAGGTGATAGTCACTTGGGTGTTGTGCTCGTGAGTTTTAAATGTCAACTTGCTACAGCTTAAAATCACCTAAGAAGACAATCAGCAATTGTCTTGATCAGTTTGGCCGGTGGGTACATCTGTCGGGGACCTGTCTTCATTGTCAAATGGTATAAGAGACAGCTAGGCCCATTGTGGGAGGCTCTGTTCCTCAGGCAGCAGGTGGATACTCTTAAGAGAGCAAGCAAGCAAGGATCCATTTATTTCTCTCTGCTCTTGACTGTGGATGTGATGTGATTGGCTGTTTGGGTTCCTGCCTTTATTTACCCTCAATTATGCGTAGTATTCTGGAACTCTAAGACAAATAATCCCTTTTCTTAGTAAGTCGGAATGTTTCAGCCCAGCAACAAAGATGAAAATAGAAAATGTGATTAGGACCCTGAACCAGGCCATTCTGTCTTGATTGCCAGCATGACTTAGGATTCATTAATGACACTTTCTATTTAGTTCCATGCTACAGTTAGCATATTCTCATTAGAAACAGTACATGCCTAACTTTGCCACATTAATATCCCGTGAGGCAGTTTTCAAGTTGAACCTACTAAATGACCATGGATGCTCCAACACAATTACAGGGAGACCAGGCTTGAGAAACTCAGACAAATACCATTACTTAAGACAAATAAGGAAAATTTAACCCAGCTTATATCTCAGTTACAAGGGAAACAAAGCTGGCATCCTCTTAAAAGCCTGATAACCAAAAACAAAACTTAAATCACCTTCTAAAGCCAGTATGAGCTGATTCTTCTAAAGCAACTACCTTATCTAAAATACCTAATAGCGGCAACCAATCACTATTAAGGATGGACAACTTCCATGTGTTGTCTGATCTGCTAGAGACCATTCCCCCCCCCCCTTTAAAATTATTATTATTAAGAGGGACAGAATAGGAAGGGTTAAGTTGTCTTTAAATTTTTGCTTTTATTCGAAGGTCATTGGCTACTATAAAAGTATCTTTATTTTTCAAAATGCCAGAGAAAGAGGCTCTTGCTGGCTTGAACACCCAGAAATCAGGACCAGAATCTAGAGTTCCAGGGATGTGGGGTCCAGGAGGGACCTGCTGATGTCATCAACCTGGATACTGACTGCATTTCTGTCATATGACAGGTACTGAGGATACTGGGGTATTTAGGATACATTGCTGAACAAACCAGAAAACATACGTGTGTATATATTTAACAATAGTAATTATAAAGGTCATAGATTGGAAGGAGCATGAGACACAGGTGGGGTTGTCCAGGGAGGAAGGATTACTATAAATACTCAGTGTAAAATTCTCAAAAAAATTAAAATTAAATAATTAGGAAAGAAACACTGGATCGGTAATAAGGCACTTTTGCTATGTACCTGTGAGAGCTTTTCCTAGCAGGAGTAAGTAAAGGGACAGATCTGCCTTGAATGTAGGTGGCATATTCCCAAGGGCTAGGGGTCCATAATGAATTAAAAGGGGAAATCTAGAAAGTGAGTGTGAAGAAGAATACATCTCGGCACAGGGAATGAGAGATCAAAGGAGTGCCTGGCGAAGTGGATTGGAGATTGATCTGGGAAGCTCTCACTCTGTGCTCAGAGAAGGAGCATGATGCATCAGAGGGCTAAGCCTGGGAGGGAAGGAGAAAGCAGAGAGAGAGAGTAAGCGAGGAGCCACCCTGAGGAGACCTCACAGGTTAATGGGTGTGAGAGAGACAGAGACATTGATACTTGTTCCGGGTGTGGTGAGGGACCACCCAAGCTTAGAAACGTAGGTGTTAATATCACTTAACTGAATTGCTTGCTGCCTCATAGACACCACTGAGAAGGAGCCTGGACAGGAGGGCGACTGCCTCTCCAGCCAGATCGGAGATGCTCTGCAAACACCTGAACACACGCCCAGCAAAGAGCCTAGCTGTAGGGAAGGGATTGTTTCATGAGGCATGGCCATCTGGTTCTGATTCACACCTTACTGAAAAACACGAAGTCAGTCATCTCCTGAGGGATAACGGAAGAACACAGAATCCCAGGGGCCGTGCATACGAAGCTGAGAAAAGTGAGCAACACAGTGGCAAAGCCAGCACATGGAGAAGGTAGTGCTCCCTATGATGCTGCAGCCATCAGGAGGTGCTCACATCAAAGCTGCCAATCTCCTGTGGTCTTCAGTCACTTCTGAGATGTGTACCAGAAGTGATCTCAAGGACCATGGAAAAAGGAGCTAGTGTAGTAAGAGGTTTCTGGCCTGGATTTTCCAGCCTAGCCTTGAGGGTTGGATCCACAGACCTGCAGATCCGCAGTCCCACAGAGACACACGGATGCTTACATTAATTGTCTGCTGATTGACCTGGGGCCCAGGCATATAACTTGCTAGCTCGTGCTCTTAATCTAACCCATGATTCTTATCCTGTTCAGCCATGCAGCTCGGTACCTTTTCTCAGAGCAGCATAGTTGTCCTCTGCATCTTCTGGCTCCTCTGCGGCATTCTGCTCTGTTCTTCCTGTTCCCAGAGTTTAGCCAATCAGCGCTTTTTATTAAACTCATAGGCGGGGCAATTATTTACAATGTAACATCATAAATCCACTACAAGCTAGTGTCATCATTTAGATAGCAGGGTGCTGGGGGACACGGCAGCGTGAGGGAACACTACAGGGACTGCAATGCATCAAGAAACAACTGGCCAGTGACAGTCTAAAACATGGGCCAGCCTTGGAAGTGACATGAGCAGATGAAGAGAAGAGGGGCTCACCAAGGTAGAGGCCACATCCCACGTCTAGGACTTCAAAAGAGGCAATGTTCATTGAAGCAAAAGTTAGAAGCAATTTACTAAACAAAGAGTCTCTGGCAAACTACGTAACGGGCTTGCTTCAAAACAAAATAATAGTAATAATAAAAACAAAATTGAGGGGTAAAAAAGAATCAGAGCGAAGGCCGATAGCATAGGTCTGTCATCCCAGCTGACCTGGAGGCCGAGGCAAGAGGACTGTAAGGCCACCCTGAGCTACAACCTGGATTCAAGGAAGCTTGGTGAGACCTTGTCTCAAAATAAAAAGCAGATGTGTAGGTCACCAGTAGCCATTTGTCTGGCATATGTAAAGTTCTGGGTTCATTTCAATGCTGGAAAAAATATAAAGAAGATGAATTATGATTTACCAAATGGATCTCAGAAAAGATTTTTAGTCTTACTAGCGATGAAGGAAAGGAGGATTTAAAAGACATATACAGCCATAATATTGTCAAGTTTATAAAATTAACATTTACTATGGCATTGATTTGGGAAATGAGGTTTTGAATTTGTTAGCAGGGATAATGTTAATTGTTACAGCTTCTGGGGAAATTAAATTGGTGTTGCCTATAAAAATCCAAATTTCACCTAGTCTTCCAACAGGGGGGCATTCTCTCTGGAGGCTCCTTTAAAATACAACCCACTCTCGCACATCCCTCCATCACACAGGAGAGCTGAACTTGGTCATGTGATCTTCTCTGGCCAGTAGGATGCTAGACGTTTGCTGAATACCAGCCTGTTTTCCCCTTGACCCTCATGACCCTGTGACCCACATAGGAGAGCCGAGATATGCAGGGAATATCTAAAATGAGGTCCCACCAGACACATGACTGTGGCTCCGATGTTTTGGCCAGCTCTTGACTGTGCAAGCCATCTCACCTGAGTCCCCTTCTGTCATGGAGCCATCTCCGTCCGTGATAGTCTGTCACTGTGTGCTGAATAAAGAGCTAGAAGCAGACAGAATATCCATCCACTGAGAGATAATGGAATTAATAGTGCTATTTCATAGTAGAGATATGTGTGAGAAACGCCATGAGAAGAAGCATGTGGCAGGAAGCAGAAGAGCATGCAGAAGCATCATGTAAGCTTCCAAGTCCACCTGAGACATAGTTAGATGCAGAGATGCGTGCAATGTACCAAACTAAACACCTCTCGGGAACTAGAAGATTGACTACAATTATTTGGGGGGGGGTATGGAAATTGAGCTGATGGGAGTGGTTGTGCAGTTCACTGATTTTTTATATGCACTTTAAAGGGAATTTATCCAGTGTATGCAACACTCTTGAAAACCCAATGCAGTGAATATATGGCAAGACAGTGTCACGTGAGAACAGTCAAGGGGCTATCTACCTGTTTCCGAGAACTGTGAGGTGCTCCCAAGTGGTGACCCCAAGGTTCTCTGACTGACGTTAAAATACAATGTCAGTTTTGATTGACTGATTCTTTGAAAAGTTTCAGAGGCTTTTGCTATCCTTCATGTCTAAGACTGAATCTGGTTATGTGGCTCCTCTCAGGCAAACTTTCCTGAGAGAACAGATATCCAGTTTTATCTCTGAGATCAAATATGTACATGTGTATACATGTGTACAGATGCATATGTATGGGTGTAAACGATAATGCGTACATATGTATGTGGGAGGACACGTGTACGTGTGTGTATCTGTGTGTATGCATATATCTGAGAGTGTGTGTGAGTGCGAGTTACCACTGAGAGTGTGTGTGAGTGCAAGTTACCAAGTATGAATGTGTGTGTAAACGTATGCACAGAGACATGCATGCATATGCCTGGAAACACACTTGAATGTGTGTGTGCATGTATGTACATATGTGTATGCACATGAATATGCATGGGTGTGAGCACATGTGAGTGTGTGAGTTCATTTATGCATGTATATGTGAATATGTGTGCGTATGCATGTGCGTCTACACATGTATGTATGTGTGTCTTTTTATGAGTGAATATTGCACACGGTGCCTCGTATGCTCAAATTTTCATAAATTCCCTTCACTCTGAAGCTCAAATAACCTGAAAGCTTTAAAAGTGGATCGGCTCCTCATCCTCATTAAGCAAAGGACCAAAAAAAAAAATATTCTCAGGTAGCTGTCATGACATTACCTCTTTGAAGGACAAATTCACCATAGTGTGCTCAGCATCCTGTTACTTTATGCTGGGGTTGGCTGAAATAATATCCAGATGCCTGGGTCCCACCCTAAGAATTCTATTTAATCTATATAAAGGATAGGGAACCTGCATGGATAAGAACCACTGATCTCTGACGAGCAGGACTAATTGGTATTCTCAATGAACACTTAGGATTCTCTGATCTTGTGACATTAGAATCAGTGACAAATTAAATTTCCTATCATTTAAATGTGAACTACACTCTGCTGAAGTTGGAACACTTGAAAATTGCTTTTAAAAATGCCATTTCATCTCAAACGCTCAGCCTGCTGTGTCACTTTAGATGGGTATAAACATGAAAACCAGGTGGCTTTGTATGGAAGCAGACATGTCTGGTTCCTGCCAAAACATCTGTGTCAACACTCATGTCATGCAGATAAGGAACACTGGCATAGGGCTGGGACTCGAAAGAACTGGTGCTCCATAGCTAGGCTGGAGGACTTTGGACAATTTACCGAGGTCCATGGAAAAGCATCCTCCCCTGGAGAAATTGTTCCTGAAGATATCTTTATTTCTACATGTCATAGGTCTAACTCAACATGTCCATAGGCATGCAAACTATTCACAACTCACACTGGTTCTGGAATGATCACTGTTCAGTTTCTCCTGTCCCCAGGCATGCTTTCAGCAGCAGCCTGTGCATAAGCTTCTCTAAAACCTGCAACAGGGCTTCACACAGGAGTTCCCCCATCTCCTCTTTTGATTCAAATTCCTGCTCTGAATTTGTTAGTTGTGTCCTCTCGTGCTTCAGAAAAACCACAGAATCCAATATGTCTGAGGAGGCTCTGCCTTGTCCTTCAGGCATCTGAGGAGAGTCTATGTACCAGGTCCTGGCCAAAGCTGACTGCATTGGCTGCTTTTCTAAAAGCATCCACCATGCTTTCTTCCAGCTCTGAGCCTAGAAAAAAGAAGCATGGCCATCCCTCTGCTCTACCCTGTCCTTCCTGCTGCATGTCTGGGCAAAAGTCAGAAGTAGTGTGGTATTCACACCTCATCTATAATCATGTATAAACATTGATTATTTTTGTTAGAAAAAAAAAAGTTGCCATATCCAAGACAGAATAATATGTGAAAAATCAAATTATCTAATATTTTATGCAACATTAATTCCAGGTATTACCTATAGAGCTCTTGCTGAGTAGCAGGATGTGCTGTCCTAGGTCAGACCCCACCGTTCAGAGGACTGGCCTCATTTCTGCTCCCACAGGGCAGTGTGTCCATTGGACCACACAAGCACAATCACCTAAAGTTTGCCACTCAAATGGACAGCACTCCAGGCATTTCTCAGAAACCACAGAGAGGACAGAGAATTGAGAGAGGAAGGGAGACATGGGTAAGTGGTGCCTGGCTGAGCATATGAATCACTATGGACAGCTGGGGATTTGTCCCTTCAGAAATCTCAGGGGACAGCATAAAAGAGGCTCTAGAAATCCCAACACAAGTTTAAGTGCCTATCTTGGCATGACCTGCTTCTGTCAGGAAGGCAGCTCTTTGGCAGGCTTGACTCTGAGATTCCAACTATCAAAGCATACCGAGGACAAACCATCCATTCTTGCCTTTGCTCAAGGGATACCTCCCAGTGGACAATGGATACTGTGAGGTTACCTTGGAGGTCGTCAGTATCTGTTACAGCTGAATCCCAAAATATGCAAAGTAGATGGGGCAAACCGACCTCAGTCAGGTCTGTATTTCCCCATCCCTTTTTCATGTTCTGAGGATTTCCACTGCTGGAACCGATGAAGTCAGAGAGGCTGCAGATCACCCAAGGAACTCCCCTCTAAAGACCCTTCTCCCCAGTGGCATGGATTGTCTCATGGTCAGGAGGAGTTGAAAGCGGGAAGAATCCAGGAAAGGAATTCTAGCCAAGGCTGGCTCTCAGTGAGGTTGGCAAGTGTCAAAGCCAACTCTTGGGTGGGGTCTAAGAATTCTGTACCCTTGCTTGGCATTCCAGGTGCTTTGGAAGGTGTGTTTGTCACCATAAAGACCAGAACACCATTAATTTAATAGCGGTGAGCTTCATTTATAACTATGGAATGTTCAGAGAGAGGCCAAGCAGAGCAGATGCTGCTAGCATCCATCTCATGGTCCTTGGTGTCACCTTCCTAAGCCCCTTCTACCCACCATAGTAGTTCCCACCCTTCTTGGACTCCAGGCTTCTGGCTTCGCCTGGCTATGCCTTCACTTTGCCTCTGGTGTATACACAGCCCACTTTTCTCCATTTAGGGTGATACACACACACACACACACACACACACACACACACACACACACACACACACACACACACACACACACACACACACACACACACACCCCTTGGGGGGAAGATCAGAAAGAACTCTTTCCTGACAGGTAAGAAGCCCTGCGCTCAATCTCAGGACCACAAATAAATGTCAAAAGATGCTTGCAGATGTGCATGACACATAGTTCATGGAGCCCCACTCCCCAGCATTGACAGGTATAGCTTTAAGTTTCCCTTGGCCTTTCAGATAATGCTGAATTTTATGTTCTTATGCTCTTTATTCTCAGAAGGCCATTTGTTCCTTTTGAAGCTTTATAGGGATCCTCAACAGTAGATCAGTTTGTAAATAGAGAACACAAGTCAAATTGAAAAATCACCACCCATATAGTTCCACTAAGGATAATTACATTGATAGGTGATAAAAGTTCTTCTGTGGAGAATATAATGGTTGAGTGAAGGAGAGAGTACATGAGTGTCCGTGTGTGTCCGTGTGTGTCCGTGTGTGTGTGTGAGTTTGTGTGAGTTTGTGTGTGTGTGAGAGTTTGTGTGTGTGTGTGAGTTTGTGTATGTGTGTGTGCCTGTGTATGTGTGTGTGTGTGAGTTTGTGTATGTGTGTGCACGCGCGTGTGTGTCTGTGTATGTGTGTGTATGTGTGTGTGCGTGTGTGAGTTTGTGTATGTGTGTGTGTGCCTGTGTATGTGTGTGTTTGCATGTGTGCCTGTATATGTGTGTGTATGTGTGTGTGCGTGTGTGTATGTGTGTGTGAGTTTGTGTAAGTGTGTGTGCCTGTGTATGTGTGTGGGTGTGTGTTTGCATGTGTGCCTGTGTATGTGTGTGCATGTGTGTGTGTCTGTGTATGCGTGTGTGTGTTTGTGTGTGTGCCTGTATATGTGTGTATGTGTGTGTATGCATGTGTGTATGTGTGTGTTTGTGTGTGTGTGTGCATCTTCTTGGAGACAATCACTAAGTCCATATGGCTCATGGAATAGTAATAATCACGCTGTATTGAAATATTTAGGTCTGACTATATATCCAGGGTGCCTTTCCTAAATTATGTAGCGATTTCTGACAGCCATGTGGCAGTCTGTTAAATATAACTATTGTAGTTCATTTACTTAATTCCCTGTTAGTAGATATTTGAATGTTTCTAGTCCCAAAATATTATATATGATACTCTCAAAATAAATACTTTCTATATACCTGTGTGCATTCAGTGCAGTTTGACAAACCAGCCTATTTAGACCTATGCATATCTGCTTGGATTCTAGCGTAGACCAAGAGTCAGCCACTCAGACACTGAGCCAAACTTTGCACAGACTTTACACTGAACCACACTGACAGATGTGCTGGGCTTAAAGTCTTAAATATCGAGGTGATGTGGATATAGCTCAGTGGTAAGAGCATTGGTTTCATGTCCATGAAGCTCTGGCTTGATCTCACAACAAAAATAGATAAAATTAATCCCTAGATGCTTGAACATTTTGCCTGTACATCTGAATTTCTTCACTCTGGTTAAAGAATTATGACAACCCTGGCTGGACCTACATTTCCAAATAGCAACAGTCGGTGGGATCCAAGACTCAGCTGACATTTAGTTGGTACCACTGTTTGAAGCCCACCATGGGCTTATTTCTGAACTCCTATTTGACCTCTGCCTGTCCTACCTGGGCTCTCTTTGTGGAAGCCTTACTGGTTTCTATACATGCTTCCATCAATCAGTGATTGACATGTCAAGTTTTGTACCCTAGGACTGAGCTAAAATATGGAGTTCCCACTCTGAACTAAGCAGAAGTAAAACTTTATGAAACTGAGTCTCTTTGAAAATGAATTTTCTTATCTAGTGGCATCACCTGCAGTTTGTAAATATCATGCAATATTTCACATCAAAAGTTCTATAAAAAATGAAAAAAAATCTCCAACATGTGCCCCTCAGTCACCAATACCCTTCTTTCTATTCATAGCATAGGGCCAGACTAAACACACTGAGAGAGAGTCCTTCAACGGAGGAAACCCTGCGCCCAATCCAGCCAATCGATTTAGATAAAATGATCCATGTCCCCTCCTGGTCTGTCAGCAAACAGAAGCCCATCACTGCCTTGTTCCTTTCCGTGGGTGCCCATGACCTTGATTTCCTAGAGAACTATGTATGTGTTACAGACAAAGGAACATTAGAACAAATTGGGGTTCCAAGCCTTCATAGAATGAAGTTATCAAGGGCAAAACATTTGGAGTTAATCTGTACAAAGGAACTTCAATGGTTCAGAGCTGTGATCAACCTGGAATCCATCAACACATTCAGCATCACTTACACTAAGAGTTCAGAACGTGTAAGAGGACATCAAACTGAAAACGTCCCAGATTTATCTTAAGACTCTCTTTGAGTTAAAATTAGTGAGGAAGCGTAGCAGGCGTCACTTTCAAGTCAACTGAGACATCTGGTTACCTGTGTGGCACTTGGGAACTGGGCAGCTATGAGATGCTTCCTGGGAGTTGGTACCCACTTGCTCACAGGGTTTGCAGAAAAGCAATGAGTTTGTATTTTAAGGAAACAAGAGGGAGCTTTTCCATACAGAGCAAGGCTATCGAGGAAGAATTTTGTCTGTACAGTGTGAGAAACATAAGTACTGTTAAACCCAGTGTGGAGAACACCTAATTATACATCCCACCACTAACTACGCCAGAAGCAAATGGTGGCAGTGAGGCAAATGAAGCCAGGATACTACACATAGGCATGGCCTTCTCATATCTCATTATTCTCCTTTTCTGCTTTGTTGGTTAGCAACTCTGTTTTCTGAGATGTCCAGACAAAGCACAGCATGCATATACTCAATATTGACTTACAGTTCTTTTGAGAGCCCTCCATAATGAACTCTGTGGCAGCTGGACAGTGGCACCACATCAGCTATCTGTGAGTGTTCCCTCTGTCCACAGCCTTCCCAATTTGTTGTTACTTGCTTGTGTTTGTTTGTGTTTACTGACGATCATGCTGCCATATGACCTGGCTAATCACAAAAGACTCTTTGCTTGGTTAGTTTTACGTCAACTTGGCAAAGGCTACCATCATTTGGGAAGAGGAAATCTCAGTTGAGAAAATGTTCCTATCAGATTGCCTGTGGGAAAGATTGTGGGGCATTTTCTTCATTGATAATTGATGTGAGAGGACCTAGCTCACCAGCCCAGGGGTTCTATAAGAAATCAGCCGAGCAAGCCACGGGGAGCAATCCAGCAAGCAGTGTTCCTCCATGGCCTCTACTTCAGTTCCTGCCTCCAGGTTCCTGCCTTGAATTCCATCCTGCCAAGACTTCCCTTGGCATGGCAGACTACATGCTGCATGATGAAATAAACTCTTCCCTCCCCAACTTATTCTTGGTCAGAGTATCATAATAGCAATAAAACCCCCAAGATAGACTTGAAGCAAACGTATCAAAGAGACACCTACATGTCCAGATTCATGCCCATTTTAGTCACAGTAGGTAAGGTAGGAACCCAGGCCAGGGGTCAAACAACAGAAGGATGAATGGAAAAAGCGTGATGTGTGTGTGTGTGTGTGTGTGTAAAATGAAATTTTTACTATCCATAAAAATACAAATTGTCTCTTTTTCAGGAAAATGGATGCAACTAGAGATGACCATAGGAAGTGGATTAAACTTGACATTGCATGACAAACACCAAATGCTCCTCTCAGATATGTGCACACCAATGTCTTGGGAGAGGACAGGGTACATGGGAATATGTCAATGCACACAGATAAACTAGTATGAAAATGTACAAATAAACAGATTTCAAAAAGGGTAAGTTGAGAGGCCAGGGAGATGCGTCAGAGGGGTAAAAGGTACTTGCTAAGCAAAACAGCTGAGCCCAGAACCCACATAAAGGTGGGAGAGGACCAACCCTCAAAGACCTTACTTCTCTGATCTCTACATGAAAGCTATGACACAGATATCCACTCCACGTTGTCCATTTTATCTAAAAACAGTCCCTTTTCTCATTTTGGCAATGCTGCTCTAGGGATTTTGGGGAGTATCTTTCCCACCCTCGTGTAAAGGTTTATGTAAAGCTGCCCCACTCCCAAGCGGACCTCCTACCAGAAAAGCTTAAAGGATCGGCATTTTCTATGCTCCCAGGCCCAGAGCAGTCGTCACATGCCAAGCCAGATCAGAGAGCAGAATGGGAACTTCTAGGTGGCTTGCAGTATAATCTGTGTCCCCTCCCCACTTTCCCCAGCTGTGCCCTTCAGCTGGAATCAGAAGTCAAATATCCCCATGGACTTTTCTGATCCTTAAGCCAATCAATCCATCTTCTCCATCTTACTCTATTCCTCTTTGTGTTTTGCCTAATCTTGTCTGATTCTGTATCTGGCAACCAGGGTCCAAACTAATCCATCACTTAATGGGGAAATCTTTGCTTATAGCAACCTGGGTCTGGTCTCCCCTCTCACAGGCAAGACACATAGTGAAGTAATTAATGTGACCAGCTTTAATATCTAGAGTAGCATTGGAGATGAAAATAATGTTTATTGGGTGATTACTATATATGAGGCCTTGATTAAGTGATTTGCATGGTAGCAATACATCTGTACTATAAAAAATAATCAGGCAGTATAAAGTTGTGTAAAATTTAAGGTCTTTTTGCCATTTTGTATCTCACTAATTACTGTGTCTACCTACATAAACAAGCATTATTAAATGTAAAGATAAACACATTTGAGTGGGGGCTTTTTAAGATTTAGTTTTAATGCTGTGTCTTGTATGGATGTATCTGTGTATGGGTATATGTATGAATGTGTACAGGTGTATTTATGTATGGGAGTGTGTCCATTATGGGTGTGTCTATGTATAGGTATGCCTGTGTATGAGTGTGTCTGTGTCTGGATATGTCTGTGTATGAGTATATCTGTGTATGAGTATGCCTGTGTATGAATGTGTCAGTGTATAGGTATATCTGTGTATGGGTATTTACACTTGAGTTAAATTCCTACAGAGGGCAGAAGAGGGTATTAAATCTCCCAGAGCTGGAGTCACAGGTAATTGTAAGCCATTTGAAGTGGATGCTTGGAAATGAACTCAGGTCCTCTGGAAGAGTAGTGTGTGTTTTTAACTGCTGCATTCTTTCTCCAGCCTCACTGAGTGCTGTTTGAACACAAAGGTCAGGAGGTATTGGGTCAACCAGCTATCATACACATGACATGATTTCACCCAATGCCTCTGTTGTCTTATGGGGTCTTCACTGTGCTCCCGAGATGAATGGCCCTCTGAGGAAGCAGGGTACAGAACATGAGCAAACTGAAACTCAAACTAGATACTGCTTCAGAGCACACGTCCGTAACAGACACACTGTTCCCTTGATATACTGGACCAGGAATAGGTAACATCTCAGCTCTCTGCTTCAGGTTATAAGAAATTGAGAAGCCGAAATAAGAGTCAGAGTCAGTTAAAACCCAAAATTTGCTATTGTAGAGACTGGGGAGATGACTTGGTGCTTAAAAGCCCTGGCTGCTCTTGCAGAGGACTTATGCTCAGTTCCCAGCACCCACACGGTGGCTCACAATTGTCTTTAATTCAAGTTCCAGAGGATCTGATGCCCTCTTCTGGCCTCTTTGGGTACAGCGTTCATATGCTGCACAAACATGCAGGAAAACATACAGCCCCTACAGAGGTGTCCTTGCTTTTGTGGTAATCACCTCATGTATGCAAAGGTTTAGGGAACTAAACACATGCTTAATGAAAATGAATCCCCAAATCAAAATTCCGGAGTGGAAAGGATGTCCAGGCAGCAATGGCAGGCTTGGGGGCAAAGTCCAGGGAGGGAAGACTGGCCAGAGGGTCTGCCTACCACCACAACTACCTCAGCTTCCTGGTTAGAAGGAAAAGGAGGAGGAGTCAGAGGAGATAGGCTGGTGTCCTCTCTGGAACACTTCACTTCTTCAGGACAGACTTCAACCACTGGAATGGCCCAGTCAGATTCACTCAGGTTTGAAGGCTGCAGTCATAATTTCAAGGTTTAAAGGGTCAATAGCCTGACTGTTTTGGCACTGTGGGCAAGAATCCAAGACTTCTCAGCTAACCTTGCATAGCCCTGGACCAGGCTTCCCTGGAGGCCTGCCACCTGTGCCCACGGAGCACAGGACTAGGAAGGGAGCTGTCACAGACATCTACGTCTCCATTTCTTAGTCTGGTGCTAACCAAACCAACCTGCTTTTCCTGGGTGCCACACCTACAAAAGCATAAACTACATACAGGCTCACTTACCAAGGCTGTCTCTATCAACCAGGTACAACCTGCTGGACGAATGACTTAAGAGAGAGCACTCGGCCAATAGACATCGGAAATGAGTTAGAAAAACTATCCTTTCTTTCCCTGTGATGATGCCCCTCCATTATCCATGGAGATTGTGCACAGTCTTTCCTTTGTTAATCTAAATGTGACAGATTGAAAGACTTTGCGAGGAAATGGCATGGGCTGGCAGTAAGTGCGGGGATGTTTGCTGAGCCTGTTTGAGAAAAAGAGATGTGGCATTGTGGGTCGATGTCCATGTCTGGGCATCCTTTAATCCCACTCAGCCCAAGGTTGCAATGCAGTCTCCAATAAGTAACTGTGAGGAGCAATCATGAAGCTCAAGATTCCATTTTCACGGTTACAAATTCATTACGGAATAAATTAAGTGGCGAACTCAGAAGGATTTGGGGATCAGAAATATAAGATGAACATAAACAGAGGAATATGCTTGCACACGCACATTACAGGCACCTGCACACACACATGCACACATATATATGCACAGGTGTGCATACATGCACACACATACACACACACACACACACAAGCACACACATACACACATGCATAAACAGGCCAGTACATATGCTTGTGGTAAAAGAGACAGAGTCCATTGCCTCACATCTACTAAGCAATGCCCTACCACTGAGCTGGACCCCAAATCCCAGATACTTTTTTTTTTTTTTTAACTTTTTGAGAAAGACATCCAATGGGAAGCTGGTACATGAAGATATCACTTTTGCTTCATTAACCAGTCTCTGGCATAGTCTGTGTGAATAATTATACTTTGTTGAATAAATCTACTACTGAGAAAAAGCCTGTAAATTTAAAGAGCTAGAGACCCTGGCTAAAAAGATACGAACGCCATTCCTAAAGATGACACCTGAGGTTGTCCACTGTCCTTCCTTTGAGCGCATGCATGCGTACAGGCACACACACACACACACGCACACACACACACATAGGGTATATAAAGACACACAGATTTACATAAATTAATCTTTAAAAAATGGATACGATAAAACATCAGGGGAAATGGAAGGACAAATAAAGCCTAAAAGGTGCTGAGGAAATCCTCAGAGTAGGCACTATTGATGACCAAGCCTGAAGGTCTTGAAAGATGAAGAGCCTTGAAAGTCAAGATCCGCTTTCTTTCCCCTAAGGTTCACCTTCTATCCATAACTTTCTAAAATTATTCTTTAAGGATTTCATACATGTATATGACATGATCTGATCCCATCACATTCTATTTCTACTCTCCATAGATCCTCTGTACTCTACTCCCTTCCAATGTCGTCTTCTTCCATTCCTTTTATTTATTCCTACTAAGTCCAAGCTTAGAGCTGCTTAAGTGCGCAAGGATGGGAAGCCATCCACTGCGGCCTGGTTAAACTGCCCAAGGACCACACCACTGAAGAAAACTGGTTCTCCCCTCTTCTACCAGATCTCCTATGTCAACAGCTCCTCAGTGAGGGGTGGGGCTCATCCATGCTGAATGTTGATTGGCTTGATCTTGTGAGGGCACCCACAGCTGGAGTGAATTCATGGCTGCATGACCTTGCCCTTTCCAGAAGACTCTCTGTGACTCTCTGAGCCCTCTGTGACTTTCCAGCTTCCTCTTCAGTGATGCCACCTAAGCCTTGGAGAGAGGGGGTGTTCGTAGATAACCTTTTTAGGTCTGAGGACTCCATGGCTTCTTATTCTCCGCGATTTGACAAACTGTGAGCCTCTGCGTTATTCACTATCTGTGGACCAAAATAGCTTCTCTGGTGAGAATTGAGACGTGATCCTATCAGACAGAGTTTCACGTAGCTTAGGATAGCCTAGGACTTACTATGTAGCCATGGGTGACCTTGAACTCTGATACTCCCTACCTCTCCCACGTGCTAGCATTAGAGGTGTGCACCCCCAGGCCTGCCTCTCCAGCCCCTTGGCACCCAGTGCTACCCCATGAGGACGACCTCTTCTGTGTTGTCTTCCCTAGAGGAACACAAGATCAGGACCTGCCAAATGTCTAACTAGGACTGAAAAGAGAAAAGAGCTGCCCTCTGACTTCTCGAAATGTATTAGAAAACTCCTCTTATTTGAAAATCTTATTTTTAAAAAAATAAATTTAGCTACAAAACAACGACAAATCCCCGGTTTCGGTTACTTCTTTCATTTTGAGCACTGGAAGAAAAATCAAAGATAACTATAAGCTTCATCAATACCATTTGCCTGAGGCTCACCATCCCACGTGCCCAGGGAGCAAGGAAGCTAGAGAAAGGATAATAAAATGTTTCAATGACTTCTGGGGGATAAGCATCTCCAGGCAGGCACGGTCAGAATGAATAACGGCAGGGCTGTGTTACAAGCTCAGAGAAGGGGTGTAGCTGTCCAAAATCTGAATGAATACAAGCGACGCTAATTGCAGCTTCTCTGGGTCTTTCTCCAAGGCTCTGCTGGTGGAGAGAGGTCGAAATGAAGAGTTTCAGATTCATGCATCTAATCTAGATGAGCATGGGAGGAAATAGAAAATTCTACTCAGCTTGGGCTTCTGTATTCAGACCCTCCTGTGTAGTCTAGTCAGCTTAAAAAAAAAAAAATCATAGGAGGTAAGTAAGAGAATTCGGTTGAAAGTTGCCCAAGGAACCTAAGGGCATGTTAGCAGGTGACAGAAAGAGGTAAAATCATCAGCCCAAATGCCCAGGGATCTTATTTTCTTCACCTCTGCTTCCCCAGTTGTCTACAACCCTCAATGGTTTCTCTATCAATCCCTCCTGTTCCTGGACCTTAGGATAATCTGCCTGGTAGATATTGTAAAGTGTAGGAAGCTTGCTGCTAATTCTTTATCCATTCGGAAATATGCACAGATCCTCAGCTGTGGGTTTGTGGAGACCAGAGGGCAACTAGTGGGAGCCAGTTCCCTCTTTCCACTATGGGGGACCCAGGTATCAATCTCAGGTCATGGGGCTTGGCGGCAAGTGCCCTTACATACCGCATCATCTCCCTAGTGTATACTTCCAATTGCACTTCATTTACACAGATAGCAAAATAAAGTCACAGAGGGCTGTGTGTTCAGCACACGCCTTGTAAAAGTCCTTTAGAAAGAGGGCCTGGGAGCCAGAACAGAGCAGGGGTAGTAATTAGCATATGAAATGAGAATATACTATATATAAAGACGTGATTATCTGCGTTCCCAGATCTACCTGTTGACTTGGATTAGCCAGGTGACTGATGAGGGAAAAACACAATTTCCCGCTTGTTGTGGCTCAGAAAATAAATGGACTGAACACACACTGGGAGGGAAAGAGTCCAAAATCAGGTTTCCTTCCCAATGCTAGGCTGCGAGTGACCTCACGAGGAACAGGAGATGAAACTAAGTAACAACTAGGTGTCCTGTGATACTTACGTGGTTGGCGGAGGTTTCACTTTCAGCAAACCATGAGGGCAAATATGAGAAAGGGTCTTGAGTTTGAAAATAAAGGAGAAAGGGAAAACTCTAGTCACAGCTGTGGCAGTGTGGCCTAATGCCCCTCCTTTGACATTCTATGGCTGTATGTACCTAGTTGGAAAGCAACTCACAGAACCTCATTGACCCGCTAGCCTCTGTGTGGCTCAGAGGTGCCCCTTGTTCCATTCGACAGCTCTGTCTCTGGTTAGATTTCAGGGTGGCCTTCACAGCCTGCAATTTGCAAGCCTCATCTCCACTGTCTCTTGCAAACACAGGGGCCCAAACCTGCCCTGAGGGAAGAGGGTAAGCGTCTTCCCTGAACACAATGGGAAAGGTCTATGCCTAGTCTTGACCAACAAAACACAGTCCGATACGACTGCGGTCCACATCAATGCAATGATCCATCACCTAGCCGTCTTTCTTTTTGATAAAGCAGAGGGAATGTCTGTTACAGGTCATTAAGAATGTATCTCCTTCCTTCCTGACAAAGACAGGAAAAAAAAAAAAAAAGCTGAACTCTATAGGTTGTAAGCAGTGGGAATGGCATGCATGCTTAATTAATTGCATCTGTGCTATTTCCTATTTCTTTTTCTGTCCCAAAGACACCATCTTTTGTGGTCATTTGTTAAATGCCACCCAGAGTTGCAATAAACTTTTTTTTTTTTTTTTTTTTTTTAGGATGGATGCCAGAAATGAGAAGGCTGGGCAGATAACAGGTGTGGGTGGGAAACATCACCATGTCAGGAGCAGCAGTATCTGCCTATCTCCCATCCTGGATCTGCCTGGATCTGCTCTCTCCTCTGTAAGCAAAGTATTGTTTGAGCGCCTTTTGTCTACCTCAGAGCAAAAACACCATCCATAAAGAATGGGACGTAGAAACTATAGTATCAAACCCAAATTAAATTCCCAGGCTATCTCAGTCAGTGAAAAATGCAATAAAGATGCCAGGATTAGAGGAGAAATGTGCACTTAAAAATGGCAAACCAAGTGAGAAGCCTTCCACAGAGATGAAGGGATTCAAGATGTATGGACTGTGATTAGAAGGAAGAGGAAGGGGGAGAGAGCAGGGAACTAGCAGGGGCAACCCTGAAATATAATCTCACACTGCATGGTTTCCAAGGCTGTTAAGAAAAGTAGCTTAGGGAGACACCCGGCAATTTTTCTTATTTGGTAAAAAAAAAAAAAAAAAAAAAAAAATCTGATTGTATCAGAAAGTCAAACTCATTTCTCATCTAAAACCTTTGAGATTTCTCAAAAATTGTCACAGAATACATGGTAAAACCTAGAGGCAAGTTCTATATTGTAAGTCTCATATTTTAAATGATTTATGATGATTATGCTCATTGATGAAATAGAGTAAGATCTGGACACTGTGTATGACCTTATCACCACAAATAACAGTCACTCACTCATCTGGGCTGAGATCATTTGCACTCACATTTTAAGCATCGCAAAATACATTAAGCCCGAGTCAACTAGAGTCTCCCTTCCGTGCTACACAGCATCAGAACCATGATATGAAGTCACCATGGACAATTCAATGAATAAAGACAATATGGTACCTCAATGTTGTGAAGTAGTATTCAGCCATGAAATAAAGGAATTTAGCATTTTATGAAAACATGTCTCTCTCAGGATCTGTGATTTTTCTAAATATATGTCACAGACACATGGGTCATCAAGGACATTAATGAAGGGAGCTGGGGAGATGGCTCAGTCACTCAAGTGCTCACTGAACAATCAAGAGAACCTGCAGTTTTCCAGAACCCACGATACAATGAATGGTTCAAGCCTGGAATCGCAGTACTAAGGAGGCAGAGAGAGAGGATTCCCTGCATCCTGCTGGTTAGCCAGCCCCAGGTCCACTGAGAGAGTCTACTTAAAAAAAAAAAAAAAAAATTAACTGTAAAGTCTGGGGAGATGACTCAGTGGTTCAGTGCACTAACTAATCTTGCAGAGTACCTATGTCCAGTTGCAAGCATTCACATGGCAGCTCAAATTACCTCTAAGTCTAGTTCCAAGGGATCCAACATTTTCTCTTGGTCTCCCAGGCCAATAGGCATGCATGTAGCCCACATACATACATGCAGATAAACACTTGCATACAAAATAAAAATAAAGATTTAAAAATGAAAAAAAAAAAGTAGTGACTAATTAACAAAGATTGACCTCTGGCCTCCAGAGGTACAGAGAGAAGGAAGGAGGGAGGGAGGGAGGGAGGGAAGGAGAGAAACATACAGGCACACATAAACCACATTTAGCAAAAGGGGGGAGTAAAATCAAAACAGAATGAAGAAATGTAACCCCACTTGAAGACTTGGGTGAAGTGAAGGAACATCCAGAAGGAGGTCTTCAAAAGACTTACAGGAACCCATCCCCAGAGTCACAAACAACAGTCCATTTTCAGGACCTAGATATCCCAAGTTCCTTACTGTTTCAGTGGATGAAACCAGAGCCTCTATGGTTGCACCAAATCTGCAATATTATAATATGGATTCTGAAATAAAATTGAAATTTTTATGCTATTTGCCTAGTTCAGAGCCAGAACTGTTTCCTAGAGATTACAGCAGGTATGCAAACAGAAGAAGCCCAGACTCAGCTGTTTCAAACAAATAGATACTATTAGCTCACCAAGAGCACAATCTTGACTCCAGGTTTAGCTGGATCCGATGTACACATTGCTACACCAATGTACCTGCTGGGCTCTTTGTCTTGTGTGCAGTACAGTAAGGTGGGGCCATGCTGCTTCCCACAGCCTGCCCAAGTTCACATATGCGGAAAGAAAACCAGCATCTTTGGGCACGAGTCCTGGCATGGACACTCATCAGACCTTCATGCATCACCAACTGGTCTATGCATTGGTCTGTGTGGCCAGGAGGACTCGCTAGCTTGGGGTCCTCCTTCCCCTTCCCTTCCCCTTCCCCTCCTTCCTCCTTCCTACCCTAGCATGTAGGGTGAGTGCCAGTTTAAGCAAAGAATCTGAGCATGGGGGAAATGTGACCCATAGGTTCTCATTTATCAGCCGATCTGTTTTTATTCTGAAGGAATATATCATTCCAGAGGACAAGGGACCTTGCTCAATTCCTTGCTGTTTACCTTGTAAGGTCGATTGATCTTACTAAGGGCTGGGACATTGTAATTGCTTGTGCAGTCCCTAATTCCTACAGTACTGACCCTTATGGTGATATGTATTTAATTAAATTAATCTGGGATAGCAGAGTTAACCACAGAACCAAGCCAGGTCTGGGAGGAATGACCTACACCTTTAATCCTGGTTTTAGGAATGTGGAAAGAGGAAATGAAGAGGGTTGTGTAAAGCAAGAGAGGAGGGGTTTCAGCTTTCCCAGACAGCTTCCCTTCATTTCCAACTGAGAACTCAGAGGCCTTCAGTTGGAGGGTTCCTGGAGACAGGCCTGAGGAGTTGGTTGCTTGGCTGTGGTTTGCTTGATATTCCAGCGTTTCCCCAATATCTGGCTCTGGATTTTCATTCTATACCAACTAGAGTTCATGCAATAAAACCCCACATTAAGCTGCCCAGTAAATGAAAAAAATTGGGAGAAGGTAGCAGGTACCCAAAGCAGCAAGGCCTGGCTTCTGGGGACATTCATGTCACAACTTGGAAGGGTTTACTTGCAACCCATAGATACACACGCTCACTCTATCAACAAGAGCTACATTAATCGGATCTTCTATGGTTACTGCTTCCTGTCTGCCTTTATTGTTTATGTCTCAAATATAAAAAGAACAACTCTTAAAGAGCCCAGGGACCTAGAGAGTAAGGAACAAACCAAGGAAAGTGGAGATAGGAGAGGGTAAGGAAGAAAACAGGACTTTCTCTTGGCTTACAGGTTGGAGGTGGAGGTTTACAGATACAGGGACGTTCATACTCGTTAATAAAATAATGAATGTAGTGTGAGGGAATCCAGGAAGAGAAGAGCCCCACAGAAGGGTACTTTATTTGCATATGCAAATGCATAGGAACTTTTACAAACAATTGTCTTAGTGTTCTATTATGATGAAGAGACACCACGGCCAAGGCAACTTATAAAAGGAAGCATTTAATTGGGGGCTTGCTTACAGTTCGCTTGGGGTTAGTTTATGATCATCATGGCAGGAGACAGACATGGTGCTGAAGCAGTAGCCCAGAACTTCACATTCTGATCGGCAGGCAACAGGCAGAAAGAGACAATAGACCTGATGTGGCTTTTGAAACCTATGTGCAGTGTCCACTGAGACCAGAAGTGGGCATCAGATACCCTAAAGATGGAGTTACGGTTGTGAGCAATCATGTGGATGCTGAGAATGGAACCCAGGTCCTCTGCAAGAACAGCCAGTACTTTTAACTGCTGAGACATCTCCCCAAGATCTTAATTTTTTTCTGTAACTTTTGGTGGCTCAGTGGATATACAGCCAGTAACACAAGCATCGGGACCTAGTTTCAACTCCCCAGCATTCCTTTGTGAACTGCCAGGCAGAGTGGTACAAACCTACAATCCAAGTGCTCAGAGAGGCAGAAACAGGCAGATCCCAGTGGCTCACTGGCCAGCCAGCCTAGTCTAATTGGTGAGCCACAGTTTCAATGAGAGCTTGTCTCAAGAGCTAAGGTAAAAAGCCAAGGAGGAAGACATCTAACATGGTCTTCTGGCCAATGCACAAGGACACACACACACACACACACACACACAACAGAACATAATGTGTCAATAATGTAATACTTCGGACTCCCATCCCAAGCCCAGATACCATGAAAAAGATATTTGATTTTAAAAAGAAGAAGAAGAAAAAAGAAACAGATATAGCTATTTGAGGACAGAATGTATTTGCTTGAATAGCAACAGCAACTAAGCAGTAACTCTGCAAGATGAAGCATTGGGAAATCCAAGGTTCAGAAGAACAAAGGAGCCAGACAATGACAATCAGTCCTGATTCTTCAGAATAACTGTACTCCTCTCTCTGTCTGTCTCTCCGCCCTCCTCCTGTCCTCTCCTACTCCCTGGGTTCCCAGCTCCTGCCCTCCTCCTCCTCTTCCTCTAAACCACTAAGAAGAATTGCATAAGAAATGGCTTGGATTCTAGCTGAGCGTCCTTGGGGAAGATGCTTCCTTCTTTATCTCACATCCTCTTCCCTGTGAAAAGAAAATAAAGGTATTTGTGCTGCAGAACTGTTGTAAAAAATTCAATAGATGCAGCATAGGGGACCTGAGAGATGGCTCCGTGGTTAAGAGCACTTGCTACTCTTAAAAAGGACCTGGGTTTAGCTATTTGCACTTACATGGTGGATCACAACCACCCATGACACCAGTTTAAGGAAATCTGAACCCTCTTCTGACCTCCATGGAGAGGGATGAGGCATGCACCCAATATACATATGTACATGCAAGTAAAACATTGGCTGAGTTACTTCTCTACTTCCTCACCAAAAATACCACACACAAAAGAAAGCAGTTAATTTGGGGGCTCATAGTTCCAATGGATAATTATCATTATGGTGGGAGCATGGCAGAGGCCGGCACGCAGACACAGCACTGAATCAGTAACTGAAAGCGTATATCCTTATGCTTAAGTTGGAGGCAGAGAAAGAGAACTAACTGAAACCTCAAAGACCACTTCCAGTGACACGCCTCCTCCAACAAGGTCACACCCCCTAATCCTTCCCAAACAGTTCCACAAACTGGGGATCGAGTATTCAAATATACAAGCCTGTGGAGGGCATACTCACTCAAACTGCCACAAACATACACATATAGAAAAATAAATAAATCTAAAGGAACTTTTTCAAAGAGGTGTTGCACAGATCAAAACACTTATAAATACTTTCACCCCAAATGCTCTCACTCAAAGAACTGAGGGGTTCATAGACAATTAGCAGTGAGCAGGTATTGAACATGAATGACATAGGTTGGCATTTGGCTTTGTACTTTCCAAGCATGCATGAAGCAATGGATTTGATTTCCAGCATGGTGTCACACACGTTCAGGACATAGAGGCAGAAAGACCAGAAACTCAAGGTCATCCTTGGCTATATAAGAAGTTGATGTCAGCATGCGCTACCATGAGATCTTGTCTTCAAAAGAAAATGATGTTAGATGGGAGTATAGTTCTTCCACACAAAGGGTACCCATGGCATTCCATGATCACTACCAGCCTGTCAGACCCAGGGTTGCAGACTTCATCACTTTATGTGAGAACCCAGACATCAACATGGGGATGTGAAATGTCCCAATTTCAAACACAGTGTGGGGGAAATAAACCCTATCCACAGTCCACATCAGAACTGCAGCTTGCCATCCCACAAACTCTGATTACACTCATTATTTATGAACCAGCACTTTGAGCAATCAAGCCAATTGATGATTCAGAATGTCTGAGCTTGCTGTCTATAAAGGCACAGTGCCGTGCCAGCTGGAAAATTCTGAGGCCACTTTTAGAAGGCCCCTTTCATGTACTCCAGAGTATCACTCTAAGTCCTTGGAAGGTCAATGAGTTAAGCATTTATTCTAGGGCTAGAGAGACGGCTCAGTAGTTAAAAGCACTGGCTGCTCTGAATGAAGACCAGGCTTAATTCCTTGCACCCACACGGCAGCTTACAATCTTCAATAACTCCAGTTTGATGGGACACAATGCCCTCTTCTTGCCTTTACAGATATGGCAAGCACATGGTACATAAACACTCAAGTAGGTGCACACACGTGCATTAAAAACAAAAATAAATTAAAATGTATTGTTCATCCAGTCACACATATCTATAGTTGTATAAAAGTGACCATCACCAAAATATAGAATATGTCCACACACCCTGATACTGTGACCCTCAGGCATCTGTATACATACACCCTCAGCTGCCTGAGCTGGCTTTGCATATGCTTTTCTTAATTATAGGTTAGATTTGTTTTCTATCACATTTCAGTACAAACTCTTCTATGCTAATCTTCCTTGGCCCAGAGTTTTTTTTTTTTTTCCTTTGTTGATTATTTGTGTTGCTTACACGAGTGTGCATGTGTGCACAGGTTTGTGTGCAAGGGGTCATTCCTCAGGAGCCGCACATGTTTTTCGACAGAGTCTCTCACTGGGACCTACAGTGTTCTACTTTGGCAACTTTACCATCTGAGCCATCTCCCACCAGCCCCTTCTCTTTCATGGCTTTGTGGTTCATCTCTACACATCTCTGCACGCCTCTGTATGTTTAAGTTTTTCTCATTAGTGTGGACGTGTGGGAGACATATGATTAAAATAAGAGATGGCTCAGCAGTTAAGAGCACGGGCTGTTCTTCCAGAGGATCCAGGTTTGATTCCCAGCACCCACATGGTGTCTCACAATCATCTGTAACTCTGGCTCCTGGGACCCAGACACTCTCGTCTGGCCTCGGTGGAACGGCATGTATGTGACGCAAATACATATATAGCTTGAGTCTTATTAAGCAGTGCTGGCTGCCTGGTCCTCACTATGCAAGCCAGGCTGGCCTCGGACTGCATACAATCATCTGCCTCAGTCTCTGGAGTCCTGGGGGTTATAGGTGCATGCCAACAAGCCTGGCTTGTATTCGTTTTAGACTAAGGCCTGTTCCAGGTTGTAGCCTGGCAACTTGTATTGAAATTTATGTTTCTCTGACAGCTCCCCGTGCCAAGTGTCTGTCATGCCGCTTACCATCTGCATATCTTCTTTTGGGAAATCTCTGTTCAAACACGCGGCCCATTCTTCTCTAAACTGGGTCATTTGTCTTCAGTTCTGAGCATCAGCCCTCTGTCAGAATGATGTTTTGCACGTATTTCCTCTCGGTTTTAAGACTGAAAACAATAATATTGTGTGGTTTATGCGTTGCTCGCACATCAATCACCCCCTTTTATCTGTAGGAGGGGAAAACTTTCTAGAGAAAGAGAAGCTATTTCATATCTTAATTTTTTCAGATAAGAAAAATAAGACTTAGAAGTGCCCCAGTTAATATAGGAGTTGTCAGATGAGCAGCGTAGAATTACCAGCTGGCCTTCTCATGTTTGGGTCTTGTTTCTTACTCATTTTTTGTTGTTTAAGTAACTAAGGCTGGCCTCGAACTCTTGATGGTGCCAAGGCTGACCTCAGGCTCCTAACCCCCTTGATTCGTTCTCCCAAATGCTGGCCTGCTGGCATGCACCATCACAGTTCCCCAGATACACAGTCCTGGGGATCAAGCCCAGGGCTCTGTGCATGGGAAGCAAGCACTCTACAGACTGAGCTATATCCCAGCCCTGTCCCCACAGTGTTTTCATCATCCCAGTTCACTCACTGGCTTCTAAACCCTGCAGAGTGTCAGCTTTGGAGCTCTTGCTGCTTCATTCCTGATACCTTTAGGGTTTAGGTCTCAAGAGCAACCTCCAAGTCACTGCACCATTATAAAGGGTTTGGGATAGTGGTTCTCAAACTTCCTAATGATGTGACTCTTTAATATAGTTTCTCATGTCATGACGACCCCCAACCGTAAGACTGTTTCATTGCTACTTTTGTAATTTTGCTACTGTTATCAATCATAAGGTAAATATTTAATATGCAAGATATAGGATATGCTACCCTCAAGAGGTCACAAACCACAGGTTGAGAGCCACCGGTTTAGCATTTGAGAAACCAGTTTGTTGACTGTCCCCATGTCTCTGAAGATCCAGCACTTGGGAGCAGCTTTGAGGGGTAAGTGGCTTGGGCTCAGTGATTCCTTCAAGACTGTAGGCACCAGTCACTTCATATACCACCCCCCACACTCCCTACATGGCCATAATGTCAGTGTGAACTGTTTCAGATTTGAGATTCAGGGGGGAAACTGAGGCAGATTACCCTCCAAGCAAAGACATTTATTAAAAGAAATATTAATACTATGGACAGACGTGAGACTCACGTGGCCAAATGGGATCCTGCTTTTATATGTGTTGGAGGCAGGTTGGCCTCTCTTGCTATGTAACTGGTGAATTGTCCATAAGTGCTCACAGTCAGTCTCTGATTTCTGAGTGGCAGGAGGATGCAGGGAGTCTGGTAGTCTGCAGAATCAGCTCTGAGGATGGAGAAGGACACGGTGCAGGATCGGCAGCCACTGGTCCAGGATTTGACAGTTACCTGATACAAACCCAGACCTTAAAGAGAGCTGTGACTCAGATAGGTGGGTGCTCACTGAATGTCTCTTTCCCTTCATAAGGGGACAATAGTCATGTAAAGGGGGGCAAGAGAGAGAGAGAGAGAGAGAGAGAGAGAGAGAGAGAGAGAGAGAGAGAGAATATGCTTTTTTGCATATCTCTTCCTGTGCCTTAGTGAGTATGACCTCATCCCTCCATTTCCAAAACCTGGACTCCACTTTGCTTGTGGGGTTGGTTCAGTGGCAAAGCTATCAGAAAGTCCAGTTGTTTTGTGATTCTAGGGGGTCTGTAGGAGACAGGTTTTGCTGGGTGTTTTCAATTTCAATTTGAAAATAGGATGGACTGACTCTGGAAATGTTGTCCATTCATCACAAGGGAGCCGAGCGTTTCCAAGAGCATCAGCAGCAGAGGAAAGAGGCAAGCCAGACAAACAGCAAATGTAGCCTATGTTGGAGCTGTGAATCCATCCCTATCTGGTAGAGGAAAACCGGTTTGTTGGCTGTCCCTGTGCCTCTGTAGTCAGAATACTTAAGAACATCTGGGGTTGGTAACTTGAGCTCTGAATCTCCCTTCTAATTGATAAGGACTATAGGCATCAGTCACTTGATGTAGGGTGGAGGAAGGACTCCACGGAGCCTCCCTACTAGCATGGTAAGGCTTATCATTCAGGAGGTCTCAATGTGTCCCCGAATGTCCACATGTTATAACAGCCAGTAACTTCAGTGTGAGGCTCAAGAGAGATGAAGACAGGAGTGAGCATGCGCCTCAGGAGTTATTCCCCACGGCTATGCATCTTCTGCTCTGTCCCATTCACTTCAAGCAAGTAACCAATCCAGTCACCTTTCATAGACGTTTATTAGACTCTACCTGCCAATGGTGGGTGTTCAAAGAACCCATGAAGACATTTAAACCCCTGTCAGTCACTCATGAGAGGCCAGTTTTCTCTCATGAACCAACAGCTTGAACACCACCGCATCTCAATCAAACCTCTTTATTCTATTCTCTTTCTTTTCCTTTGAATGAACGCATCGGAGGCTTTCTGTCATTTTTAATAGATAGAATTGTGAATGATACAGGAATACAAAGCGAGACTTTCCACGGAGAACATCATGTTCCTCGTGTACGTCTCTGCTGTCAAACTGCGCTCTCTCGTCTCTTTTTATTTATTTATTTACTTTTGACACTGAAAGCTGAGCATATTGTGTTATATGGAGAATGCAGAAATGTCTCGGAAAAGCAATAGCAAGCTCTCACCTCTCACCACGCCCATCTCAGAGCCACGAAAGGGTTTATCTATCTGTACAAGCTGCATGAACACACACACCTCTGCATCAGGAAATGAAGGGCCCAGTACTGATTAGACACCCTCCTATCATTAGCTGAGTGGGCCGGCTCTGACAGATCCCTCCATTTGAAAGGATGGCCAATGTTTGGGATTATGAAAAAAAAAAATCTGCTTTTATGGCACGTTCCTTCGATGGCTATGATTTGTTTGAACCTGGGGCTCCCCCACAGACAGCAGTGTGGCCCCCAGTCTCAATGCTGATCCTGACAGTTCAGAATGCCTAGTGATAGGAAGTATCAACCTTGGTGTGTGGATCTCATTATAGCCATCCCATGACTCCACTGTAGTTTTGGGAGGCACTTCACTCAAGTGGGTCCCAGTGGGCCTTAAATTCAGCCTATTCCAGAGCAGGGGATCTGGACAGCTTCCTGGGGCCTGAAAGCCATGTCTCCCAGGACAGCAGGTGTGGGAAAGTAGGCTACTTCCTCTGGCTGCTAAAACACATTGCCACAAATATAGTGACCTAGAACCTCAGATCTGAGTTCTAGATATAAAAGGATGAAAGTCATGTCTAAAGAAGACTCTGGAAACTTGAAGAGCAAACCTACTATTTTGCTCTTGCACCCCAAGCAGCTGCCTCATGCTCTGGGATTAAGGTGGCACTCAGGATGATCTCCCATTCTGAGTGTGCCACCCTAAGCATGGTCATTTAATCATTCATTCACCCACCCTCTCATTCACCACCAAGGTCAAAGCTTGCTTATTTCTGCAAAAGCCTTCTACAATGTAAAGAACAGACTCAGGTTGTAGGGTCAAGGGCAGAGGTCAAGGTGAAAGTGGAATATGGAACATTACTCATCCTTCCACGGAAGCAATTACAGCTTCCTGAATTTAAATGATGCCCTTATCCAATGCTAAAATAAGGAAACTCCAATGAGTTAAATCCAGAATAAGGAGAGGATGGAGTCATGGCTCAGTTCTTAAAGTGTTCACCACATAAGCATAAACACCTGAGTTTGACCTCAAAAACTCCTAGGAAAGCTGGGCATAGCAGCATGCCTCTGTACTGCCAGCAATAGAGAACTGGGAGCCAGAAAGGTCCTTGGGGCATGCTGGCCATCAGGGCTAACTAAAGATGGGTGTCTGATTCAGCAATAGATCCTCCCTCAAAGAAATAAGAGTGTCAAGATACCGAGCAAGACCTATGACGTCACTCTTTGGCCTCCAGTCTGCACACAAGTATACCTATGCACATACATGAATGACTACAGACAATAGATAGAGTTAAGTAATTAAAAGTAGAGAATAATAAAAAAAGACTTAGAGTAGGCTGTTAACAGATGTGAGACATGTGAGTGAGTCAGTAATTCTCTGGGTACCAGGACGTGGGGGTCATCATTTATGCCCTAAGGAAAAGGTAACATTTGAAGATGGAAGAGAGAGGACCAGGAAGAAATTCTAGCCCAGGGTGTGAAGTCACATGGTTTTGTCTTCCCCTTGAGTAGCAATAGGCCCTCTGGCGGAAGTGGGCAGAGGGCCAGCAGTGTCAACAGCATCCGGCCAGCTCATCGCCCAGTGTTAAAATAGCACTTGACAATAAATGCTAAATGACATTTCCCTTCCTCATGCAAAATCCAATTCGAGTCGTCTCATAAATCCTGCCTGAGGCCTCCACTGCAATTTCTTAGGCTCATAACCCTATCACAAGGTCACCCTGAAATTAGTTTGCAGGCCATCTGCAACGCAGCACCCACAGTTGACTAAGGGGCAGAAGGACCCACACTTTGTTCTTTCTGAGGACATAGAGGCCTTTAGAGAAAATCAAAATTCTAAGCAAGTTTTCTGCCTTAGAATGTAGCAATTTTCATTATTCTTTTCTTGCATGATTTTAACACATCTGCTCAGATGACTGAATACTAAGTTAGAACCAGCCTAATTTACCCTCCAGGTTGACATCCCTAGCCAGGCAACACCCACCCTAAGCCTGGCAGACATTTCTCACTCTTCACTCAGAGAGAAGTTAGTTAGTCCCATGTTCCCCAATCTTTCATTCTATCACTGCAAGATCATCAGACCACAAGGCCTCTCGAAGAAAGTGTTTCATCTATAGAAAGCAGACGATCGTGGCCTCAATATCTGTATGGCTCCCTTCTCATCAAGTGCCAAGCCAAATTTCACACTTGAAAGAAAAGCTTGCAACTTTTCATGGTAAATCTGTAGTATCAATCATAAAATTAAAACCCCTGTGTGTGTGTGTGTGTGTGTGTGTGTGTGTGTGTGTGTGTGTGTATGTGTGCGTGTTTCTCAACAAAGCTGGCCTGTGTTTATGACAGAATTTGTCATATGACAGGAAATGAAAGAACAAAGTTCAACAAGCAGAAGCATGCTCAGGCCTTCTGTTTTTGTTTTCATTTTTTTTATGCACAATACAGAGCCCACTACTGATTCACAAGAGGCCTCAAGATATATTAATATTTATGTGTATATAAATATATATATATCTCACTCCAGTCTCTGTCATTAACACTATGTTGCATCTCACTTTCACCCACTTAACTATCCTGTGTGTACACATATATGTTTATATAATTTCCAGTCATTCGGAAATGAACTTGCTAATTTATATATTTTATTCTATGCTGTTTTAATATGCTAGTAAATGAAGAACGTTTTTCTTTTGTTGGTGTTTCTAATCTTTATTTCTTTTATGCTGAAATTATTTTTTTCAGACAATACATTCTGATTACAGCTTTCCTTTCTGCAACTCTTCCCATCTTCCCAGGCCCTTCCTACTTCCCCACTTCCCCAACCCCTCCCATACAAACACAAATCTAAAATAGCATTAATAATAAAAGCCTGAGGAACATAAAACACACATAGACACTGAGGCACACAGTCACACATTCAAGAAACCCATAAAAACAAAATCAGAGACCATAATGTGTGTGTGTATATATATACACACACAGAGAACAAAAATGCCTTGACAAAACATTTTGTGAAACATACACAGAGAGAGACAGAGAGACAGAGAGATAGAGAGAGAGAGCACTTCAAAATCACTATTGAGTTTGTTTTGCTTGGCTATCTATCACTGGTTATAGGGTCTGTCCTTAAGTATAGTTCATATACCCAGCGGGACCTCCATGGGAGAAAGCTAATTTTTCCTTTGTGGGTGTTTATCAGTTAAAGACAGTTTCTAGGCTACTGGTAGGGACTTGTACCTACTTTTCCTCTGAGCACTGGGAATCCATCTGGCTCAGATCTGGGCAGGCCCCCTGCATGCAGTGACAGTCTCTGAGTTCATGTGTGTTGACGTGTTGTGTCTAGAAGGCCTTGTTTCCTTACTGTCCTCACTGGTTCTTACAATCTTTTTGACTTTTCTTCATCATGGGGCTTGACGGAGACATCCCATTTTGGATGAAGTGTTCCAAGGTCTTGGAGAGCATTTTTTTTTAATGTGCCAGTAATTATTTTTATTTCAAAGATGTGTTTGTTTTATTTAATGTGATGGAGTGTTTACCTGCATTGATGTGTATATGACATTTCCATGCCATGCCTCCAGAAGTCAGAAGAGGGTACCCTGTTCTCTGGAATTAGAATTGCAGGTGGTTGTGAGCCACCATGTGGGTGATAGGAATCGAACCCAGATCCTTTGCAAGAGCATCCAGTGCTCTTAACCACTGAGCCATCTCTCCAGCCCTCAGGCTAGTAATTCTTTAAAACAGTTTTATTAGCCCTGTTATACTTCTCCATACAAATATGTTGAAGATATTTAATCATCCCCCAGCCTCTAAGGGCTAGGAGTCCTCAGATGGTGTCAGTACTGTGAACAGTGCAAAAACTTCACTCCTGTAATATTTATGTCTCAAAGATAAATCCCCAGACTAGAGGAGTGTGTTCCCCACTTTATCACTGCTGTGATGAAATACTAGACAGAAGTGACTTGTGGGAAGGAAAGTTTGATTTAGCTTAAGGCTTCCGAGATGTCTCTGCCCATCATGATGACGAAAGCATGGTGGGATTCATACAGCTTGAATTTCTTCTGTCATAGTCTCAAACAAGCAGAAGGAAGTAGAGGCCAGAAACACACACAGGTGTCACCTTCAAGGTCATCAGCACCCATGTATTCCTGCTAGCCAGACCCTGTACCAAAGATCCCCCAAAACCTTGTTCAAACACCACCACTAGCTGGAGGGCAGGTGTTTGATCACACGACCTGGGGAAGAAGCATTTTAGATAAAGATCATAACAAGGGCCAAGGGGTTACTGAACAATTTAATGATGCTTCCCCCTACTGCCACATTGCTCTTCTCTCTAGAAAGTTCTGTTGGTTTATGATTACTCAGATAAAGCTTAGCACAGGCTACCTCCCTCCAGTTGCACAGTTAACATGTCTGGAACATTTTAGTTTTAAGACACTTTTTCCCTTTGTATAGGTCACATTCCATTTCAAGAGCCCTGAGCCATCTTTAATTCAAATATGTTTCTGAACTCAGTCTTATGTTTATGAACTCAGAGTTCAGGGGCTACAAACCTGAATGTGTGTGTGTGGGGGGGGGGGGGGCATGCATCCTTCAGTTTCCTAGCCTGAAACTGAAATTTAGCATAGCCTCTGATGGAAGAATTTCTGAGACAGGCCCTTCTCATCAGTTCTTATGCCATACTGCTAAGACTCCAAAATGAATCTGGCACCCAGTACACACTCAGTGACATGGCTATTGGTTGCCAAACAGCCTATGAGGCTTGGCTTTTATGTAGTTATTAAGGGACACATTTTATTAAGGGACATATAAGTGTCACTATAATCACATTCCTTAGCCCTTAAATTTTATTTTGAAAAAATTAATATTATCATTCTGAAGAAATATTCACAAGTATCACTGAACTGCCAAGTACCCATCACACATAAACCAGATGCAATGACAGGTCTTTAGAAGGCGTAACCAGAGCATGCGTGTTTCCTGGATGCAAAGGACTTTGCTAGAAATACAGAACATATGTAGTATGAATAAATAATGAAAAGCTGGGCACAGTAGTACATGCTTCTAATCCCAGTGTAAACCCAATAGAGACAGCTGGATCTCTGGTGCTCACTCCACAGTCAACCAGCCGAGCAAATTCAGCAAATTTCCGACCCATGAGAGAGCCTGTCGAAATAAACGAGGCAGACGGTGCCATAAGGAAGGAATCCTAAGTTGGTCTCTGACCTCCATACACAGGCAACATATTATGCACACACTCATATATGCTTGTGTATATGTTTGCACAGGTATATCCATAATATATAAGTGCATGCATATATATTCATTTTCTCTTACTACTGTTTTGTTAGCACAAACCATGAGCCATAGTCACTGAGCAAGACTCAGGTGGTGTCTAATGAGTTTTTAAAGAGTCCAACAGAACAGAGATTCACTTTGAAGCGCCCTGCTCCCTGCTTCCATACTTTGTCTTGGCTGAGGAAGTGGTGGCTTGCCCATTCTGTGACAACTGGGCTGGCTGTGTGTTTTCCCAGCAAGCTTGGACTCAAGCTAGGGTAGGGAAGGCACCAGGGAACTTTCCACACAGTGATTAAGCTGTTTTGGTTGTTGCCCAAAACTCTGACAGATCAAACATGTAAAAACTACAAAAACTCACGTTGGCCCTGAGCCACGTTCTGCAAGCCCTCCCTGTGGATATCCAGAGCAGAGGCTCCAACCTGATTTCCTGCACTGCATCCTGTGCAATGCTCCTAAAAAATTTCTTGGATTGAGCAGTGGTGCTTCTTTCTTCTGTCTCTGGGATCCAACCTGTCCCATCTTGGGAAAGTGCCTCATGGGAACTCCCATCATGCCATTTTCAAGTGACTCCCATAATAGCTTCGCCTGGAGTCAATGGCACATTGCAAAACACTTCATCCCAACCATCAGGCTTTCCATCCTTTGACTTTCTGGGAAAGAATGAGACTCGGGCCTGCACACACAAACATCTGCAGTCTTGAGTGTCAGCTACCTCTGCTGCAACCCAAATATGTAACACAACAAAGACAGGGTGTCACAGAGTTCTTCTGGAACCACTCAAAACAGTGCTGAAATCTGGGGACCAAGTCCCAATATGTGAACTTGTGGTAGGGATGGGAACTTCAGATCCAAGCCATTGTAGGCTTGAGAGGCTTTCTGACCATCTGCTCCCTCCCAAACAACATAACCCTCAGCACATGCTACAATGGCAGCCTCTCCCTGGGATTCAATCATACTGATGCTTTTATTGATTTATTGATTAATTTTACAATTAACTTCTGAGCTTGGGGGGAACCTCAATTCTTCTGCTTTGCATAAAATAAACTCTTTGGACTTACATTCAAATGAGAAAACTATTGGAGAAATAAGTGACCTCACAGAATAAAATATTGTATGCTGTGAAAGCACGCAGCTGCTGACAGAGAATAGGACACTGGGACCCATCACAATCATTTTTGATACATACAACATCTCCTTCGGAAGTCAGGTAAATAATGACCTGCACATACCACTGCTTAGCTAGCTGTGCTGAAACCATCTCTACAAACACCAAACCACTCTCCCTACCCAGACCCTTCAGTTAAGTACCACCATGGCTCAGTGCCTCTTGGGGACTCCACATGGTCTTTCACTTCCATCACCACCACCGCTGCTGCTATCGCCACCACCATCAAGTCAAAGTCTCTTGTAGCCTAGACTGGTCTCAATGATCTCTATCTCTTGATCCTTATGCTTCTGCCACCCAAGGACTGGGATGACAGACTTACTTCACTATGGGAGATTTCTTTGGTGCTAGGGACCAGACTCAGGGTTTCATGTATGCTAGGCAAACCTCTATCAATCAAGCTTCATCCTTATTTGTCCATCTGGCTCTGCTCCTTTTTAGAAGAAGAACCCATAAATCAAACACACTGTTCCTATGTGTATGTGTCAGTGATGGATCAGCGGACCCATAGTCAATGGGTACCCATCCAGGAGCCAGCTGTCCAATCACAATACTAAGTGAGTGGAGGTAAAGCAATCCCAGAGACCATGCATGATGCCAACTGACCCCAGAAGGTGTCTTCTCACACAGAGGAAGTCCCCTTGATTTCCTCTGCACATTTTGAAATTAAACCTGATGTGATTGCACTTCATATTCTGCACACAAGTGAGAAACCCCGTTTGCTCTGAATCATTTTAGAATTCAGACGACTGGAAAGGAAGTCCTTTACCTTGCAGTGGAGACTGGGGTCACCTGGCATCTTATTATCATGATAGGACAATTGGTTCTACCGTTGAGACAAAGATTAAGTGCCTGGCAGGCACCAGCATTTATTTTGACCAATGTTTAATTTAAAGAAACAAACCTCATCAAAGCAGTGGAATGGGAAAACTCCCAGTGCTGCTGTGGTTGGGGGTGGCAGCTAGAGCAGGCTCTCTCTCTACTAACTTTGCTCCCAAAACATTTAAATTGAGGCCACAATGTAGTTCAACTGATAGTGCGCATGTGTAGCATGCAGGAGGCACCAGGTTCAACCCCTTAGGACTCATGCACTGGCGTGGTGGTACATGCCTCGAATCCTCATACTCAGGGGATCACAAGGGTCAGGAGTTCAAGGTCATCCTTGGATATATAGGAATTCTGTAGCCAGCTGTGGCTGTATGAGATGGTGCCTCAGTAATAGCAAGCCAGTACTTGGTAACTCAGTGTGTCTAAATGAGAAGTGAGTATCCATTCATTTAAAATGAGACCTAGAAGCCGAGTTTAACTATAGTCATGACCTGTGTCTCCACAAGGATCCAGCTTCTTTTGGCACACCTTGAAGTTGACTATTGCTTGCTAATGAATTACTGGTTTGTTCCTAGGTGGTCACAGTTTGCTTAGACTTTGGCTATCTCCACTTAAGCATTATTAAGGCAAAAGAAAATTTATGGCTAGGAAGAGACCCCCGGTTGCCTAGAATTGGGGTAAACACAGGGATTCAGCACAGATAGACAGAAGGAGATTTCTTCAGTCAAATGTTATATAAAGCTGGAGTCATGCTGGGGATAGTGATTCATGACTATAATCCCCAATATCTCGGAGACAGGGACAGAAGAACAAGAGTTCAAGGTCAGTCTAGGCTACATAGTAAGTTCCAGGCTAGCCTGGGCTATAAATTGAGATCCTATCTTGAAAAGGTGAAACCAAAAACTGTAAGAAAGAATCTCCAATGTTCTCGGCCTCTCTCTGTTTCTTTCCCCCTCCCTCGTGGTTAAGTGGAACAATCATCTAAGTTTCCCCACACTGACTCATGACTGCAGACTTGAAGAGGGCTAGTGTCGTAGCACATGATTTGTAAGTGGAGAATTGAAAGTAAAGATCTCAGCAGGAATGTAAAGTATCATGCCCTCAGTGCCAGCGTCTCCCCATACCAGCACAGATGTTACCCAGAGCATCCTTAGACCAGCTGGCATCCATCAGGAGGAACAAAAAAGAGTCTTAAACAAACAATTCCGCAGACTCTATCCATGCCAACAGTAAAAGAAGCTAGGCAGGAGAATGTCACCAGAGCAAGGTTTGCAGAATGCTGAGACAAGGTGGTGCTTTCTATAGGAGGACTTTGAGAAAGCTTCTCTCAATGAATCACATAATTTTTCTTTGGTTTTGCTTCTCAGTATCCCTTTGAACCACTGTTATCTTCTAACTCGACCCCCAGGCCCTCCAGAAGCAAAACATCCAAATGTGTCATTAGCTCTATCTAGTTGAGCTCACTGGAATCCTGGATCATGGGTTTGATGAGGTGAGGATGCTCACAGTTTGGGCTGCTTCCAAACAACAAGATGCACTGAGCACTGAAGGACCCCAAAGGCAACTGGGTCTGGCTATGGTGACGCACCACCCCCTACCTAAGAGAGTAGTACTAGGCTTCTTCAGAAGAAATGCAGAATGCTTTCTTCTTCACAACAAATGCAGTTTAGGACCAACAAAAGACAGGGCAGCACACATCAGGACCAACACATATCAGGGCACATCAAGACTGCAGGCATCAGGACAGTACACATCAGAACCAATAGGCATCAGAACCAATAGGCACCAGGCCCGATGTGATCACAAAAAGTCACCATTGCCAGCAAAGTGTCTTCTTCAGTTTTGCAGTGGGTTCATACAAACAAACCACACAATAGCTGTAGAAAAAAATAGAATCAGAGCAATACAAAAACACAGACATGGGGAGGGGGGGACATGCATAAACAGTGCCTGGGGGAAAGGACCCAGAATCCCAGATCTCAAAAGGCTGCAACAGAAAGAGTCTGAGCTCATACCCAGCCTGGAATACAGGGTGCGAACTTGTTTCAAAACCCAAAGAGGAGATGCCTCAGCAAGCCAGTCGCTCCGTGTACAAACACAAGAGCCTTATTTGAGCCTCAGGATTCACTTAAAACAAGTCAGCCATGGCAGTGTGCGCTTACAATCCCAGGGATGGGGAGAAGGAAGAAATGGGCAGGATCTTACTCAGTGAACTCTAGACCACTCAAAGACTGTCTCCCCAAAGCAAGGTGGATAGTGACTGAGAATGCCCAAGACTGATTTCTGACCTCCACACATCTATTCACACAAATGCACCCACTACCCCTACCCAGCAACTTTCTAAAACTCTAAAGAGACAGTAGAAGGAAAATGATAAAAGAGAATAAACAAGGGAATAAATCCAGGCCTTGATCATTTTTTCATTGGGAATGTATGTACACGCACACATATTGATAGAAGCATAGGGTTCAGAACCTCACAGGAAGACAGTTTCCTAGGTGTCACAGTGGTTGCAACAGAGGCTACAAGGACTTCTTAGTAAGTCAGACACTGAAGAGTGTCTTCGTGCCCTGGTATAATCGCCAGCTGTCCGGCACTCTGTGAAATCCTAACTCCCCAATAACCAATGTCAGCCACGACCCACAGCATGAAAATGTCCAGGAAAACATCTGATGAGTCATATTGTATAATTATAGTTGATATTAAGTTATCATTTATGCCACATTTACTATGTTATAGCTCTAGGAAAAAAAATGGTGTTTTCTGACTAGGGCTCCCTGGAGATGCTGTGAACACAATGGTAGCTTCTGCCTGAACACAATAATTCACCACTGTTACCCACCAAAAAATGATATTAAATAATTTAACTCTAAATATAGTTCCCTGCTTGGAAATGGGAGATATTAAACACCAAATATATGGATCTAATAAAAGAGCAATGCATGGGTAAATTAAGGCAAGGCATGTGTTCCCTCACAAACTGTAGAATGGGATTGAATGAATGTCAGGGAGTGGTAACAGCAGCAGCCTGAAGCATAACTTCATAGAGAGCTAGGATTCGATTTCCCTTGACTGTGGAAGCCATGTGCATGAATTCCTGATGGCTCCTTGCTCATCCTGTTTCTCATAGGCCAGTACAGAAATGCTTGTATCTACAGGGCCAACATAAAGGGCTGTGGTAACCAAATCTGAGGCCCCATCCTTTACTGAACCCAAATACTCCCCACCTGAAGGCGCATCTATTAAACATGGGTATTTCCAGGAGAGGTGTGACCTCATCACACCCCTACTCATAGACACAGCATCTCTCGCTCTCAAATGACATCTGTATAAGGAGCACTGTTCACAAGGTGATATGAAGAGGTAGGGGCTGAGGAAACAGCTCACTCGGGAATGCCCTTGCCCCCAGAGCATGAGGACCTCAGACTAATCTCTAGAACCTTATGTAAAAGATCTGATGTGCATGCTGAGATCTAGAGACAAGTGTCTCCCTGGGACTCATTGGCCAGCCAACCTAGCCTACTAGGCAATCATGGTTCCCATGAGAGATTGTATCTCAAAAAGATAAGGCACTGGAGATGGAGAGGTGGCTTAGAGAGCACGTGCTGCTCTTGCAGAAGACCCAGGTTCACTTCCTAGCACCTACCTGGTACCCCACAACTGTCTGTAACTCCAGTTCCAGGTGATCCTACACCCTATTCTGGCCCTTTAAGATACTGAAAACACACATACATACATGGAGGAAATACATATATAATATTGAAAAATTAAGGCAATGGGCCCCTGAGGAATGATACCTAAGGTCTGACCTCTACCCTCACACATATGTACATGCAACTGAAATACATGAATAGGCACATACCCGTTGATCTATACACAGATATGAACACACAGAAACAAAGAGGTAATGTTCTATATGACTGTGCTGGCTAGTTTTATATCAAGTTGAGTCAGACTGTCAATTGAGAAAAAGCCTCCATCAGATTGGCCTGTAGACAGTTGTGGCTGCTGTGGGGTGGCCCAGCATGGGCTGGTGGTCCTGGGTTGCTATAAGAAAATAGGTAGAGCAAGCCAGTAAGCATCACTCTTCCATGGCCTGGATGGGCCATACTCATGCGTCTGGATTCCTGCCTTGAGTTCCTGCCTTGGCTTCCCTGCTTACTGGATTATAAACTGTTATCAAAAATAAACCTCACCTCCCCAGGTTACTTTTGGTCCTGATGTTTTATCACAGAAACAGAAAGCATACTAAGGTAATATCATTATCCAAGATTTCTCTACCTCAAAATCCTATGTTCAGGAATTTCCTGGTGTTGATAAACAGGATGGGGCCATCTCTCACTATTGATGACAGACACATCTCTTAACGCAGTTACTCTCTGATAAACATATCACTAGTCTTTAACTTTCTGCTATATCCACAAGGCACTATTATGAACAAGGCCCCCAAGTCTCACATCTACATATGCGACAGGCATGGTCCAGTGCCACCACTGTGGGCTGTGTGACTTTGAGTCACGGGTTTCTACAACAGCATCTCTAGTAGACAGACCCTTTCACAGCTCTCCAGCAATAAATGAGGCATCATCACCCTTGCCCTCATCCTGGAGAAGCTCATTTATCGTTTCCATGTCTTCTCTGCCAATACACGGGATCATGCCACCCAGGAGCCTGGGAAATAACTGTGACACGCTAGGTCCTTATGGCAGAATCTACTAAAAAACACATTTGGCTTGGAAAGCTCCTGGTGGGCTCTGAGTTTAAACGCATAGAGAAAGCACAGACCATCCTCAACACAGGCTTTGTACATGACTCACAACATACTCCAATGTTCGGGCTGGAGAATTTAAATTCAGAGTCAAGAGAAAAGAACTGGCCTTAAAGATCTGAGTATAAGGCCCACAGTCCCCTTGCACACAGGCATGCTCAATGTGTGGTACTCAGGGTTGCTGTGTATGTGTGTGTGTATACACGAGATATTTTTAGGTCTCAAGGCAATATGAAGAAGAGAACAGAAAATTCCTCAGGAGAGCCACATAACAACGTAGGAACTAGACTCAATATTTCCTGGCTTAAATACTTCATGTGTCCTGTACCCTCTTTTTCTCTCCCATCAAGTCCAATTTTTACTGCTCATCTACTCCTGGATGTGAGGTCATCTCCCACAGCATGGTCAACCTACAAGGACCCAAACTCTTAAAGGAAAACTGACTCATCTCCCTCACGATCCATCAAAAGCCAATAGCTATTCAGTTGGGAGTGAGGGGTTCATGAACCCCTTCCCACTTCATGCAAGAATGCTGACTAGCTCAATTGTGTACAGACAGCCATGGCCACTGTGATTTTATTCATATAGGTTTGGTCATGTCCAAAGGTCAGTTTCTTGCTGGTCCTTCCCAGCCTCTGGCTCTTAAACTATCTTCTTCCTCTTCCATGAAGGTCCCTGAGCTTTGTGGAGAAGTGTGTGGTCCCAATTATAGATGAGCATTCCACTGACGCATATTCTCTGCACTTTGACCAGTTGTGAGGTTCTCCATCTTTCTCTTCACAAAGAAACCTCTCTGATAGGGACAGAGAGCACCACTGATCTATAGGTAGAAGATATGAATTTAGAGGGACGTTTGATACTATGTCCATTGGCAGAATAAATACAGTAGGTTCACCTCTGGGGCCTTGGGTTCTGCAAATACCACCCTTTCAAAGTGCAACTTCAAAGATTTTTTTTTTAAATTATATTCATAGAGCTCCAGGGCCCTCTCCAATACCCAACTGTAGCACATTCTACTCACATGTGTTTTTTATGGTCTTTTCAACTTATATAACATAACGCTTCCATAACCGCCCAATTGAATCACATCCCAATCTTCTCTTTTCTACACTCAATAATATTTCACTTTCTGGATACACTACATTCCATTTATATAAATTTTGGCTTTTAGATTACTAGATGATTTCCAGCTTTTGGCTTTAGCATAGTGCCAGGCTCTGCAAACTTGCATACACACATGTTTCTTGTGGATGACTGTTTCTCCTACAATGGTGCTTGCTTACTGTACAAGTAAATCTAGCAAGTGATGTTTTTTCTCTTTGAACACCCTCCTGACCTCCAGAAGTCTCTTCTTCCTATCAGCTTTACTTGTCTTTGTGACATGGTGCTCAGTTTGAATCAGAAAACACTGACAGGCTCTGGGCTGTTTCATCTGAGAAAATTTGATTTGTTGAGGTCTGCCCTTATTTCTTTATGGCCATCATAATTGCCCTGCATCTGTTTGCATGTGTAGATGCTCCTGATATGTCTTTGTGTACTGGTCTCTACTCACAGTCTGTTCCATTCTTTTTTTTAATTTAAGGCACAACTGATACTGGCTGATTTGTCTTCTCAAGTCTGGATGGTCAAGTACATTTCCTAAGTTTCAAGTTCAGTGCTGATGTAGGTTTCCATGGAAATGTGGCAAGGGATGGGGATGGTGAACGGGAGGCAGGCATGCTCTCCTCATCTAATCATCCGCTGGAATTCCCACTATGTTTCTTGGTAAATTACTGAGACATTTGCTGGTCCCCAAACCACCCATATTGCTCTTGTTTGTGGGGGACAACACTGATTCTGAAATGGCACATGGTCCAAATTAACCAGTATCTGACTTTTCTCAAGTGCCTGGCATAGTCAAGTCATTTTATTCTTACAAAAGGAAAAGGGTGGAGGTTGGCAGAAGTTTCCAAGAAGGTCACTTTTTAAAGAAGGCTGTGCCGACTAAGAAGATCATTTTCCTGTCATTTTTAATTGACCTGCTATGCTAATGCAACATTTGGCACTCCTGCATCTATCTTAACCTATGGGGCTATAAACCATGAGTAAACATGGTTTGGGAGCATAGGAGGCACCTAGAAACCCAACAGCACCAGGAACTTCAGTGTCTGTCCTGTCTGGTCTTCTTCACTGCTTCTGTTACATGACTAAGAAATGAATGTCCATCGTATTCAAGACATTGATTGCCAACTGGACACAAACCTAGAGGCACCCAGGAAAAAGGAACCCTCAAGTCAAAAATTGTATTGATCATATTGGTTGGTGGAGGGATTATATCAATTGATGGTTGATGTAAGCACCACTATGGGTGCCACCATTCCCTAGGCAGGTGGTTTTGAGAATGAACCACAAAGGTTTGGTCTGTATTTTAGGCTCCTATTTGAGTTCCTTCCCTGGCTTTCCTCAAGGATGAACTGTGGCCTGAGAAGTATAAGCCAAACAAATTTTTCCTCCCCAGGTTGCTTTGAGTCATGGTGTTTATCACAGAAAATGAGAACATTAATCTTAATAAATTCAGTTTGAAATGCAATTGTCAGACCTCACTTTAATGTTGCTTTATGAATTCAAACATGGCTATCTATATGTAAAATACAAATTAAATATCAATTACCTATTCTGCAGTTTATTCTATTACTTATATTTATTTTAAAATGAAGAACATTATCTATATAAGTGGGAAAATCAGTGTTGCATGGGATAGAGGACCATTATGAGCAAGACTGATTTCTTGGGATGCATGCCTGCATGTCTACAAGATGCTGACAAGAAACCAAGGTTTTAAAGACACATGGTCTCCTAAGACAGGAGACATAGCTGAGCATGAGCCAGAGAATAAACCAGTAAGTAGCATTTCCCATAGTCTCTCTCTGTCTGTCTCTCTGTCTCTCTGTCTGTCTGTCTCTGTCTCTCTCTCACAGACACACACACACACACACACACACACACACACCACACACACACACACACCACACACACACACACACACACACACACACACACACAGGTGAACACCTCTCCAGGCTGCAGCCATGTTAGGGAACGCAAAAATATTCAGGCTGGTATCTTTCAAGTTAATTCCAACTTAAGTCCGTGTGCCAAGAACATCATTTACAGATCTGCCAAGGGAACCTCTGGGAAACCCCCATCCATGAGAGAGTTTCACTCATCAGGCTTTGTACATATTTATCCAAGTTGGTGCTATGGACAGCGAGAGTGTGAAAACACAGAATCTGGGGGCAGAGAGCAATTAGCTATTCTGCTGTGGTTTCAGGATCCGTGAAGGCAAATCAAAGCAGATCTGATCGTCGAGATAACAGCATTAAGATGGGACTCTCGGCAAACAAACTTCCTCAAACAAGGAATATGAACTTGAAGCCATTAAGAGATCTTCACTAACTCCCGCTGAGTTCAGCGCTGATACGAAAGTGGCTCCTTACCCATGAAATTGCACCTGTCACCGGGACTTCACTTCATTAAGGCGGCTTCCTGATCCGAGCAAGATTATCAGCAACACACAATCTATGACTCTCCAGTTAATGAAGGCTGCCTCTCCTGAGTTTCCAACAGCTGAGCTCCGAGTTCTAAGATAACCGAGAAGCGGCCAGAGAGAAAGGATTTATAACGCAAAACATCCCCTCAAGCCAGACCTACCAACATTATCAAAGCGCCAACTCAATGAGACGTTTTCCAATTATCCTCAAGGGAAAAAAGGGCCTCGCTTCGCTTTAGCAACACTGGAAATAATGGACCAAGGTTTCCCTTGATTCTACTCTGTGAAGACAAAAGTCTACAATGAAAGGTTCTGACGGGGGTCAGGGATAACTATTGAAGAGACTAATAATGTGCTACCTAACAAAGACGTCTATTTTCATTATATACACTTTGCTAAGTAGAAAAATAGACACAGGGTGGGGGTTTATTGGTTTATTGCAGAAATTAATTTATACCCAGCTTTTCCCAGCTCCCCAGCTCTGCTTGTGGGAATCCCAGGTGTCAATCTTCTCTGGAGTTTTTCTGGGACAGCATCTGCTTAGATAAATATTCTTTTATGTTTTTCTTGAACGGACTTCTTTGAACTCATAAGCCAGAGACCACTCTATAATTTTGCATTTAGACGAGTACCCAAATGCATATGTTAACAGAGACAGTCTCATTCCAGACTTTATTAGAATTTATTGAGCAATTATAGGCATCCTCCTGCATACCAAGCACTGCTCAAAGGCTGGGGGCATAGCTGCAAGGAAGACATGAGTCTGACACCAAAGGAACTTCTGGTCTAGGATTCTTCATGAAACTCAGTCTGAAGACCTGTCACAACATTAGGGCCCTACACTGTGTGAGTGAGTACGTGTGTGTTGCCATCCTACAGAAGGTGTACATTAACAAGTTTCATAAGCATATCACTAGCATGTTATAGGCACATGAGAACACACATAAGGTACTTCGTACGTATAATCATGTATGCTTACATTTCCATTATCTGTCCATATAAATATGATTCAAGCAGTGATCAAGAAAAGCCTTCTGAATAGGAGGCATCATGATGTTACATCTTTCAGAGGGAAACACCTGGTAGACTATCCAGAGTCTTGTTTCTAAAGGAGACACTGACAGAGGCACAGGACAAGAGCTGACCATGTATTAGAGTGTTTAGAAATGTCCTAGAGATGCAATGTACTGGGTATCAGAGCCAGAGTCAGCTTATATGATGACGTGAGGGGCCACCCTCAGAATGCTCTACACGTCTCTCATGTGCCAATTTTAATGAGAAAATACAAAGCATAAATACAATTAAATAATAACTTATGATGATTCAAATGCCATCATATCCATGGTCAACATTACTGCTACTATCAATGAATGAGACATAGCAGATGGCAAACAATGGTACAAGGGAAAACAGAAGTATATTAGCCTGGATTGATCCTTCCCCACTTGTCTCTCCTGTGGTAGAGAATAAAAGCATTTGTATAGCAAAACATCTAGCTATATATTCATCAATCATCCATCATAGCTTCACTTACTTATCCACTCATCTATATGTTCATCCATTCATCCATCCATCTTTTATTCATTCATTCCTCCAGTCACCATCCATCCTTCATCCTTCCACCATCATCTATTCATCTAAATATGTATCATTTACTTTTCTTGTGACTGAGGAAAAGTACCTCATAAGAAGCACCTTAAAGGAGGAAGTATTTTATTTTGACACATAAATTAAGTAGGGAAATAGTTCATCACAGTAGAAAAAGCAAGAGTGTGAGGTAGGCTGGGCATGGTGGTCACACTGTTAATCCCAGCATTTTGGAGGCAGAGGGAGGCAGGTCTGTCAGTCTGATACCAGCCCGGTCTACAGAGTGGGTTCGAGGACAGCCAGGGCTGTCCAAGAAACCCTGTCTTGAAAAAACAAGCAGGAGTGTAAGGTAGGCGGTCACATTGCGTCTGCAATTAGGAAGCAGAGACCAGACAGGAAACAGAGCCTCAAGCTCCACCCCTAGAAATCTACTTCCTCCAAATGTTCCCGCAACCTCTCAAACAGGCCACTAGCTAAAGATTCACTGTTCAAACAAATGAGCGAGCCTATGGGGGACATTTCACATTTGAACTGTAATACCATCTATCCATTTACCTATCTATCAATCCAAACTTCCATATCCACCAATCACTCTGTCCACCATTATCCATTTTACACACATCCATCTATCTGTCCTTGTGACATCTGTTGGCTACTTGACACTTTACATAAGAATAATGCTTATTTTGCGACTTGAATCTCTCTCACGGGCACACAGGGTAAAGACCATATGTAAAACCAACAAGTACCTCTGAATGACCCCCTCCTACCACACAAGCATCCAGGGCAGAGCACAAACATTGGCTTCTTCTTTTCTTCTCATTTTTTTTTCTACTCAGAAAAAGAAAAGGAGGGTCACAGGCAAGAGCTACCTAGGTGACCCAGATTTCCCCCATTAATATCAGGTAAAGGAACACAGGGAGAGTTTGAAGCCAAAAGATCCCTCAAATGGTTTCAAGTGCTTCTGATAATAAATGAGTACCCAAAGTAAGATTCATCACCTCTATATCATGAGAAATAAATTTTATTTTCCAAACACTGAGTTTTGGAACTGCACTCCAGGAACAATGTGCTATCTTTCTAGATTCTTCCTTTGATTTTTTTTTTCTCAACGTTTTTCAGTAATACAAAGAACCAGAAGAAACCTAAAAGTGCCAAAGAAAATGTATGTGACCAGACTAGGAATTCTCTGAAGCCACAAATGAGGTTCCGGGACAGAGGAATAAATCAGGAACTCCTAAGTCACCAAGCCGTTCTTTGCCCAGCTGTGAATTGCCTGTTTCTAATTTGGTGGCTATCAGAGGCAGATCCGGGTTTTAATTTCTCCCTAGAGTGATTCACGATTGCCTGTAATTCCACAGCAGGTGGCTCACTATTCCATCAGAAAGTGCCTGTACACAAATACAATCGCATGCATTACTTTGACATCAGCACTAGAAAGGTGGAGAGGTGGGCTGCATGCATTCTGCCAGTAAGAGTGAATGTTCCCGTGTTTAACACATGTAGAAATACGTTATAAGAGATATGCCACAATTCTATACTTCGGTTACGACTCAGAAAGAAGTGACAACTTCAATTACCGTTAGATGCCACTGCAGGGAGAGGTCCTTGCACATGATAAAGCTTTTATGGCCCTCTGTAGATTCCCTATGAACAGGACTTCTACACACACACACAAACACACACACACACACACACACACACACACACACACACACACCACACACACACACACACACACACACCGTCCCATCTGGAGGACTCCATCTCTTTGACCTAGAGACATTAATGACAGATCGCACACACCACATACAAATCACAATGAGTCAGCTAACAAACTTCAGAGCAATGGGAAGCCACCATGGCAGAGAATCCGAGCACAGCACTGGCCAGGTGGGACTTACCTCTTCTCTGAGCCAGCAGATTTCTTCTGACAAATGATGACAGCTGGTGCATACTTCCCAGTGTACTCCGAGCTCTGCCTGACATCCCAGATGGAAGGGTTGCTGGCTCTCACCCCAGTGATGCTCACTCCTTTCTTAACCTTGGCCCTGTTGGAGACAGGAAGTGCATGTTTGAAACAGCCCTGGGGAAGTCCTGAAGCCCAGGTCAGCAGTGGTACCAGGGATGTGGAGAGCATTTGCACATTGTAGCCTTATAGGTCTGAATTCATGGGGAAATCGATTTAAACACAAATTTGAAACCACCTTCCTATCCATCTGTCCTAGTCTCTCCCCGCCCCCACCCTCCCCCTGCCCATCCCTCAGTTATCCCTACTTTTACAGAAGGAGCTAGTAAAGTGTGCTGGCCTTCAGCAAACATCTGCTAAATATGGAAACAGAATGTGTCTATTAATTAAAAGACAACACACAAAACAACAACTATAAAATCTACCTGGAATCCCTTAGAGTAGGAAAACTAAATGGGAAACAGAAGTTAAAAAATATGCATAGGGAACATTTATAATAAGGGAGTGCCTGCAGGAGAGAGGGTCTCAGCCGCAGACCACACAGACACTAAGCACTACACCTGATTTTCCCAGTGGTGCCTGAGTTCCACAGAGGAGAAGTGAGGCTCAGACAGGGAAGGGGATGTTCATGGGTCCCTGCACACAGAGGTGCTGGGTTGAACAGGGCTAATCAAATTCTACATTTCTGTTCCTTCCTGACATTTGTATCTTTGTCACCATAACAACCACAGCCTCCATTATCATCTCATAGATGCAAGCTCCGTCTTCATCATCCTTCCCACAACCTCTATCACCACTGTGACTTCCATCGTCATCACCAACACCATGACCTCTATCAATATCGCCACCACAGCCCATCATCATCATCTTTTCTTCTTCCTCATCACCACTCCATCTTCACGATCATCATGATAAACGTCCCTTTGTCATCACCACCATATACTTCATCATGACCATCAATCGCTACAATCCTAATCTTCATCATTACTACCACAACCTCTATCTTCATCACCATTATCATGGTGTCCATCTTGATCATCACCACAGCCCTATCTTCACCACCACCATAATCTCTGTCTTCTTCATTGTCACCACCAAAAAGCCCTCTTCACCATCAACACTGCTATCTCTTCATTATCAGCACAATGTCTACCTTTGTAATCACCATCACTACACCCATCTTCATCACCATCACCACAACTGCCATTTCTTGAATCATCCCCATTATCTCCTTTATCATCATCATCATCACGGATCTTCTGCACTATCGATTATTTACCATCAACTGAATACTACTGTAAATTTATTATAGTTCTACAACATTTCATCCTCAAATACCCTGCTAGGTCAGTCACCATGAAAAATCTTATCTCTTTCATGGCTTCAGAGTAGAGGAACCGGCCTTGAGCTGCAGATAGGACACGACTTTGAGCTCTCCCTGTATCCCTGGGAATGCCTGCTGTTAGAGCTGATAAAACTAAATGCATTCATTTTCTCTGCTACCCATTCAGTGTTTGTTGGCTTCTTGTGTTCTCCTACCCAATATCTACTCATGATTTAGCCAAGGACCTATTGAACCAAGGCAGTTCAGCTTCCATCTGAGACTCCATTTATAGAATCTCCCTCCCTTTTTCCTTTGGTCCATCAGGGATGGGGGGCACGTGGTCCCTCGGGCTTTTCTGTAAAGTACAAATATCCCTGCCCTTGCACAGAAGCTGGGTGGTGATGGGAGGCCCACTTTGCATGTATGCCCTTGTTTCTTTCCAAGAAATTTCAAAAGAAAAGGCCCAGATGAGATGGGAAAAGGCAAAAGAACAACACAGTAATTTTCACAGTTTGATTTACAAACTGGTTTGTGGATTTGAAGAAAGCATGTTTCCTACTGTGTCTTTCCTTTCCTATTCCTTGGGGAGAATATAAAGGGATCAGAAGCGGAAATATCAAGGGATGCTTAGAGGCTTCTTTCTCCTGGGGAGAAGATGGAGGTACAAGCAGCAGTCTGTGTCACACGCTCTGCTTTATACCCATGTGATCAGAAGAGGGGTCCTCAGTTCCTGTCTGCATCTCTGAAATCTTCAAGGAATGGGGCATACAAGAAGACAGAGACATGTCAGTCCATCCTCATTTCTACTTCCACTGGAGATAATTTTACACACACTCTTCAGGGGAGGACATGAAGTGGCCATGATCCTGGAAGGCCATCAGGAAGAATGGCAGTATCACTGGGAACAGGATCCTGGGAGAGTTCCCACCATTCCTGAGGACTCCCAGGTTTACAGCATGCAGACAACATGATTCTGTCACATGAAACACCTGGTGGCCTACAAAGGGCCAGGAATGTTGGCAACCTGCCAGACACAGGGTACTGTGTGACTAGCCCCTGGTAGAATCCTGTACTTCTGAGCTGAGGGACACGCCCTCCCTCGGTATTCAACATTGCACAGCCATTTGTTTGGGAGATCTAAGGTCATGCTCTGTGGCTTCACAGGATGAAGATCCTGGGATGTTGTGCCTAGCTTCCTCTGGATATGGCCCATGTCTTTTTCCTCCTTCTGTTTACTGCAATTCGTAGGCTTTCCAAGACCTAAAGCTGAGCAGCTCACGTGACTACAGGGTTAGCCCTCTGAATCTTCCTAGTGACCTGTTGGACCTAGAGGTGGTTTTGAGAACGGATAGTTTCCTGCTGAAAGACTATACTTTTCCAGATCCCCTTATGGTCTATGGAAAACATTTTCTCTCCTTATGAAGGTTACAACCAGCTTCTTCCTGTGGGAATTTTTTTCTCATCTACCTATCCACATGACAGGGGAGTTTGGCCCATCCATCCATGTAGGTGAAATGACTCCCTCACTGTGTTTCAGTCAATAAACATTGATGTGAGATGTCTTCCTGTACGCTGTGAATATCATTGGTAAATAAAGGAACTGATTTACCCTATGGCAGGCATCTTAGAAGTAGGTGGAAAATCCAAGCATAGATAAAGGGGAAAGAGGGCAGAGTCAGACAGAGACACGATCCAGCCACCCAAGAAGCAAGATGCAAAGAAATAGGTAAGGCACACGCCACATGGCAAGACAGATTAATGGAAATGGGTTGAATTAAGATACAAGAGCTAGCTAGCAATATGTCTGAGCCATAGGCCAAGCAGCATATAATTAATATAAGCATCTGAGTCATTTTGGGAGGCTAACTGGCAGCGAGGCTATAGGCAGGTCTGGACCTCTGGGCTAGGCACAGCCAGAAACCCCTGTTACAAAACATTGCCACCCCCCCCCCCCCCGGTCTTTTCCAGCTCTATCAATCCTAATAATATAATAGGGAACCTCCTTCCCAGTACACACATTAGTCTATGGGGGAATTAGCCCTGACTGCTAACCCTACAACTTTTTGAAATGGATTGTAGTGTACAGCATTGCTTCCATGGGGGGGGGGGGGCAATACATTGTGGGAGTTTTGTTTCTTCTGGTGTTGAGATGGGACCCAGGGCCTTATGCATGTTTGATGAGCACTCTATCACCAGGTGACATCCCCAGCCCATTTTTTGTATTTCAAATGACTATACTAGCAGATGTTTTGGACGTATCATTCATAAAGGTAAGGTTTTATGTACAAGGCTGTGTGCTCAGGATAATCTTCTTGCTAATTAAGTTTTGACTTCTTCTTTGAACAAAATTGACCAAATTAGGTAGTCAGACATGCTAGTGAAGGGGTCGAGGAGATGGCTCAATGCAGAATGTACTTGCTGAGGAAGCATGACTGAGCCATAGTGCTAACATAAAAGCTGGGCACAAAGGAAAACCCTTGGAATCCCAGTGCTGGGGAAGCCAAGACAGGAGGGTAACTGGAGCTTGCTCGCCAGCCAGTCTAGCCAAACCAGAGAGCCATGGGTCTCTCAGAGAGACTCTATTTCAAAAGCAAGATGAAATCATTGAAAATCCTTGAGACTGGCGTGTAGGTCCCACATGCACCTGTGTGCCATGTTGCACACACACACACACAAACACACACACACACACACACATACACAGATCTACTAGTGTAAAGCTTCATTGGCAATGGGCAGCTATTCTTTGGAGATAATTTAGAATAGATTATAGAAGCTGTCCCAATTACTGTGCACTAGAATTTTATTGAATCAAATTTGCCTTAAATAAATAGGTCATCAGCCTAGCTTTGGCAATATTTTTATTATCTGGAAGGTATTGGTACCTGTGCCTCTGCTGACATACAACTGGCTCATATTTTGCTTAGATTTTATTCCTAAGTAGGTCATTTAGAATTTGGATGATGTTTCTCAGTAAGTGGTTTTTCAAATGTACAGGGCTATTTATTTAACCCACCAATGACCCGAAGTTTTCTATATCTACAGTGGTTTTGAATAGGATATTCTAAGATTTACCATAGAACACTGGAGTCATCTCTCTCATGCACAGAAGAGGTTCCTGAGAAAACGCACACATACAGTCTGTAAATCTAACACAGAATGGAAAAAAGATGTTTGCATCATGGAGGCCTGTGCCATATGTGAGTATCACGTACAAACATCTTCAAGGTTGGCCACCTGCTCCTTGGAGGTGGATCCATACTGTTTAGAGAACACAGTGAGCCTGAGTTCATCATTCTGAAGCATTCCTTCCAGAGTTACAAGTGGCGGCATATGGAAGTCCATGGCAGGCAAATTCTTGGAACCTGTGGAGATTGGCATCACTGGGTCTGAACCAAATGCTAGTATCTTCTTTGTTTATGGCAAGTGAGTTCCTTGTAGTCATTAATGGAAGTTTATAACCCACTTGTGGTTCCATAAATACAGGTTACCCTGACAGCCTCATTACCAGAGATAAACACAGCACTTGATTTCCGAAGACACTTCATCATAGATTTACATTTAATAACACACCCACCATGGTGAGAGCAGAAAAGCCATTATTTTCCCCAGAGTATGTCCATGCCGTGAAGGCTGATACAAACTAAACCTGCTGGGGGTGAAAGGGATGGTTTGCTTTTAAAACATAATAGAATGAGCTGTAAAGTCTGACACTTATGTGTGATGTTTATGTTATGTGCATAGCATATGCACAATGTATACCCACACTTCCTCAAGCACAGGATCCAGAGACTTAATCGAAATAACCAGGACTAGCTGCCAGCCTGGACACTGAACCCAGGGACATGGTGGTTATCTTTGTGCCTCCATCTGCCCCTCCACATCCCAGCCTCTGACTCTGGGTAATGCTTAAGTAATCTGCCCTCAGGGTACCCATCCATCACCTGTGAAAAAGATTCACGGTTGACTGCCCCCCCCCCCGCCCCGCCCTACACAAAAGCTCTTTCCTGGGAATTTACCAAGCATTATACCTTGGTAACCATTCTTTTTCTCTCCCTCTCTGCCACCTAGCTTCTTTCTCTCTAGTCTCTAACATTAGAATATGTAAATAATACATTTATTATCATATGCAAATGATCATTTATCCTCAACTTATATAAGTGATCCAATCCATTGAGGTCAATGCATTCAAACAATCCTCTGGTATTAACATAAGTAAACTGTCCCCTAATATCAACATATGCAGGTTGTCCCTTCCATTAACATATGCAAATAAGCCTGTAGCATTGACATATGCAAATGATCTCCTAGTCCTACCAGATGCAACAGGCTCCAGGCATTAACATATGCAAATGGACCCTGCATTAATATGTGCAGGGCCCCTGTCTTTCACATATACAAATTCACCTGATATTAGCTTATGCAACTATTTCTGTATCTAGCACTCCCAAGCTGTTCTTTAGACTATGAAATAGCCACCACCTCCCATCCAGTGCCTTTTTAAACTGGACCAGATGTGATTACTTCATCTGCCATAAGGCTGGAGGTGCTGTATGATGGTCATTAAATAGGCTTGCTCTGGAAGACACTGCATTTCTCTGTTGTAGCAGATCAGAGCTGGCCTTCTTTGTAGTAGGTGGCTCTGATCCATTCTGATACTCAAGGATCAAAGCAGATCCTGGTCCTGCCATTTCCAGTCCATGGTTTGTAGTACCTCCATTATGAGCACCCCAGCCACTGGGAAGAAGGAAGAGGGAAAGAATAGGGCTGGGCAGATAGGCGGAGCAAACTCAGAGGCACTTACAGTCTACTGGAAGCATTTGCTGTCTTGGCCACATGTGGATACAGGTGCAAGGGCTTCTGGGAAGCCAGTCCCCATCTGGCTACTGAACTTGCTTGCAGTGTTCAAGGAGAGTTAGAACTCCCACCTCAGTTAAGCGTGTCCTACATGCTAGAAACCACAGGCAGAGCTAAACCCCCCTGAACCATTGTACACAGGTCCACTACCGCAGAGAAGCCCCACCTGAACAGCCACCGGTGGGCATTCAATGCAGGCACATTTATGAATGGTGTGACACGTGGGTTATTAAAAGTGCCTTCATGCTTTATAAAAATGAGGTACAAAAAATGGAGGTTACGAGGTATGGAAGAAAAATGAAAAATTGGACTTGTAAGGAAAAATTTGGGTATTTTTGCTTTTTGTGAGATGTGTTTAAAATCTGTGAGTGCACAGATGTGTGATGGGGGAGGAGGAAGAAGAAATGGAAGGGGAAAATTGAGATAAAGAGGCATGCGGTGGGGTGAGATTTTTATCAAAGTTTAGTGCATACAGATTTCAAAGACCTAAAGGAAAACCTTGGGCGGCCTACACACACAGTATGTGTTTCCAGAGGAATGTTTCTGAGATTAACATCCTAACATTGTCCATTGTTTACAACCTGCTCTAGGATTCCTTGGAATCTGACAATAGGCAAAAGGAATGAGCCTCCAGGCTGCCTCCTGTTCAAGAGAGAAGGCTTGCTGGAAGCATCATTTTCTGAGTTCCAAAGGATAAAAGTTTTCCAGAACCTCATCTGCCAGGGTTCCAAGGCCTGCTAGTCACCAGCACCCATCACTCACAGCTGCACAAGGGGCTCTCCTATCTGTATAACAGCTGCTCACAGCTGGACACCGAACTAACAGGGATGATCAGGCCTCCTGAACAATATAGAGCACCACGCATTCACTCCTCAGTTCAAAGACCAGTAGATAGCATGCTGAATTTTTGGAAATGCTTCCTATTCTTTGTTTTCTCTCATTAACTGTGGCCCAGAATAAAATAATTTTCATTTCTTGAGGGGTGAGAGCCAGGCACCCCATTGGTAATCAGTCTACTTCTAATTTCTGAGTGATCTGACTGCATCACTTCCCCCTCAAATCTACATGTTACACAAACGTTCTGTACTAGCTCTGTCTTGACACTGGTCAACAGGCCCAAGCCTAACCCGATACCACAGTCCATCCTGTGAGAGTGATGTCCCCATGTCCCCATGTTCCCTTGGACAGGGCCTTAGACCACAGGGGTAAAGTTTTTAACTAAGCCTCATTCATCCATTCTGTCTCAGAGACTGTGGTGGTTTAAATGAGAAATCCCCTAAACAGACTCAGCTAATTATGGTTTGAGGCGGTTAGGGGAACATTTAGAAGGTCGAGTCTTATTGGGGTAAATATTTCACTGGGGTGGGAATTGAGAGGGATTTTCAGGTTGACGTCTGCTTTCAATGTGACTGAAGATATGATCTGTCAGCTTCCTGTTCTGGCTGGCTTGTCATCCTTGCCACTATGGAGACCCCCTCTACTGGAACCACAGCCCATATAAAGCTTTTCTTCCATAAGTTGCCTTTAGTCATGGTGCTTTATTACAGCAACAGAAAACTAATAATAAGGAACGTGCCAATTTATGCATGAAGCTAAGACAGACACAGACGGGAGAGCAAGACCAGAGTGATCAGCATTAGGCAATTCCAACTTGATAGCATGTTCTCCAGCAGAAAACATTTTAATGTGCCATGTTGATATCGGCATATGTGTTTATGAAGCTGGCACTTTCACTATTGAAACACTGGGTGCTACACACAACACTTCATAGGCAAAAATCAAAAGTGTTGAGATGAAAAATAAATATGTTGAGAAGCATGGCTATTCTCTCATTTCTATGAGCCCTGTGGAACACCCACGTCCAGGATGCACACATGTTAGAGAGATGTTCTGTTACCATATGGCATATAGGTATGTAGTGACATGGAGCTCAAACCCCACTGCAGGATCTATGTGTTCCAATCTCAGCAAGGGTACCAGGGACCATGGGTAATTGGACCTTATAAACTCATAGAGAGTGGCACTATTAGGAGATGTGGACTTGTTGGCGGGAGTGTGACACTGTGGAGTTGAGCCTTGAGGTCCCATATGCGCTCAAGTAGTGCCCAATGTCTCAGTTCACTTCCTGTCGCCTATGGATTAAGATGTAGCTTCTTCACTCTCTGATCCTTCCCCAGCACATCATCTGCCTGCATGCCAACATGTCGCATCATGATGATAATGAACTAAACCTGTGAAAACGTAAGCCACCTCAATTAGATGTTCTTTCCTTTATAAGACGGGGGCAGGGATTCAGAAAAGCGCTGCAGCACTTAGCTGTCAAACCGCTGCCACCTGCTAGAGATTAAAAAGCAAAAAGCCAAAAACAAAGAAGGATCTGTTCACAAGGGAGAAAAAGATCCCGTGTCTGAGGGAGACGGCACCAAGAAACAAAGTAGGTGCATTATTGGGAAGTTCAGGCTGCCACAAATGCTTTGCCTTGACCATCTTCTCATTATTTAAAGTACTGTGTCATCTACCCAAAATTTTACAAGCTGGTCCTGATGCACAAACACACCCATGCTGAAAGACTCAGCCTAATGTTAGCAGTCACTTCTGAGACTCTGTTAGTAGGACCTCAGGGTGTCAAATGTGTGCCAGGCAGGTGAATGAGTGAGCCAGTCAATAAATATAATGAGAGGTAAGAAAAGAGCCAGATGTATATGACTACACCCTCACCATCAACGTTTTAGTGACCATTCTGCTACATATCTCTTTACTCATGCACAATCTGTAATTCTATATAAACAGGATACAACCCAGGTCAGCCACATGGTCAGCAATTGGAACACTCACCATCCAGGGAGGTTCTGGCCAATGGTAGTATGATATCACTGGGTCCTTCTTAAGTTAAGTATTGCACACTTTGGACATGCAAAGTGTATGTGGCATGCTCCTGTGGTCTCAGACAGTACAGGTCCAACAATAACTAACCCAGCCTGATGCAGAAAGCAGTCTGGCTGCCGACCAACACAGGAAATGAACATCCAGTGACGAGAAGACCCAGCCACCGAGTATTGCACCTAGGCCTGTGTGGTATGAAGTCCTTCCCAGCCCTGCTGCCTGCCTGAAGACTCCTGATATCTTCTAGGTGTCAGAGCCTCTGCCATCCCAGCATATGTTAAGTGGCTTCCTTTGCCAGTATAGTGACCATTGGTTCTTCCAGGCTGCATCAGAGCTTAGAGCATCCTACAGTCTTACAGCTCCTGGGTCCAGCTTTCCTCTTCAGAACTCAGTGAAAATAAGATGTTCAAAGGCTTGTTTCCCTTATGGCCTTAGCTCAGGAGAGATGTGACAGAGATAGATGGAGAAGGGTGTCAACTTCACAATGTAAATGCTGGCAAGGAGCGACCCCATCACCCAACAGAACATACTGTCTAAATAGGCCAGTGGCATGTGTGAGTAGGGTCAGGAACCACGCCGTGACTCTTGTGGTTGGTCACCCAGTGAGCCATTCAACAGACACCTCCTGAGTCCCATCTGGCTTCCAAGTGTTTTCCACAGCACTGGGAATGCACAGAGAGGAAACCACATGCCAACCATCCTAGAACTAGTGAGAGACAGACACACAGACATGTGTGCTTGTATATGCACACACAGGTATGATGCTAGTAAGTCCCCCATAGATTGAAGCCAAGGGCTGAAGAAGGTACTACAGGGACTATCCTTAGCTTATTCTTTTATTCCTCCCAAGCATCAGCTAGAAGCCATGATGGGTTAAGGGAAACATGCAGATAGGTTTAGGGCTTTCTTTTCTCATTTGCTTTCTGTCTGGTGATTGGAGTAGGAACAAGCAAACAAGCAAACAAAAAACTGTCCAGGAAACCACCATCCAGCAGTTCAGGAGGTTATTTGCTATTGCTTGAAAGTGAAGCAGCCACCATGGGCTCATATTTGGGACTTTGATTGATAGCTTCTGGGCTTGGCAAAATAATCAGATCTTGGGAACCTGATTGATAGAGTAAGCTGACTGCCACGCTATTCAAATGTTTCACCACTAACAGTTTTAAATTTGATGTGTATCGTGAATGGCGCATGTGGGCACACATACTTGTGAGTGTGTTGTGAGTATGTATGCACGTGGAGGTCAGAGAAAGCTGGGTGCCCTTCTCTATTACTCTATACTTTATGCTCCAGAGACAGGTTCTCTCACTGTTTTTTTGGCTAAGCTGGAAGGATAACAAACCCTAACAATCTCCCTGGCCCTTTCTGTCACAGTACTAGGGACATAGGTGCATGAGGCCATGCCCAGCTTTTGATATGAGTGCTGAAGACGTGAACATAGGACCCTGCAGAGACACAGCAAGAGTTCTACCCCTGGAGCCATCTCCCAGCTCCTCACTACTTCTTAGGTGAATATGCTGCTTGTGGATTTACCAGCAACATCAGCAGCACTCTGCAAAGCAGCTCCTCTGGGTTCAGAAAGAATGGGGATCATAAACATCAGTAAAGGGAGCTGGGAGAAAAGGACAGTAAAGGGAGCTGGGAGAAAGTAAGACAGGATAGCCAGGCTGAAGACAGAAGATGTGAGAAACACAAGATACTATGGTCACAGGAGAAGTTCAGGTGCTGCCATGCCATGAAGGCCAATGGTCCCCTCCCTGTAGGCCTGAGAGCTTTGACGCTGGCTGCTAGGGAGTTGGGCACTGCACCATCAAGACCCATATTTAGTAGCTGAGGCTACAACAGCCAAACACCTGTCCTGCTGCTGCTGCTGCTGCTGCTGTTGGAGGCTGAAGAATCTACAGCTGCTAAGTTCCAGGTCATTAATGTCCAGAGCAACAAGTTCCCAAGCAAAGTATAAAGAGCTCTGAAGTCCAGAGCAGTAGGCCATTGCCCTGCAACTGTGAGGCTCTGAGTCTGCCAGGGCAATCCCCAGGCTTGCGGCATTCTGGGGCCTGGGATTGGCAACCTTAGAAAGTCTTACCTACTCATGATCCTTATTTGACTAGAGCAGAAGGACCTGACGTTGATCGGACCTGAAATACAGGATGCCTCTAGGAATCAATTCTCACTTTCTTCCAATCTCATCTTGAAATAATTACTAACCAGTTCTGACCCTTCATAACAAAATGAAACCAAATAAGACACAGGCTTGCACTCCAATGTCAGATATTAGACTTGAAATCTAAGTCTGTCTCAGGAGTTTCAAATTTCGCCAAGCCAATAATCTCCACATAGAAAATGGGACAGTTATTTACAGAGAAACAGCTTTTGGGTGATGGTGTCAACACCAGGGTTTCATAACACGGGCTACCTCATATCTCAGAGCATTGCAGTACACACGAGGCTGAGATTTGCCTGACTTCAAGTTGGGGATAAGTCATAACTTCATTGTCTGTGAAGAGCCTCAAAACTCTAATTTCACCACACACATAATACAATTGTAGGTTGGTTTCTGCTGCTCTTGAAGTGACCAAATTTTTGGAAGGGGATTGTTTAAACATACTTTAATTGAATAAAATTTTCCATACCAAAAATAGACAAGAAAAGCATACTTTCTAGGGTGTCTTAGGGGACTATAGTTTTTAATTAAGTATTTACATGGAAAAAGATACTATCAGGTTGTTGAAATGATGATATCAGAATGGATGGGACTATGAGAAAAACTTTTTGCCCTGTAAATTTCTGTCATCAACTTTTCTCTCCTTTTCTATGTGTATTCTGAGAGTAAGATACGTAGATATGTGGATTTAACAGAGTAATAATCATGTTGCATGTGCCAACTTGGTATTGAGAAATTAGAGCCAAGCCCACTCAATGTAGAAATGGCTGATTTCTAACCCTGGATTCTATCAAGTGAGTCAAGGATTCTTCACATGCACTTTACAAGTATTTCTTAGGGTACCCTAGTCTAACTTTAACTATCAACTTGGTCTAGCCAAGAAACACAGAGAGGGCTGCATCAATGGACAGATTGCTCAGGACTTGTCTATGGGAATTGTCTTCATTGTTAATTGATACAGGAGGGCCCAGTCCACTGTGGGTGGCACCATTCCTTAGGCAGGTTGTCCTGGCTATAGAAAGCTAGCTAAGTATAAGCCTAGGGCAATCAGTAAGGAGAGTTCACTGCCATTCAGTGAAGTGAGTTCCTTGCTTGGGAGTAATGCTATGTGGAATAGCAAGCAGGCCTCTAGTTCAAGTTCTTGCTTTGACTACCTGCCCCAGACTTTCCTCACTGATGAACCTTGACCTAGGAGAATAAGCCAAGCCAGGCAGTGGTAGCACATGCCTTTAATTCCAACACTCGGGAGACAGAGGCAGGTGGATCTCAAGTCCAGCCTGGTATATAAAGAGAGTTCCAGGACACGCAGGGCTGTTACACAGAGAATCTCTGTCTCAGACCAAAAAAAAAAAAAAAAAAAAAAATAGCAAGCCAAATAAACCTTTCTTCCACTAAGTTGCCTTTGGTTAGAATGTCTTATCAGAGCAACAAAAAGGAAACCAGAATACAGAATGAAGAGCAAGGAATTGCCATATCAAAAAGACATGCACGTCAATTGTGCATGTGAAGGGTGTGTGTGTGTGTGTGTGTGTGAAGATGCTTTTGCGCATGTGTACATGCATGTGTGTACATGTATGTGTGGGACTGAGCTTGTATTCTATTGGAAATAGGTTTTCCTCAAGTATCATCTGCCTTTGTTTTGAAACAGCCTCCCTATTGGCCTGAAATCCATCCATTTGACCAGGTCCACTGGCCAGGGAGACACAGGGATCTACAGGACTGGAATTACAATCTTGTGCCACCACATGAGGATTCCATCTTTTTAACTTGTATCCTTGGGTTTAACCTGAGTCCTTTCTCATAAGCATTTCACCGACTGCAGTATTCCCCAGACCCACAGGTTCACAAGTTCACTTTTTTTCGTGGAATTTTGATAGCTAAATGGCCACTGTATTAGTTACATTTTGTTTCTCTAATAATCAAATTTTAAAATACCATGGCCAAAAGTGACTCATGGATAAAAGAGTACATTTTGGTTTATGATTCCAGATGGAGAATCCATAATGGTGAGATATGGTAGCTGAGAGATCACATCTCAGTGACATGCACAAAGCAAAAACAAACAGGAAATAGAGCAAGGCTACAAACTCCCACACACCCCCTTCAGCGCCATACTTCCTCCAGCAAGGCTCCAACTCCCAATGGCTCTACTCCCCAAACAGCACCACCTACAGGGGAAATGAGCGCTCAACTAGTTGAGCCTGTGGGGGACATTTCTCATTCAAACTCTAACATCTGTTCAACAAAATTTTGCTCCTTTCCACAGTTGCTGACATTAACACCATGCCTAAAGGGGGCTTTCTTAGCCTATCTGCATATTCTTGTCTTAATCTCTTGCTGTCCTTAAATACTTTTCATATCCTTGATTGTTCCTTTATTATCGATTTAGCTCAGGTTTAATTGAGTACTAAAAATGCTGCCATTTGGGGAAATCAAACTATGGTTCCTCCTAGAGTTATTTCAGTGCAGATGCAGGTTTATTTTTCTATTTGTTTTCCTAACCGTAGATTTACTAAATGATTCAAAATTCTGTCATCAAAATACACTATACCTGCCTATGCTTTGTGACTGATGTTTGGATGTCCCTGTTACTGGTCTGAGGACCTTCTCACACTCCGGGTGCCTTCTGACACACTTTAGTGTCTTACAGGGCCGTTTCTTCCTTTGGCTTTTTCTTGGGGGGCTGTTCTGATGTCTCACATTTCAATAGGAACCATTTCCGTTTGCGTGTTTTCAAAGGCACTTTGAGTTTAGGGAAGAAGAAAGGAGACAGGAAAGAAGAAAGACATATAAATGGGGCACAGAGTGACATAAAAAATCACTCCCAGGACTGGACCACACCGACCTCCAGTCAAAAAGTAGCACACGCCAGTCAATTATGGGGTGATGGCCCACAGCAGTCATTCTCCTAGGAAGGCAAGGGGTTAAGAGTGCTGTTGGAAGACCCAGGTGAGGCCTTGGTCAACTGTTTTGGATACTCCACACATCACAAAGATGGTGATGCATGGGGCTTATAGGTTACACTGGTGGGTTCCCCCACTTTTGGCAACAGCCTTGTACCCAATGAGGATGAACAGACATAAGCCTTTTCTCACTTTCTAATTTCAAGGTGGGGTACAGTCCCATAGAGCCCTGGTTCTCAGCCTTCATAATGCTGCAACCCTTTAATATAGTTCATGCTGTGGTGACTCCCCCAAGCATAAAATTATTTCATTACTACTATAATTTTGCTAGGGTTGTGAATCATGATGTAAATATGTCTTAGGCGAGCCCTGTGAAAGAATCCATTCTATCACCAAAGGAGTTGTAGCTCATAGGTTGAGAAACATTGTCAGGATGAAGCTCAGGGATGTCCCCAGGAGCTAAAAAAAAGGAGGGAGCACTGTCTCTACACCTTTATCTTCGAACACCCTAAGCAATGTGAAAATTTGGGATTTCACAACAAAGAGCAAAAAAGGGAGCCTCTGTGAAGAGAGAATGATTGAGTTACCTGTTCTATTGCCTTGATAAAGTATTATAACCAAATGCAACTTGAGCAAGAAAGGGTTTGTTTCAAATAAAGTCCAGATCCTAGTCCATCACTAAGGGAAGTCAGAACAGGAACTCAAAGCAAGAACTTGGGAGCAAAAACCATGGAGAATGCTGCTTAATAGCTTGCCATCTGGCTCATGCTAGACCTGTTTTCTTAGACAGCCCAGACAACTAGCCTTGGGGATGGAGCTGCCCACGGTGGGCTGGATCCTTCAGCATCAAGCATCTATCCGGACAGTTCCTCACAGGCATGGTGGTCACAGGCCAATCTGACATGGGCAGATTGTCAGATGAGATTCCTTATTCCCTGGGACTCTAATCTGTGTCAGGTTGACCACAAAGGAACTAAGTCTTGCTGTCTGTTCTTAAGCAAAGCCCAAAACAGCATCAGTGACTGCCTTTTGGGTTAGAGAAAATAGCTAACCTCTGTAATTTTTTTCATTGTCTTGTACTCCTCTTAAATTTTTACCTTTTTATGTTATTATGGTAAGAGCACTGTTCAGGCTTGAATATGCTCTCAAATATCTTGTAATAACCCTTGAATCTTAATTCAATGGTGTTGAGACCTGGGTCTTTTAAGAGGTGTTAAAGCAGGAGCGCTCTGCCCTCAAGAGATGGGTTAGTAATCACAGGAGTGCTTCCAGGTAGGAAACCATGCTTTCAGCCCTTCTTCCATCTGTCCTCTGCCTGTCACCGTCTCTCCTGAAAGATGCTGCAGTCCCTAGAACTTGGACTGCTAAGCCTCCAGAGCTATAAAAGAAATTAACTCCTGTTCCTGATCACTTAGCCAGTTGTGTGCATTTTATGATAGTCCCCCAAATTAAGAGAAACACTTAACATAGGTTTCCCACTTCTAGCAAGTTCAAGTAAATAGTAACTGTAGCCTCTGCTATGTTCAGTGGCTCTGTATAATTGAAAAATTGTGTCGACCTGCCCATGATCCCCCTTCCCTGACCACCTGCTAAGGTGACCATGCTTGTATTCTATTTCTGTGGGTTTTGGTCATTTTGACATCTTGGATGCACAGAGCAAATGCAATTTCTTACATTTTATATAGCATCTATGTCCTCCCTTAAGCATCTAGTGATGTTGAAAAACTGAGCGTTAGTTCTGCTGGGTGGCTCCATTCTGGTACTCATGCTCTATATGACCAATGAGTGGTGACAGGACACTCAGCTGCCTCTGTGCCTTCCAAGGTAGGGAAAACGTGAGAACAGAAGCAGGTGCACTTAGGTGGAGGGCCAGGCAGTTGGAGGTAGAGCCTTGACTCCTTCACATCCACCCTGGGCTGAAGATCATACTTCTGATCTGGCTATTAGCTCCTTTGGCACTGAGTGTCAATGAGTGTTCTTCTAGAATCTTCTGTGAAGCCAGTGGCGAGGGCAATCGGAGGTTCATGGAATCCCAAACTGTGCTTAAGACTCTCTTTGGCCTGACTTCTCCCATGCCCCACAGTTTGCTCCACTGTCTGCAACTATGAATTTATTTATTAATTTTAATTCATGAGCACTTAACATAGCTCTTCTCCAACCTACTTATGATTGTCTGATGAGCCAAGAAACAACCTGAATTAATCCATGACACTTCACTCTTAAGTGAAGTGCTCTTAAATATACACGTATATTTAAATACATATATTGATTAAAATATCATTTTAATGGGAAAATTATAATTTCCTTTCCAAATAGGCAACTCTTTAGATATCAAAAACTTCATCAATATTTGTGTCTCATTCAATGGGGTGTGTGTACGTGTGTGATTGGGAAATTATAAGTCTCATCTATCATTGGGCCAAGTAGATACCCACTGGTTATGGTTCTCGCTGTTGGTTCTATGTTTATATGTTGGTAGGAAAGGCAGAAGGTTTCCCTGGATCAGTGCAGGGTGGGGCAGAGGTATTTGGTGTTAGCATTTCTGGCTTGTGGTAGCTCTCTGGTAAATGCACTATTCCAACATGGCAGTGCCAGAGCATGCCACAATCGGGGAAGGGGGGTGGACCAGGATAGGCGAGTAGGGGACATGCCTCCTCTTTCATCCATATGCATGACAGGTGTGGCCATGCAAACCCTGCACCCTTATGAGTCAGAGACCCCACATTGCCCCTCCTCTTTTCTCTTTTGTCTTCATATTCTTCCTGTAAGCTTCCTAAATACACTTGTTAGCGCAGGTTACTGGTATTGGGGTTCATTCCTGTGTGCATTAACATTTGGCTCCTGGAAGACATGTATAAAGCCAAGCATAGTAGCAAATGCTTGTGGTCCCAGCACTGGGGAAACAGAGACAGGAGGGTTCAGTGGTTGAGTCAGCCAAACTACTTGGCCAGTTCCAGGCTGAGAGAGTCTGATTATTTTTAAGAGTGCATTGCATGCATGCATGTGAATACACGTCTGTGGATACCTGAAGACATCCTCAAGTGTCATTCTTCAGGCATTGTCTAACTTGTGTTTATTATTTTTAAATAAGAGCCTATTTTGCCAAAGTGAATTATCATTCTTCATGTATCAATTTTCCTGTGTCTGTGTAAAAACCTTTGAAAGCCACCATCCTGGGAACTGGGGGGCAGCATTAGCTCCACTGCTTCTTGGATTAGAAAGAGGGAGTCTTCAAAGAGGAATGACTTCTCCACGATCGCCCCTCTGGCAAGGCTTTCTCTCAGCAAACCTCAGGCTCTTGATGGACACCAGAGCACAGCACTTTGAGCTCCTTTCCAAGGCAGCGTTCAATGGCCCCCACGTCCAGGCACTTAGCAGACCCCTTGCCGGATGCTGTGATTTGCCAGCTGCCAGCCGTTCCACAGCCCACACATTTAAGTAAAGATTTCACAGTCGTTACCAGTCTCACTAATGACACCCGCTGAAAGCTAAGTGCTCTGCCAGCCGTAAACCACAAAGAAAACACCAGTAGGTGAAGACGGACTCTGTGATAAACAAGAAGGGATGGCTGTGCTTTTAATTGATTGGCTTAAGTCTCCATCCAGCTGCAGCGATCTCCTCTTTCAAGTCCCCTTGGTGATCTGCAGATATGGCCAGGCTTATCCTCAGGCGTTGACAGTCAAGGAGGAGAAAGTGTACCAGGTACATGGCATGCTTCACTCAGATGGATGAATAGGCCAGGACAGGTAGACCAGCCTCAAGGATCCTCCTGTAACAGTTGCTTTGGTGTTTATAGAGTCCCAAGTTCAATTTCAAGGTCACCACACCACATGGAAACTCCACCTCAGAGTACAGGCAGAGACCAGTGTTCTGTGTGGTAACTATGGCTGTAGGGTCAGCTTTCGGAGGACCAAGGGCACGTGCATTAACAAGAATTAATTCACCTCTGGTATTATTTTAACACTCCAAAGGAACCCATGTATTTAATCATGATAGTTACTTTCTGTTACCGTCATTAAACATCATAACCAAAAAGCAACTTGTACTCATCATGGAGAGATGTTAAGGCAGGAAATCAAGACAGACACCTCTTGCTCTGTATGGCTTGTTCAGTTGTCTTTTTTTTTTTTTTTTTTTTAACACAACCCACTACCATCTTCCTAGGGGTGGGACCACCCACAGTGGGCTGAGTACTCCTACATCAATCATTAATCAAGAAAATGCTTCTACAGGTTTGCCTGCGGGCCAACCCAATAGAAGCAATTCCTCAATTAAAGTTCCCTTTTCCCAGGTGACCCTAGCTTGTGCCAAGTTTACAAAACAAAAAACGAATCCTAATCATCACAACTCAGTTCTCATCTCTTGAAATACAGAAAGAAAGTGATGGAGCAGACCTGTACATACTTCAGCTAACTTCCCGTCTTCTGACTTCATGGTATGGACAGATACATGGTATAAACGGGACATGGATATCTCGCGGATTAAAGTTTCACCTCTACACCCAAGAATTTTTTTATAGGACTCTGGGTATTTAGGTCTATAATACAAGTGTACAAATCAAGCATTTATTGATCATAAATCGTAAAGAAATTTATTTTAAAACAATTCTTTGGACTGCATATAATTCTGCCATTTGTCAAAGTCTAGAGAAAATTTGAATATTCATGAGATGGATTGTTTGTTCATTCTTATACAAGAAAATAAATCTTGCTTGAATATCCAATATTGCAGGGTGGAGAGCATCTTTGCTGTTTTTCAGAGCTGATCGATAATTTGATTTTATAATCATTCATGCTGAGAATTCTTCATACAAACACATAGTATAAAATGGAAGAAATATTGAGAGCCATTTCAGAAATTATTGGGAATTTTTTTTCCAAGCCAAAGCCAAAATTAATTCATCATTTCTTATAAAATTCAAGTCAGCAACTCAAACAGCAGGGTTGTTTTTTTTTTTAAATCAACCATCCTAACACCACACAATCCAAAGATATACAAATTTATCACACTGAGAAATGAAGGTAGGAAAATATTAAAATATGAAAAAGTCTTTGTTTTCTATTATTAACCTCTTCTGTTTCCATAACAACAGAAAACTTTGTTCTGGAAAAACACCTCGAGTCATGGTGTACAGTGGCTCATATCGGAGCCGGGGAGTTACAGGCAGCCAACATGGAGTCCAGTGATATGACTACATGCTTGGTGCAAAGTGTGGATGCTTTGTACTGGAACGTGAGGCCCCAAGAGAAGTTGTAGGGTTCAATAAGGGTTGGCACTGCTGCGAACACTTTGGATAAACTATGCATTTGATTTTTTTAAATTAAATTTCGTTATTTGCACTATCAGAAACCTGATGCTATTGCCTGCCCTTATACACTGGCCAGTCTAGTTACAACCCACCGCTTCTTAAACTGGGTTTAAGAGCATGGGATTGAGTGATTTCTGATCCAGCAGAAAAAGTCAACAAACACTATGCTGTTGTTATTGTAGCTCTTTATTCTTTTGCTCTTTAGGGGGACCTGCCACTCAGCAGGTGATCCAATTGAATCACACAAGGAGGCTTGTTCTTAATTATAAATGCCTGGCCTTAGCTAGGCTTGTTTCTATCAGCGCTCCTTAGCTTTAAATTATCCTGTCTATCTTTTGCCTCTGGGCTTTTACCTTTTTCTACTTCTGCACATTTTTCTTCCTTATTCCCATTGCTGGTTGTGTAGCTAGATGGCAGGCCCACTGTATCCGCCTCCTTCTCTCCTTTATTTCTTCCCTCCTCCTAGATTTCTCCTTCTATATGTTCTCTTTGCCTGCCAGCCACACCTATCCTTTCTCCTGCCTTGCTATTGGCTGTTCAGTTCTTTATTAGCAAGTGCATCAGGTGTTTTAGACAGGCAACGTATCACGGCTTCACAGAGTTAAACAAAGGCAGCATAAACAAGATTAACCCACCTTAAAATAATATTCTACAACAACACTATGTTGATGTGAAGTTGCAGGCCCCACCACCCGCCCGCCTGTCCCTGTTGCCCACCACAGGCTCAGTCAGCTTGAGAAGGTCTGTTTGCCCTCAGAAGCCATGAAGAAGCAGGCCACGAAGGACAATGATCCATGTTATTTTCTCTCACATAGTGCTGTTCCACTTTCACAATCTGACTCAATGCTCAAGACTACAAACTTTCTGTTTTAAAAAATATTTAAAATTTTGGTTTTCTATGAAGGGCAATATAATTCTTAAGACTCCAGGCCTTGACGACACTCCGCCATGATGGACTCTGTGCGCTAAAGCCACGAGACAAATTAAAACCTCTTTGCTTCCTTGTTTTCTGTCACGTATTTAGTCACAGTCGCGAGAAAGAAGTCGATACAACGATCAATTTCTCTCCTCTTCCAAAAGAAGCCTGGACACCCGCAGAGTAGTTGAGTGATAGACGTGGAGTACTAGATATCATAACAATAACCCAGACCAAGCTGAGGGTGTGACACTCACCGGGCACACTGATAGACTCTCACCAGGAAGAGCCACCTGAGGAATCCCATCTGACACTGCAATACACAGAACAGAAACTCAGCCCCAGTGACAGGGACTTCTACCAGAGCACAGGCCTACTGTTCTCCAGCCCATGTCTGTAGGGGTATTGTGTTGTTTCATGGTAAATAATTGTCCTACCCACTGGTTTAATAAAAAGCACTGATTGGCCCTTTGGCAGGCAGGAAGTGTGGGCGGGGCTATCAGACTAAGAAAAACTCTGAGAACAGGAAGCACAGAGCAGAGCACCAGAGAGAAGCGAAAGAAGCAGAGGACAACTATGCTGCTCTAAAGAAAGGTACCCAGCCACATGGCTGAACAGGAAGAATCATGGGTTAGATGAAGGGTAGAGAGTTAGCAAGTGATATCCCTGGGCCTGAGGCCCATCAGCCTAAAACTATTGAAAGCATCTGTGTGTCTCTGTGGGACTATGGGACTGCCGGTCTGCGGGTCTGTGGGTCTGTGGGTCTGCGGGTCTGCAGGCCTAGACCTTGAGGTTAGGCCCGCAAAGCCAGGCCAGAAACCTCATACTACACATGTCTCTAAAATGCCTCCTCTCCTGTTTCCTCCATGTCCCCGATGGAGCGGTAGTCACTTGAATTATTCCTTCCCCTCATCTCATTGTGGCCTGGAACCTTCACCCAACAAGCTACTTCACTGGATGCTTCCAAGGCACTGAATCCCCTGCCAATCCTCGGGCTGTCAGTAAAAACAATGGCAATAAATAGGAATGGAACAAAGTGCAAAATCTCTTGCCAATGCTTTTTTTATAATGAAGAGTGGGAAGCTGATTTTACAGAACTTAGTTTTGTCTTTGGTTGGTGCCAACAGCCTGGGGCGTTCAGTACTGGGCTGGCTGCACACGGTTGGCCTGGATGCCTGGGAGTAGAGTCATCCTGCCACGGATCGTATTTGAATGCCCTAATGAAAAGATAGGTCTGGTTGGGCAATACCTTTCAAGCCTCGGGCTGTGCCTGTCAGAGAAACAACTTGGCACATCGTCCTGGCAATGTGGTGGCGTGAGCGGCATTTGATACACTGAAGAGACTGTACCTCGTTAGAACATCAAGAGAGGCAACAGTTTCCTTTCGAAGATATTGATGGGTCAAAAGCCACAAGACAGTCTGTAAAGGTAAAGATATTCTTACGCTTCTTAAAACCTGTTCTTGTGGTTCATCCATCTCTCTCCTTCTCCATCACTGGGGAAGTGATATGGCCAGCTGTGTGATGCTTCCGCTGCCCTGTCTTCCTCACAGTGATGGATTGCACCCTCGAGCTCAGAGGCAAAATAAGCCTTCCTTCTGTAAGCTGCCTTCATTGTGTATTTTGCCTCAGCAGTGACCAAGTAATAACGATGCCATCCAAATCTTCCAGTGTTCATGGTGTGATCCTGATAACTCACAACCGATCCCCAGAACCTGCACTCGGTGGCAATCAAACATCTACACTAAAGAAAAATATTGTTTCGTCTGACATTTTTTTTATCGTTTAACTCCTCAATTACAGATGGAAGAAAAATGTAATAGACGTAGGTATGAGAACACTGGATCAAAATGTCCTGGTTAACTCTTAGATTCTTGGTAATGCACATCATTTGTCTGTTTCCCCATTACACACCAGTCTGTAGGAAACAGACCTTCATTAGATGCTATCCAGAGTTCAGAAGATGCCAGTGATGTCTGATTTCCTCTGCATCTCCGCCTCTAGTGTATCCAAGTTGCCATCATACACTGTGTATGTATGGTGGTATAGGGCCCTTGGAAGAACCTTCCCTAACCTCTGTGACACCTTCATCCTCTAGCAGACACTCATGGCCGACAGCCACCACACCACTCACCAACTATTGGCCATTCACCAACCTCAAAGACAAAGGTGCCATTTCTGCCTTAGTCATTTCTCCCTTCTACAACTGGCACACCAGGATTGGTATGTGGCTTCTGCCATCCAAGTGCACCACAAACCCTGACAGATCTTCCACTACACCAAATTGCACACTGTTCTTCTCCATTAATTCCATGAAACTCTTCCACAGATGCCTTGGTAAAATGGATAAAGCCATCTCAGCCTTGGTAAAATGGAGAGAGTCATCTGAGGGTATCCCAAATTGTCAGAAATGACTACTAGGTTACCCTCCTTTTAAAACCATGAATGAAAATGATTTTTTGCAACTTTCTTTAAACCACTTTTATATCTGATGGTCCAATAACCCCTCGCATACAGCTGGGAAATGCACAGTCCAATCAGATAGCCCCTGATATGTGCCTTTACTTAAATTTAAATTAGGGAGGGCAAAATTAAATAAATTCAAAACCCTGGTTGCATACCAATAGCTCAAGAATACACAGGCCACATGGATGAGGACTAGGGATGCATAACCCATGTGAGTGAGGGCCACGGATGTACAGCCTACATGGAGGAAGAACATGAGTTCACACGCTGCATGAATGAGGACCACTGGTGTACAGTCTATATGAGTGAAGACCACAGCTATACATTCCACGTGAATATGGGCCATGGGTGCACAGCCCATGTAAATGAGGACCAGATATACATCCCATGTGAATAAGGGCCTTGGGTGCACAGCCCATTCGGATGAGGGTTATGGCATTGGATAGCATGATTTTATCATTTTTCCAACATCTTGGGAAATTCCATTGGAAAGCAATGCTCAAGAGTAATTTTGACAAAACTCTGCATCCCCGGGCACATTTTGAGGTTGACATTTAAAATTTTCCCTCCTAAGCTACAAAGGTTGGGATTTTCAGTATATTGAAACTATTGACATTTCAAAATTAACTGTTACATCTTTCTTTTTAAAAGTATTCACTAGACTCCAAATATCAGGGTGATTTGATACCCACCATTATTCGTACACACAGACAAACACACACACACACGTCTTTACTAGAGTTAAACACTCCATCAGTTATTTTTTCCGTTCATTCTTGTTATCTCGTTCACAGATGCTTTCCCTCAATCCTATGTTGATGTCTGAATGTCTTTTATTGATCCTTCTCATTGTCTGCAGTCAAAACACATAGATTTATTTTCCTCCTGATTCTGAGCCTCCAAATAGTTACAGTAAGAAATAAAAAGAAGAGTTATTACCAGAGATGTGAGCTGGGGACAGAGTGTCATAGCCCAGCTTCAGCTGTCAACTCAACACATCTGGGAAAAGGGGAACCTCAACTGAGGAATTGCCTCCATCAGAGCGGCCTGTGGGCATGTGCGGGAGGATGTGTTCTTAACTGCTAATTAATATGGAATGGCCCTGCCCCAAAATGAAGCCCAGTGGATTAAGGAAAAACTTCAACTAAACTGAACCATCTAGATGAAAGAGTATGGGGTACAAGTCAAGATATAGGTATGGAGAAAGACTTTCTGAACAGGACTCCTCTAATCACTCGGGAAAGAAGCCCAATAGTCAACAAGTGCATCCCATGAAGCTAAAACGCCTACCCATGGCAAAGGAAACTTTCACTCAAATGGAGAAATGCTATGCATAAAGGGAGATTTTTATCAGCCATACATCCAGCAGCAAATAGATAACAAGTCAAAAGCAAAAATTAAGAAAACAACCCAACTTTAAAAATAGGCAATGGGATTGAACTGAGTGTTTTAAGACCAAGAAATATAAAATGATAGTAAGAATTTTTTTTTTAAAAAAAAAAAAACAGCATCCGTGGCCACCAGGGAAATGCAAATGAAAGATACTTTGAGATTACATGTCACCCTAGTCACAATGGTTATCACTAAGAAAACAAATGTTGTCTGGTGCCCTTATCTGCTCTTAGTGAGGATGTAAGTTATTGAAAGTCAATGTGGAAGTTTCTCCAAAAGTTAAAAACATAACTATCATATGACCGTAAATGTTGAAGAACCTATATCTACGTAGAACACTGAAGGAAGACTTATCAGAAGTCAGGGTGGTTATGCTATACTGCAGCAATGCATGGCCCCAATATTTCCTGCCTTTAACAAGGGTTCCTTCTGTGCTCACACTCAATGTGCCCTGTGAACAGGCAGAGCATAGGCTGCTGGGACTGTTGATGTGGCTGCCATGGCTGTCCAGCACCTCAATGGTTCCAACCCAAGGAGTGAGAGAGCAAGAAGCCTAGCATCTTGGCTCAGACTGCTTCCATAGAACTGATGCAAGTCATTTTGGCTAAGGAGTCACATGATCTGAGTTCACTGCCAAAGACTGGCGTGGCACAATAGTGCACTAGGGTCCTATATTAGTTACTTTTTACATTAATGTGACCAAAATACCTAACAAAAGCGATTTAAGTAAGGGTTTACTTTATGATGATGATGATGTCAAGGGTGAAGTCCATCATGGTGAAAGGCCATGGTGACCAGTGAATGAAGAAGATACTCACACCAAGTCTGAAATCAGAAAGGAGGTGAATGCAGTTGCTTAATTTGCTCTCTCTTCCTCTCTCTCTTTCTCCCTCTGTCCGTCTCTCCCTCCCTCTCCTCTCCCCTTCTCCCTCCCCCCCCCTCTCTCTCTCGTTTTTCAAGACCAAGTTTCTCTGTATAACAGTCCTGGCTGTCCTGGAACTCATTCTGTAGACTAGAATGGCTTCAGATGCAGAGACTCACCTGCCTCTGGCTCCTAAGTGCTAGGATTAAAGATGTGTGTCACAACTGCCCAGCTGCTTTTTCTTTTTTATTCAGTCCAGAGCTCCAGACCATGGAATGGTACTACCCACACTGGGATGGGTCTTCCCTCCTAAATTAACTCTTCCTGGAAGCATCTTCTCACCCCGCCACACACACACCTTAAAGATGTGTCTCATACAATATTCTAAGTCTCATGAGGCTTACAGGATTAATAATCACAGATCCTATGTAGACAGAAATTTTTAAAGTAGTTCTAGAATATTCCCAGTAGAGTATGTCTGACATAAGAAATAAAGACAATGATATTGGGAAGTGAATTCACAAAACTATTGCTCACAATCTCACCTTGCTGGAGGAAAGCCCCACATCAAGGAACTTCACCCATGTTTGTGGAACCATGATGACAATGACATCTCTAACCAAGGACAGCAGGGAGGAGAAAGTATGTAAAACATAGCAAAGCTTCCCACGGGTGTGCTGGCTATTCTTATTTATAACATAGACTCATCTGGGAAGTAAGTCTCCATGGTTGGTTTCTAGGCCTCTC